>CM029941.1:2542500-3161000 GCA_017639245.1 Myiopsitta monachus | reverse complement strand
AAAATCAACTGGAAGAGCATCATACCTCAGCAGCTCCCATTGCTCCACAGTTAGTCACCTGGCACAGGTTTAAACAGCTGAAGTGTGTGCTGGCGCCCTTATCCTGCAACCCTGTTCATAAGGTACTGAAGAGATTCTTAAACAATTCTGCACATGAGGATATAAGAGAGACCAGCAGCCCTGCAGCACGTGAGCTTCTGAATCAAAGCCATAATCATGTATCATAGAATCATAGAATAGTTCGGGTTGGAAAGGACCTTAACATCATCTAGTTCCAACACCCCTGCCATGGGTAGGGATACCTCACACTAAACCATTTTACCCAAGGCTGTGTTCAACTCCGCCTTGAACACCGCCAGCAATGGAGCATTCACAACTTCCCTGGGCAACCCATTCCAGTGCCTCACCACCCTTACAGTAAAGAATTTCTTCCTCATATCCAGTCGAAATTTCCCCTGTTTAAGTTTGAACCCGTTACCCGTTTTCCTGTCACTACAGTCCCTAATGAAGAGTCCCTCCCCCGCATCCCCATAGGCCCCCTTCAGATCCTGGAAGGCTGCTGTGAGGTCTCCACACAGCCTTCTCTTCTCCAGGCTGAACAGCCCCAACTTTCTGAGCCTATCTCCATACGGGAGGTGCTCCAGTCCCCTGATCAGCCTTGTGGGCCTTCTCTAGACTTGTTCCAACAGTTCCATGTCGGTTTTATGTTGAGGACATCAGAACTGCACACAGTACTCCAAGTGAGGTCTCACGAGAGCAGAGTAGAGGGGCGGGATCACCTCCCTCGACCTGCTGGTCACGCTCCTTTTGATGCAGCCCAGTATATGGTTGGCTTTCTGGGCTGCAGGCACACACTGCCGGCTCACGCTCAGTTTCTCATCGACCAACACCACCAAGTCCTTCTCCCCAGGGCTGCTCTGAATCTCTTTTCTGCCCAACCTGTAGCTGTGCCTGGGATTGCTCCGACTCAGGTGGAGGACCTTGCACTTGTCATGGTTAAACTTCATCAGGTTGGCATCTGCCCACCTCACAAGTGTGTCAAGGTCCCTCTGGATGGCATCCCTTTCCTCCAATATATCAACCGAACCACACAGCTTGGTGTCATCAGCAAACTTGGTGAGGGCGCACTCAATCCCACTGTCCATGTCACTGACAAAGATGTTGAACAAGACCGTTCCCAACACCAGTCCCTGAGGGACACCACTTGTTACTGCCCTCCAGCTGGACATTGAGCCTTTGACCACAACTCTTTGTGTGCAGCCATCCAGCCAGTTCTTTATCCACCGAGTGGTCCACGTACCAAATTAATGTCTCTCCAGCTTAGTCAAGGATGTCATGTGAGACAGTGTCAAACACCTTGCACAAGTCCAGGTAGATGACATCAACTGCTCTACCGCTGTCCATGCGTTCCGTAGTTCCATCATAGAAGGACACCAGATTGGTCAGGCAGGATTTCCCCTTAGTGAAGCCATGCTGGCTGTCACCAACCACCTTGTTGTTTTTCATGTGCCTCAGCATTACCTTCCAGGAGAATCCACTCCAAGATTTTGCCAGACACAGAGGTGAGACTGACTGGTCTGTAGTTCCCTGGCTCTTCCATTTTCCCCTTCTTGAAAATGAGGGTTATATTTCCCTTTTTCCCATTGTTGTGAACTTCACCTGACTGCCATGATTATTCAAATATGATGGACAGTGGCTTAGCAACTTCATTTGCAGCTCCTTCAGGACCTGGCGATGGATTTCGTCAGGTCCCATGGACTGGTATACGTTCAGGTTCCTAAGATGGTCTTGAACCAGATCCTCTCCTACAGTGGGCCTAGGGTCTTCATTCTCACAATCCGTGCATCTGCCTTCCATGGGTGTTGTGGTCAGAGCATTTGCCAGTGAAGACTGAGGCAAAGAAGTCATTAAGAACCTCTGCCTTCTCCAAGTCCAGGGTAGCCAGTTCTCCCGATAGCTTCCGGAGGGAGCCCACTTTGTCACTAGTCTGTCTTTTATTGGCAATGTACCTATAGAATTTCTTCTCGTTATCTGTAGCATCCCTAGCCAAGTTTAATCCTAAGTGGGCCTTAGCTTTCCTATCCTGGTCCCTAGCTTCCCAGACAGCATCCCTGTATTCTTCCCAGCCCTTCTGTCCTTGCTTCCAGCTTTTATAAGCCTCTTTTTTCCTTTGAATTTTCCTCCACAGGTCCTTATCCATCCAAGGAGGTCTCCTGGCTCTCCTGCACCACTTCCTTCTAGTTGGGATGCATCGCTCTTGAGCTTGCAGCAGCTGAATCTTGAATATCAACCAACAGCCTTAGACGTCCCTGCCCTCTAGGGCTATATCCCATGGAATCATATATATGGGAACAAAAAAAAGCATAGCCTTTGGGGAGATGTGGTCAGAAAATGAGTTTCAGGGCTCCAGCCCAACATTATTAACTAAGTTTATTTCTGGTGGTACATAGTCACAACAAGTCCAAGGGATTTCTTTACCAGAAGTTAATCAAATGAGGGTCTGCAGAGCCTTCCAGGAATGAGCTATACCGTGAACCTAAAAATCTGCAAGCCCCTCACTGGAGAGGTGGTTGAAGAGCTGACCAACTTCTCCAGATCCTCAGCAGCACTGCAGGATGCAGGTCTGTGGCAGCACAGCTTCTCACTGGGTAGCTGCGCTGTGCACTGCTGCACCAGGCAAGATGCAAATCAGCTTCCAGTATCAGCTCTTAAACCTGGAGCACATCTACAGCTAAGCCAGGCACGCAGCCTATTGTTGGTGCTCCTCTAAGTGAGCTCCCTGAAAGACATGGCCAAAATTAAACCTGAATTGCAAGCTTAATCACCATTAATAAAGGACTTTAGAAACAGGGAAAAGCTTCATCTGAGATCTGAGTGGGATATATATGTCCTAAACATAAGCCAGCATTCCCAAAGCATTGTGCAGCACTCCCTTCAGCACCTAAGACTTCTTGGTTATCTCCAGCCTCTTCCAGATGGCTGCGCATTAGACGAGCTGCAAATCAAAAACTTCTTCTGACACAGATCACCCCTGTGTCTGGGTCTATCGCTTAGGTTCCTTTTCTTCCCCTGAGTGTGAAGATGGGTTATCTGTCCAAGCAGTTTGCTGGTCAAAGGCACAGATTTGTACTAGGCGCTTTCTGAATGTGCATATAATTCCCGGCGTCCTCAAATACTTTGCTGAAACAGAGAAGCACTTCAGCTCTGTGTGGCTGCTGTGAGAAATGGTCTCTAGATAAAAACTTAAGCTCGGGGTAGGCACAACAGTGAAGCAGCTCTTTATTCATGTTTTTGCAAAAACGGGTGTCCTAGCAAGTAGGCACCCACAGCAAAAGGAGAACTCTGATTTATATTTCGCATCCCATCCGCAAGTTCCCTCCCTTCTTTCTTCATTGGGTGGATACTCCAAGGTTTACAGCCTATTCAGTGTTTTTAATCTATATGCCAACTCCCCCGCCTCTGTTTACACCTGCCCTTACTCGGCTGTGTATGCCTCATCCTCTTATTTATTAACCATATCATTATTAAGCACATAATCCTTTTCTGGTTCAATTTTGTAACTCTGTGGCAGACATGAGGTATCTCAACTTACTGTTTCAGCAGCCTGCACCGGTTTAGTTTCATAGGTTGTATGTAGATAGCATTCTTTTTAACCACAGAGTGCATCTTTCATCTAGAGATGACACTGTCTTTAACCGCAGAGCATGTCTTTTTGAATAAGTATATCTCAATCCCTTTCTTTCCTTCCCTTAGAAACGTAGCCCCACACCTAGTATTGAAGACTCTTATTATTGCAAAGCCTTAATATTGATCTTAAAGCTCTAAGATTGGAAAGCCTTAATATTGTAAAGCCCCATCCCCAATTATGCAAAAATGGCACTGTTTCTCTCACAGCTGGGAGTAACTGGAAACACCACCACACTGGCCAGACCAACAGTGTCTTCTGCCTGGAGAACCTACAAACAGGATCAACAGCATCTAGTGATGTAGCCGTCAACTCCGGCATAATCAGGCTGACCTGAAAAAACAAAATATTAGTTCTGCTTATGAGAAGTGCTCATCAGAAGACTACACAGGACAGAAACACTGACCGCCTGTGTTAAAAGGATGGGAGGCAATGGAGGATGAGGCTGAAAGAGATGTCTTGATTCTATGATTCTATGATTTGCTGAAAAACCAAAGCATTTTACCAAGTTCCATCACTAAAGTGCCTCTGGAATTTTATAGCTCATGGTGTTGAATCAGGGAAAGCCCCAACCTGCAGAGACTGGTGGGATCCTAACTTGCACATCCTTAAGCTCCAGAAATACCTCCGTACAGGGCTTTGATCAGAACTTCTCCTTAGTGAAACCTTGTCTCCAAAGTCAGCGTGCCACTTCCCAGGATCTTTCAGTGGGGACCGGACTGCACCTAAACCATGCCCTTTAGAGAGCTAAAGCTCATGATCTGATGGGGAAGAGCAAAAGCAGAGTTCTTCTGTGGAGCCAGAAACCCCATAAAGCAAGTAACTGACCGGGCACGCTGATCGGGGTGGGTAGAGGGGCCCTCTTGCACAGTAGAAAAGACAGAGCTGAGGGTCTGCATGGTTCTGGGACTGCCACTGCCCTGGCCCTGTGCTCCCCGACTGCCCTCCCAGAGCTGGTGGGAAGGCAAGAGGTTAGGCCAGCCTGAGCTTTATGGAGACCCGTTACCAAGGCATGTCATGGTGGGCTGACATGTAAGCCAGAGGGCATTGTGGAAATAGTTGGTCCGCTCGCACTCCTGGGTCTCAAAGAACTGAAACGACACAGACAAAACAGCCCTAACTTCTATGAGAACAGAGCAAATCTCCTCTATGCTGATCTCTTCCCACTACAAAGATCTCTGTCCATAGCAAGGAGCAGGTGATATTGGTCTTCTGCAGGAAACATGGTAACCATGAGTCATAGAATCATAGAACCAACTAGGTTGGAAAAGATCTTGTCCAGAGAAGAAGTCTTCGCTTTACACACCCAGGTGTTTCAAAGATGAGCGTCAAGCTCAGGAAGGTCTGCAGGACCAGTGTGGAAGAGGTCACTCAGCACAGCACTACCTCTGGGGAGACGAAGCCAGCTTCCTAAAGGCACCGCATGTTCCCTGGGTACCCCATGGTCCTGCGGTCCCAGCTGACTTCTCTCCCACAGCTATGGAGTAATAAAAAAGCATTGGGGATCTATGAAAGCAAAGTGCCTTGACTAGTTTGTCTTCTCTCTCTTTCCTCCCCATCCCTTTTCCAAGCAGCTTTAAGGCCAAGTCTTTTGAAATGTACTGCCTGGTATAGCTCACTTTCATGAGCCTTTACACATTGCCCTGAGAGACAGCCTTTCATCCTACATGTACATACGCTCTTGTTATCCCTTGCTGTTTGCAAGCTTGCAGTGGATGTGGAATAAAACCTCAACCTCTGCAGTTCCTGTCCATAGCATTACAGAATCATAGAACAGTTAGGGTTGGAAGGGACCTTAAGATCATCTAGTTCCAACCCTCCTGCCATGGGCAGGGACACCTCGCACTAAACCATGCCACCCAAGACTGCATCCAACCTGGCCTTGAACACTGCCAGGGATGGAGCATTCACAACATCTTTGGGCAGCCTATTTCTGTGCCTCACCACCTTTACAGTAGAGAACTTCTTTCTTATGGAATCATAGAATAATAGAATGATAGCATAGTTAGGTTTGGAATGGACCTAAAGATAATCTAGTTCCAACCCCCCTACCATGGGCAGGGACACCTCCCACTAAACCATGGCACCCAGTGCTATGTCCATTCTGGCCTTGAACACCGCCAGCGATGGAGCATTCTCAGCTTCCCTGGGCAACCCATTCCAGTGCCTCACTCCCTTCACAGTAAAGAACTTCTTCCTTATTTCTGATCTGAACTTCCCCTGTTTAAGTTTGAATCCGTTACCCCTTATCCTATCACTACAGTCTCCAACGAAGAGTCCCTCCCCACCATCCCTACAGGCCCCCTTTAGATATTGGGAGGTTGCTATGAGGTCTCCACACAGCATTCTCTTCTCCAGGCTGAACAGCCCCAACTTTCTCAGCCTATCTTCACACAGGAGGTGCTCCAGTCCCCTCATCATCCTCGTGGCCCTCCTCTGGACTTGTTCCAACTGTTCCTTGTCCTTTTGGTGTTGAGGACATCAGAACTGCACATAGTACTCCAAGTGAGGTCTCACGAGAGCAGAGTAGAGGGGCAGGATCACGTCCCTCGACCTGCTGGTCACACTCCTTTTGATGCAGCCCAGGATACAGTTGGCTTTCTGTGCTGTGAGCGCACACTGCAGCCAGCTCATGTTCATTTTCTCATCGACCAACACCACCAAGTCCTTTCCCCCAGGGCTGCTCCAAATCTATTCTCTGCCCAACCTGCAGCTGTGCCTGGGATTGCTCCGACTCAGGTGCAGGACCTTGCACTTGGCATGATTAAACTTCATCAGGTTGGCATCTGCCCACCTCACAAGTGTGTCAAGGTCCCTCTGGATGGCATTCCTTCCCTCCAACATATCAACCGACCCACACAGCTTGGTGCCATTAGCAAACTTGCTGAGGGTGCACTCAATCCCACTGTCCATGTCACCGACAAAGATGTTGAACAAGACCGGCCCCAACACCCATCGCTGAGGGACGCCACTCGTTACTGCTCTCCAGCTGGACATTGAGCCATAGACCACAACTCTTTGCGTATGTCCATCCAGCCAGTTCTTTATCCACCAAGTGCTCCACCTATCAAATTGATGTCTCTCTAACTTACAGACAAGGATGTCATGTGAGACAGTGTCAAACACTTTGCACAAGTCCAGGTAGATGACATCAGCTGCTCTACCCTTGTCCATCAGTTCCGTAGCTCCATCATAGAAGGCCACTAAATTGGTCAGGCAGGATTTCCCCTTAGTGAAACACTGCTGGCTGTCACCAACCGCCTTGTTTTTCATGTGCCTCAGCATGCCTTCCAGGAGAAACCACTCCAAGATTTTGCCAGACACAGAGGTGAAGCTGACTGGTCTGTAGTTCCCCTGCTTGAAAATGGGGGTTATATTTCCATTTTTCCAGTCCTCAGGAACTTCACCTGACTGCCATGATTTTTCAAATATGATGGACAGTGGCTTAGCAACTTCATTTGTCATGATTTTTCAAATGTGATGTACAGTATCTTAGCAACTTCATTTGCCAGCTCCTTCAGGACCCAGGGATGGATTTCATCAGCTCCCTGTCCTGGGCTCAGCAGCAGCAGTCATTTTTCTTCTTCTTGGTAGCTGGTGCAGCACTGTTTTTTTGAATTTGGGCCTGGGAGCAGCGCTGATAGCACCAGTGTTTTCAGTTACTGCTTGGTAATGTTTTGGTTTGACCAAGGACTTTCTGAGCCTCATGCTATGCCAGGGAGGAGGGGAAGCCGGAAGGAAGTAGATACAGGACATCTGACCCAAACTGACCAAAGAGGTTATTCCATACCACAGCACGTCATGTCCAGGATGTGAAACTGGAGAGCAGAGACCTGGAAGGGTGAATGGTGATGGTGCATTTGGGGGGGTTCGCTGCTGGGGAGTGCACTGGCTGGGTCGGGTTTGGTGAGAAGTTATATTCTCTGTATTTCTCTTGTATTATTACTGGTGGTAGCAGTAGTGATTTGTGTTATACCTTAGTTACTAAACTGTTCCTATCTCAACCTGTGCAAGTTGCATTCATTTAATTCTCCTCCCCATCCCCCGGGACTGGGGGAAGAAAGAGAGGAGTGAGTGAGAGAGTAAAACTTCATGAGTTATTAGCCTGGGTGAGGCTTAAACCACAACAGTCCCATGGACTTGTATACATTCAGTTTCCTAAGATGGTCTTGAACCAGATCCTCTCTTACAGTGGGCCCAGGGTCTTCATTCTCACTGTCCCTGTGCCTGCCTTCCAAGACTTGGGTGTTGCGGTCAGAGCCTTTGCCAGTGCAGATTGAGGCAAAGAAGTCATTAAGAACCTCAACCTTCTCCAAGTCCAGGGTAGCCAGTTCTCCCGATAGCTTCTGGAGAGAGCCCACATTGTTCCTAGCCTGCCTTTTATTTGCAATGTACCTATAGAATTTCTTCCCGTTATCTGTAGCATCCCTAGCCAAGTTTAATTCTGAGTTTACCTTAGTTTTCCTAACCTGGTCCCTAGCTTCCCAGACAACAACCCTGTATTCTTCTCAGGCCTTCTGTCCTTGCTTCCAGCTTTTATAAGCCTCTTTTTTCCTTTGAATTTTCCTCCACAGGTCCTTATCCATCCAAGGAGGTCTCCTGGCCCTCCTGCACTACTTCCTTCTAGTTGGGATGTATCGCTCTTGAGTTTGCAGCAGCTGATCCTTGAATATCAACCAACAGCCTTAGACGTCCCCCTGCCCTCTAGGGCTATATCCCATGGAACCTTACTACACAGGTTCCTGAAGAGGCCAAAGTCTGCTCTGTTGAAGTCCAGGGCAGTGATCCTGCTGCACGCTCTTCTCACTGTCCTGAGGATCTCGAAATCTACCATCTCATGATTGCTGCAACCAAGGCTGCCCTGGTTGCATTTCCAGCCAACATTTCCAACCAGCCCTTCCCTGTTGGTGCGGACAAGGTCAAGCATGGCACCTCTCCTTGTTGGCTCCTCTATTACTTGCAGAAGGAAGTTGTCTTCCACACAATCGAGGAACTTCCTGGATTGCTTGTACCGGGCCATTCTGTCCCTCCAACAGATATCAGGGTGGTTGAATTCCCCCATGAGAACAATAGCTAACCTAAACTTCCCCTGTTTATGTTTGAAGCCATTACCCCTTGTCCTATCACTACAGTCCCTAAGGAAGAGTCCCCTCCTCAGCATACTTGTAGGCCCCTTTCAGATATTGGAAGCTGCTAGGAGGTCTCTAAGTAGCCTTCTCTTCTCCGTGCTGAACTGCCACAGCTTTCTCAGCCTGTCTTCATATGGGAGGTGCTCCAGCCCCCTTGTCATCCTCATGGCCCTCCTCTGGACTTGCCCCAACAGTTCCACGTCCTTTTTATGTTGAGGACACCAGAACTGTACACAATACTCTAAGTGAGGTCTCACAAGAGCAGAGTAGAGGGGCAGGATCACCTCCTTCAACCCTTGGTTGCCCATCAGAGACAGCTGGAAGACACAGGTCAGAAGCAGAGCAGCATCATGGTCCTCTCACCACCAGCTCTGGACTTCCCTAGCACTTGCTGTAGGTCCTGGCCAGACCATTTTGCTATGAGAGAGTCTGCTTTAGACTGATATATCCACTCAGAGTGGCTCCCATGCTACCACGTGAGATACACGGTGAAGGGCTGCTGGCACCCTGTGTTCACATGGACATGGCTTCACCCAGCCATGCATCCCCAGTGTCAGCACCTTCTGCTGCAAACTCACATAAAGTCCTTCTGCGTTTCAGAGTCTGCTAGGTGGTGTCGCAGCTGTAGGACACCCTGGCCTTAAGTCACTGAGTACCCAGAGGTTATCACAGCTGCTCGGGATAATGGCCACACCAAATGCACAAGCAGGTGAATGGGCAAAAAGGTCACTACTGCGATTCTATTAATTTGAAGAGGTAGTGGAAGGAAAGATAGAAAAAAAAAATAGTGGAGACATTGAAGTGGTGGGACCTTAAATGCAGAAGGCAAGCGTAAGACACACACAGTGTTGGCTGCAACACGTCCTGCTGCTTCAGTGCCAGGGCAACACAGAGAAGGCAGACCTGTGCCACCCCGGACCCTGCAGCGAGGAGTGGACATCCAGAGGACCACACCACCACATGAAGACTTCTGGGGGCTTTTACCTCACAATCTTTGATGTGCTCTTTCTGCGATTCCTCCCAGATCTTCTCCAGTGTGGTAACACTCTGCTGGTAATTCCTGCCTTTGAGAAAAATCAAGCTCTCGTCTGATTAACATTGATTAAAACCTCCCTTTGCTAGAAGGCAGTACATGAAGCCTGAATTGGCAGGGACATCAAGGAGAAAGCAGCAGTAATGTGTGAGCTCAGCTATGAATGTGCACTGCAAGGAAATGCAGCGCTGCACAGCAAGGTGGAGGGTGAAAAATGGGGTTGATTGAAGAACGGGGTTGTAAATTAATAACTTTAAGGATCTTAGGCTTTGTTAGCAACTATGGAGTTAAGCAAGAAATTGGAAATAGATTGGTAGTTTGTCATGGGTTCAGCAGTAGCAGTCGTTTTTTCTCCTTCTTGGTAGCTGGTGCAGCGCTGTGTTTTTGACTTTGGGCCTGGGAGCAGCGCTGATAACAGCAGTTTATAGTTTCTGCTTGACAATGTTTTGGCCTGGCCAAGGACTTTGAGTTTCATGCTATGCCAGGGAGGAGGGGAGCCGGGAGGAAACAGAGACAGGACACCTGACCCAAACTGACCAAAGAGGTTATTCCATACCACAGCACGTCATGTCCAGGATGGGAAGTCGGGGGGCAGAGACCCAGAAAGCGGTGGGAGTGGACTGGGGGTACACAGCATGGTCAGGTTTTTTGGTACTGGGGGGTTCGCTGCTGGGGAGTGCACTGGCTGGGGTGGGCTTGGTGAGCAGTTGTATTCTCTTTCCTTGTATTTCTCTTGTATTATTACTGGTGGTAGCAGTAGTGATTTGTGTTATACCTTAGTTACTAAACTGTTCTTATCTCAACCTGTGCGAGTTGCATTCATTTAATTCTCCTCCCCATCCCCCGGGACTGGGGGAAGAAAGAGAGGAGTGAGTGAGAGAGTAAAACTTCGTGAGTTATTAGCCTGGGTGAGGCTTAAACCACGACATAGTTACATGTTCCATATAAGCCTCAGGCCAGTGGGCAAGTGGAAAAAATGAATCATTTAATTAAACAACGTCTTGGAAAGATTTGTCGAGAGACTAAGTTATATTGGTATCAAGCATTATCATTGGCCTTATTGAGAATCAGAACAAAACCTCTGCCAAAGGAAGGTATTTGCCCATTTGAGATTCTATGTGGAAGGACATATCAATCTCAGTTTAAAGGAGAGAGCCTTCAAGAAGTAGGAGAAGGATACCTTCAACAGTTCTTAATAAATTTAGGAAAACATTTAGAAGAAATAAACAGCGGAGTGTTAGGGACCAGGGCCAGAGGTTTAGATTATCATATTTACCTTTTAAGCCAGGAGATTGGGTTTATATTAAGACTTTACAGGTGATCCTCTTGAGGAAAAGTGGAATGGATCATACCAGGTGCTGCTGATCACCTTCACTGCAATCAAGATAAAACAGCAACCTGCTTTGATAACGTTATTCGAGAATCAAGAAGGCACCAGAATCAAAAACACCAGAACCAAGAAAAAGTATGCCATGTCGAGTCTTCAGGACCTACACATGTGAGACTGCAGCGATCACAATTTGGACTTGTATAATAATAGGTGTAGAATCACAGAATCAAAATCTGTATCTGAAATTGATACAAAATGTTACTAGTCTCTTAAACAAGAGTGATTGTTGGATCTGTACTCAGCTACCTAAATCAGGAGAAAGACTGGGTATTCCTTTAATTGGCCTCCCTATCTCTTTAAGGCAAATTGGAATAGATTATGGAGACATCCCATTTATACCAACAAGAGCCATATAAATCTACAGGTTTTAAGGATACAAGCCTTGAATATGTCAGTAGTTAAATGTGTAACCACTAACAAAACTGTTAATCAAGGCAATATGTCAGTAGGAAATTACCCATATTGCAGCTGGGAAATGCAACTTCACCTTTGAAAACCTTTAACTGGTTATTGGAATGTTCCTGAAGGGAAAGGGTGGTATTGGTTATGTGGAGAAAATGCCTATAAGGCTCTGCCTCCTAACTGGAAAAGGACATGCACATTAGGAGTAGTGGTTCCCAACTTTACAGTAATTGTCATTCATGCCTCTGGAACCTGAGTTCGGAGTTTTATTAAAAGAATCAAACGAGGATATAATCCCATAGCAGAAAGAAACACCACTTTACATAGCTTTGTTAGATGGCTTATTCCATCTCTAGATGTTAGTGAATTAGAAAAAGCGATAGTAAATATCTCCACTGCAACTGAGGAAATGGAAAATTGAACTGCTGAGGCTATTCTAGCATTACAAGAAGACATAACCAGCCTGTCTGAAGTAGTGCTCCAAAATCAAGTGACATTAGATACACTGTCAGCATCCCAAGGAGGAGTTTGTTCTGTAATCAGTGATAGTTGTTCTGAGCCTTGGGTGGCATGGTTTAGTGGGAGGTGTCCCTGCCCATGACACGGGGGTTGGAACTAGATGATCTTAAGGTCCTTTCCAACCCTAACTATTCTATGAGTCTATGATTCTATATAGATCAAAGTGGAAGAATTACTATTGGTCTAAAGGAGATGTGGAAGCAAGTTGGAATATTTCATGAGGTGGCACAGGATGACACCTCGTAGGGATTTGAGGAAATCTGGGAAAAATTAACATCATGGGTACCCAGTCTCTCCTGGTTGAGACAGTTGTTTTTAACTGTATTGGTAATAATGGTTTTGATTACATGTATAGAATCATAGAATCACGGAATAGTTAGGGTTGGGAAGGACCTTAAGATCATCTAGTTCCAACCCCCCTGCCATGGGCAGGGACACCTCCCACTAAACCATGCCACCCAAGGCTCTGTCCAACCTGGTCTTGAACACCGCCAACGATGGAGCATTCACAACTTCCCTGGGCAACCCATTCCAGTGCCTCACCACCTTTACAGTAAAGAATTTCTTCCTCATATCCAATCTAAACTTCCCCTGTTTAAGTCTGAATGCATTATAACAGTCCAGTGTTCCTTTTGGTGTTACAAACAATCCATAATGAACTATGAAGAATGGAAGAGAAACAAAATTAAGCATCAAGTAGAATCAGGGAAATACTTAAAGAAACTTTAAAAAAGAATGAAATAAAATTCACAAGAATTTGCAATAGGACAAGGAAAGGGGGGATTGAAGAATGGGGTTGATTGAAGAATGAGGTTCTAAATGAGTTAACTTTGAGCACCTTAAGCTTTGTTAGCAACTAGAGAGATAAGGAAACAGCTAAGATAAGCACTGCACTACAATTGGCCAGAACCGGCCTGGTGGTTACTGACATGACAATTATCCTAAAACGGAGTGATGCAGGTATGGTATAATGTTTTATGATGTAATGTATAAGTAACTCAATGAATATGCATGAAATCTAATGAATATGTACGTTTAGGGACAATATAATCACAGCCTGGTTAATGCTCCGGAGAGACACACTAGGAAGAGCCATCCCCCACGTCTCCCAGGGCAGCAATACAGAATACCTGCTTGTCAACTTCGTTTGCAAGTTCCTGGAGATTTCTCCAAATCAATTCGGCACCCCAGATGGGACACTCTCTGCTCGACTACAGGACCTGCTGAGGACAGGACGCCCTAAGGCCCCTGGGAAAAATTTCCCCTGAGGCACTCCTTGGATTACTTGGATCACTGCAGGAGTAGACAAAGACCGTCTCCATCATTGTAAAAGTATTCTTTTGATTATTTTATAGCATTCCATAAGGCATAGGAGACGTCCTATGCCAGAACAGTGGTTAGTGTTCCATAATGCGTAGGAGACATCCAACGCAGGAATGAGGGAACAGGGTTAATATTCCATGAGGCATACGCAGGAATAAGAGAGCCTTCTGTAAATCACAACAAAAAAAGTCTCATTGGTAAAGCCAGTAAAATTCCCAGCTGCTAGTGTACATTTGGTATACAGGGATACATTCTGAATTGTTCTGTAAGGCATAGGAGACATCATATGCGGGAACATGGTTGATGCGGGAACATGGTTGATGCAGGAACACGGTTGTATTTTTCTGGTATCTGACCCAATTTACAAAAACAGTTATTTGATGCTGTGCTTGAGTAATTAATGAAGAGTGAGCTGTTTTTTATCTTTTATCATGCTGCTAATTAGTATTTGTATACTTGGCATATGTTTTTGTCTTTGTTTTGAAAATTGTGAACAAGTGAGTAGAATCTTTGGGATCCCTTGTATGTGTGTGTTAAGGGCAGGGCTTGGTCAGTGGAGTGTGTAGCTGCACCAAGAGACGCTGTTCTGTGCATTTGCTGTTAGGAAGTTCCTGGAAATGTCTCCGAATAAGGGTCACGCCACAGGGAAATCATGGAAACAGCCCTGACAGAGCTACGCAGGCTTCTCCACCGCTGGTATGTTGAGCATGAATTTCTGAGTAGCTAGCCCTGACCCAAGAGCTGGAGCTCACTCAACAGCCATGCATTGGCTTCACATCCCCTGCCCCAGGAAATACTTGAAGTCCTGGCTAGACCACTTTGCTATGAAGCAGTCTGCTTTAGGCTGATACCTCTGCTCAGAGGGGTTCCCATGCTACCACGTGAGGTACATGGTATAGGGCTGCTGGCACACTGAGTTCACATGGACATGGATTAACACAGCCTGCATTCTCCAATGTGCTGCAAATTCACTGATGGCCTTTCAGAGTCTGCCAGATGTTGTGGCTGTAGGACACCCTGGCCTTAAGTCACTAAGTACCCAGAGGTGACCACGGCTCTGCAGAATAAGGGCCACACCAAATGCTCAAGCAGGTGAATGGGCAAAAATGTCACTACTTTGTTAATTGTAAAAGGTACTAGAATTAAAAATAAAAACCAAAAAAATAGTGGAAACCTTGAAATGGTGGGACCTTGAATTCAGAAACCAAGAATAAGACACACACAGGGTTAGCTGCAACACATCCTGCTGCTTCAGTACCAGGGCAACACAGAAAAGGCAAATCTGCACCATCCCAGACCCCTGCAATGAGGAGTGGACATCCAGAGGACCATACCACCGCGTGAAGACGTTTGAGGGCTTTTACCTCACAAGCTTTGATGTGCTGTCTCTTCTGTTCTTCCTGGATCATCATCAGTGTGGTAATGTTCTGCAGGTAACTCCTGCCTGCGAAGAAATCACACTCTCATCTGATTAACATTGATTAAAAGCGGTCTTTGCTAGAAGGCAATACATGAAGCCTGAATTGGCAGGGATGTCAGGGATAAAGCAGCAGTAAAGCGTGAGCTCAGCTGTGGATGTGCACTGCAAAGAGATACAGAAATGCACAGCAAGGTGGAGGGTCGTGACACAGGGAAATGGTGAGAAAAGCCTTGGTATGGCTATGGAGGCTTCTCCACCTCAGGTATGTTGGGCATGATTTTCTGAGGAGCCAGCCCTGACCCAAGAGCTGGAGCTCACTCAACAGCCATGCCATGGCTTCACATCCCCTGCCCCAGGAAATACTCCCCTCACCCACCAAACCCTGCATTTCCACACTCACCAGAGTCCTCCAGAGAGAATTTCATCTGAGCCAGCTTGAGGAACAGCTGCCAAAAATGGGAGAGGGAGGAGAGCTAGAGGACAGCTGACGTGCATCTCCAATGGTACTGAAGCCCAACTAGAGAACATTGCCAGCCCTTCCGTCTCATCCCCAAACCCAGAGCTGGGAGAAGAGTTATGGGGCAGGAGAGTCCAAGAACATACACCCATTTTCCTCCTCCTGTAGCAATGACACCCACCTCTCTATACCTTTTCCCACTGCTTCTGTGTAACCATGTTTGCATTGCGGTGCACAGCTTGTTCCACCTGCTCCTTATCCCTGCAGCGCTTCTCATGGAGATGCTGGCCTAGGAGAGCAAGCTGAAAGGACTGGAGCATGTTAGCAAGCAATGAGTTGCTATTACAGCTCATGCAGGTAGCTCTGGAGGAAAACACAACCCGCAAGGGAAGAGGAGGCCAAAGGCTGCCCACAGAGCAGGGGACAGCACACAAGGCCCCCAGTGCCCTCCTGCTTGAGCCATACTGACCTCACAAGACAAGCTGCTCTTCACTTGGGATGAAAAGCTCTCAGCAATCTAGTCCTCGACATCTAAATCACTCCTATCCAACCCTGCAAAGCTGCTACCAGCCATGTCCCTGGTCTACTCTTCAGTTTTTCAGAGCACACTACGCAGACTTAAATGTGATGGTCTTCCTCTGCTGCAGCTCTTGATGTTGTGTCTGCATGAGCTGAAGCAGAGGAAGACCCTCACATTTAAGACTTCACCAGCACTGTGCATGTGTGTTAGCAGTGGTATGCCATATAGCAAGAAAAAGCAGCATGTTTGCTTTACCTCCATGGTCTTCTTGTACTGCAGATGCCTGGTTTTGTGAATCACCTCCATTATCAGCTTTCTCTGTGAAGACAACACAGCCAGAGTGAACACATCACTGACCATCGGAGCTCCATGATGGACTATGTGGCTTAGGACAGGAAGATGCAGAGGCCAAACTGAGAGGGCTTTGAGGACCTTTGTCCACCTAAAGCATCTTCTCGAAACCCACATTTTATACTTCGATCTAAGCCTCCACTTGTGTATGCATAGGAACTCTACAAATGGAATCCAGCAATATATAGTGCTGTATCATCTCCATAGAATCTGGAAAAATTCAGAAGCCCACTCCCTTCTGCTAGGTCCAGACTTCCAGCTCTTTTCCCTTGTTTTCCAGACAAAGGAATCTCAAGCCAGAAGAGGTTAAAAGGCTTGCCAATTTTAGCAAACCCTAAGGTGATCAGGCAGCATAATGTGTATGAGATATATATACATATATATGCTTTAAGAACATTCCTGAGCCCCTGCGATAGCCGGCCCCAAAAGGCCCCCAAAGAAGATGATGCTCCAGTGAAAAAAAGGAAGGCAGAAGTTGCTGCATGCTTCAACAGCACGGTTGCAATATATAGGGCTGGGACATGGTGGGGGGTATGAGCCAGGAGTCTGGATCCATCACCAAGGATAGTGATGGATCAACACCCTCTTCCAATGCAGTTTTTGCTTTCCCCTGAATTTCTCCGTTTTCTTTCTTTCTTCCCAAAGGATTTGCGCTAGCTGAATGTGACCTTGTCCCACATTGTCTATCTCTGCAAAGAAAAGAAATTTTCACATATATAGAGAGAGACACATATACACACACATACATGAAAAGACTCCATTGCTCAAATCAACTGTTGTAGCTGACATCGAACTGACCTCATATCACAGCTGCCTTTGCAGAAACACATAAAAGCACCAGGACTCATGAAGTGGTATCCAAGCAGCATTGCCTATGAAAGGGTCAGTCCTGCTGGGGCCTGCATTTTAGTGTAAGGAAACTGGTATTAAGAAGTTCTTCAAGCAAGCACAGTCCCATCTGCCCCTCACACCGATTAATTCAGGCAGGTATCAACACACAGCAACCTGATGCAGAGAGTTGCCCCAGGTTAGCATACAGACAACCAAAGGCACAGAAAAACTGATGCTAAACAAACCTCAAGCTCATCCTGCTGAAAGTGAGTGGCCATAGCATAGACTAGCACCCCAGCAAGCTCTTCAAGGGACATAAGCGAACTGTAGATCATGATTCATGACCTACAGCAGTTTCAAATCCACAGCTCTGAATAACCAGCTGCTTCAACACCAGAGCCACGCTGGGGAGGTTCACCAAGGGTCTGGGCAGCACACAAATGTGGCTGGTGCAGACTGGACTCAGCACAGAGTTCCGAGTGCGAGAGAGCAGAGTGCCAGTCCTCAGGATAGGGATGCTGCCTGCCATGTATACATGGAAATTAAGGGACAATGTAAGGTGGCCAAAGCATCATCTTGTACATGCTCTTATTAGAATCATAGAATCATTTAGGCTGGAAAAGACCATTAAGATCACTGAGTCCAGCTGTTTACCCTACGCTGCCAAATCCACCACAGGGAAGAAGAACAGTCTCCCCTCTGTCAATTTAAAACTATCAACCAACCTACATAATGTGCCTGGCTACTTCTGAGGGAAAAAGATACACCAAAATCTCTGGTTTTGCAGGCACAACTCTTGAAAAACACCCAGAGGACATACAAGCTGTTACACAGGCGTTAGGACACAGCAGCGAGGAACAGGCAATGTGGTTTTAGACAGTGCACAGGAAAGCGCAATGACACAGGCTAGGGCAGTGAGCATCTGCCTTGCATTTGCAACAAGAATGATAAATGGAAAGGAGCTCAAAGAGCCTCGGCTGAAGGAACCAGCAGGCTGGAGGTGTTACAAAGGAAAAGAGATTCTGACTGTCCTAGGTACAGCAGAATTAGTCAACTAAGTGGGGAGGCATTAGTGATCTGTAAATATTTGAATGGACAAGGGCCTGTAGGGACAGGACAAGGGGAATGGCTTCAACCCGCCAGAGGGGAGACTGAGATGAGCTCTTAGGCAGAAGCTCTTCTCTGTGAGGATGCTGAGGCGCTGGCACAGGGTGCCCAGAGAAGCTGTGGCTGCCCCATCCCTGGCAGTGTTCAAGGCCAGGTTGGACATGGCTTGGAGCAACCTGCCCTAGTGCAAGGTGTCCCTGCCCGTGGCAGGGGGTGGAACTGGATGAATTTTAAGCTCCATTCCAAACCAGCCTGTGGTTCTGTGATCTGACCTGAGTGCTTCCCAGCAACATGCACACAGACACACAGGCTCATCTTCACCAGCTTTGGGTTCACTGGTGTCCTGGGTTCAGCAGTAGCAGTCATTTTTCTCCTTCTTAGTAGCTGGTGCAGTGCTGTTTTGACTTTCAGCCTGGGAACAGCGCGAGAACACCGATGTTTTTAGCTGCTGTTTAGAATGTTTAGTCTGACCAAGGACTTTCTGAGTGTCATGCTCTGTCAGGGAGGAGGGGAAGCCAGGAGGAAGCAGAGACAGGACACCTGACCCAAACTGACCAAAGAGGTATTCCATACCACAGCACGTCATGCCCACTATATAAACTGGGGCAGTTACCCGGAAGGGTTAGATCACTGCTCAGTCAGGCTGGGTATTGGTTGGCGCGTGGTGAGCGGTCGTATTCTCTTCCCTTGTTATTTCCCTTAGCATTATTATTATTGGTGGTAGCAGTAGTGATTTGTGTTATACCTCAGTTACTGGACTGTTCTTATCTCAGCCCATGAGAGTTACATTCTTTTGATTCTCCTCACCATCCCTTCAGCTGCGGGGGGAGGAAGGGGTGGGGGAGGAGTGAGCGGACAAGCTATGTGGCTGGCTGGACTTAAACCATGACAACTGGTTTTGCCTCCTCCCTGTGTTACTGGTGCTGGACAAGCTGAACTTTGGGGCTGCTATCTTCAGGAAGCTCTGGGCTTCGTTCCATTGCTTGGTATCCCTGCAGCTGAGCAGCCTTCCTCCCAGCTCACAAGAAATACAGCTGTTCACCAGATTATGGCTGTTTCTGAGGCATGGGAATTCAAAAGTCCTTTAATGTGACTGAGCCCCAAACTGCACCCTCAAAATGTAATATTAACAGATGTGAGCATAGTAATAGCCACAAAAATACCAGGACTGGATCATTGTAACTCTGAAGAATGATGGATTCCACATTGAATGGATTCCACAAGAATGATGGATTCCACAGACGGGTTTTCTCTTCAGTCTTTACCTGCTCACTAAATAAAACTTATTCTGGAATCACAGCCAAAGCTGACACTTAGAGCACGGATGGGATGTGTCTTTTTAGACAGGCAGACACACACACACACACACACACACCCCCCGATCTAACTGCTTCCAGCAGCAGACAAACAAAGACGGAGCTTACAGGCTCTTCGCTGCTTTAAACCCACTCAGGAATAGCCCCGAACTGGAGACAAAAGCCCTAATGAACGCCTCAGGGTGTGTAACAACCCCCCAGAGCCCTCGGTGCTGCTCTAACCTCCCCAGACCCACCACAACCGGCAGGCGGCGGTGTCAAACCAGCCGAGGGCAGTGGAACCTCACCCCAACCGCTCCCCACCATCCCCCCCCCCGCTATCCCCATACCCTGCTCCTGCTTATGGCACGGGCTTTGCGGGGCCCCATCACAGACTCTGCCCTGGCCGTGCTCCACGGCACCACGACACTGCAGCCAGGACGGCTGCGGGTGGAAGAGAAAGGGGGGCTGACATTCCTCACTCGCTCAGCCCCTTCCGATCAGCAGCACGGAAGTTACGTAAAGCACAGAAAGACTCAACAAGCCGTAGGTGGGGGGGGCTGACTTCAGCGGGGTGCAGTCTGCCAGTCCAAAGCGGAGCTATCATGGGTTTGGCTGATATACACGCTGCTATGGGAGGGCTAGGTTCTTCAGTAAGGGTCGAGGGGTAGGGCGGACTACTCCATAGGATCCTGTGGGGAGGCTCGACCACTCTGTAAGGGTTTGGGATGAGGATTGACCCTCCTGTGAAGGCCTGTGGGGGGACAACATCCTCTGTAAAGACTTGTGTAGAGGCCAGGCTCCTCCATAGGAAACTGGGAGGGAGACAGGTTCCCATACTGAGCACCGGATGAGAGGCCAGGCTCTCATATAAGGCACAGCAGGGGACAGAGGCAGGCAGGCTGTTTCATAGGAGCCCAAAAGGCCAGGCTCCCCCTACAAGGACTGGCAGGGAGGTGAGCTTCATCTATAGCAGCTTAGGAGGAGAATAGATTACCATATATGGACCTGTGGAGGAGCCAGGCTCTCCTATAAGGCCCCAGAGGCTGTTGGAGGGGGGAGGCTCTTCCATAGGAGCCCGGGAGAAGGCCAGGTGTCTCTGTAAGTGTCTGTGGGGAGGTCAAGCTGCTGCTAGAGGGAATGTGAGGTAAGAAGCCAAGCCCTTACTACTGAGGATGGGGAGTGTGAGGGCTCTTCTTTCTGCTTGTGCCATAGCAGGACCTGGAAGTGCCACTGGAGTGGGGAAGCCTGGCCTGCAGTGCCTGAGGTATGTCGAGCCCCAGCGGGGCTCCAGGCTCAGCCTGGGGGACCAGGCATCACTGACCCATCTGATCCCTACCCAGGTGCTCAGCTGCCACAGGGAGCCACCGCTGGAGCCGAGGCCTAGCCCCACTGGAGCAGAAGTGATTTCAACTAGACTTCCCCAGCATTTGCTTGAAGTCCTGGCTAGACCACTTTGCTATGAAGCAGTCTGCTTTAGGCTGATACCTCTGCTCAGCGGGGCTCCCATGCTACCACGTGAGATACATGGTATAGGGCTGCTGGCACACTGAGTTCACATGGACATGGATTAACACAGCCTGCATTCTCCAGTGTGCTGCAAATTCACTGATGGCCTTTCAGAGTCTGCCAGATGTTGTGGCTGTAGGACATCCTGGCCTTAAGTCACTAAGTACCCAGAGATGACCATGGCTGTGCAGAATGAGGGCCACACTAAATGCTCAAGCAGGTGAATGGGCAAAAATGTCACTACTTTGTTAATTGTAAAAGGTACTAGAATTAAAAATAAAAACCAAAAAAATAGTGGAAACCTTGAAATGGTGGGACCTTAAATTCAGAAACCAAGAATAAGACACACACAGGGTTAGCTGCAACACATCCTGCTGCTTCAGTACCAGGGCAACACAGAAAAGGCAAATCTGCACCATCCCAGACCCCTGCAATGAGGAGTGGACATCCAGAGGACCATACCACCGCGTGAAGACGTTTGAGGGCTTTTACCTCACAAGCTTTGATGTGCTGTCTCTTCTGTTCTTCCTGGATCATCATCAGTGTGGTAATGTTCTGCAGGTAACTCCTGCCTGCGAAGAAATCACACTCTCATCTGATTAACATTGATTAAAAGCGGTCTTTGCTAGAAGGCAATACATGAAGCCTGAATTGGCAGGGATGTCAGGGATAAAGCAGCAGTAAAGCGTGAGCTCAGCTGTGGATGTGCACTGCAAAGAGATACAGAAATGCACAGCAAGGTGGAGGGTCGTGACACAGGGAAATGGTGAGAAAAGCCTTGGTATGGCTATGGAGGCTTCTCCACCTCAGGTATGTTGGGCATGATTTTCTGAGGAGCCAGCCCTGACCCAAGAGCTGGAGCTCACTCAACAGCCATGCCATGGCTTCACATCCCCTGCCCCAGGAAATACTCCCCTCACCCACCAAACCCTGCATTTCCACACTCACCAGAGTCCTCCAGAGAGAATTTCATCTGAGCCAGCTTGAGGAACAGCTGCCAAAAATGGGAGAGGGAGGAGAGCTAGAGGACAGCTGACGTGCATCTCCAATGGTACTGAAGCCCAACTAGAGAACATTGCCAGCCCTTCCGTCTCATCCCCAAACCCAGAGCTGGGAGAAGAGTTATGGGGCAGGAGAGTCCAAGAACATACACCCATTTTCCTCCTCCTGTAGCAATGACACCCACCTCTCTATACCTTTTCCCACTGCTTCTGTGTAACCATGTTTGCATTGCGGTGCACAGCTTGTTCCACCTGCTCCTTATCCCTGCAGCGCTTCTCATGGAGATGCTGGCCTAGGAGAGCAAGCTGAAAGGACTGGAGCATGTTAGCAAGCAATGAGTTGCTATTACAGCTCATGCAGGTAGCTCTGGAGGAAAACACAACCCGCAAGGGAAGAGGAGGCCAAAGGCTGCCCACAGAGCAGGGGACAGCACACAAGGCCCCCAGTGCCCTCCTGCTTGAGCCATACTGACCTCACAAGACAAGCTGCTCTTCACTTGGGATGAAAAGCTCTCAGCAATCTAGTCCTCGACATCTAAATCACTCCTATCCAACCCTGCAAAGCTGCTACCAGCCATGTCCCTGGTCTACTCTTCAGTTTTTCAGAGCACACTACGCAGACTTAAATGTGATGGTCTTCCTCTGCTGCAGCTCTTGATGTTGTGTCTGCATGAGCTGAAGCAGAGGAAGACCCTCACATTTAAGACTTCACCAGCACTGTGCATGTGTGTTAGCAGTGGTATGCCATATAGCAAGAAAAAGCAGCATGTTTGCTTTACCTCCATGGTCTTCTTGTACTGCAGATGCCTGGTTTTGTGAATCACCTCCATTATCAGCTTTCTCTGTGAAGACAACACAGCCAGAGTGAACACATCACTGACCATCGGAGCTCCATGATGGACTATGTGGCTTAGGACAGGAAGATGCAGAGGCCAAACTGAGAGGGCTTTGAGGACCTTTGTCCACCTAAAGCATCTTCTCGAAACCCACGTTTTATACTTCGATCTAAGCCTCCACTTGTGTATGCATAGGAACTCTACAAATGAAATCCAGCAATATATAGTGCTGTATCATCTCCATAGAATCTGGAAAAATTGGGAATCACTTTTATTAGGTTCAAACTCCTAGAAGTTTTCTGTCATTTTCCAGAAAAAAAGGAATCTCAAGCCAGAAAAAAGCCTTGCCAATTTTAGCAAACCCTATGGAGATCAGGCAATGCTATATATAAACCAGATATGTTATGTATGATATCTGTATATTTTATATATACATATATATATATGCACATATATATATATGAATATATATATATGTGAATATTTCTGCTTGACATTCGTGTGTCTGGAGCTGAGCCCATGTGAGAGCTTCCCCAAAAGGCACCCAAAGGATATGTGGCAGAGAGAAGAAGGAAGTCAGAGGTTTCTGAACAATTCAGCAGCAGGATGGCATCATATAGGAAGGAGCTCAGGACTTCCCAGCAGCAGCAGGCACTGGGGACATGCAGGGGGCTGGGGCATGCTAGGAGACATGAGCCAGGAGCCAGGGTCCATCACCAAGGATGGTGATGGATCAACACCCTGAACTTCTTCCAATGCAGATTTTGCTTTTCCCAAAATTCTTCCATTTTCTTTGCTTCTTTCTAAAGGGTTTGCACCAGCTGAATGTCACTTTGTCCCACACCGGCTATCTCTGCAAGAAAAAAAAACAATATCTCTCTATATGTGTGTACACACACATACGTGAAAACATTACTCCATTACTCAAATCAACTGCTGTAGCTGACATCAAACTGACCCCATACCACACCTCCCTTTGCAGAAACATATAAAAGCACCAGGACTTTTGAAGCGGCATCCAAGCAGCATTGCCTATGGAAGGGTAGGTCCTTCTGGGGCCCACATTTCAGTGTAAGAAAACTGGTATAAAGACGTTATTCAAGCAAGCACAGTCACATCTGCCCCTCACCCAGTTGAATTCAGGCAGGTTTCAATACACAGCAACCTGAAGCAGAGTTGCCCCACATTAGCAGACAGACAGAGAACCTAACACACAGAAAAACTGATGCTAAATAAACCTCAGGCTCGTCTCGCTTCAAAGGAATGGCTGTACCATAGAACAGCACCCCAGCAAATTCATTGAGGGACATACGTGAAGTGTATCTCACAATTCAAGCTGCAGAGCTGTTTCCAACCCACACCTATGAATAGCCAGCTACTTCAACAGCAGAGCCATGCTGGGGAAGTTCATCAAGGGTTAGGGCAGCAGATAAACGTGGCTGCCCCAGGGAGTGGACTCAGCACAGGAGAGCAGAGAGCCCTTGGCGTAGATATGCTGCCTGCCATGTGTACATGGAAATGAAGGGACAATATAAAATGGCCAAAGCATCATCTTTTAGTCGCTCTGATTAGAATCGTAGAATCATTTAGGCTGGAAACGACCTTTAAGATCATTGAGTCCAATCGTTTGCCCTATGTTGCCAAATCCACCACTAAACCATGCCCCGAAGTGCCACATCTTCACATCTTTTAAACACCTCCAGGGATAGTGACACCACCTCACAACCTCCTTACAGGTAGCAGTATTATTGTGGTATAGTTTCTAAATCCTGGCCAGGGCCTAGAAAAGTCTGGGAAATTCAAGTGTTAAACATGCATCGCAGGGCAGAGGAACCGCTGGCAGATCACACAGTTATAGGGCTGATAATACAGAAACGTGTATTTGCACATCTACCCCACCACCCCCCAAATCATGGACATGGACCTGGGAAACAGAGATCACACACTACCTCAGAAGAATGCGTCACAGCAAGGATTATTAAGCTTAAGAGGTACAGGTAGAACTAGATCTACGTACCCAGGGATTCAGGATTCTGTCTTCAAACAGTGGTGTGCAAGATAAATTTGTCACCAAACATGTAAAAAACCTTGCTTTGCAGGAGTACCATCCTTGGTGGTGCATCCAATATCAGTGGTGTCAGCTTAAGAGGGAATGAACTGGGTGCAAACAAAGTCCGTGTTTAAGAAAAGATAAAACCTGCCCTGCGTGGGGAGAGTCCGCTCTGATTTCATGCATGGCTCTGTCTGTGCCCTGCCACCAACTGAAGTCATGGAACCACAGCCTGGTTTTGGTTGGAAGGGAACTTAAAGCTCATCCAGTTCCAACCCCCTGCCTTGGAGAGGGACACCTTCCGCTAGAGCAGTTGCTCCAAGCCCCATCCAACCTGGCCCTGAACACTGCCAGGGATGGGGCAGCCACAGCTTCTCTGGGCACCCTGTGACAGTGCATCAGCACCTTCACAGGGAAGAAGAACTGCCTAAGAGCTCATCTCAATCTCCCCTCTGTCAATTTAAAGCCATCAAGCAAACTCAACAACATTCCTGGCTACTTCTGGGGGGAAAAATAACCCAGTATCTCTGTTTTTGGAGGCACAGCTCCTGAAAGACACCCAGAGAACAACAAGCTGTCACACAGGCATTAGGACACAGCAGCGAGGAACAGGCAGTGCAGTTTTGGACAGCATACAGGAAAGCACAGCAACACAGGCGAGGGTGGTGAGCATCTGCCTTGCATTTGCAACAACAGTGATAAATGGAAAGGAGCTCAAAGAGCCTCGGCTGAAGGAACCAGAAGGCTGGAGGCATTATTAAAAAAGGAAAGAAATACTGGGCCTATAAGGATGCTGGGGAGGGACTCTTCATTAGGGACTGTAGTGACAGGACAAGGGGTAAAGAGTTAAAACTTACACAGGGGACCTTTAGATCTGGAATGGCTTACCCAGGGTTTGAATGCTCCACCCCTGGCGGTGTTAAAGGACAGGCTGGACAGAGCCTTGGGTGACATGGTTTAGTGTGAGGTGTTCCTGGCCATGTCAGGGCATTTGGAACTAGATGATCTTAAGGTTCTTTCTAACCCTAATTATTCTATGATTATAAATGACAGATGATGTGAATAACAAAGGGTCTTTTCAAGCCCAAGGTCTAATACAGTGCACGTTACCTGATCATTATGTCCTCAACTAGAATGTCTTCTGCAGGGAGAGACTGAGTTCTGCAGGGGCTCATCCATGTGGGGATGGGCTGAAATCACTTCTCTCCAGTGGGGATTGGTCTCGGCTCCAGCAGTGGTTCCCTGGGTACAGCTGAGCACCTGGGTAGGGATCAGATGGGTCAGTGATGCCTGGTCCCCCAGGCTGAGCCTGGAGCCCCGCTGGGGCTCGACATACCTCAGGCACTGCAGGCCAGGCTTCCCCACTCCAGTGGCACTTCCAGGTCCTGCTATAGCACAAGCAGAAAGAAGAGCCCTCACACTCCCCATCCTCAGTAGTAGGGGCTTGGTTTCTTACCTCACATTCCCTGTAGGAGAAGCCTGATCTCCCCACAGACCCTATAGAGACACCTGGCCTCCTCCCATGCTCTCCTGGAGGAGCCTTCCCCCACCACCTTCCTGGGCCTTATAGGAGAGCCTGGCCCCTCCAAAGGCCCATATAGGCGAGCTTGGCCTCCTCCTAGGCTCCTATGGAGTAGCCTGCCCACCCCTAATCCTCTCTGATTCTTATATGAGAGCTTCACCCCTCCACAGGCCCATACTGGGGAACCTGCTCTCCTCCTAGGCTGCAACAGATGAGTCTTGACTCCCTGCCAGTCCTTGTAGGGGGAATCTGGATCATAGCCTTATAGAGGAGATTGGGTTCTTCCCTGTCTCTTATAGATGATCCTAGCCTCCCATCCATTCCTTAATATAGAAACCCAGCTCCGTCCCAGGCTCCTATGGAGGAGCTTATTTCCACACAGGTCTTTAAGAGGATGTTGTGCCTCCGCAGGCCCTTTTAGGAGAAGCCTGGCCTTCCCATAGGAGCCTATTTATAAGTCCACTCCCAAGCCTCCTTCGCTTCTGACTGGAGAGCCCCCCTCCCCCCCAGGCCAGGCCAGGCCCCGAGCACATAGCTGCATTACATCTTTCTGTGTCTTAGGTTTGCGCCGCACTGCTGCCTGGAAGGGAGCCCGCTGGAAAGGGAGGGAGCTGTCAGCCCTCTCCACCGCTTCTGCCGGCAGCTGCTGTGGCCACGGCATGGTGGTGCTGCAGAGCATGGCCATGGCGGAGGCGGTGAGGGCGCCCCGCAGAGCCCACGCCAAGAGCAGGCACAAGGTATGGGAGTAGCGGGGGTACGGTGGGCAGTAGGGTGGGAAGATATTCCTCCTGTCCTCGTCCGGGCTGGCTGCGCCGCCTCCCACTTGGGGGGGGTCCGGTGAGCTTAGAGCGGCGCCCAGGACTCTGTGGGGTTGTTACACACCCTGGGGCGTTCGTCAGGGCTTTGTCTCCAGTTCGGGCTATCCTGAGTGGGTTTAAAGCAGCAGAGAGCCTGTCAGCTCCAGGCCGCCTTTGTGTCCGTCTTTCTTTGCCTGCTGCTGGAAGCAGTTAGATGGGGGGGGGGATGTCTGCCTATCTCAAAAGACACGTCCCATCCCTGGCAGTGTTCAAGACCACGTTGGATGGGGCTCAGAGCACCCCGGTCTAGTGGAAGGTGTCCCTGCACGGCTTTCAGTAGTTTGTGGAATGACCTGAACTGAAGTACCTTGCCTCAGAGCCGGGTCAAAGTGGAAATGTTTCTCTTAACTGCATAACCTCTTCTGTGTTGTGCACTGCACCACGGAGAGCAACGGCAGGGAAGTGCTGGCTGGCAAAGCCCTCTGAGAATAAACTGGTGAATTAGTGGAGCACTGTTCTGTAAAGAAAGGGTCAGATCTAAGTGTCACCTATGGCTGTGATTCCAGAACATGTTTTATTTAGTGAGCTGGTAAAGACTGAAGAGGAAACCCGTTGCAGAAGAGTACGTGTGTCATTGTTCTGATTCAACACCATAGCATCTGTGAGGCAGTCACATCCTTAAACTGCTACTTGGGAGAATCAGTTCCCTGCAGGACTGTGGGGATTCACCCGTGACACCGCCACCCATTAACACGTGTGTAGAATGACTCTGGTGGCTGCTGCCTTTGGCTGTGCCTTCCAGGTGTAATTCACTGTGAAACAATTCCCTGGCAATGTCATATGTGGGAATCCATAATTCTTCAGTGTTACACTGACCCGTTCCTGACATTTTTGTGGCTATTACTATGCTCAAATCTGTTAATATTACATTTTGAGGGTGCAGTTTGGGGCTCAGTCACATTAAAGGACGTTTGAATTCCCACACCTCAGAAACAGCCATAATCTGGTGAAAAGCTGAATTTCTTGTGAGCTGGGAGGAAGGCTGCTCAGCTGCAGGGGTACCAAGCAGTGGAACGAAGCCCAGAGCTTCCTGAAGATAGCAGCCCCAAAGTTCAGCTTGTCCAGCACCAGCAACACAGGGAGGTAGAAAAAGCCCAGTGAACCCAGAGCTGGTGAAGATGAGCCTGTGTGTCTGTGTGCGTGTTGCTGGAAAGCACTCAGGTCAGATCATAGAATACCAGACTGGCCTGGATTAGAATGGACCTTAAAGCTCATCCAGTTCCAGCTGCCTGCCATAGGCAGGGACACCATGCACTAGAGCAGGCTTCTCCAAGACATGTCCAACCTGGCCCTGAACACTGCCAGGGATGGGGCATACACACAGCTTCTCTAGGCACCCTGTGCCAGTGCCTCAGCATCCACACAGGGAAGAGCTTCTGCCTAAGAGCTCATCTCAATCTCCCCTCTGGCAGGTTCTGTCCTTACAAGCCCTTGTCCATTCAAATATTTACAGATCACTAATGCCTCCCTGCTTTGTTTACTAATTCCACTGTACCTAGCATAGTCAGTAATTCTTTTCTTTTCAAATGCCTCCAGCCTTCTGGTTCCTTCAGCCTAGCAAGAAACCTTTGAGCTCCTTTCCATTTATCATTCTTGTTGCAAATGCAAGGCAGATGCTCACCACCCTCGCCTGTGTTGCTGTGCTTTCCTGTATGCTGTCCAAAACTGCACTGCCTGTTCCTCGCTGCTGTGTCCTAATGCCTGTGTGACAGCTTGTTGTTCTCTGGGTGTCTTTCAGGAGTTGTTCCTCCGAAAACAGAGATTGTGTGATACATTTTTTCCCCCAGAAGTAGACAGGCACTTTGTGGAGTTTGGTTGTTGGCTTTAAACTGGCAAAGGAAAGATTGAGATGAGATCTCATGCAGAAGTTCTTCCTCGTGAGGGTGGTAAGGAGCTGCCACAGGGTGTCCAGAGAAGCTATGGCTGCATCATCCCTGGCAGTGTTCAGGGCCAGGTTGGATGGGGCTTGGAGCAACTGCTCTAGCGGAAGGTGTCCCTCTCCAAGGCAGGGGGTTGGAACTGGATGAGCTTTAAGCTCCCTTCCAAACAAAACCAGGCTGTGGTTCCATGACTTCAGTTGGTGGCAGGGCACAGACAGAGCCATGCATGAAATCAGAGCGGACTCTCCCCACGCAGGGCAGGTTTTATCTTTTCTTAAACACAGATTTCGTTTGCACCCAGTTCATTCCCTCTTAAGCTGACACCACTGATACTGGATGCACCACCAAGGATGGTACTCCTGCAAAGCAAGGTTTTTACATGCTTGGTGATGAATTTATCTTGCACACCACTGTTTGAAGACAGAATCCTGAATCCCTGGGTACGTGGATCTAGTTCTACCTGTACCTCTTAAGCTTAATAATCCTTGCTGTGACACATTCTTCTGAGGTAGTGTGTGATCTCTGTTTCCCAGGTCCATGTCCATGATTTGGGGGGGTGGTGGGGTAGATGTGCAAATACACGTTCCTATATTATCAGACCTATAACTGTGTGGTCTGCCAGCGGTTCCTCTGCCCTGCGATGCATGTTTAACACTTGAATTTCCCAGACTTTTCTAGGCCCTGGCCAGGATTTAGGGACTATACTGCAATGCTTCTACCACCTGAAAGGAGGTTGTGAGGTGAGGGTCAGTCTCCTTTCCCAAGTGCCAAGTGATAGGACAAGAGGAAACGACCTCAAGCTGCACCAGGTGAGGTTTAGACTGAATATTAGGGCCAATTTCTTCCGCAGAAGGGTTGTCAAGCACTGGAACAGGCTGCCCAGGGCAGTGGTGGAGTCACCATCCCTGGAGGTATTTAGAAGTTGTGCAGATGTGGCACTTCGGCACACGGTTTAGTGGTGGATTTGGCAGCAGAGGGTAAATGGTTGGACTCAATGACCAGTAGGACTGACCCTTACATAGGCTTGGATGCCACTTCAAAAGTCGCACTGCTTTTATATGTTTCTGCAAAGGTAGGTGTGATATGGGGTCAGTTTGATGTCAGCTACAGCAGTTGATTTGAGCAACAGAGTCTTTTTGTGCATGTGTATATAAATATATGTACGTAAAAATTTCTTTGCAGAGATAGACAATGTGAGACAAGGTCACATGCAGCTGGTGCAAACCCTTTGGGAAGAAGCAAAGAAAATGGAGGAATTCAGGGAAAAGCAAAAACTGCATGAGAAGAAGGTCAGGGTGTTGATCTATCACCATCCTTGATGATGGATCCTGGCTCCTGGCTTTTATCTGTCACTATGCCCCAGCCCACTGCATTCCCTCAATGCCTACTGCTGCTGGGAAGTCCTCAGCACCTTCCTATATGTTGCCACCCTGCTGCTAAACTGTGCAGCAACTTCCGCCTTCCTTTTCCTGACTGCTGCATCTCCTCTTTTGGGTGGCTTCTGGAACCGGCTATCACAGGGGCTCAGCTCCAGAGACACCAGCCTTAACCAGGAATATTCTGATATATATAAACATGTATAAAATATATATAATATATATATGTATCTCATATATATAGTGTTGCCTGATTTCCATAGGGCTTACTAAAATTGGCAAGTCTTTTGAAGTCTTCTGGCTTGAGATTCCTTTGTCTGAAAAATGAGGGAAATGACTTCAGCTGCTCTACCCCTATCCATCAGTTCCGTAGCTCCATCACAGAAGGCCACCAAATTGGTCAGGCAGGATTTCCCCTTAGTGAAGCCATGCTGGCTGTCACCAACCACCTTGTTCTTTTTCATCTGCCTTAGCATGCCTTCCAGGAGAATCCGCTTCAAGATTTTGCCAGGCGCAGAGGTGAGACTGACTGCTCTGTAGTTCCCTGGCTCATCCATTTTCCCCTTCTTGAAAATGGGGTTATATTTCCCTTTTTCCAGTCATCAGGAACTTCACCTGACTGCCATGATTTTTCAAATATGATGGACAGTGGCTTAGCAACTTCATTTGCCAGCTCCTTCAGGACCAGCGGATGGATTTCATCAGGTCCCATGGACTTCTATATGTTCAGGTTCCTAAGATGGTCTTGAACCAGATCCTCTCCAACATTGGGCCCAAGGTCTTCATCCTCAAAGTCCCTGCGTCTGCCTTCCAAGACTTGGGTGGTGTGGTCAGAGCATTTGTCAGTGAAGACTGAGGCAAAGAAGTCAATTTCAATTATCTTTACTACATTAGGATTATTTGGTGGAGTTTATGCCCCCACCAATGGAGGAACTGTAATGTCCACAGGCAGGCCACGTTCTTTCCTGTTTGTCTTCTAAACCGCAATTCTAAACCTAGCAACTGGATCCCCTTCTGCCACATCTGCCCCCAGGCGATGAACTTGCCTTACTTCCCCACCAGCACTTCCAATGACAAGTGCTACAGGACCACACTCTAAATCCCCCCAGTCAGGTTCTGTGTTACCTTTAAACATTGTATACTTATTTTTTTAGAGAGTTTCCCTAAGCATTGGGTGAGATCCACCCATTAAAGGCAGTTGTAAACCAAACATCACTCCATCCAGGACAAGGTGATCCCCAGTATGGTTGGAGATATTACTCTGGGCATAAGTATTTGTCATAACTGCTTAACTTTCTTTGCTCTTTTAGAGCTTCACATTCAAGTACTTGAGTGGCAACAAACTGGATAGTTTGTGAATTTTGTTCCTTAGTAATACTTATCCACAATTTGACTGGGTAGCCTAGCATCCCTGTCATTTGGTCAAAATGGGCTTCCTGTTCCAAATTTTCCCTTGAATTCTTAATAGGTAAGAGTTCATTATCACTATGATCTTCTACATTTTCCCCAAAACCAATGTTTTCAGCACAGCAAATACAGCAAATACAAAATAATCTCACACAGGTTTTCGCAAATATTCAGAAGCAGGCATGTATGCTTATTGTCTCTTTACCTTAATACACATGGAGTTCTTAGTTGATTGTACATGCTGCTGCCTATCTTCAGATGGGAGTTCCACTGGTCCTTTGATCTTAGTGTAATGTGTCTAACCTTTTTCAGTGGTCCTCACAGCAGTTTCAGTTGTCAACAGTACTTGAAATGGGCCCTCCCAGCGTGGTTGCTATTTTGAGTCCTTCCAGGTCTTGATCAGGACTCACTCTCCCAGTTGGATAGTATGAACTGTGAATTCCAACAGTGGAGTTGGGACAAGCAGTCTTTTGTTTCTGAGAAAATACAAGGCAGACGACAACCCCACCATACAGTTAGTAAGAAAAATATCCTTGGCTTTGAACTGCAGAACTTCACCAACCCCTCTCATGTAAGGTAGTTCAAATAACATTTCATAAGAGGATATACCTAGGTTTTTTTAGGCAAGGTTTGAATTCCTTCTTTTTCCCAAACATCTGGGTCTATATTCTCTGCATCCTGTTTCCATTAATAGAGCAATTGAAACCAAAATTTGATCCCTGTAATTTTTAATTTCTAACCCTAGTTGTACAATTAAATCTTTCTCTAGCAAATTGCTTCCTGCTTCAGGAATGTATAACAATTGCCCTTGAATTGTTTTGCTATTTAATTCTAGGCAGTGTCTTCAAAAATATGAATTGAAAATGCCTCTCATTGAGAATCTCTCTCCTTTTACTCCTGAAACAGTTATCCTTTGGTTTAGTAATTTCAATGTGCCTGATTAAGTGTGTGATTACGTGTGCACATGTGTGGGATTAAATGTGTGCCTCCACATGTGTGTGTGATTATGTGTGCAAAGTGTGCTGTGCCTGCATGCCGCTGCTGGTGAGCAGCCTTTTTGGAGCTGTGGCTGGGGTACAGCCAACTGATCAGCTTGACTGCACAAATACAAACAGCAAGGTGTGGAGCAGGCTTTTCTACTGCAGAGCCAAGTTTCCTGAAATACTGTAAGTCATTGATAGCTTCCCCACCCCCCTTTTTTTCATAAGATCAGTGGGAGAATTTATTGTTTCTGAAAATGAGGGATTCGGATTGCTGGCTCAGCTCGGCCACAGCAGAGGGAAGCACCGTGTAAGCCTCACACAGTCAGCCCTGCCAAAGTGGCTTGGATATGACCTGGCATATTCACCCATCCCATGCCAGCCCTGGACATCCCTTCTCCCAGTGCATCTCACCCTGACACTCCTGTGCCAGCAGGGTGCTGGCAGTGGTGCAGAGCTAGCTTCTTTCCAGAGGGCTGCGTCAATTGCACTTGCACTGTCTCATGACTGTACACACACAGCAGTGATCTGAGCACGACCAGCTTCTCTGAGCCCAGTGGCACTGCATCCACAACGGCTGCAGATGCTGCACCTCCCGCTCATCAGGATTTTCAGGGGGTGCATTATAAACTATTTGGGAGTAATCATATGGAGGGGGTACACTCTTTATAGGATCCCATGCCTTGGGTTCCTCAGTATTTCCCTTAGTTTTCTGGTTTGTTGTTTTTATGGGGAACAAGTGAACTGAAGGGAGGGGTAGAATTTCTCCCTTCTCTTCACTGTAGATCCTGACCCGAGTCTCTTGGGACACCTCTGACAATTCTCACACTCCCAGCATACCCAACATTCTGTATAATTAGACTCTTCTTGTGAGAAGGGTTCCTTAACATAGAATCGTAGAATAGTTAGGGTTGGAAAGGACCTTAAGATCATCTAATTCCAACCCCCCAGCTATGGGCTGGGACACCACAGACTAAACCATGTCACCCAAGACTCTGCCCAACCTGGCCTTGAACACTGCCAGGAATGGAGCATTTACCACTTCCTTCCTTCCTTCCACATTTACCTGTTCCAATGCCTCACCATCCTCATAGTAAAAAACTTCTTCCTTATAGCTAACCTAAACTTCCCCTGTTTAAGTTTAAACATGTTACCCCTTGGCAATTACATAAAGATTTAAAGCCAGATAAACTTGTATTTCCTCAACCCCATCCTTCAGAGACAGAGGTCCCCTCCACAATTACTTGATCCTGAACAAACCCCTGAAATTGTGAGAAATAATCTCTAAATAAAAACTTTCATTGTCAAAGTTCAGTGTAGACACAGCAGTGAAGCAGCTACTTATTATCGTGGGGGTTTTTTTATTCATTAATGTTTTTGCAAAAATGGGTGTCCTAGCAAGTAGGCACACCCAGCAAAAGCTGAACTATGATGTGTATTTCCTGTCCCCTCCACAAGTTCCCTCCCTTGTTTCCCCATTGGTTGGGTACTCGAAGGTTTACAGCCTGAGGTATGTAATCTACATGCTAACTGTCCAGCCTCTGTTTACATCTCTCCTTATTTGATTTTGTAAGCCTCTTCATCTTATTTATTTATCTCCTTTTATTGTTCGATTCCATAACACTGGCAGACGTGTGAAAATTTGGGAAGCCCACTCCCTTCTGCTAGGTCCAGACAGTTTTCCCTCAATTTCCAGACAAAGGAATTCGATTTGGAGAAAACTCCAGGAACTCACCAACAAAGTTTTAAGTTGACAAGCACGTATTCTTTCTTGCGGCGCCAGGAAACATGGGGGATCACTCCTCCAAGTGTGTCTCTACCAAGCATCAACCAGGCTGTGATTATACTGTTGTTAAACATACATATTCATTAGATTACATACATTACATCATAATTCTAGAGAATGCCTCTGTATGCACACAAAAAATGTGGTAGTGGGCTTTCAGACCCCTAGTGGTTATTTCTTCATCACTTTGTTTTAGGATCATTGTCATATCAGTAACAACCAGGCAGTTCTGGCAAAGCTTATCTTAACAAATGCTAACATTCTTCAGGTTACTTATTTACAACCCTATTCTTCAATAAACCCCATTCTTCAAACCACTCTATTCTTCAGTCAACCCAATACTTCAAATCTCAAGCCAAGTACTTCCCAGCAGCGGCAGGCACTGGGGGCACACAGTGGGCTGGGGCATGGTGGGAGACATGAGCCAGGAGCCAGGATCCATCACCAAGGATGGTGATGGATCAACACCCTGACCTGAATTCCCCCATTTTCATTGCTTCTTCCCAAAGTATTTAGATCAGCTGGATGTGACCTTGTCCCACACTGCCAATCTCTGCAAAGAAAAGAAATAAAGAAATTTTTACATACATACACACACACACATACATAAAAAGACTCCATTGATCAAATCAACTCCTGTAGCTGACATCAAACTGACCCTGTACCACGCTTCCCTTTGCAGAAACATATAAAAGCAGTAGGACTCATGAATGGCATGCAAGCAGCATTGCCTGTGTAAGGGTCAGTCCTGCTGAGGCCCACATTTCTGTGTAAGAAAACTGTTATCAGGAAGTTCTTCAGGCAAGGACAGCCACATCTGCCCCTCACCCAGTTGAATTCAGGCAAGTTTCAACACACAGTAACCCGAATCAAAGAGTTGCCCCAGGGTAGGAAACAGTCCAGCTGGGGCACAGAAAACCTGATGCTAAAAAGCTTTCAGGCTCATCCTGCTGAAAGTGAGTGGCTATACTGCAGAACAGCACCCCAGCAAGCTCATCGAGGGCAATATGCGAAGTGCCATATCTGCACAACTTCTAAATACCTCCAGGGATGGTGACTCCACCATTGCCCTGGGCAGCCTGTTCCAGTGCTTGACAACCCTTCTGCGGAAGAAATTGGTCCTAATATTCAGTCTAAACCTCACCTGGTGCAGCTTGAGGTCGTTTCCTCTTGTCCTATCACTTGGCACTTGGGAAAGGAGACTGACCCTCACCTCACAACCTCCTTTCAGGTGGTAGAAGCATTGCAGTATAGTCCCTAAATCCTGGCCAGGGCCTAGAAAAGTCTGGGAAATTCAAGTGTTAAACATGCATCGCAGGGCAGAGGAACCGCTGGCAGACCACACAGTTATAGGTCTGATAATATAGGAACGTGTATTTGCACATCTACCCCACCACCCCCCCAAATCATGGACATGGACCTGGGAAACAGAGATCACACACTACCTCAGAAGAATGTGTCACAGCAAGGATTATTAAGCTTAAGAGGTACAGGTAGAACTAGATCCACGTACCCAGGGATTCAGGATTCTGTCTTCAAACAGTGGTGTGCAAGATAAATTCGTCACCAAGCATGTAAAAACCTTGCTTTGCAGGAGTACCATCCTTGGTGGTGCATCCAATATCAGTGGTGTCAGCTTAAGAGGGAATGAACTGGGTGCAAACGAAATCTGTGTTTAAGAAAAGATAAAACCTGCCCTGCGTGGGGAGAGTCCGCTCTGATTTCACGCATGGCTCTGTCTGTGCCCTGCCACAAACTAAAATCATGGAACCACAGCCTGGTTTTGCTTGGAAGGGAGCTTAAAGCTCATCCAGTTCCAACCCCCTGGCACGGGCAGGGACACCTTCCGCTAGAGCAGTTGCTCCAAGCCCCATCCAACCTGGCCCTGAACACTGCCAGGGATGGGGCAGCCACAGCTTCTCTGGGCACCCTGTGCCAGCGCCTCAGTACCCTCACAGGGAAGAAGAACTGCCTAAGAGCTCATCTCAATCTCCCCTCTGGCAGGTTAAAGCCATCAAAGTCCTCCATAGCGTGCCTTGATATTTTTTGGGGGAAAGAAAAACATCCCAAAATCTCTTTTTGGAGGCACAGCTCCTGAAAGACGTCCAGAGGACAACAAGCAGTCACACAGGCAGGACACAGCAGCGAGGAACAGGGAACGCAAAGCTGGCACCCCCCTTGCTAGCTACTGTCCAATCAGCAGTGCAGCAGCTACGTAACGCACGGAAAGACGCAAAGCAGCTGTAGGCGCCAGAGCCTGGCCTGAGCGGGGCAGGATGGGATAGGATAGGATGGGATGGGATGAGATGGGATGTTCTGTTGGGGGCGGAGCAGGCTTCGGATTGGCTCATTTGTAGGTTTGTATGGGAAGGCCAAGTTCGCCAATAAGCGCCGCCAGGGAGGCTGTACTTCTTTGTAGAATCCTGTGGAGAGGCCAGGCCCCTCTCTGAGTCTGGGGTGAGGATAGGCAATCATGTAAGAGCCTGTGGGGAGCTGTGTGGAGGCTAAGTTTCTCCATAGGAGCCTGGAGGAAACTTAAGTTTCTGTACTGAGGACAGGATGGGAGGCCAGGATCATTTCCAGGAGCCAGGGAAGAAATCAAACCTCTCTATAACAGAGTGGCCAGGCTGCCCCTGTAAGAACCGGCAAGGAGGTGAAGCTCATCTGTAGGAGCCTAGGAGGAGGCTAGGTTTCCTTATAAGGACCTGGAGAGGGGCCTGGTTCTCCCATAAGGCCCTGGAGGGGGTGGATGTGGGGTTCCTCCATAGGGCACTGAGAGAAGGCCAGGTGTCTCTGTAAGGCTCTGTGGGGAGGTCAAGCTGCTGCTAGAGGGAATGTGAAGTAAGAAACCAAGCCCCTGCTACTGAGGATGGGGAGTGTGAAGTCAGCTCTTTCTGCTTGTGTCGTAGCAGGACCTGGAAGTGCCACTGGAGTGGGGCAGCCTGGCCTGCAGTGCCTGAGGTATGTCGAGCCCCAGCGGGGCTCCAGGCTCAGCCTGGGGGACCAGGCATCACTGACCCATCTGATCCCTACCCAGGTGCTCAGCTGCCCCAGGGAGCCACCGCTGGAGCCGAGGCCTAGCCCCACTGGAGCAGAAGTGATTTCAACCAGTCTCCACATGGATGAGACCCTGCAGAGCTCAGTCCCTCCTGGCAGAAGACATGGTAATCGCAGACCTAATGATCTTGAACAGGTAATGTCCACTCTCTTAGGCCTTGTACTTTGGGCTTGAGAAGACCCTTTGTTATTCACATCATCTGTCATTTGTAATACCTGTGGGAAGGTAAATGGTGCATGGGTCAAGGCAGAGATGATCCTGACCAGGAGCCCATTGCGCATTATGGAGCTGGTGATTCCCTGAGCAGGCACAAGGCGCAAGCCTTGTGGCTGCAGGATGAGCTTGGCCATCTCATGGTGTCGGGGTTTATGGGCAGCTGCTGCCTGATACTGACACTAACATCAGCTGCCTGGCCCTGCATGTATCTGAAAATGCATCAAGAAGTTCTCATGTGAACTTCCTCCATGAATAATGCTGTTTTCTTGTGATACTTTATGTATTAGCTCATAGGACCAAAAAGGAAGAGCTTTAACTCTGCCTTAAGGCAGGGTGCCCAGCATCTGAAGGGACATAAGATTTACATGCTACCTATATCCCTCCTTTTATTCTGTCTTATTAAAGAAGTTGTGGCTTCTCTGTCCCTAGGGGGAAGGCAGGAGCTGTGCAGCTGGTTATCAGAGTCTGTTGAGAGGCCAGGCACTTTTGTGGGTGCCTGGGAGGAGGACAGACCCCTCTAGAGACACCTGTGAGGAAACTCAGCCTCACTCTGAGGGCCCAGGAGGAGGCTAAAGTCTTGGTGTGTTCTGTCCCAGAGCTGTGGTGATATTGAGCAAGTGGGAAGGGTACGCTTTTGTAGGCTTCCTCCCAGGAGAAGGAACCTGAACATCGTAGAGTGCTTTGAAGGTGTACCAGCCCTAGCCCAGACAAAAAGTGAGTATGACATCTCTCAGAAGAAAGATAGCCAGCACACAAGCCTCAAAACTTAATCTTAAAATATGTATTTACTAACTAAGGCTACAACAGGGTCCTTCAGCAGAATATTTGTACACTTGGTCTTTCAGAAATTAAAATGGACAACTGATACCTTTGCTGTGCACTTTGCACAGTCCATTGTAATGCAGCAGGAGAGATGTTTAAGCCCACTGTCATCTTCTCCTCACAAGAAAATGCGGTAAAAGCTGCAGGGACTGTTTGGCTTAGACATGCATTGAAGTCACACAGATTCAACTTGAAGAACATCGTACATCAGCATCTCCCATTGCTCCAAAGTTAGCCACCTGGCACCTGTTTTAAACAGCTGAACTGTGTGCTGGTGCCCTTATCCTGCATCCCTGTGTAATAAGGTACTGAAGAGCTTCTTCAGCAATGATACACATGAGGATGTGAGAGAGACCAGCAGCCCTGCAGCACGTGAGCTTCTGAATCAAAGCCATGATCATGTGTCATGTATTTGGGAAAAAAAAAAAAAAAAGCATAGACTTTGGGGACATATGGTCAGAAAATGAGTTTCAGGGCTCCAGCACAACATGAGTAGCCAAGTTTATTTCCAGTGGTACATAGTCACAACAAGTCCAAGGGACTTTTTTACCAGATGTCAATCAAATGAAGGTCTGCAGAGCCTACCAGGCACGAGCTATACCATGAACCTAAAAATCTGCAAGCCCCTCATTGGAGAGGTGGTTGAAGAGCTGACCAACTTCTCCAGATCCTCAGCAGCACTGCAGGGTGCAGGTTTGTGGCAGCACAGCCTCTCATTGGGTAGCTGCGCTGTGGACTGCTGCACCAGGCAAGATGCAAATCAGCTTCCAGTATCAGCACTTAAACCTGGAGCACATTTACAGCTAAGCCAGGCACGCAGCCTATTGTTGGTGCTCCTCTAAGTGAGCTCCCTGAAAGACATAGCCAAATTTAAACCTGAATTGCAAGCTTAATCACCATTAATGAAGGACTTTAGAAACAGGGAAAAGCTTCATCTGAGATCTGAGTGGGATATATATGTCCTAAACATAAGCCAGCATCCCCAAAGTGTTGTGCAGCACTCCCTTCAGCACCTAAGACTTCTTGGTTATCTCCAGCCTCTTCCAGATGGCTGCGCTTTAGAAGAGCTGCAAATCAAAAACTTCTTCTGACACAGATTGCCCCTGTGTCTGGGTCCATAGCTTAGGTTCCTTTTCTTCCCCCAAGTGTGAAGATGGGTTATCTGTCCGAGCAGTTTGCTGATCAAAGGCACAGATTTGCAATAGGCACAATCTGAACATGTAAATAATTCCCGGTGTCCTCAAATACCTTGCTGAAATGGAGAAGCACTTCAGCTCTGTGTGGTTGGGAGTAGCTGGAAACACCATCACACTGGCCAGACCAACAGTGTCTTCTGCCTGGAGAACCTACAAACAGGATCAGCAGCATCTAAAACAAAGCTCCAGCTCAGACAAGAGATGGGAGGGCTGACATTAGCATAACTCCAACCTGGTCACCTCAAATTCTCATCCCTTAACCTGTGGCCTTTCTTTCTCTATTGACCCTTCTCTGTGTAGCTATATTTCATGTTAAATCCTATCTTCATCAAGTATGAGTACTTACTGTGGCTATTAGTGATGAATCAAACTGTAGCCATCAACTGTAGCATAATCCTGCTCACCTGAAACACAGAGCACAAAAAAAATTAGGTCTGTTTATGAGAAGTACTCACTATAAGACTCTACACAGGACAGAAACACTGGCCACCCATGTTAACGGGATGGGAGGCTGTGATGGATGAGGCTGGAAGAGATGTCCTGATTTGTTGAAAAACCAAAGCACTTTACCAAGTTCCATCACTAAAGTGCCTCTGGGAATTATATAGCTCATGATGTTGAATTGGGGAAAGCCCCAACCTGCAGAGACTGGTGGAATCCTAAGCTTGCACGTCCTTAAGCTCCAGAAATGCCTCCATACAGGGCTTTGATCAGAACTTCTCCATAATGAAACCTTGTCTCCAAAGTCAGAGTGCCACTTCCCAGGATCTTTCAGTGGGGACCAGAATTAGAGCAGAAACTTCACCTAAACCTTTCCCTTTAGAGAGCTAAAGCTCATGATCTGATGGGGAAGAGCAAAAGCAGAGTCCTTCTGTGGTGCCAGAAACCCCATAAAGCAAGTAACTCACCCGATGCACTGGCCGGTGTGGGTAGAGGTGCCCTCCTGCATAGAAGAAAACACAGAGCTGAGGATCTGCGTGGTTCTGGGACTCCCAGTGCCCTGGCTCTGGGCTCCCCCACTGCCCTCCCAGAGCTGGTTGGAGGGCAAGAGGTTTTGTCAGCCTGGGCTTTATGGAAACCTGATACCAAGGCATGTCATGGTGGGCTCACCACCAACAGCCGGCTTGACAGAATTAAATGGGAATTAAAGCTGATATGGTGGGGGAGAGGAAGAAGTGGCCAAAAAGCACTAAGCTGGGGACGCATTCACAAGTGAGCCTCAGGGCATGCCTTTTTACATGCCTTTTCCCAGAGTGAGTCATCATGAAGCCATAATTAGACGTGACTCTTCTCCAAATGTGACAGCCAAAGTGACACACTCATCTTTAGCATGACTCTTCGGCCCTGACTCCTCACCTTCCCCTTGGGCAGAAGCATCCTTCACCCTGTCCTTCCTCTACTTACGCTTTTAACTGATCCAGTCTCCTCAGATGAACAGAACACATGGAGAACCATACAGGGAAGACCAGCAGATTTCATTCTGTCTCTAAAAACTGAACTCTTCTACAAGGGAGCCCAGGTAGTTCCCAGAGAGAACAAGATATGGAATTCAATATTTCTCAAGCTGCCTTGCTTTTCAGCTGTCTGAACGCTGCAGTCCTTCACCTCAATGCAAAGGCCTTCTGGAATAGCTTGAGTACAGGGAAAGAATGGGCAAACCCTCACCAAAATCCCTTGCAGAATAAAATTCCCAATCATGAGAAGAGAGAAATGACCCCCAAATGGGGAGCAAAACGCTTTAATTGGGCTGGAAGGGATTCTTAAACAGCTTATATTAGGCAGCACATTGGCATAACTCCTGCTGTGTGAACTGATAGCGTGGGAAATATTTTCCTCTAATATTCTGCAATTCAAGCTTTCAAGCAACTGAAAGCATAGTTGCAACTGTCATAGATGAAACCATAGTTGCAAGAGAAAGCAACTGCCTCTATAGACTGAAAGCAACAAAATGTGCTTTTTTTTTTTTTTTTTTCCTCTGGAAGAATATCATTTGCAATACCAATTTTGTGCAATTTGTCCTGGGTTCAGCAGTAGCATTTTTGTCCTTCTTAGTAGCTGGTGCAGTGCTGTGGTTTTGACTTTCAGCCTGGGAACAATGCTGATAGCACCAATGTTTTTAGTTGTTGCTAAGTAATATTTATTCCGAACAAGGACTTACTGAGTCTCATGCTCTGCCAGGGAGAAGGGGAAGCCAGAAAGAAGCAGAGACAGGACACCTGACTCAAACTAGCCAAAGGGGTATTCCATGCCACAGCATGTCATGCCCACTATATAAAGTTGGGGGAGTTACCTGGAAGACCCAGATCACTGCTCAGGTCGGGCTTGGTATCAGTCAGGGAGGAAGAAGTGGGGGAAGTGAGAGAGCAGCTGCATGGTTCTGAGTTACCAGCTGGGTTAAAACCACAACAGTTCTTTGTGGCACCCAATGTGGGGCATGAAGGGTTGAGATAACAAATCTGACCAGAGTGTGTCTAATCGTATTTGTGATAAGCATTCCTTGTTTCGGATTAATAGTCACTCGTTACAATGCTGATATATTGGCTTTCAAAGTTGTTGCTCTTAATCTCAGAGTTTCAGCATGTCATAACTTACTAACAGCTGGTATTTGCCATTTTAGTGTTTACTGGCTGGGGGGCTTGTTCTAAGGTTCTTGTTTCACTGTACTTTATGGTAATGACTTGTACTGACAGTAGACTCATTGATCATGAAACTGATCTGGCTTGCATTCCCAGTGTGGTCATCACATCTGTACTTTAGGAGGTGTAAAATAGAAGTGTATAGCAACTACACATCTTTTTTTCTTTTTGGGCAGTCAACCTATGAAGGAGACATTCCCTTACACCTCCCGCTCCCTCACCAGTCTGTTTACAGCAGCATTTGAGAGTTCTAAAGGTTTTCAATGGCTTTTGAATACCCTTGAGACCTGCCTGCTGCTTGTGCTGGGGATCAGCATGTTGGCACATATGCAGTGTGTGTTTTCCTTACGGCAATCCCACCCTGAGAATGCCCTATTTTATCTGATCTCAAAAAGTAAGCAGTGTTGGGTTCGGGTGTTGTCTAGAGTTAGACTATGATATAGGAGGTCCAGCAGGAGGCTGGACAGTTATGAGTGGCAGGATGTGTGGGACAGTATGGGCAAGTATCTAGTCCAGTGGGCTCCTACAGTGCTTTGGAAGCATCGTAGATGGAAAGCAGCCATATGGAGTCCTCGACAACAAGTTGCAGAAACTGCTGAAGGACAGGGTGAATCAAGTCAGTTTGCTGAGGTGAAAGCCATCCAGCTGGCCTTGGACATTGCTGAACAAGAAAAGTGGCCAGTACTTTATACTGACTCATGGATACTGGCAAATGCCCTGTAGGGGTAGTTGCAGCAATGGAAGCAAAGCAACTGGCAACGCAGAGGTAAACCCATTTGGTCTGCTGCACTGTGGCAAGATACCGCTGCCTGGGTGCAGAACCTGGTGGTGAAGTTACACCATGTAGATGCTCATGTACCCAAGAGTCGGGCCACTGAGGAACACCAGAACAACCAACAAGTGGGTAAAGCTGCTAAGACTGAAGTGGCTCAAATGGACTTAGATTGGCAACAAAAGGGTGAATTATTTTTAGCCCAGTGGGCCCATGACACCTCAGACCATCAAGGCAGAGATGCAACATACAGATGTGCTCGTGACTGAGGGGTGGACTTAACAATGGACACTATTGCCCAGGTTATTCTCAAATGTAAAACTTGCTGCAATTAAGCAAGACAAGCAGTTAAAGTCTCGCTGGTATGGAGGACGATGGCTGAAGTACAAATATGGGGAGGCCTGCCAGATTGATCATATCACACTCCCACGAACCCGCCAAGGCAAGCACCATGTGCTTACCATGGTGGAAGCAACCACCATGGAAACATATGCTGTGGCCCATGCCACTGCCTGTGACACTATCCTGGGCCTTGAGAAACAAATCTTGTGGCAACACAGCACCTCAGAGCGTACTGAGTCAGACAAAAGACTCGTTTCCGGAACGACCTTATAGACACATGGGCCAAAGAGCATGGCATTGAGTGGCTATATCACATCCCCTACCATGCACCAGCCTTTGTGAATATGGAACACTACAATGGGCTGTAAAAAACTACACTGAGGGCAATGGGTGGTGGGACTTTCAAACATTGGGACACACATTTACCAAAAGCCACCTGGCTGGTCAACACTAGGGGACCTGCCAACAGGGCTGGTCCAGCCCAGTCAGAACTTCTACATAATGTAGAGGGGGTTAAAGTTCCTGTGGTGCACATAAAGAATTTGCTGGGGAAGACAGTCTGGGTTATTCCTGCTTCAGGTAGAGGCAAACCCACTCATGGGATCGCTTTTGCTCAGGGACCCAGATATACTTGGTGGGTAATGCGGCAAGATGGGGAAGTCCAATGTGTACCTCAAGGGGATTTGATTTCAGGGGAAAACAGCCAATGAACTCAACTGTATGCTATTGCCTGCTATGTAGCACTTTTATAGCCTACCAGCTGAATGTCTTCAGGTCACCAGCAACTGGCCCTGACTTCCATCTGATCATCATCCCAACAAAGAATGAACTTTGATGAAACCAGACAAGTTCCGCTGTATCATCAGCAGGCAATGATACAACACTGCACACCATCTCTCCTGCTCTGAAGGACTGTTACAAGAGGTGGAGCCCGACATCATGCACCAGATGGATTCAGCAGCTTTATATAGGATTGGTCTGTGGACTAAGGAATGATATCTGGGGGGGTGGGGTGGGGTGTATATCTATATATGAGACAAAAGCGATGGTATATTGAAAATATGTGGGATCTGGGCATGACATGAATGGTATGGAATAAGGGGTGGATACTGTCATGGGTTCAGCAGTAGCAGTCATTTCTGTCCTTCTTAGTAACTGGTACAGCACTGTGTTTTTGACTTTTGGCTTGGGAACAACGCTGATAACACCAATGTTTTCAGTTGTTCCTAAGTAATGTTTACTCTGACCAAGGACTTTCTGAGTGTCATGCTCTGTCAGGGAGGAGGGGAGCCTGGAAGGAAGCAGAGACAGGACACCTGACTCAAACTAGCCAAAGGGGTGTTCCATACCACAGCATGTCATGCCCACTATATAAACTGAGGGCAGTTACCCAGAAGGGTTAGATCACTGCTCTGGTCGGGCTGGGTATCGATCGACGGGTGGTGAGCGGTTTTATTCTCTTCCCTTGTTATGTCCCTTATCATTATTATTATTGGTGGTAGCAGTAGTGGTTTTGCGTTATACCTTAGTGACTGGACTGTTCTTATCTCGGCCCATGGGAGTTGCATTCTTTTGATTCTCCTCCCCATCCCTCCTGGAGCAGGGGGGAGTAAGAAGCAGGGGAGTGAGCAAGCAGCTGCATGGTTCTGAGTTACCAGCTGAGCTTAAACCATGACACAATTATGTATGTTATGTTCCTTACCTTGATATAGGCACGGGAACTGGACTTCTTACAGGAGTTGGATTTCTCTGTGTATTGTAGTAGTTTTCATAAACAACAGGAGCTAAAAAAGTTAACAATAGTAAAATCCAGGCCTTTTAAAGCCATTAATTTTTTGTCATACCAACATTCAGCTGCTAAGTCCCCTCTCTGTGAAAATGTATGATCAATAAATTTAAAGTTACAAGAAGAGGAGATTATCTTCAGGAGCTGGTCAAGAGGGGCAGAGATCAGTGTTGCATGCCAGGAAATGAAAAGAAGGATGTTGCAAAATCAGTGTTTCTTGCATCCAAACTGATGCTTATCAGAGAAGCAGCTCCAAGAGAAGTACAAGGAAGACAGCACTAATCTGTGAGATTGCACTGGGTTCTTACCTGGTGCCAAACTTCCAGTTTTGCGTGAATTTACAAAAAAATCAATGTCCTTTTCAATGCTGCACAATTCTAAACTCTTGCGGATTTCCTCGTATTTCTATGAAAGGGAAATCAAAAGCATTTTTGTACGAGGTCAGACAACAGGAGGGTTTTTCCAAGTGTTTTTCACACATGGGTGAAAGCCCAGTACTCACCCAGGACATGGACATAACCTCCAGTGGTAAGGGAATCATAGAATCCCAGACTGGTTTGGATTGGAAGAGACATTTAAAGCTCATCCAGTTCCAACACCCTGCCATGGCCAGGGACACCTTCCATTAGAGCAAGTTGCTCCAAGCCCTGTCCAACCTGGCTTTGAACACTGCCAGGGATGGGGCAGTCACAGCTTCTCTGGGCACCCTGTGCCAGGGCCTCACAACTCTCAAAAAACATGAGAATGCCAGAGGAAACCTCATCTGTGAGAGCTGGCTAAAACCTGTCTGCACACTCTTGCTGGTGTCTGGTGGCTGTTTAAAGGCCACAGCTCAACTCAGACAGCACAGGGAAGCAAATGGGGTTGTGTTTTCTCAAAACAAAGATGAAGATTTTCCTTTGACATACTTCATCATTCTGGACGCAGTCCTGGGAGAGCTGGTTGACATGAAGCCAGAGGGCATTGCGGAAATAGTTGATCCGCTCACACTCCTGGGTCTCAAAGAACTGAAATGACACAGACAAAACAGCCCCAACATCTGTAAGAAGAGAGCAAATGTCTTCTATTCTGATCTCTTCTCATCCCACTACAAAGATCACTGGTAGATCTTTGATCAGCCACCCAGAGTGAGGAGCAGGTGATGTTGGTCTTCTGCAGGAAATATGGAAACCACGAGTCATAGAATCATAGAACCAACTAGGTTGGAAAAGATCTCGTCCAGAGAAGAAGTCATCCCTTTACACACCCAGGTATTTCAAAGATGAGCGTCAAGCTCAAGAAGGTCTGCAGGACCAATGTGGAAGAGGTCACTCAGCACAGCACTACCTCTGGGGAGACAAAGCCAGCTTCCTAAAGGCACTGCATGTTCTCTAGGTACCCCATGGTCCTGCAGTCCCAGCTGACTTCTCTCCCACAACTATGGAGCAATAAAAAAGCATTGGGGATATCTGAAACAAAGTGTCTTGACTGGTTTGTCTTTCTTCTCTTTCCTCCCCATCCCTTTTCCAAGCAGCTTGAAACCTAAGTCTTTTGAAATGTGCTGCCTGGTATAGCTCACTTTAATGAGCCTTTACCCATTGCCCTGAAAGACAGCCTTTCATCCCACGTGTGCATATGCAATTATTATCATTTATAAACTTTGCAACACACTGAGGGGAAAATCTCCACATGATCCATCTGTGGAAGTGAAAATACTGCTTTCTCCACCCCACTATCATAAAGGCTTCTAGAGACTCCTGACATGGAAAGCACACCAGCACTGAGGCACTGATATACCACACAGCACAGACAGCAAATTCCATTTCAAAATGAAAACTTAAAATAGAGGCCTAATGAGAAGTAGCTTGGGAAGAGATCAGAGCAGATGAGAGTCGGAAGGCTGTTTGCAAGCTTGCAGCCAACATGGCATAAAACCTAAACCGCTGCAGGCCCTGTCCATAGAATCATAGAATCAGAATAGTTAGGCCAGTACAAACTGGCCTAGAACACTGCCAGGGATGGAGCATTCACAACTTCTTTGGGCAACCCATTCCCATGCCTCACCACCCTTACAGTAAAGAAGTTCTTCCTTATATCTGACCTTATATCTAACCTTACATCTATCCCCTGTTTTAAGTTCGAACCCGTTACCCCTTGTCCTGTCACTACAGTCCCTAATGAAGAGTCCCTCCTCAGCATCTTTATAGGCCTCCTTCAGATACTGGAAGCTGCTAGAATGTCTCCACATGGCAGCCTCTTCTCCAGGCTGAAGAGCAGCAACTTTCTCAGCCTCTCTTCATATGGGAGGTGCTCCAGCCCCCTGATCATCCTCATGGCCCTCCTCTGAACTTGCCGCAACAGCTCCATGTCCTTTTTATGTTGATGACACCAGAACTGTACACAGTACTCCAAGTGAGGTCTCACCAGAGCAGAGTAGAGGGGCAGGAGCACCCCCATAGATTCACAATTACAGATCATAAATGGCGGCAAGACATAGATCAGCAGCAGAGAAGCATCATGGTCCTCTCACCACTAGCTCTGGACTTCCCTAGCACTTGCTGGAACTCCTCTCTAGACTACTTTGCTATGAGACAGTCTGCTTTAGGCTGATACATCAGCTCAGAGGGGTTCCCATGCTACCACGTGAGATACATGGTGAAGGGCTACTGGCACCCTGCATTCACATGGACATGGCTTCACCCAGCCATGAATCCCCAGTGTGCCAGCACCTTCTGCTGCAAACTCATTTAAAGTCTTTCAGAGCTTCAGAGTCTGCTAGGTGGTGGTGTGGCTGTAGGACCCACTGGCCTAAAGTCGCTGAGTACCCAGAGGTGACCATGGCTGTTCAGGACAAGGGCCACACCAAATGAACAAGCAGGTTAATGGACAAAAATGTTACTACTTTGATTCCGTTAATTTTAAAATGTGGTAGAAGAAAAAATAAAACAAAATATAGTGGAAACCTTGAAATGGTGGGACCTTAAATCAGAAGCCAAGCGTAAGACACACAAAGGGTTAGCTGTGTGTTACCAACACACAGGTTACCAGCACATCCTGCTGCTTCACTGCCAGGGCAACGTAGAAAAGGCAAATCTATAACATTGCGAATCCCTGCAGTGAGGAGTGGAAATCCAGAGGACCCCACTGCCATGTGAAGACGTTTGAGGGCTTTTACCTCACAAGCTTTGACGTGCTCTTTCTGCCATTCTTCCCGGATCTTCTCCAGTGTGGTAACACTCTGCTGGTAAGTCCTATCTGCAAGAGAAATCACACTCTCATCTGGTTAACATTGACAAAAAACACCCTTTGCTAGAAAACGATACATGAAGCCTGAATTGGCAGAGACACCAGGGAGAAAGCAGATGTAATGTGCGAGCTCAGCTGTGGATATGCACTGCAATGAGATGCAGAAACACAGAACTGCACAGCAAGGTGGAGGGTCATGACACAGGGAAATGGGAACAGCACCGGTAGGGCTGTGAAGGCTTCTTCATCTCTGGTATGTTGAGCATGAGTTTCTGAGTAGCCAGCCCTGACCCAAGAGCTGGAGCTCACTCAAGAGCCATGCCATGGCTTCACACCCCCTCTGCCCCAGGAAACACTCTCCTCACCCTCCAAACCATGCATTTCCACACTCACCAGAGTCCTCCAGAGACGATTTTGTCTGAGCCAGCTTGAGGAACAGCTGCCAAAAATGGGAGAGAGAAAAAAACTACAAGAGAGCCCCAATGCGTTGCCAGCAGTACTGAAGCCCAACTGGAGAATATCGCCAGCGCTTCCATCCCACCCTGAAACCCAGAGCTGGGACTAGAGTTATGGGGCATGAGAGTTCCAAGAACACACATCCCTTTTCCTCCTGTCCCATAACCACCCACCTCTCCATACCTTCTCTTGCTGCTTCTGTGTAACCATGTTTGCGTTGCGGTGCACAGCTTGTTCCGCCTCATCCTTATCTCTACAGCGCTGCTCATAAAGGCGCTTGGCCTAGGAGAGCCAACAAACAGGGCGGGAGTGTGTTAGCAAGCAATGAGTTGCTATTACAGCTCATGCAGGTAGCTCTGGAGGAAAACACTGCCCACAAGTGAAGAGGAGGCCACAGTCTGCCTGCAGAGAAGGGGACAGCACACAAGGTCACCGGTACCCTCCTGCTTGAGCAAAACTGACCGCACAAGGCAAGCTGCTCTTCATTTGGGATGAAAAGCTCTCAGCAATCTAGTCCTCGACATCTAAATCACTCCTATCCAACTCTTCAAGGCTGCTATCAGCTATGTCCCTGGTCTACTCTTCAGTCTTTCAGAGCACACTACGCAGACTTAAATGCGATGGTCTTCCCCTGCTGCAGCTCTTGATGTTGTGTCTGCATGAGCTGCAGCAGAAGAAGACCCTCACATTTAAGACTTCACCAGCATTGTGCATGTGTGTTAGCAGTGTTAAACCATGTAGCAAGAAAAAGCAGCATGTTTGCTTTACCTCCATGGTCTTCTTGTACTGCAGATTCCTGGTTTTGTGAATCGCCTCCATTATCAGCTCTATCTGTGAAGACAACAGAGTCAGAGTCAATACATCACTGACCATCGAACCTCCAGGATGAACTATGTAGCTTAGGACAGGAAGATGCAGAGGTCAAACTGAGAGGGCTTTAAGGACCTTTGTCCACCTAAAGCATCTTCACAAAACCCACCTTTCCTACTTCTATCTAAGCCTTCACTTGTGTATGCAAAAGAACTCTATAAATGAAACCCACCTATATATAATACTGTATCATCTCCATAGAATCTAGAAAAATTCAGAAGACCACTCCCTTCTGCTAGATCCAAACTTCTAGCAGTTTTCCCTCAATTTCTAGACAAAGGAATCTCAAGCCAGAAGAAGCTAAAAGACTTGCCGATTTTAGCAAACCCTATGGAGATCAGGCAACACTGTATATATGAGATATAGATATATATATACACACACATATATATAAGCTTTAAGAACATTCCTGGTTGAGGCTGTCCCCAAAAGGCACCCAAAGGAGAAGATATGGCAGTGAGAAATAGGAAATCAGAAGTTGCTGGTTCAGCAGCAGGGTGGCAACATAGAGGAAGGAGCTCAGGACGTCCCAGAAGCAGGAAGCATTGGGGGCACACAGGGCCTGGGGCATGGGAGAGATGAGCCAGGAGCCAGGATCCATCACCAGGGGTGGGGATGGATCAACAACCTGACCTTCTTCCGATGCAGTTTTTGCTTTTCCCTGAATTCCTCCATTTTCTTTGCTTCTTCCCGAAGGGTTTGTGCCAGCTGGATGTGACCTTGTCCCACATTGTCTATCTCTGCAAAGAAAAGAAATTTGAGTATACATATACCCAAAATATACCTCTTTTCCTCAAATCAACTGTCGTTGATTCAGGGTTGTTGTTGATACAGGGTCATCATGCTGATCCTGTATCACACATCCCCATGCAAAAACATATAAAAAGAGCAGGACATTTGAAGGGCCATCTAATCAGCATTGCCTTGGATCAGTCCTGGGTCAGTCCTGCTGGGGCCTGCTTTTCAGTATAAGAAAACTAGTATCAAGTAAGCACAGTCACATCTGCCCCTCACCTCAGTGAATTCAGCTAGGCTTCAACATACTGCACCCTGAAGCAGGTTTCTGAAGGAAGCATTGCCCCAGGTTATCAGACAGTCAACTTGTGGCACAGAAACACTAACGCTAAAAAAATGCCAGGCTCATCCTGCTGAAAATGAATTGGTCATACTGCAGAACAGCACCCCAGCAAGCTCATCAAAGGACATAAGCAAATTGTAGCTCATGATTCAAGCCCCAGAACTGTTTCAAACCCACACTTACAAATAGCCAGCTGCTTCAACAGCAGAGCCATGCTGGGGAGGTTCACTGAGGGTCAGGGCAGCAAACAAATGCAGCTGCAGCAGAGAGTGGACTCAGCACAGGAGAGCAGAGTACCAGCCCTCAGGGTAGGGATGCTGCCCTCCGTGTGTACATGGAAATGAAGGGACAATGTAAGGTGGCCAAAGCATCGTCTTGTAGATGGTCCAATTAGAACTGTAGAATTATTTAGGCTGGAAAAGTCCTGCCTTTAAGATCAATGATTCCATCTATTATTCTAGCACTGCCAAATCCACCTCTAAACCATGTCACTGAGCACCACGTCTTCTAAATACCTCTAAATACACGTCTTCTAAACATCTCTGGGGGCAGTGAGTCCACCACTGCCGTGCACAGCCTCTTCCAGTGGTGGACAATCCTTTCAGAGAAAATATTTTTCCTAATAACCATCTAAACCTCCCCTGGTGCAGCTTGAGGCCATTTCCTCTTGTCCTTTCACTTGTTACTGGGGAATAGGGCAAGGCAAGACATTCCAGGAAACTCCAGATGAGCTTCCCATGCACAGCTTCTGATGTACAACACAAGGATGACTTCTGAGCACAGCATGCCCCAAAAAGACACAAAGATCCCCAGCAAGATGCTCTGTGGGTCCCTCTCCCACACATACTCTGGAGCCAAAGGGATGATCTGGGCCAGAAGGCCAGCCTACGCCTAACTCCAGCATCAGACAGGTTTAAAAGATTCTTTGCTATTTTTTTTTCTAAACTAGCAGGCTTTGGCACTGCCAAGTGCCCTGGCAAACATGAAGAATTACTTACGTTGCTTGAAAACATCCAGGGATCTCTTCAGCGTGCTGAAAAACAGATTAAAAAGAATGGGAAAGCACTGTCAGGTTTAGGCATCAGCAGAGCACCTCTCTCAAACTGAATAGCATATCCCCAACTTAACACGGGCCAAGACAGCTTGAAGCAGGTTTATTTATCCTCTTTACATATCTGGCTTTTTCCCTTTCAGCAAATATAACATAGCTTACTTGGTTTGAGATCTACCTTAGATCTTTCTGAACATTGGATGCTATTGGCAGTTCTGAGTTTCATGACAAATATTTCAGGCAATGTCCTAAAACTATCATTTGGGACGTATGAACACCTTCTACATGGTGCACTGGCCAGTGGTTGGAACTGTAGGAACTTTTCTCCCTATTAAGATTGTGCAATAAAGATTTTAGAAACATCTTATGTGACACCTCAATATAAAACTGTAAATAAATGATCAGAGAATATCAGACCAGGCATTTATAAAGTATAGAAACAAAGCAGGAAGTAGAAGGTGCCAAGAGTTGGTGGGGAAATGGAGATACAGATATGAAGCCAACTGCAGTGGCCACATGATCTCTGCTGCGTGGTAACACTGGGCTTTGCAGATTTGCATGGTTTGAGTCAAGAAAGTACCTGTACTTCCCTCTGACCACAGAAAGAGTCAGGAGCAACCCCAAGGTCTCATGATCCTTTTGCCTTTGCTGAACTACCACTCCATATCTTGCCTGAGCATCCACAGTGCTTTGATTAGGCTACAGCTTGTGGGAACTTGGTGGAGCCCAACTCAATCATCAGCAAAATAAGCCAACTATGCACCGTTTGTTCACAGACCAATTTCAGATCATCCTCTGATATCAATCCCAATCACATTTCAACACTCTTCTGCCTCTCACAGCCTCCTTCCTTCATTTCTCCAAATAAGGACACCCATAAAAGCAAAATATGCGTGGGACTGTGAACTTACTTCAGCTCTGTCTGTCCACAGGGCTTCTTCTTTGACAAATTAATGAGCTCTTTGCCATATTTTTCTTCTATTATTGCCCTGTTGAGGAAAGATTGAAATGAGAGGAAGTTCTTATTTCAGAAACTGATATATGTTTGCAGGCTGAGCCAAGATTCACCCTTAACACCTCCCCATCTGCTGCAAACCAACTGTGGACAGTTGCCTGAAGGAAGACTATTGTTTGCTGCTACAACAGCCTTCTAGTGAAAACATTTTGCTTTACTGTGTCTGTGGTCCTGATGCATTGCCTGTCTCTCTATGGCAAATAGATGCAAGGACCACCTCCACAGGAGGTGGAGGACAAGGCAGCCAGTGCAGCTGGAGGCTAGATGGAGCCACGTAAATCACCTCAGCAGTTTTTAGCTCAGTTTCCCATGTGAACAAGGCTTGTGTGAACACAAGTTTTCTATACCTCGGCCATCAGCGTGTGTCGCTCCATCCCCACAAAGTGCTTTTGAATCTGACTTGGTTGATTCAAACCAAATGTAGTTTAAATCATAAGGGATTAGGCACCTCAAAGACCACTCAGCCACCACACAGGCACTCCAAAGCTCAGCTGGGCCATTTCAGCTCTTTTTAGAATGAGACAGTAGGTACTCTCTTCTGCTTCTTAGGAAGAACATGCGAAGAAGTGACCACATCTTGTGCAGTAACATAAATAACACCTTTGAGAGATGTATTGTCCTCCTCTCTTGGAAGAAGGAGCTGGTGGGACTGGTGGGAAAGAAAACCTATGTGTTCAAGTCTAAGAACAAGCAGCTTTCTGCAGTTGCACTGAAATTTGTACAGACAACCAGGTCTTAGTTGGTCAAATGCAGATAACTCCATCTAGTCAAGCTATCCTAGCTGTCTGCAGTCAGTGGAGAGAAGCAAGCACAGCTAAAGACTTGCATTACAAAGTCTACTGGATAAAATAGCTTCCTAAAATGCCTGTATCTCTAGCACAGATGCAGATGCCTACGTTACTGATTTCTAGAGTTTGGCAGTGGGGTTCATCTAACTTAACTCTTAAAAAAACAAAAAATTGTTGGAAAATGGAAAAAAAATAAATATTCTAAATTGATTTTTTTCCTCTATCTAACAGCATTCCCATGAACTTCCTTTTGAGGCAAAGCTTCACATCCAACAACCATGTTCTCCATGAGTGGGATCATGTAACAGTTGAGCTGTACATGAAGAGCTAGGCCATGTTCAGAGAGGGATGCCAGTAGCAAGTCTAGGGCCTGCCTCTAACTTCCTCCTGGCTAGGCACCTCAGTGGGAACCTCATTCAACAGCAAAGAGGAACAGGGCACAGTTTTTGCACTCTCTCCATTTGCCATGGTTGAGTGGGACACAATTGTTGGGGTTCAGTGGATAGCTCCCCAGGCAGCCTGAAAGCCCAAATTTTCCTGGAATGTGGGAGTACAGCCTAGATAATGTATGTGCATTAGACACTTTTAACAGCAGGTTCTCCTCTTCATCCCCCTTACCTTTGTTCCAGGCTGGTCTCTACCAAGCCTTGTATTTAGAGGTTTGTTTTCTCCAGTTCTCAGTATCAAAATTACATTAATTCAGGATTGTTCTACAACACTATTCACTAGCCGTTGCTAACCAGAGGAACCATAAACTCAAAACACATGGCCAGACCATCTCTGTTGTGCGCTCTACAGAACCTCTATTTAGGTCATATCCTCTGATTAATAAATGCGCTAGCTAGTCTATGAATTCTTTCTAACATAAACTATGTGTGCTGTCCATGATGTACAAAGACAAATTCAGAACAAAGCCATGCCTCTCCTATGTCAAGGATCTTATGCGAGCTGAACAGCAAGGTGGACTTCACTGGAGAGCATGTGGCCTGGCCAGGCCACCAGCAGCTGCAAACATATCCAATATGTAAGACTGAATTATTAAACTGGTCCTGATTCCTCTTTTCTTTTAAATAGACAGTTCAAAATGTGATCATCTAATTCATAGCTGGATGGACTTCGTACCAGAGCACCAGGCCATGAAGTGAAAGGACAGTGTATGAACCTAAGTTCCTCATCAGACAAAAAAACAGAGGTGTTTTGTGTTAAAACTTGTTAAAACATAAAACATAGTGGACATGACAAAGTGACAGAAACCAGACTGGGAATAGAATCATAGAATAGTTAGGGTTGGAAAGGACCTTAAGATCATCTGTTCCAACACCCCTGCCGTGGGCAGGGACACCTCACATTAAACCATGTCACCCAAGGCTATGTCCAACCGCCAGCGATGGAGCATTCACAGCTTCCCTGGGCAACCCATTCCAGTGCCTCACCACCCTTACAGGAAAGAATTTCTTCCTTACATCCAATTTAAACTTCCCCTGTTTAAGTTTGAACCTGTTACCCCTTGTCCTATCACTACAGTACCTCATGAAGAGTCCCTCCCCAGCATCCCTATAGGTCCCCTTCAGATATTGGAAGGCTGCTCTGAGGTCTCCACGCAGCCTTCTCTTCTCCAGGATCAACAGCCCCAACTTTCTCACCCTGTCTTCATCCGGGAGGTGCTCCAGTCCCCTGATCATCCTCGTGGCCCTCCTCTGGACTTGTTCCAACAGTTCCATGTCCTTTTTAGGTTGAGGACACCAGAACTGCACACAATGCTCCAAATGAGGTCTCATGACAGCAGAGGTGCAGGATCACCTCCCTCGACCTGCTGGTCACACTCCTTTTGATGCAGCCCAGGATACGGTTGGCTTTCTGGGCTGCAAGCGCACACTAAAGCCGCCTCATGTTCAGTTTCTTATCGACTAACACCACCAAGTCCTTCTCCCTAGGGCTGCTCTGAATCTATTCTCTGCCCAACCTGCAGCTGTGCCTGGGATTGCTCTGACCCAGGTGTAGGACCTTGCACTTGGCATGATTAAACTTCATCAGGTTGGCATCTGCCCACCTCACAAGTGTGTCAAGGTCCCTGTGGATGGCATTCCTTCCCTCCAACATATCAACCGACCCACACAGCTTGGTGCCATTGGCAAACTTGCTGAGGGTGCACTCAATCCCACTGTCCATGTCACCGACAAAGATGTTGAACAAGACCGGCCCCAACACCGATCGCTGAGGGACGCCACTCGTTACTGCTCTCCAGCTGGACATTGAGCCATAGACCACAACTCTTTGCGTATGTCCATCCAGCCAGTTCTTTATCCACCAAGTGGTCCACCTATCAAATTGATGTCTCTCTAACTTACAGACAAGGATGTCATGTGAGACAGTGTCAAACACTTTGCACAAGTCCAGGTAGATGACGTCAACTGCTCTACCCTTGTTCATCAGTTCCGTAGCCCCATCATAGAAGGCCAGTGCCACCACCCCACTTCCCATGTTCAACCCAACCTGGTGTCGGAGACATCTCCATACCTTTCCTTCAGAAAGTCTTCAAACTCTTTGCAGTTCTTCCTGCCATCATTCAGATGTTGAATTATGCTGTCATAGCCAACTGTGCTTGTCAGATCTGTACTCTGAAAACACAAGAACAGCAGTCACACCCTGGTCAGTGCAGTCCATGGGCACAGCCACCTCAAGCAGCATTTGCACAAGCAATGGCTCATCTGGGAGCAAGTGTGCAAGTGCCTCTTTATGAAATAAGATCTGTTTCTTTGAGGGGTGGGAAAGGCTCCTGAATGAGAACAATGGTGGCAATATTGGACAAGGCACATTGAAAAGAAAACAGAAGAGCTCAGTCCTCTACCACATTTCATTGCTTCTTCCTGGCCTAAGCACAGCTGGGCCCATGGGACACAGCATCTCCTTGTAGGACTTCAGCTGTCAGCTTTAACTTAATAAAATCAAGCAATTGTTTTACCCCACAAGTCTTTAGATATAGCTACAATATATGTATATATATATCTGGGCTGGGGATGAATTTATCAGACTTTTCAGCTCAGGATTGCTGAGCTATGGGCTTCTTGCACTCTCACTGCCCTCACAGTAATGCATGGGTGCACCCAATGGCCAGTCCTGCAACAGGTTTCTCTTTGGCCTTCCAAAAAGCAGCTCTGACCCACACATCAGTTCAGAACACCACTGCAAAGATCATTTCCCTAAGTAACAAGTTCTCCCCCACCACTGCTCTAAGTCCTCCAATACATCACAAATGGCTTCTTCACTCCTCACAAAATATCACAGCTGTGGAGAGGTCCTGCTTCCACCCCCCACAGGACTTGGTTGGTCAAATGTAGATATCTCCATCTCCAAGATGGAAGAAGTTTCATCTTCCAACCCTCTCAGCCCCACAGTGCCACTCACGCTTCATATACACTTCTGAAGGATCAATGCTTTCCTTCTAATTTGAAGGAAAGCAATCTTAAACTTCTTAAAACCATATATTGTACTGATGCTTATATATATATATATATATATATATATACACACACATGCAGCAATGATGTAGGTGAGCTAGGACAAAGGTTGCCTAACTCTACCTGTTCTTTCCTCATACCCATGCCTGGAAGCACCTTAATGCAAAAAATGGGATTTTGCCGTATGACTTTTTAGGATTTACCTGGAAACCTGGGCCAAGAACAGGCTTCCTAAGTGCTATAATAATACAAAGAGATGCTCTGGAAGAAGCCTAAAGCAGATGAGGAGCTGAGCAGAAGCTGCTACCTGTAGTGTTCTGCAAAGAGCAGCAGTCAATGTTGCTTAGAACAGCACACATCAGAACAAAAAATATAGGGAAAGAAGCTGCAGATAGGAAGCAATGGTAGAAGCAGATACGAAACTCAGGGAAAGGAAGCAAAAACCACAAACAGTTATTAAGAAACCTAAAGAGGAATAGTGCAGGAGAGAAAGACTCAGGAAATGCTCTGAAGCCAGGGTGAGAGTACGCAGAGAACTGGTGTGAAAGTGTGGACAGCAGAAGGGGGGATTTATGAGGAGTTTATACCAGGTGCAAGATAAGAGCACGAACAGAGCTGGTATTTTTTGATAAATGAAGGATTTAATCATGCGGACTTCCCTAAGGAGTCAAGGACTTGAATGTCAGTGGCCAGAAAGCAAGAAATGAAATGTAGATGTGGTGGAGTGGGACCTGCAGGAAATCCCCGTGAATCCCAGATCAGCTTTGCTCCATCCGTGGCATGCACGGGAAGAGAGAACTCTGGAGCAGAACCTAAGCAGAAACCAAAACAGCTTCTGTTTCTTTACAAAGCACAAACATCCTTCCAAAATGGGCTTATTGCTGATAAACACACAACCAGTCCTCGAGCTTGCATCATGTCTTTGCTAATGGGGCCTGTGAAAAAGGAAAGACGCCTACACTGAAATGAGACTTCATGCCAGTTGCAAAGCACAGGAACATCCTAACTTGTCTTCCTATCCCTGGTTTCACAAGAAATAAAATGGATGTGGAGAACCACTGACTAGAACAGTCAGACCCACATCACTGAGTGTCAGAATACCCAAAGTCTCAAAGACAGGTGGTTGGAACTGGATGAGTTTTAAGGAACCTTCCAACACAAACCACTGTGATTCTGTGATTCTATTTCCTAAGCACCCAAGGCTGGACCAGCCCTCATAGTGCACCATGTTATATGGAACATGGGAGGTAACAGAGACAGTGGAAGTTTCCAAAAAAGCTACCTCCAGGAAGTAAAGTTGCTCCTGGCCCAGAAGGAGCGGGGCAGGTTTATATGCCCTGAAACCAGCCTTCACAGCAAGCACCCTTGTGGGCAGATGTTGGCACAGAAAGAATGAAAGCATGACTGCTCATAGGATATCCCAAAGGCAGGGCAGGAATGGAGCAATGAAAGACAAAAAGGCAACATGGCAAGCACAGAGCCATGGGGATGGAGAGCAAGATTTAAAGACATACTAAACTGAGCCAAAGACAGACACGGAGGATGGGGAGTTGCACCAAGGCCTCCCCAACCAGAGGGATACAAGAGGGCGAGCATCTCTCCTCCCACCCTGCGCCCCTGCTGTCCTGGTGCTCCCCACTGGGCAGAGCTCAGAGCCCACGTGCTCTTTAGAGGAAACTACATGGAAACAGCAAACAGATGATTTCAAGGTGACAAAGCAGCAGCTGATGTTTCCTGAGCCTGCAGGGCTCAGCAGGATGAGCCCCGCTTCCCAATCCACTGCCTAAGATTGAAACATCCTCCCAATAGACTTGACGAGGAGAAGGAATTTGTGTGCCTGTTGTAATGTTTTGGGTTTTGGTGTACTTACAGGCAAAAGAGCTAAAATGCTCTAGTGGGGATCTACAGTCATGTTTTGACCTTGTATGACTCACAGCTAAAGGGCAAGCTGCTGAGCTTGGCATTCATCTTCAACATGGAAAACCTCCTCAAGACGCATACCCAATGAAGCTAGTGACATGGGAGAATCAAGAATCAGAGAACTGTTTAGATTGGAAAAGACCTTTAATATCATTGAGTCCAACCCTTAACCTAGCACTGCCGAATCCACCACTAAACCATGTCACTAAGTGCCACATCTATACATCTTTTAAACACCTCCAGAGATGGGGACTCCACCACTGTTCTGGACAGCCTGTTCGAGGGCTTGTCAACCCTTTCAGGGAAGGATTTCTCCTAACACCTGGTCTAAACCTCCCTTGGTGCAGTTTGTGGCCATTTCCTCTTGTCCTATCGCTTGTTCCTTGGAAGAAGAGACCGACCCCCACCTCACTACAATCTCCTTTCAGGCAGTTGTAGAGAGCGATGAGGTCCCACCTGAACCTTCTTTTCTCCAGACTAAACACCCCAGGTCCCTCAGCCACTCCCCATCACACTGTGCTCCAGGCCCTTCACCAGCCCCGTTGCCCTTCTCTGGACCTGCTCCAGCACCTCAGTGTCCCTCTTGTACAATGTCTCTGTTGTAGTGAGGGGCCCAGAACTTTCCTTCTCAGCCTCGCTTGCTTCGATAAACACAGCAGAAGCTGAGAGACTATTTTAGTAGCCAGAAGTGCTGTGCAGCAATAAATGGCTGTGCTATTCTTGCTCACAGTCAGCACAGCCTCAGAATGACTCAGGGTCCTACAGATATGGCTGGGATGAAGTAAAACCTTGCGCTGGTGCCTGCCAGGGTGCAGAGTGCAAGAGACTGCAGTTCCTCCCTGTTCCATGATGAGGTGGGTACAACAGAACAGACAAAACTCACCGCAGGGAGGAATAGGACTTGCTGCAAAGTCACCCACCTCAGAACAGCAAAAAGCAGCTTTTTGATTAATAATTTTTCATTTGAAGTTTCCTTGCCATAGAGAAACACACCCGTCCTGCTCATCCTAGAGACACAGAGAGCAGTGGACTGTTCCACTTTGATGCAACTGCTTCTTCCCACAAACCCCACTTTCTTCCTTTCAAATGAGGACCTGAGGGTTTCGTAACACTGCTGATAAACTCTGCCAGGCCAGGCTCCGTTTAGAGAATGACAGGCAAGAGCAAGGGGAAGTGAAATGGTGCAGCCAGCATCACACTGTGGCTCAGCAGCAGGGCGATGAACCCAGGAGCCTGGGGCTGGCAAAGGGGATGCAAGAAAAGGAAGTTTATCCCCAGCCAGCTAAGCAGGGCTGAAAGAATATCATGCCAATGAAGGAGAAACACAGCCAGTCACAGCACTGACAAAATACCATCCATAGCCCATAGCAGAGAGGCCACAGGGAGGAATTGCTGGTTCCTTTGCACACACCAATGCTCCCTTGCTCTGCAGCAAGGGCCAAAGCATTTCTTTTCCCCCATGTTTCCTTTGTGCCACTGCAAAAAGAGATGCTATAGTTATTTCCTATGCATTTGGGGTATAAAAGTATTTTCAGGTACTTTCATATATGCTTTATTAGAAAACTAAATATGCCAGTGCAGTTTTTACTTCAGATGACTTGCCTGAGCTATGGATTGTTGTAACAGCATTGCTAAATACACTGCAGAGAGCACAGCAGTGGTTTTGTCTCATTTAATGCAAAATGACCAAAAATCCACTCTCCAAGTGGCAAGCTGTGAGCCAACACACCAGACTTAAAGTGGGTTCTTTTTAGCATTATCATAATATCTATTTTCTTATTACAGGACCAAAGTGCTCTGATGAAACCCAAATCTCTGCTGCTGGGTTACCCGAAATACACTGAAAGAGCAGGCTTGCCGAGAACCAGGCACTTTCCAAGAAAATGATTAAAGTGAAAGGAGAACAGTATGTTGCAAAAACAAATGCAAACAAAAGCCCACACTTGCTCAACTCATGGCAATCACTACATGCAGGGCAAGAGGAAACAAACAGGGTCTTCCATGTGTCTTCACAGCTCTTTTGCAGGCAGCACAGGCTACATCATGCAAGGGCATTCAGGGCAATGCATGTGTAGCTGCAGGCATCTCTGGACTTTGGCCCCTGGGTAAGAAGGAGCTGCAGGAGGATGCAAAAGAGAAAACCCATTTATTTAAGGGAATTTACCATCCTGTGCAGAGAACTGAGAGCATGAGCAAACTCAAATGCAGGGAGCAAAGTTGCCATGTGCTTTCCCGATGCAGCACATCATGAGCATCACACCATGAGCTTTGGTAGGGTCTAGGTCGCAGTGCAGGAAAAGACACATGCAAACCACTGAAAAGAATAGAACTAATGGTTTTAAAGCTACATCAGTCCTAAACAGGCTTGAAGCACAGCCCTGCCACCCTGATAGAGCAAGGCAGGCTGCAGCTTATCCCCAAGAGAAATTCGGCTATTGCCATTCACAACCAGATTTGTTTCAAAGCCAAGAGATACACCAAAACCTGCTCAGCTTTTGTGGGGTTCGGTTATTTTTCAGGCTTTGTCCGATCAGTTGGAGCATTCGTGCCCTGGAGCCCTCCCCAGAATCTCCCCTTTCCTGTTGGACTCTCCTGACCACGGCACAATCACTTGCTTCAGCAAAGAATTCCCCTTGAATTTTTGGCTTAAGCAAAGTAATTTAAGATCAAAAACTGCAGGAGGAAGTTTGTGCTCTCGCAACACTGAACAGCAAACAGAAGGTGAATGAGCAGCCTTCTGCCCCTCAGCTGTATTTGGGGGTTTCTGTCCACCTCTTGCTCCCCTCACTCCCTCCCCAGCCCTTGTAGCTGATGCAGTCACTGGGCTGTGGTGTGAAGACTGCTTAGGTTGGTAACTGCCATGTCCATGGGCCAACAAACCAAAGCAGGGCCTCCCTCTCTCCACTGAGTCACATCCATCACGTTCCACTCCGGCCTTTGCCCCAGGCATATTTCCATTGTCGGGGCGGGGGGTGGGGTGGGGGGGGGGGGGGGTTGAAGCACACAAGCTTCGGAAAGGAAAATGCTAAAAGCCAAGCAAAATCCCTGTCAGTGCCAATAGTTTTGGGCTCAGCAAGAACTGGCCATTATTCAGTATGTAGCCACGATTGCTGTACAGGGGTCAGGCAGAAGCCAACGTCCAATGCAGTGTCCCAGCTCCTCCTCACCCTGGGGGCTTGGGGCTGCTCCTGCCCTGGTATTTTCTCCCTCCCCCAAGATCCTCCTTTAGAAAGCACCCTGCTGCAGCTACAGAGGAGCAAACTGGGCTGGGCTAGCCAAAGCCAGCCCTGCAGCGAGGACCTCCACTTCAATCCAGTGCTCCAACAAAGCATGGCAATCCACATCTTCATAGCATCGTGGTTATTCTTCCCAGCCTGGGGGGTGCAGCCACCACCCTCAAATCCCTCCTCTCCCTCACATTTGTGAAGCAAAGTGAGCACTGTGGGAATCTCTGAGAAACATCTGCCAGATGCAAAGCTGGCTTCATTCTCCAAGTCAGGTTCAATATTCATTTGGGCTTTCCATATCTGACAATGACGTGCCAGATAACACGCTAATGATGCTCCACAAGCCAGGTGCTCTGCATTTACCCCTCATCAGCACCCCCAGTCCTGGCACCCGCTTCTCCCAGGGCCCACACACCTTCTCCCTGCCCTGGAAGATGGGAACTTCTTCCCAGAAATCTGGGAAACCCTGTGGGCCATTCACAGATGGGGATTTTCAGCCTGCAAAAAGATTTTTGTCATTTGTTTCCTGGAAGGCTCACACACGAAGAGGAACTGAGCGGCCACAGTGCCATGGCCGTGCAGCAGCGAAGTGCAGCGACTTCTCCATTTCCAAAAGCAATGTTCAGAATCAAAAAACTAAATTGTGGCTTTCCCTGAACTGTGGCTTTTCCTTCGCAATTTGGCAGCAGCACACTGAGGAACTCATTCCTATCCAGGATTAGTTTGCATCAAAGACTTTTTGGCCATAGTGTCTCTAAGAAGTTCATCAAATAAATATTATCAAACCCCAAACCCAGCACCAACTTCCCCCAGCTCGGCAGCTCCATGGAGTGTATTTTAGCAGGACAGAGCAGGCTGTGAAGCCAGGGGTCTTAGGACAGCTGTGGATAGGGAATGCCTGCCTGTGGATTCTCTGAGCCTGCAGCATCGGCACCACAGGAGCATGAAGGTGGCTTTGAAAGCAGCTCTGACCAGAGCAGAGTGACACCCCCAAGGCCCTCCTGTGAGCCCCAGGGCTCCAGCTGGGTCCTGCCCCCCCCCCCCCGCTGACACCTCACTCACCCAGAAGTGGTCCCTGAACCGTGCCTCCTGCATCCTGCTGCCTCTCTGACAGAGATGCTGCTCCAACACAGCTCTGTAGTTCCCAGCGCCGCCCCGTCCCGCCCAGCCCAGCCCAGCCAGTCCCACCCCACGGCACTCTGCCAAAGAACCAGAGTGTTTTGTGGTGGAACCGACCACAGAGCTCACCCAGTTCCAACCCCTGCCACAGGCAGGGATGCCTTCCACTAGAGCAGGTTCCTCCAAGCCCGTGTCCAACCTGGCCTTGAACACTGCCAGGGATGGGGCAGATACAGCCTCTCTGGGCACCCTGTGACAGTGCACTGCCACCCTCCCAGGGAGGAACTTCTGCCCCAGATCTCTTCTCAGTCTCCCCTCTGGCAGGTTGAGGCCATTCCCTTTGTCCTGTCCCTACAGGCCCTTGTCCAAAGCCCTTCTCCAGGTGTCTCATAGCCCTTTTAGGCACTGGAGCTGCTCTAAGGTCTCCCCTTAAGGAGCCTTCTCTCCTCCAGGCTGAACAAGCTCAGCATTTTGAGCCTGTCTCCAGAGCAGAGCTGCTCCAGCTTTCTGGTTTCTGCCCTGTTGCTGCTGTGACTTAGAGGGTGAGAACTTCCTTATTGACGCACTGTGTGGTGAATACCTAGGATCCAGTCAGAGGCAGGGACAATGGGGCTGGTTGTGGAGAGTCTGTCACTGATTCCTGAAGGTGCTGTTGGCTGCCTTGGCTATGGAGCACTGATGGAATGTTGAGAAGCAGCATGTGGTGGGTGGTACTGGTGACTCTCTTGGGGTCTCAGCCCCCCTCAGGCTTACCTGCCTCTCCTAAAGCCTGCTTGATTGGCAGATCAGATGGAGAAAACTACGAAATTCATTCCAAAATTCACACTTCAGAGTCTGTGTGTAGGCTGAACCTCAGCTGAAAGGTGAGGTCGTGTCGTGGTTTAAGCCTTAACTCACGCAGTTTGCTCACTCACTCCCCTCTTTTTGTTCCCCCCGCTCCCGGAGGGATGGGAAGGAGAATCGAAAGAATGCAACTCCCACAGCTTGAGACGAGAACAGTTTAGTAACTAAGGTATAACACAAACCAAATATAATAAGGCAAATACAAGGAAAGAATACAATCGCTCACCACCTATATACTCAGCCCAACCAAGCAGCGCACCCCCACCCTTCCGGGTCTCTGCTCTCCATTTCACATCCTGGACATGACGTGCTGTGGTATGGAATACCTCTTTGGTCAGTTTGGGTCAGGTGTCCTGTCTCTGCTTCCTCCCGGCTTCCCCTCCTCCCTGGCAGAGCATGAGGCTCAGAAAGTCCTTGGTCAGACCAAAACATTACCAAGCAGTAACTGAAGACACTGGTGTTATCAGCGCTGCTTCCAGGCCAAAAGTCAGAAACACAGCACTACACCAGCTACCAAGAAGAAAAATGACTGCTGCTGCTGAACCCACAACAGGTTGCTAAAACCTCTTCAAAGCACTGCCTGAAACCTTTCAGATCTGAAACACAGACAGGACATGACCTCTGCTACCAGCGCAAGAACTGCAGCCATCAATGTTGGAAGCGAAATCCACACAAGCCTGCTTTTGTCAAATTAAACCCAATGTTTACCAAGCAGCAGTGCCCCCAGGTCACAACTGAGCTGATTTATTTCCTGTAAATGGAAAATGCCTTTTTGTTACCTTTCTGGACAACTGCTGCAGCTCTGTGTTAAAGCAGGGTAGCAGATTACAGCAAAGGGTATGACTCAGGCTGTCTGGTACATACAGTGTCATACATTACTTGCTTTCATCATTTTGAAGTACCACTCAGAGGACAGCAACTCATCCCAGGCAGTGACCCAGGAAAAACTGTGGATGGGCACAGCACATGTGCAGGACAAGGGAGAATGTCTTTAAACTGACAGGGGAGATTGAGATCTTAGACAGTTTTTCCCTGTGAGGGTGCTGAGATCTGGTACAGGGTGCCCAGAGAAACTGTGGCTGCCCCATCCCTGGCAGTGTTCAAGGCCAGGTTGGATGGGGCTCGGAGAAACCTGCTCTAGTGGAAGGTGTCCCTGCCCGTGGCAGTGGGGTTGCAACTGGATGAGCTTTAAAAGGTTCCTTAAAGCAGAATCCAACTGCTACCCATACTCCATATTCTATATAGAGTCGAGTCCACCCAATTCTTAACCCCTGGCTTGAATTTTCAGAGTTCCTCTCACAAGTGAGTGTCTAAAGGAGTTTAACCCTGTGGTTTTAAAGGCACCTGTGGCAAACATAGCCACACAGCAAGGCAGTATAACATACAAGGAACAGAATATACACATCTTTTTACATGGGAATTTTTATTTTCACCAATACCTGTACATTCAAGTTGCACATTCTTTTAAGTCTTTGATGGAGCTGGAGCACGGGATCACAACAGCCTGACCTGGTTTAACAGTTTTACAAGTTTATGCCTCAAAAGTAGCCAGGAAATTTGTGACAATTTCCTTCAACTTTGCTTCTGTCTGGTCAGAGATCTTCCCTTCAGTCCTGTTGAGATAATGTAGTTAAACCTTCTAACGCAGGAATACATAATGGTCAATCCCCAAGACAAAGAAAACTACAATAAACCTTCCCATTTCTAACAAGATTAGCAGATAAATTAGGGTTTGATGCATGAAGCTATGTAGCAGTGGAACTAACATAACATCACTTCTTCTAAAGTTAGTCCTGTTGAAGAATGGAGATATGTCAACAAATAGCTTAAAACAGCTGTATGTAGTTCAGAAAGGCTTTGCCTTCTACAGAGATGGTAGGCACGTAATTTGACTCATGACAAAACAAGCTATGACTAGGGCAGAAACACTCAAAAACCCCAGCAGTCTACCCAGCAGCAGTGAAGGCACTAAGCAGCACTTAATTAACAGCACTCTCACAGCTTAAAGCTGCCAAAAATTTAGGATCTAATTAAGTTATTTCAGTGTGAGATTATAGGTATGCAAGCAGGTTCTCATTTTTCCCAAGTAAAAGCTGAAGATGTGAAGCTGAGCTCCAGGGAGCAGCAAAGCTGATTTAACCTCCAGCTCAGGAACAGGCAGCTCAAGGCCTGATATTTTAGGATACCCTGAATTAACAGTTCAACGCACATCATATGCACTCCAGCCATCCACACCATTATCTTGGAGTGATGCACAATTAAGTATCATACCTGATCGTGGAGAGGAGGGCCTGGTGCTGGCTCAGTACATGAGCTAGGAAAGCGCTCTCAAATTTGGTGATTTTGCTGGGCTCCAGCTTGTCCAAGTGACCTCTGACACCAGCATAGATGACTGCAACCTGTTCCTCAATAGCCATGGGAACTGCAAAAGAGAAAGCATTCATGCCACTGGCAACTCCCAACATCAGGACATTGTCAGTGCTATAGAGTCCTTCTTTAAAGATCAACTGCACATCTACCATCTGGTTTAGTCAACAACCCAGTCTGTATTCACCATGTCCACAGAATGAACATAACGCTGCCAGGAAGAGCAGCCTCATTAGCATAACAAACTAATTGGAAATGCAGATTTGTTATGTCCAAAACACTCACCATATTGTCCTTGTTTCAGCAGCTCTGTCAGACGTACACCACGGTTCAGCAACTGCTGTGTGGCAGCATCCAGATCAGACCCGAACTGGGCAAAGGCAGCTACTTCACGATACTGAGCCAATTCCAGCTTCATGGTACCTGCCACCTACCACAAAAATACAGGTTAGGCTGAGCCTAACCACCTTTTAAATCAGTCTAGTAGTCTGCAGGTTATCTTCAGCTAACAGTTGTCACAAGTCGGCTTTGCCTGGCATTACAATGAATATGAAACCTAATTCCACACCTGGACTAAAAGATTGAGGTAAAGAGAGAATTATTTATTTCTAGTTAGATCAGTACCCGGTTCAACATACTGAAACTTAACAGCCCTGCATCTTTGTGCAGACACAGTTTTCCTTTCCCCCTACCACCCCTAAGAGGCAACAGAAGTATCAAAGAGATCCACAAAGTTTGCTCTTTTATGATTTCAGAATGCTAAGGAATCAAAAGCTTTATTCTCCGTGTATTCACAGCTCTTTGAAGAGTGAAATGGGTTGGCAAGCCTACAGACTACTTGTCTCTTATAAGAGGAGGACGCTGCAGTTTCATGCTTACCTGCTTCATAGCCCTGGTCTGAGCAGCTGAACCTACACGGGACACAGACAGACCAACATTGATGGCTGGACGGATACCTTTGTAGAACAACTCAGTTTCCAAGAAAATCTGTAGGAGAAAATATCTTGGTCAGAAGCCTGGAAGCCTCCTCAGAGATCTGCCATTAAATTACACAGAAGTACTGGCATGAGAAGTCCTACCTGTCCATCAGTGATGGAGATGACATTGGTTGGAATGTAAGCAGACACATCACCAGCCTGAGTTTCAATGACAGGCAAGGCGGTCAGAGAGCCACCTCCAAAGGAATCATTCATCTTGGCTGCCCTCTCCAGCAGGCGGGAGTGCAGGTAGAACACATCACCCGGGTAGGCTTCCCGACCAGGTGGGCGACGCAGCAGCAGAGACATCTGACGATAGGCAACAGCCTGTGGAGCAGATGAAGATTTCAGACTTCAGTAGCTCATGTATAAATTTGAATTTCTGAACCTGAGATGATCTGAAAGCTACAAACATACCAGACTATGAGGCCTACAAGCAGTGTTTCCTGACCTGTTTGGATAAGTCATCATAGATGATCAATGCATGTTTTCCATTGTCTCTGAAGTATTCCCCCATGGAGCAGCCAGAATAGGGAGCCAGATACTGCAGAGGTGCTGCATCAGATGCAGTGGCAGACACCACAATGGTGTACTTCATTGCATCTGGAAAAGAATGGGAAACGTACACCATGAGTATATTACCTCAAAGTGCCTGTCAACAGCAAATAGCAAGCACGTGAAGTACTAGTCACTGAAGCAAGCCCAGGCAGCATCACTACACTGTTACAAAAAGGCCACTCTACTAGATTAAAACATCCATCAGCACAACTAACTAATGTCTAACACTTGCAGGCTCCATTCCCATTTAAAATTAAGTTTAAACTTTCACTAAGACACACTTTTGTTCTAAAAGTAACTCAGCCTGGAAGCCCATGGTTTCCTGGCTGCTGCAAGGCAATACAATCCTTTGTTTTAAAGTGCCAAATTACTGCAATTAAATGTGGTTTGTTTTTTTCCCTCTTAGGTATGACTATGCTCTACCAGCAGGCAAAAGGTAAGCCGCCTGATCTCTTGCAAGCTCTGTTACATTCGCAGCCTTCGTCAAGATCACTGTTTCTGTAAAGACACTATCATCTAATCCCTTATTTTTGGGCAGTAAAATCCATCCGCTGCATTTACAACTGCCACTCACACTGACTTGCATATGTAAGAAAGAATACCAAAACACTTGTAGGCCACAGTTTCTTATCAAACCTGCCTTTCCAAGAGGAAGCTCAATGCTGCTGAAAAAAAAAAAAAAAAAACAAAAAAAAACACCACCAAACCCAAAACAAAACCAACCACAACCACCACCAAAACCAAAACACAACCTAACAACAAACCAACCCCCCAGAAAACAACCCAACAAAACCCAGCTGACTTTTTCAGAAGCAATTCAGGAGTTCTGGAAGCTCACACTAGTCTTCTGATGTGTTGCAGCAAAAGGAGGCTTTTTCCTCCCCCAGGTAGCTAGAAAGATTTCTTGTCCATAAAAGCAAGTATTTCATTCAGTAACAAAACAAGTCTGTCTACATCCACAGATAGGAGAGGTCATAGCAATATTTAGCATTACAATGGGAAGAGGATATCACCAGTTGCCAGGCTCAACCATCTTCAAAAATCTGTACCTGCATCAGTAAGCCTCTTCACCAGCTGAGCAACAGTTGATCTCTTCTGGCCAATTGCAACATAGATACAGTACAGCTTCTTCTTCTCATCTGTTCCATCATTAAATCGTTTCTGGTTAATTATTGTGTCAATTGCAATGGAAGTTTTCCTGTAACACAGAGGCTGGTAAGTTAAGCTGCCTACAGTTCTCCAAACCTCTACACCACTCTGTGTTCAGCTCTGCACATCAGCACATGCTGTTCTCAAGTTTAAAGAAAACATATTAAGCTTGGGCATTTAACTTACCCAGTCTGTCTGTCGCCAATGATCAGCTCACGCTGGCCACGACCAATTGGCACCAAGCTGTCCACAGCTTTAATACCAGTCTGCATAGGCTCACGCACAGAGATTCTGGGAATGATCCCAGGGGCCTTCAAGCCAACTCTTCTACGTGTCTTGGATGCAATGGAACCCTTGAAAGACATGAAAAAACCTGTTAAAGTCTGTATAACATACATACAAGCAGAGATATTAAACACCTTGTAGTTACACTTACCTTCCCATCAATTGGATTGCCCAGGGCATCTACAACACGACCCAGCAGCTCTTCCCCAACTGGAACATCCACAATAGCACCAGTCCTCTTCACTACATCCCCTTCCTTGATCAGTCTGTCATTACCAAACACGACAACACCAACATTGTCGGGCTCCAAATTCAAGGACATACCCTAGAATGAAGATCACACTATCATGAGAAAACCCATATTGACATTTATAAGCATTTTGACAGTTTAAAACAAATGTGATTATTCTACAGTAGATTATTCTACATCCAACATCATCTACTTCAATCTTATTTGTAACAATAGTCAATGTTCTGCTTTTACATACAACACATGTCTGTTCTTCCATAGTGGTTACAGAACCTGCCTAAGCCTTCAGCTAACTATACAACTATACTTGCAGTAGTCTAGCATTCAGCCCCTTCTCTCTCTAAAAAGCGGAAAAATGGTAAGCAGAATTCAAATACAACATTTGTCTCTTGACTAGGAATTGGACAAGGGATCATCACTGGCTTCTTCTCTGCCTAAAACAAGTGGGTCATTAAAAAAACTGGAAGAGCCGTTGCAGTACTCTCGGAACAGTCAGAAAAGTTTTTTAGCTTTAGACTACTCTCAGGACTGTAAGAAGTCAGCAAACTGCACACAGTACTGGAGGAGAGAGACTATTATCCACCAGTAAACAGAAAAGCCAGCCTGAAACCAAAGAAAACAAAATCCAACAACACCAGATTAGCTCTTATACTTCCTAGATGAAGACAAATAAAGCTCAGATGTTGGCCAAGAACCAGATACTGGAAGCAAAGTGTTACAAATTAGAAGAGTATTTGCTTTTTTGTAGTTTTATTTCAACTAGTTACTATGTATTGAAGTTGCAATGAAGTCTGCAAAAGGTCCATACAGACACCTCCAGCAGTCTCCTGCTCTCCTTAAAAACAATCTGCCTTAGAGAAAGCTTGCCTTCAATCCAGAAGAGAATTCAACCATTTCTTCTGCTTGGACATTTCTCAGGCCGTACACACGGGCAATACCATCACCAATTGACAGCACACGGCCAGTCTCCTCAAGTTCAGCAGAGGTGTCAGCTCCCAAAATACGTTCCTCAAGAATAGAGGATACCTCAGCAGTACCTAGAAAGAGACATTTCAAACCAGATATAGCATATTAAGACACCATATGAATTCCGTAAGCTTGTACTGAATTAATAAACCAAGGTACCATTTCTCAGATATGCCACAAAGTATAGCAAGCAACATTCTTCCTCACATAGGAACTCAAATAACTTCTGTAGTCAGACAAAAAAAAGCAGCTCCAACTCATCACTATGAGCCAGCTTCCATCAGAACATTGATGGCTATTCAGTTATAAATATCCTTCATTATGTCCTACACCACTAACTTCTTTCCCATAGAAAGCAAATACATTAAATAATTAGCCAAAGCCCAGAAAGATGCACCAACTCCGCCTGCAGATTTACTTTGACTGAAGGCATCAAAACACCCTGTCAATTGATTTGTAATCCAGGATCTAAATATATTTAAAAGAACTTAATACATTTATAGAGCAAGCTTTTCAATACAAGCTGTAGAAATGTTATCTTCATGTTCCTCTAATTTGTCTGGTAGTGTACTTCCAACAACTTTTTACTTCCTCAAATACAGCTGTGAAACTGTTGTTTCCTAATACCACCTTTAATCACCCTAAACCACTTCATGAAGTGTACATTAAACACTACCAAAAATACAGCTTGCAGTGCCACTGTCTTCTCTAAACACCAAGATCCTGGCAGCCAAAAAAATTACAAGGTTTTATATCAAGGACATAAGGTCAAACCCAGGCAGGCCTGATAAAGTAATCTGTTCCCTCATCCTGTTACAAACAGGACAGGCAACTGGAATCTGAGTCTTCCAAATAACTCTGCAGGCGTGAAGACTTGATTGAATCCCCATGGAGCAGGTAAGCTGTGTAAGACAGCCTGGACATCTCAAGTTATTAAACCGAAGTCTCCTGGATGCGGCTATAGCATTTCAGTGTTCCATATTGACAGTATGTAAGTGCCCTCAAATGTTTTGTCAATTGACAAAACTGAAGCCCCTCACATTCCAAATTTAAAGTCCTTTTTATCTGACAGAGCAAATTCTGAAGCCACACTCTTGCATGAAGATCTTTCTCAGACTCACCAGTTTTCTGGCAGCATGTTTTGGAGGCATGGATATTTCTTGTAGCAACAAATGCTGCACCCAGGGTGTTTCTGGAAACCTAAAATAAGTAATTATTGCAGGGAAATTTCCTCAGTCACTCAAAAAAAAATTTTGAGATAACATGATCATATGAGGTTATACTTTTTAATATGTCTTGAGCTCCACTCTATTTACAAGTTGCAGTTACAGAACCATGTACAGCAATACTAAGCAAGCACAGATGGAAAAGAAGACTGCTCTAAAGTACTTTCTGCATTTTCCTGCATTGCAGTAATGTCACCATCACAGCACTGCAGCATCTCCCAAAGCAACGCCTCATCTCATTTGCTGTCTATGCAATGATTGTCAAAAACACAGAGCATTAAGAAACAGTGCACCCCTAACGGTTCTGCATAAGGGAAAATAAGATTATGTCTTCTAAGGGTTGACCTAAGAAAGACCTAACTGCAGGATTTCCAAAGCATGTCAAAAACATATACAACAGAAATAATCTAAGATAATACATTATAGGATATGAAAATATTACAATCAGCATCCAAAGCTCCTAGGGTAGTCCCATGCAGCGTCAATGCTGTTTTTCTGAACGCCTGTGCAGGCCTCTCCTCTTTTCACCTTCACAAGGGGACACGACAGGAACGAGTCCTAATAGATCTTCACGCTATCACTCCCGCAAAACGGGGGGGGGGAATTCCACCTAGCAAAGCCTCCCAGCTCAAATCCCCAATCTTGACCTTGTTCTAGCATCTTTCCGACACTAACCTCAACCCCAACCGTGCCAATCCGAATCGCAAAGGACACGCCGACCTTTACACATCCCCCCCCCCCAAATGAGAGCACCACTGCCTCAGCAGCGGCCGGGCCCCGCAGCAACCCAGCGCTGAGGCCAGCCCCAAACATGCCTCCCCTTCCCACCCAGACACGAGCATCGGGAGCCCGCGACCCCTCAATGTCACCGCCGCCCCCAAGATGGCGACGGCGCCCGTCCTGGACACCGCCGGCTGCAAGGAGGAGGGAGAGGGCTCACCAGGCCGGCCTGACGCGGTAGGGATCGGGCGAGGGCGGCAGCCACACGGGCGGAGAGCATCATGGCGGCGACGGCTGAGGGGAAGAGCGAAACCAACACCAGACGACTGCCAGCCCCGCGCGCTCTCCACAAAATGGCCGCGGCGCGCTCCACCCGTTTTGGCGGCGAGGCCACGCCTGCGGGGCGGGGCGAGGACCGGAAGGGGTTCCTCAGCAGCAGGAGGCGCGGCGTTTTCTTTTCTCCCTGCGCCCCTAAGCGGTGAGGGAGCGGTTGTGTGTGTATATACGTGTTTGTGTAGGTATTCGTGTATGCGATACAAGACTATGGTTCGTGTTAGAGAAGTGATAGTTTGTTATAAAACATGGTGAGGAAAGTTATGAAACGAGAAACCATTAATATGGGGTGAAACGTAACTGTACGAAAGATTGAGTTATTATATCCACATGTCTAAGGCAACGCTAATGGAAGTTGCCATCTATAACTTCCTTGAATATAAGCAAGTATTTAGAAACATGGCATTAAAATACTTCTAGTTTAACTTAGAGAACAATGTAAGTCTGTGAAGTGGTAATAGCCCTTTTACAATGTTGCAAATCTGTGATGATAGGCCTTTTACAATGTTTGTGCTGTAAGCCTGTGATGTGATAATGAGATTCAGTAGTTCCCCTAAAAACAGTGTCTCCCATAAATCTGCTAGCTTTGGGTACTCATCCGTTCATCTGGTGTTGCTTATCGCTTGTACGATGACCACACTGCTCTAAATCTTAGCTAACTGTCAGAAACTTGCAAACATGGCTGATTTTTAATTAATTGTGATGACTGAGGCATTTAGCCTGCTAAAGGTGAGAAGCACAGCCTGAGGAAGACCACTTACTTCATCCTGAAGACCCCTGCCCACAGGAGGGGGGCTTCTTACTTCAACTTGAAGACCCCGGCCCACAGTTATCGGCGAGCAGTGCACAAGCGCCAAAAGGGAGGGGGCTTACGATAATGAGTGCCTGAACTAATTGTAATATCCCCGCTTCTGTCTCGGAAACCTACCGAATATGCATGTTTGTGTGTAATAAATACCTGCTCGCTTAACACCCCGGTGTGCGATTTGGGTGCACCGAGCCCTCCTTGCTTATCTCTCACCAACGAGCACAATAAACGAATTGGCTACAAATGTTGGTGCTGGCGTTGGGTTTTCTGTGCGGCCAAACTGGCGTTGATAACATGTATAAACAGTAAAAACTCCGGCACGGGGCTCTTACAAAAGTGCCCCTGCGCTGTACGTGCCCTCGAAATGGCCCTCGGCGGGCGGAAGGGGCAGAGAACGGCGGCGAAGTTGGGGGTGGGGCATGAGGCGGCAGCGGGATGAGGCGTTGGGATGGGGAATGGCACATGGAGCAGGGGCGTGGGGCAAGGATATTGGGAGATGAGGCAGGGGCACGGGGCAGGGCGCATCGAGGTGGATATGGGACATGGAGCGGGGCCATGAGGCAGGGATACGGAACGCGGGGCAGGAACATTGGACATGCAGCAGGGACATGGGAAAGGGTCATGAGCTTTAAGGTCCCTTCCAACACAAAACATTCACTGATTCCATGATTCTATGTGTTTTTATGGTGTATTTTCATATAAAGAGCACAGCTGCTGTATGGATTTATGTAAGCAATGATATAGAAGCTATTCAAATGTCAGGTTCTACCCTTTAACTTCAATATGTGATTTACCCTTGTTGATAAAGGGCTCTAGATGCCCCGAAATCCCCGCGAACCAGCCCGCTCGCACCCGGCTACACCTCCGGAACTACAAATCCCATCGGCCATTACGGCGCTCGGGGTACGCCGGGAGGTGGCGGGAACCTCGACATGGCGGAGGCTGCTGCGGCTTCGTGGGACGAGACGCTGGAGCGGGTAATGGCGGGGCGGGGACCTGGGTGCCAGGAACGGGGTTACCAGAGGCGCAGGTCCGTGCGCCGGGACCAGTTGCCTGGATTCCCCCCAGAGCGGCCGGCCCCGGTGCCTTACCGGAGCCCGCGTCCCTCTCTCCCGAGCGCGGTTCCTTCGTCCTTCCCGCAGGAGGCGCCGAGCGCTGCGCTGTTGGGAGTGGTGGGTCTCTGGCAGAAACGGCCCCGCGAAGGCCTTTTGCCCCTTTCAGCGTCCTCGGGGAGGGGAGTTGTGGTCTCGGGGTGTGTTTTGCAGCAGAGAGGTCTGTATGCGTTCGCTGATACCTGCTCGGTGACAGCCCGAGCTCGCAGCTTTCGGCGTGAGCTGGTTTGGGAGGCTAATCATAGAATCACAAAATCAACCAGGCTGGAAGGGACCTTTCTCCCCAGCTTAGTTTAGGGTGATGTTTTCTGTATGCCGTGTAATGTAGCTGGGATGCTGGTGTGGTAGAGGCATAAAGAAGGATTCTAGAAAGAAAATTATAAGGCTGGGTCCCTTTCCATCAAATTGCTTAGATAACCTTAGACAAGAACTTACATTTCATTAGTGTGTTTGAAACCATAAAGCTCATCCAGTTCCAACTGCCTGCCACGGGCAGGGACACCTTCCACTAGAGCAGGTTGCTTCAAGCCCCTGTGTCCAGCCTGGCCTTGAACACTGCCAGGGATGGGGCAGCCACAGCTTCTCTGGGCACCCTGTGCCAGAGCCTCACCAGCCTCACAGGGGAGAGCTGCCTAAAATCTCATCTCAGTCCCCCCTCTGGCAGGTTAAAGCCATTCTTCTTGTCCTGTCCCTCCAGGCCCTTGTCCAAAGCCCCTCTCCAGGTTTCCTGTAGCCCCTTTAGGCCCTGGAACTGCTCTAAGATCTCCCATTAAGGAGCCTTCTCTTGTGCAGGCTGCCCCAGCCCAGCTCTCTGCTCCTGTCTCCAGAGCAGAGCTGCTTCAGCCCTTGCAGCATCTCCATGGCCTCCTCTGGACTTGCTCCAGCAGCTCCACTTTCTTCTTGTGCTGGGGCCCCAGAGCTATTATTAGCAATTATAATTGAATCTTTCAATTATGATTTTGTTAATGTCTTTCCTATTTTTGACCTTCTTTTCAGAGGTAGGTATTATGCTTTGCAGGACTCATGCCTGCACATTGTGGTAACTGTTTCTCCCCTACTAGCCTGTAGAGACTGTTCCCAGTGCTCTATCAGAGTAAGGGCAGTTTAATCCCATGCTACTCTAATGCTGTTTTTACCAGCTGCCCAAATACCTATTTGTCATCTTTTGGATTATTACTGTGCCTGTATAAAGAGGTCATGTCAATAAAAAGATAAAATTTTGTCACCTGGTGATAAACAGGTGCCCAGAGAAATGAAGGAGGTTAAAACAGGAATGGTTTTATGAACTATGGGGGTGACTGAAGAAGAGACAAAGAGCACCACCCATACCTCAACTGGTGTAGTGGGAGTTATTCTTCAGGAATGCAGAGCCTGCAGTATTTTACATTTCTTACCTATATCAGCTGTTTTCTCTCATTTCACTTCACTGTTTACTCTTTTTTTTTTTTTTTTCCCCCCTTTGACTGGTAGGTTACTACATGGTTAAAGAAAGTATTTGGGAATTCGCCTATTCCACAGTACAAAGTGAGTGAGCAAGCAGTTGATATCTTGTGTAAGCTTGCAGAATGCAACGAAGCCCAAGAAAGGGATGTTTCTTTGGTGATAGAGGGCTTGGAGGAGTGGTCAAAGGAATATAAAGCAGAAGGTGAGTTTGAAGCTTCAGTTCTCAGTTCCATCAAAGTTACTCTTAGTAACTCTGAAGATTGTCTTTGTTTAAATCTTAGAAGCATATATATATATATAAAAATACAACTGAAATGAACTCATCTTTTTTTTCTGGTTCAATTTTTACTACAGTGCATCCCATGCCTTCCTTTCAGCAAAATTTATGGTGACATAAGGTTGGTCAAGAGCAATTTTTTAAGCCATGTTTAGCATGCTGCTAATACAGCCAAGGAGTTTAATTGCTAAAACCTCATGCGCTGAACAGCACAGCATTGAAATATTGGCTGGATAGACAGGGAAGCAACCCCACAGCTGATTTAAGAGTCTGAGCTGGTGCTAAGCCACTGTTAAGGAAAACGCCTAGGGAATCTGAAATGGCAGTAAGTTACGCTTGAGCTACTTAGGGTGAATGTTTGATAATCTGGTGGTTTTGGAGCAAGTAGGTGGTTCAGGGAACCATAATGTTTTTTTAACACATATGCTAAAGGATTGTCTCTTCACTGGCTTTTTTCAGAAAGGAATTTTACTTCTCTGTGGAAGGACTGATATTGTACACATAGAGATGCTTTTATAAAAACCCTATATGTTTGGGGTATTTTTACCTCAAGTGTTCTAGTGCCTTGCCATCAAACAAATGATGATGGAGGCTGGATGGTTGGTTTAGCCTGTCAAGGAACATGGGCACTACCAGGCAGGCATATGTATTATCTCTGCTGCAAATTCAGACTTCCCAGGTCTGCTGGGACAGGCAAGTTTGTGCTCAGGAAAGGCTTAGGTTGAGCTCTGCAGGGAGAGGACTTGTGTGTGCTCATCAACACTGCAGAAAGGTGAACTCATGTTTGAGTGAGTTCAGGCAGGCTGGTCAGGAAAATTCGAGCCATGCTTTCTTCTTCCACAATTTGTTTGACAAGCAGGGGTGTGGCAGCAGTTTGGTATGTTGAAGCCTTCTTTTAAGATGTCTCTTTCCCTAACAGTGAAGAAATAGCCAAAGTTCATAGAATTACAAAATGATTTGGGTTGAAAGGGACTTTAAAGCTCATCTGGTTCCAACCCCTTGCCACAGGCAGGGACACCTTTCGGTAGACCAGATGGCTCAAAGATTGGGTTCTAGCTTTGGAGAGTCCCTTAAAAGAACAGTAATATTAAAAAAATAAAATTAATATTTTGGGTTGTATTTGTTTTCCAGCTAAGTATATAGAGTGCCTTCTCTTCAGAGAGCTGGGTCTTTCCACATACATGCTGTCCAGGAAAGGTACCATGTACCTGGATGTGCTGGTAAGCAGTGCAATGACACTTGAAACGAGGGACACTTCTCTTGCCAGGTAATTTTTCCTACTGTTTATCCGGGGTAATGATTGTGCTGTTTCCCTCTGTTTTTTCAATTCAATAGTTGCAAACTTGACTTTCACACCCAGGAATCTTACTTGTCCAGCTTATTTTTCACCCCTTGGGCAGCTCTAAAGGACATTGGCATTCAGCACAAAACTCTAACCTTGATTATCTGCGGAAGGGAAAGTCTCTGTAGCCTAAGTGCCTTGGCAAGAGATAGACGCCTCTTGGGAAGAGGGATAGCACTTGGAAAGAGGAAGTGCACTGGTACTGCACTTGTGCCACAACAAAACCATGCAACACTCCAGACTTGGAGAAAAGTAGCTGGAAAAGTTCTCATGGAAAAGGACCTTGGCGGTGCTGATTGACAGAGATGAACATGAGCAGCTTGTGGCCTGGCAGCCAAGGAAGCCAACAGCATCCTGGCCTGTATCAGCAATAGTGTGGCAGCAGAACCAGGGCAGCGATTGTCTCCCTGTCCTGGGAACTGTTGAGGCCACACCTCGAATCCTCTGTTCAGTTTTGGGCCCCTCACTGCGGGAGAGAGATTGGTTTGCTGGAGCGGGTCTGTAGAAGGGCAATGGAACTGGTGAAGGGCCTGGAGCACAAGTGTGATGAGTAAGGGCTGAGAAACCTGGGAGGTTTAGTCTGGAGAAGAAAAGGCTCAGGGGGGACCTTATCGCTCTGTACAACTACTTGACAGGAGGTTGTAGTGAGATGGGGGTCAGTCTCTTATCCCGAGTAATAAGTGACAGGACAAGAGGAAATGGCCACAAGCTGTGCCAGAGGAGGTTTAAACTGAACATTAGGAGCAATTTCTTCACCAAAAGAGTGGTCAGGCATTGGAACATGCTGCCTAGGGCAGCGGTGGAATCGCTGTCCCTGGAAATGTTCACAAAGCATGTAGTGGTGAATGTGGCAGTCCTGGGTTAAAAGTTGGATTCAATGATCTTAAAGGTCTTTTCCAGCCCATTTGATTCTATGACTCTGTTTTTTGCCTGTGCTTTTGTGGTCAGTGACTGTAGGATGTTGTTGCTCACACTTGTGGCAGGTAGCACAAGCTAGAGCAGCATTCATACTGCTTAGGCAAGAGCTGGGGAACTGAAAGTTCTGGTCTTTCAGGCTCAGCTCCTCATTCTTCGCTCTTATCTGGTTTCACTTAATGTAAGGATATTTCCTTAGCCACAGAAAAATGGCCGCTGTTAGCCTGGTCTTCCTGGGCCTGTCTTTGACCCATAATGCAGCGGGTTTGTGCTGAGCGCTGGCAGTAAGGACCAAAATCTGCCTTGGAATCCAATTTTTGTGTGATGGTCAGGAGCTTGGCTCTTACAGCTCTTCTCCTGAGCTGGGGGGAAAGCAGCTTTGAACCATTTGGGAAGAGGAGGAGACTGAAGATAGTGCTGGGCACGCCTCAGGAACTGAGTACAGTTTCTCTCAAAGGCAATTTGGCAAGCCAGGGGTGCAGCATCTGGTGATCTCAAGGCCCAGTGGTTATATTCACCAGAGTGTGAGGTCTTGTTCACTTACTTCTACCAGATTGCTGGGGCACTTCCCCTTCCAGATGAAACTTCTGTTAGTTATGGGAAGTAAATACTCTGAGTGATTTATTTTCCTTCTGTCATAATATAAGAACAAAACCAAGTCATTAATGTAAAGCATGGAGAAATCAATGATTCTGAGTTTGAGAAGAGCTGGCTTCTGAGTATTCCCGCTGAATCTCTCTCTCTTCACCAGCTTCATCGATGCCATCAATGAAAGGACGTCCAAACTCTATAAAATAGAATCGGAAAACAGAGAAATGGAGCTGGAATTGAAAAATCTCATAGAGAAAATAACTACAGCACTGAAGCTGCAAATTCAGTTAGAGAAGTGAGTAATGAATGAGAAAAGGGGACGTTTGAACATTTTAAGTGATGCCTCTGATCTCCACAATACGGAATGTTGGTTGTGATAACTAACAAGGATAACTGAGTTTCTTAACACATCTTTAATTCACAATATTTTGAAGGATTTATCACAAGCCATGTGCTACAGACACATTCGGTAATGAAAAGAGGTTTGGGATACCATCAAATCCATTACTTTACACCAAAAATGGTCTACAAGCAGTATTCAGGTATGCACTGGCTTCTTCCACCAGTTGCCTTCGTTGGAGGTAGATGCAAACTTGATTCTCTTACCTTTAGCATGTGCTCTCTAGTCAGAGTGAAGGAGCCAGGCAAAACAAAAACCATTCCCAGGTAAGAATTTCCTTTAGCCAGTGTGTAGCAGACTTCAGAATACAAGTAATAATCAATAGTCAGTATGAAGCCCAATCCCCAGAGTATGTAATCCGAAATGCTTTGCCAAGCATAGTAGGATCAGCCCCTGCCTCAAGTGGGGATCGGCCCGGGTGCTCTCCACGGCCCTCTTCAAGGCTGATTGTTTTCTGGTTTTTGTCTTTTTAATTAGTAGCTGTAACAAATATACCAGACCTGTATGCTTTGCACAGGTTTGCATGGCTTCCCTCTGTGATCTTCAGTTGAGCTTGCCTAGCAGGTCTCCAGCTGAATTGGAATTATGCAGAAGACTTGTTACACTTTGCTTTTATGGAGATGGCTCTCCCCTTGGCCTTTTTTTCGCCACCTCGGTCTTTGGAACTCTGGATGTAACAGCTGTAATATGTCCATTGGAAAATCTCACAGGGAAATGCAAGTTTTAATCTATTCTCTCCCTTCTCATGTTGATTGTATTAGAGGGTTTAGCTTGAGCGTACATAACTAAGCAATACTTGTGTACTGGTGTCTCTTTGAATATAAGTTTGATGGGTTTTGTATTTTTTTTTTAAGGGATCTTGAAAAAACACAGGAACTTATAGAGGAAAAAAAGGCCTTAGTTAATCGCAGATCCCAAAACTTTCAGTTCCTGAAACGTAAAAGCCGAGAGTTAGAGAGGAGGATCAATAGTGCTGAGGTAGGTGGAAGGAATTTTTCCATGTCACGGTCATGGTTGGTCGGGCCCAAAATTGTAGTTCTAGAGATCCCAGGAGCTTCCTAAACTCCAGGACTGAGGATTTTTGGACTAACAGGACAATATGATACTACACTTAAGTTGTTTCTGTTATATTCATGGCCTCTCCCCAGGACATCCTATGATAAATGCAAGGGCACTTTCACTGAGAGCTGTATTAGCTAGGACTACCACATACTTATTGTGAGGTGCTGTTACCTAAGAGTATACACATAGCTACCAGTAAAGCAGTTGATCCACAGAGGTAAATTGTGTGTCAAAATTCTGATTATATAATTTTTTTAAAATTACTGAATGGTTAAGCATAGAAGGCAGAAATTATACTGTCTTTCACATGATGAAGGATATGCGAATATTGTATTTAACACTTGGATGCTTTCCGGCAACCTGACAAAGATGAGATGGAAAATGTTGTATTAGAGTTGATGACACCTTCATAGAATCATAAACAAGTTTGGGTTGGAAGGGACCTTAAAGCTCATCAAGTTCTAAGCCCCTCGTGGAACTAGACACCTTCCACTAGCCCAGGTTGCTCCAAGCCTTGTCCAACCTTGCCTTGAGCATATCCAGGGATTCCTATTCCCAGCCTTGCCATGTGCTCTTCACCCAGTACTTTTCTGGAAAGACTTGCTATTCTTGATACAAATTTTAGTAGCAACTGAATTCATACACCAGGTATAGCTGTGGTTCACACAGCATGTTTCTTTTGTTGACAGGTTGTGTTCTTGTTTGTCTCTTTAGCTCAAAACCCAAAAAAAAAGGTAAAATCTCTCTCCTCCCTGTTGTATTTTGTGGTCAGTTCCAAAGGAACTCTTTCCTCTTTGTAGATGGAGCTTGCTGCCACAGGGTTTGACATGTCACTGTCACACAAGTCACTGGTGAGCCTGTCTGAGGTAGGTCTGCTGGTACATGATGAATGTTTTACAGTGGCGCAGACCAGGCTTGTTTGTTGCATCGTTTCAGGAATGCAGGTTGTTATTCAGTTACCCCAAGAAATATTAATGGTAAAAAGAAACACATTTAAGAATCTCGTGGATGGGCTTCTGCTGAACTGGGGTGTGTTGGGTGGGTTTTTCTCTTCTAGAAACTGAGAAGCACCTATGGGTGCTGAAGTGGTACCTTTTCTTCAGGGTTAGATATAGGGTTATTTTGGACTTGGTAAGAAGCTTTCCTTCAAACACTTCAGAGTGTCTGGAGGAGGTTGAGTGAAACCCAAATGCTGAATCACTGCGTGCTTTTTTTCCCCTTGTTTTTTTAAATAAAAATGTTATATATTTTTTATATTACTTATGTACTTTCCTGCTGTATTGTAAGCCCAGTGGGATATTTTGTTAAAGGAAAAAAGGCACATTTCTTGAGTTACTAGTTATGGATTCTCCACCTTTATGCTGAAGCATGTTGCATGCATCGGTGTTGTTCTGTCTGCGCTCACTACATTTCAGTATTATTTAGTATTATTTGCTTTAATATTATTTGCTGTTACTGTAATGAGAACTTAGCCTTTCTTCCTATTTTTTTGCCACCTGTTCCTACGTTCTAAGTTGAGCAATGTAAATCGGTTTCCTGATGTTTGTGTTGTCATTCTTATGAGCCAGCACTGGGTGGCAATGTTTACGTTGCACAGTGTTTCAGAAGAGTACCAGCCAAAAATAATTTCTGTTGGAGTTTTATATACAAAAACTATAGGTGTTCTTTTCTAGACTTGTCATCTTCTAGAACCTGAGCGTAAGGGTGCGTTTGACTCCCTGGCACTTTTATATCTCCTTTTCCAAGAGCTCAGTGAGTTGAGGAGCACAAGTGCCTTTATTTGTGGAGTACATCTTTTTTTATTATTAATTATTTGAAAATAATTGAGTTCTGTGGAAGGTGCTTAGTTTTCATCCCTAAAGAGACATTGTTTCCCCTTGTTAACAGATTGAGCAAAACGGTACAAGTGTAAAGGGGGTCTTTGTGCTGCTGCATGTGCGAAACCATTTCACACACAAGCCACAGGCATGAGTATGTGTTTCCTTGGGGCTCAGTTCTTTCTCTGGCCTTCATGGAGCTGGTCAGTGAAAAATCCTCTGTCTGGTGGATTGTCATTCAGGGAGATGCGATCAGGTGGTTGTTCTGTAAGAGTAAAGATATCTGCAGATCTCTTCAGAGCGAAGAAGCCTCTGGGTAAAACTTGTACTGGGTTTGACTGATTGCTAACCAAACAAGTAGCAGATCTGCAGTTCTCCATGAGTTTTAAGATGGGTTGGGGAAGCTCTCGCCAGCATCTGTGGGTTTTGAAATGCTGTAGACAATTGTGGATCTATTTCACTGGCTTATATCACTTCTACAAGTAAGACTGTATAACATAATCTGCCTTACTCTCTTCACAGAAACTGGATAGACTGAAGAAAGATATTGTGCCGCTGAGGAAAAAAGTGGAAAGCTACCATGATTTACCTGTTGTAATTATTTTTTCCACTTTTGTTCTATTGTGTTTGCCGTCAGATTAATTTTAATGGACTTCGGAATGTAAAGGATATTACGATGGTTTCAGTGGACAGATATATGTTGGTTGTAAATGGAAAAATTGACTTAAACAGAAGGCAATCTATTTATTACTCAAAGCTGGGAAAATAAGTCGGCCTACCAGGCAGACTCTATTCTAACAAAAGGCACATATTTGCTGGGCAAAGTCAGTATCAAGATGGATTAGCTAGAAATTAGACAAAGAATATAGAAGAAAGGATAATTCCTTCACACAACAAATCTTTTGCAATTTACCAGTATTTTAGATCTGCATGTCTAAAAACTGTCAATATGGTGGGCACAGCCCACTGGGCAAAGGTTGGAGCTCTGAGCAAGACTTTAATTACTATGAAGAAATAGCGAAATGTAGGCATTGGACTTTAAACAAGTACTCTAGCTTTTGTGAGTGCTCGCCACTCCATCATCTTCTTTGATTTAGAATCATATAATGGTTTGGATTAGAAAGGACCTTAACATCATCCAGTTCCAACCCCCTGCCAGGGGCAGGGACGCCTCACCCTAGATCATGTCACCCAAGGCCAGAGCCTTGAACAACCTGGCCTTGAAGACTGCCAAGGATGGAGCATTCCCCAGTTCCCTGGGCAAGCCATTCCAGTGCCTGTCCACCCTCACAGTAAAGAACTTCTTTCTTATATCCAGCCTGAACTTCCCCTGTTTTCGTTTGAACCGGTTACCCCTTGTCCTATCACTACAGTCTCTGATGAAGAGTCCCACTCCAACATTCTTGTAGGCCCCCTTTCTCTTGAGGGTGCTGTCTACTCATGCTAAATGAGTGTCTCCTCATGTTGAGTTTGTCATTTAGGTGACTAAGTTGCAGTTTTGAAAGCCGTGTCTGTCTTTCCTTCGTTTTATATTTTGGCTATCATCACTATTGGTCCTTGTGCTAAGAGTTACTATCAGACTGCTATTGGAAGCATCTTTTATAAAAATGATTTTACCCTTTTCAAATTAGAATGCTTGTAACAAAATTACAGAAAGGGTAATTTTGTGAACAACTTCATAGTGACTTAAAGAAATCATGGGTGAACAACGCTTTAGTCCCTGAAACAAGGCCTTGGCTGTGTGTGACATCTACATTGCCACCTGTGATATTTGGGACTACCAAACCCAAGTATTTATAGTCTCCTTTAGAAGGTTGCCATTGCTTTTACAAAGAAATATTAAGGACTTTTGGTTTTGTCATTCAGGGGAAAAGTAGCTAAAGCTGGAGTGTGAGTAGTTAAATGGGTTTTGGTTTTGTTAAATTCAGCTTTAACTGTCTAATTTACAGTTTTGTGTTTGAGTTTGCTGACTTAGTGCCTGTTACCTCCTCATCTGAGTACCCCACAACCTTTAACGGAGCTAACCTCAGACCTTTCTGTGTAAGAAGTGAAAAGGCTTTATTCCACTTCTTAGAAATGGGGTATAAAGGGCCAGAGAAACAAAGACTCACCCAAAATCACACAGAAACTCGGCAATTAATCACATCTCTTGTATTATGAACAAGGGACCTGTTTGCTAGGCCACGCTTCTCTCCCCACCTCCTTATCCCTTCCATAGAGTTCTGCTTCTCAACGCAACTTCCTCTTACCACTACTGCTGTCTTGTTTCTAGAAGAACAGAGTAAAGGGAGAGGAGAACACTGCTTATCTTTCAGATCCATTTTACTCCAAGAAGCAGCTGCCTCCTTTCCTCAAGTGATATGGGATGTTCAGGTTGGATTAGGCTCTCCAGTTCCCCATCCCTCCTATTGTACTGGCACTAGAGATAGGGAGAGCCCCAGCGCCTCGCTCCTGGTGCAGGCAGAAGGAGGAAGGAAGGTTTATCCTTGCAAACTCACTGTGCTTTGTAAAAATTCATGCATGGATGTGTTTTAAATCTAGTTCCTTGTTCAGTAGGTAATCTGCGAAAAATGGTTTGTTTTTTTTTCCCGACTTTATGCCGTACCAGACTTTTGAAAAATATTGTGATTTCCCGAATCAAATTGGGTAAAAGTCTGAGACCAGGCTTTTAATGTCAGTACCTCTTGCATGGGAAGGGTGTACACAAACCCAATTTAATTATTCCCGAATTCCCCTGCAGCACATCGTTAGGTTTTTGCCATGATGAAGGGACTCTGTTTCCAGCTGAAGTACTAATTTTATGCCATTTTATCTCATTAGAATATTCCACTTGCAAAAGTGAAAGTTGAAGAACTAAAGCGAGAACTGGTAAGAGTTTTTTTATCTTTCACAGAGATTTAAATGAGCACTGATATTCCAAAACAAACTACATGTATTAATTGGTTGTTGATTTATCGACCTCAGATTGTAGTCTTAATGATCTCTAAAGGGAGATTTTCCTCTGGTAGGGCAGAAGCCATGCATACTGGTAGCAGGAACTGGTGAAGGAATGATAGTCTCAGTTACAAAGGCAGTTGGGCATAATGGTATCAGTGAGGATTAGGTAGCTATGTCCTGCTGGATTTTGTCTGCTTCACCTGTCAGAGTGTTTATTCACCCAGCTGTGTTGCAGCTTCTTGGTCTCACAGCCTTCCTTGCTGCTCCTGAACTTTAAGAGGGCTTTAGGGCACATATTTTGTTTAACAGCTGCGTTGTAGACTGCAGTGAGGACCTTCCCCTATGAAACATAACGCCCATTTCATCCATGTTTGTGTCATCTGCACTTATGGTTGTATAAACACACTTGGGAAGTTCATATGTAACTTTCCTGACTCAGCTGGGCCACATTTGAGCATGTGAACCTCTCTTTATTTCTTTGGGCTACCGTCAGCTTGCTCATAGATAAAGCGTGAGGTGTTCAGCCATAAGCCTTGAAGCTGCAATCAAAAATTACAGCTATTTGGGAGCTATTTTGTACATTTTCAGATGAGACTGCTCAGATTGATGAGCCACTTGAATTTGATTCAGAAATACAAGCTCACCTTAACAGCCTGAGGCTTTTATCAGGTCAGAATATTCAAGGGAGAGTATCTGTTCAGCTTGAAGGTGTTTAATATCACACTGGGGCAACCGAGCTTGTTTAGCCCTTCTTCCTGTGAAGATTTCTCTGTAGTTGTCTAGAGACTACTGCTGCCTGTGGCAGTGAGACCTTCCAGTTCAATACTTGGGTTAACTGGTGCTAATAACGTCCCACAGTTTGATCCCTGTAGATGTGTTTGTCTAACAAGAAGATAAGGAAACTGTTTTCAGGGTTACTGATTATTCTGTGTTTTCTCTCCTGCTAGATTTACTTGGATGAAGAGTTCTCCAAGGAGCTTGAAAAGTTGACCTGTGACATACCCAGCGGATTCTAGTGAAGTGGCCTGCATGGAAGAAGATTTTCCTTCTATTGTCTATTTATTTGCACTAGTAAAGGATTTTTGAATTCTTGCTGTACTTCTGCAGCTTTCTGCCTTACTTTTCTTGCTGTTGGATGGCACACTTGCAACCTTCCAGTAAGCATGCTCATTTTTAGGAGTTCATGTACCTTTGCACACAATAACAATACCTGTTTCTCATAAGAAAAAATACCTATTGTAAACAATATCTATTTCTCATAAAATAACCCCTTGAACTTACAGTCTTACCTTTTGTATGTGGTGCGTACCTGTAATGGGCCCCCAGATGGCACCTTCACCAGATGTGTCAGGGTTTGATTGATGTTTGCCACTTACAGTTGAACTGATAAGGGCATCGATTTGTCTTTTTCCCTGTTCAGGCCCAAGGACTGGGCTTTTTCCTGGAGTGCTGTCTTTGGTGGTGCAAGTATGATGATGACAGACTCACGCTGCATCAACTAGATCATTGGCTTTTGCTGCTTCGTTTTTATTTTTTCTTGTCACTGCACAGTTGGGAACACAATGTTTTTTTCCACTTACAGAATGTCTGACGTTTACCAAGTTTGTGAATTTGATTCTAGACTGCAGCACTTCTTAATCTGAACATTTTCTTTAAACAGAAGTAAACAGATAAATTTCTCCATAATGTCATCAGTGTTTGATATATTGATAAAAGTGAATGATACAGAAACTGTGATCTAGGGCTCAGAATAGTAGTTCCTGTTGCCTCTAAAGCGCTGCAGCATCTGAGACAGCTCACAAAGGGATTTTCATGTGTGTGTGATGCTGTCTTACCTTCATGGAAGCAGGCTGAGCTCAGAGGTGTTTCATGTGGGTCACAGGGTTGACTTCACAGATTAGCAAATTGAACAGCTCTCAGGAGTAAAAGCTGAGATGTAGCAGCATCAGTTTCCCAAGGTTCTGTAATTTGGCTGTCATCTCATAATAGGGAAGCCCATTGCACTAACCTGTAAGGTTTCCCAAGTTCAAGGCGTTGAGAGAAAGCAGTCTACTGCTGACTCCTTGTTGTTTCTCGATTTTATATAGAGCCCAGCAAATGGAAGTAAATAAATAGCTTTATAATGAAGTGATAGCTTTAAAAATAAAATGGGTCTATAGTAAGACCTTTCTAGAACAGTAAATACCTGAATATTTTTGCAGAACCACTGTGGGATGTGATCACAGTTAAGCTGGATTGTCCTCTCCAGTTCTATCTCAAATGTCATCTTCCAAAAGGGTGCCCAGAGCCACCCTTCTACTTCCATGTAGCCACCAACCTTAAACACCCCAGCTTTTAAAATTGAATTACTAAAGCCAAAAATCTGAAAATCTGTGCATGGGTTAAAAATCCAAATACAGAAATAGTGGTGGCATGGACTAGGGCCCGTTTTTATTGGGCTGTGTCCAGACTAACAGCAGTGGTGCTCTCAGTGACAATCTGTAGCTACATCTGTAATCAGAGTTGTGAAAGACTATGGTAAAGATAGAGCATGGTGTGCCTGTCCCCAGGAGCTGTTACTTCACTGCAGACATTGATTCTGCTGATGTGCAGGCTGAGAAACCTGAGAGTTTTAGTCTGGAGAAGAAAAGGCTCAGGGGGACCTTATCGCTCTCTACAACTACTTGACAGGAGGTTGTAGTGAGATGGGGGTCAGTCTCTTATGCCAAGTAACAAATGACAAGAGGAAATGGCCACAAGCTGTGCCAGAGGAGGTTTAAACTGAACATTAGGAGCAATTTCTTCACCAAAAGAGTGGTCAGGCATTGGAACATGCTGCCTAGGGCAGCGGTGGAATCGCTGTCCCTGGAAATGTTCACAAACCATGTAGTGGTGAATGTGGCAGTCCTGGGTTGAAAGTTGGATTCAGTGATCTTAAAGGTCTTTTCCAACCCATTTGATTCTATGAGAGAGCCTTTCTGTTGCTTCACATCCCCCCCTTGAAGCAACAGGATCATGAGATCTGTCTCTGATTACGCTTGGGGTGTAGCTCTGATTTCTAAGAAGCTGCAGCCTCAGAATGACACTGGTGCAGTGCCACAGCCTCCTTCACCTTGTTTCTTTCACTGTGAAGGGTACAAACAGAAGGATGTTCAGAAAACCACTGCTCATGGGAAGCTTCAGCCTCGTCTTCCATATGCCAGAGGGGGGAGTGGTGTTTAGTTTCAGGTTTTAAAGTCAGTATGTTAGGAAAGGGTTAGCTGCCTTAGTTTCCTGACTATTTTTCTGGGGTAGAAATCAAGGTCATAGAATCAGAACTACAGACTGGTTTGTGTTGGAAGGGACATTAAAGCTCATGAAGTTCCAACCCTCTGCCACAGGCAGGGACACCTTCCAATAGAGCCGGGTGCTCCAAGCCCTGTCCAACCTGGCCTTGAACACTGCCAGGGATGGGGCAGCCACAGCTGCTCTGGGCACCCTGTGCCAGCACCTCAGCACCTTCACAAGGAAGAACTTCTGCCCAAGAGCTCATCTCCATCTCCCCTCTGGCAGGTTAAAGCCATTCCCCCTTGTCCTGTCCTTACAAGCCCTTGTCCAAAGTCCCTCTCCAGGTTTTTTGTAGCTCCTTTAGGCACTGGAGTTGCTCTAAGGTCTCCCCTTAAGGAGCCTTCTCTTCTCCAGGCTGAGTAAGCCCAGCTCTCAGCCTGTCAAGATGGCAAAAGCAAGTGGATAAGCCATCTTTTACATACATGGGCTAAGCTGGCTAAGGGGAACTTACCTCAGAGGTGATCAACATGAAATTCAGAGCAGGAGTAGTAGTGCAGGGGTGATTATGAGTACAGCTACTGCTTACCAGAAAAACCACTGGCAGAAGGTAAGCTGGTAGTGTTTGAATCTGTAAAGAGCACCAGCATAATCTGACCTGTGTGTTGTGGAAGTGAAAAGAAGTCTTGGAAGTCATCAGAACATAGCTGCCTTGTTGTCACAGAATGGTTTAACAAGACAGCCATTGTAAGGCAGTGGAGGTCATGGCCTGACAACTAACGAATCTTAATCACTGGAGGTCTTTAAGAGCAGATCAGAAATGTGCTGCTTAAGTGTTTATAATGCAAGGATCATGCCTTAGGATACAAAGATGGATTAGATGAGGGCTTGAGGATGCTTTCAGCCCTGCTTTTCAACGAGAATCTTCAGACTTACTCAGCTAACATCAGACAAAGGCTTTTTATCACGCACGTGTAGCCACAGCTTGAGATCTGGGAGGCTTTCCCAGCACTAAGGCTCGCCTTTAGCACCACTTCATCACATAATACTGGTTGTGAAACCAGGGGGATGTGTTCTCCCCTGCACCCACAGGGCAGCTGCACCACAAGTGCCATGTGTCCCATACATTGGCAAAGAGCCTGAATGCAGACAGCAGCAGGGCCAGGCTTACTTGAGAGCTCTCCAAACATCACCACTTGTTGCTTCCTAGCACTGGAAAGGCAAGGAATAAAAAAACCCCACAAAACAAATCACCCAGCAGCTGCGCTCAAGCTGTGTGGCACAGCCAAGCCATCTGCAGCACATGCAGCATAAATCTGAGGCCAGTTGTTGGGTCAAAAGCACACCTTTTGATGGAAATGGGGAGAGCCAAGCAAGATTTGTGCAGCCAGTGGGCTGCCAGTGAGGCTGCTCAGCTCTTCAGGTAGCGTTTGCATGGGCTGAATGTCCTGCAGGGCCACCAGAGGTGTCCTCCCTCACTGTTGGTGCAGTCCAGCACAGGGATGGGATGCTGGCAATGCCTTGCAGGAGCACATCAGCCTGAGTGCTCTGCTGAGACACCGATTTTCGGCTTCACTCTGCCCTGTCAGCTGTTGAGTGTTTCCACAGAAGTCACAGCAGAGCTGGAGGGAGGCTGCCAGCCGGTCCCCTTGGTTGTATATCATGAAATAATCATCCTGCTGAGAATGAATGACACACGAGTGAGTGCCTGGAAGGGCCTCACTTCAGGTTACATCAGCTGCTCTGATCTCAACTCACAGCCTCCTCCTGGAGACACTTGCAGAGTCTTGGAGGCTCTTGGAGTCTATTAACATCCACAGCCTGAGAGCAGTTGTGCTCACTGTGAGCTTCATGTGGGGCTCCTGAGTGCTGGGGCTGGAGCTGCAGACCATCAGTTTTACCAACAAAGCACAAAAGATGTGTATGCTTTACCACTATAAGCTCAAATCCTCCTCCAGGAAAAGATCAGTATCCAAATTCCGCCTGAAAATGAAAAAAAAAAGAATTAAAATTATATACTAGACATGAAAACTGGTCACCCTTGAGTGTAAATTTGTTTGGTTTACCACGCAGTGACATAATATTCTTACCAGGACAATGTTTAAAATAGTAACAGCTTTAGAGAAATTAAGATTCATCCACATACTAGCTAAGTGAGGGGTGCTTATTTCAAAGAAAACATTTAGGTACTAAACCCAGAGTAATAAACCTTAAATGCTAGAAAAACACAAAACACCTTAAGCAAATTTAAGGCTACTGAGCTGAAATATGTATCTATTCACTCAAAATGCATTGAATCAAAAAACAGATGTAGCTCTGATTAGCCTAATCTAGTTAAAGATGACCCTTCTCATTGCAGTGGGGTTGGACTAGATGGATTTTGAAGGTCCCTTCCAACCCAAGCTTTTCCATAATTCTATGCGAATGGGATCTCTTTTTAGCTACATGTTTTGGCTAGTACTATAGAAATATTGTCACTTGTTGCAAATATTTCATTGTGATTGCTTTTCAATCTTCTTTTGACTGAAAGCATTCAATTTATTTTTTCATTCCTATAAATCCTTTAGTAGCTACAGAATATTAATATGGGACTTTGCAATTAATTAATAATTACTTTGTAATTAATAATTAATTTTCAATTAATTAAAAAATTAAATACCATTTAAGAAAACAGTTTCAAGATTTATTTGAAAAGCAAGTTGCATTTTTTAACTTCTCCAGTAAAACACTCCAAATATTCTTTCAATATTTAATTCTGTTTGGGTATTTATCAGCAAAAAATGGGAAGTGTTGAATTGTAAATATACTTCATATTTGTTTTCACTCCATCTAGAACTGAATAGGTCTTACAGGTCTAAGAAAGATTTTGCATTTCTGACCTAGTCCTTGAGTTTTTAAACTACAGAGTCAGCAGTGAAACAACAGTAATCCTGGACCATACACCATTGCTTGCTGCAGGAAATGCTTCATTGTGAATTTCTGTTTGTTGTAAGTAACTTCAAGTGGCTTCAGAAATGTTTTTCATTTTCTCCTTCATTAAAACACCAGTATCAGGCTGGGAGGATTTCTGCTTCTCCAAGTCAGAAATATTTCTCCAGAAAACAAAAAGCACCATGAGCGAGTAAGCAGAGGCTTTACCAGTTAAGTTTAAAGGAAAACTTGCAGTTCCTTCTCTCTTAGCTGGGTACCACCTATGTGGGAGATACAGTGCTACCTTCATCTGCCTTGATGTCATTCAGCATTGCACCGTCCTTCTCGAGCCATGTAATCACCAGTAAAAAATCCCCAACCAACTCCAAAGCCATCATCTAATCTAATGCATGCTTCTTCTAGCTGCTTGCTAAATTTGCCTTTCATGCTAATTAAGCAGCGCAGCTGCTTGATTAGGCAATATTGGCTGGTGAAACCCAGCAGTAATGAAAGGTTTTCTCTTTTTTCCTTCACCAGGAGACACACGGGCTGTGGCTTGGGGATGGGTGAGCCCCTTGGTGTCCTTCCTCGTGGTCCCCCTTGTGGAGGAGCCTGGGTGATAGCTTGGCTGCTTTCAGCAGCCCGTTTGTGATTTCAAATGCTTGGCAGCCCGTGGCCCATTGCAAAACAGGCGTTGTTTAAATGTTACTCTGAAGGTGAAGTTTCTATATATTCCTTCTGCAGAGGATGCTCAGTAATGTGCCTACTGATACTGCTGTTAGATGCATGGGGATGGGCTCATGAAAAGTCATTCTCCCAGCCTGGAGCTGGAGCAAAACTTTCGGCCTGGGGCTGTGGTAGAGATGGGAGAGGGATGAAGGAGCTCTGCTACCCCTGCCGACTGCTGCAGAGGGTAGCCATCCTGGAAGCCCTTAGAGCCAAAGCGCCTTCTCAAAAAGCTTTTACTTTGACACCACAACACGGCTCTGGGTCACACCTGCCTTTGCTTTGAGTTAATTTCCTCCCATTGTCTTTTGGGAAAGTCATGGAGAGAGGTGGTGGCAGCAGTGGTGGTGACCAAACCCTGGAAATTCAGGCCTGAAGGAGCTTCTGCCACTCCCTTTTTCAATGATCCTCTCTAGAGATATCCCATCGAGACACTCCTTTCTCAGACAGAGGAGATTTTATTGCTTCTTCGAGGATGTAACTAACACTGTAATAATTTCACTCTTGGCAGATGTGGACAGAGAATGATATAGTACAGCAAAAGCAGGCTACAAAAGGCGCTGAGCTGTACTCCCTAAATTCCTGGAGCCAGCACCACCACCTGCCTTTTCTCCTCCCTTCCTAATCTTTCAATCCATCTCTCAGAACATTCAGGATGAGTCCCATGGTGTTTCTCCTAATCTGGCATATAAACTCTCAGGCAATAAAGCTTTCACCACTTCCCTTAGGGAGACAATTTTCCAGCCTATGATTCCCTGTTCAAAACCTTTCCACCCTGATTTTCAGCTTGAACATGCCGTTTCTTAATTCCACCCCATTAAACTCATTAACGTATCACCAGACTTCATCCCACTTCAGTCAAATATTTACAGATAACTAATGTCTCCCTGCTTTGTTTACTAATTCCACTGTACCTAGAATAGTTGGTATTTCTTTCCTTTTCCTTTCTAACACCTCCAGCCTTCTGGTTCCTTCAGACGAGGGGTTTTGAGCTCCTTTCCATTTATCACTCTTGTTGCAAATGCAAGGCAGATGCTCACCGCCCTCGCCTGTGCTGTTATGCTTTCCTGTACACTGTCCAAAACTGCATTGCCTGTTCCTCGCTGCTGTGTCCTAATGCCTGTGTGACTGCTTGTTGTCCTCTGGCTGTCTTTCAGGAGCTGTGCCTCCAAAACCACAGATTTTGGAATGTTTTTGTTTCCTCCAGAAGTAGCCAGGCACATTGTGGAGTCTGACTGATGGCTGTAACCTGCCAGAGGGGAGATTGAGATGAGATCTCACGCAGAAGCTCTTCTCTGTGATAGTGGTGATGAGGTGCTGGCACAGGGTGCCCAGAGAAGCTGTGACTGCCCCATCCCTGGCAGTGTTCAGGGCCAGGTTGGATGGGGCTTGGAGCAACCCAGTCTAGTGGAAGGTGTCCCTGCCCGTGGCAGGGGTTGGAACTGCATGAGCTTTAAGGTCCTTTCCAACCCAAACCAGGCTGTGGTTCCATGACCTCAATTGTTGGCAGGGCATGGCTGGGGCCACTCATGAAATCAGAAATCTTTTTGTCCTGGGTTCAGCAGTAACGGTCATTTTTTTTTTTTTTCTCCTTCTTGGTAGCTGGTGCAGAGCTGTGTTTTTGATGTTGGGCCTGGGAGAAGTGCTGATAACACCCGTGTTTTCAGTTACTGCTTTGTAATGTTTTGGACTGACCAAGGACTTTCTGAGCCTCATGCTCTGCCAGGGAGGAGAGCAAGCTGGGAGGAAGCGGAGAGAGGGAACCTGGCCCGGGCTGGCCAAGGAGGTATTCCATACCACAGCACATCATGCCCACGATGTAAAAAACTGGGGGCAGGAGCCCAGAAGTCTATCTCTTTCTCAGCTCAGTCGCGTGGTGTGCAGTTATATCCTATTCTCTTGCATTTTCCCTGGTCATTATTATTATTGGTGGTAGCAGTAGTGATTTGTGTTATACGTCAGTTACTGGACTGCTCTTATCTCAACCCATGGGAGTTACATTCTTTTGATTCTTCTCCTCATTCCACCCCCCCCATCCCCTCCATCGGAGTGGAGGAGAAGAAAGAGGGAGAAATAAGTGAGCAGGCTGTTTGATTTACAGATTAAACCACGACACTTTTCTTAAACATGGAATTTGTTAGCACCCTGCTCATTCCCTCTTAAGCTGACACCCCTGATACTGGATGCACCACCAAGGATGGTACTCCTGCAAAGGAAGGTTTTTTACATGTTTGGTGACAAATTTATCTTGCAAACTGCTGTTTGAAGACAGAATCCTGAATCCCTGGGTACATAGCTCTAGTGCTACCTGAATCCCTTAAGCTTAATAATCCTTGCTGTGACACATTCTTCTGAGGTAGTGTGTGATCTGTGTCCCAGGTCCATGTCCATGATTTGGGGGGTGGTGGGGTAGATGTGCAAATACACGTTCCTATATTATCAGTCCTATAACTGTGTGATCTGCCAGCAGTTCCTCTGCCCTGCGATGCATGTTTAACACTTGAATTTCCCAGACTTTTCTAGGCCCTGGCCAGGATTTAGGGACTATGCTGCAATGCTTCTACCACCTGAAAGGAGGTTGTGAGGTGGGGGTTGGTCTCCTTTCCCAAGTGCCAAGTGATAGGACAAGAGGAAACGACCTCAAGCTGCACCAGGTGAGGTTTAGACTGAATATTAGGACCAATTTCTTCCGCAGAAGGGTTGTCAAGCACTGCAACAGGCTGCCCAGGGCAGTGGTGGAGTCACCATCTCTGGAGGTGTTTCATGGGCATACAGATGTGGCACTTAGTGACATGGGTTAGTGGTGGCCTTGGCAGTGGTGGGTTAACAGTGGGACTGGATGATCTTAAAGGTCTTTTTGAACCCGAGCAATTCCATGATTTCACAATTGCTGCCACATTTCTAATTGCAGAGCACTACCCCCACCATGCAGTTGTGCAGCACACATGCCTCGAAGCTGCAGAGCTAGATACTCTGACTAACAAACACCATGAGGGTATTTAATGTGTGCATTGTAACACCACTGTAACTGCACACCATGCTTCCCACCCTGCCCCCAGGTCTCTGATCTTGCCGACCAGCGTTACAGGGGAACCTATGTTGGCACAGGGCTGAGAGCTGTTTGTGGCTTGGGCTCCGGCCCTTTCGCATGCACCTCACCCAGATCAGCCCTCCCCATTGCCCGGCCCCTGCACTGGGGAAGATGTTTCTTTCTTGCTGTTTCTTTGTTCTTCCTCATCTGCTCTTTTACTCTGGTGAGTCAGTGCCAACCGCTGAGCTTGGTTTACTCAAACTGGGAACCTCAGAGCAGCTTCCAGTGCCTAAAGGGGCCACAAGAAACCTGGAGAGGGGCTTTGGACAAGGGCCTGCGGGGACAGAACAAAGAACATGGCTTTAACCTGACAGAGGGGAGACTGAGATGAGCTCTTAGGCAGAAGCTCTTCCCTGTGAGGGTGCTGAGGCGCTGGCACAGGGTGCCCAGAGAAGCTGTGTCTGCCCCATCCCTGGTAGTGCTCAAGGCCAGGTTGGACACAGGGGCTTGGAGCAACTGCTCCAGTGGAAGGTGTCCCTGCCTATGGCAGGGGTTGGACCTGGATGAGCTTTAAGCCCCCTTACAGCGCGTTCTGCGACACCGGATAACACGGTGTGCCGTCAGCCGGTAGATGATCCATCGTTCCCGCTCCTTCTCCAGCCGCCGCCGCTCCCCTCACCCGGCCCCGGCCCCGCCCCCGGCCCCGCCCCCTCACAGCTCTTCGCCGGGCTCGGCGCGGCACCTCCGTGTTCCCCTCAGGCCGCCGGGGGGGGCGCTGTGGGGCGGCGGCCGCTCTGCGCGGCGCTCCCGCGGTGGAAGGAAGTGACGCCGCACGCGGATCCGCGGCCTCGGTGACATTCTCTGTGGCGGCGGTTCGGGGGCGGCGGCGCGGCTCAGACCTGGCCCGTCCCGGCCGTCCATGCCCGGCTGCTGCGGCTCGGCGGGGACGGCAGCGGGGACCCGCATCCTACAGGTGAGTGCAGCCGGCGCGGACGGGGCTCATCCGCTGCGCGCTTCGGGGGGGCCGGGCCGCACCGCACCGCACCGCTGCCGTTATCCCCGCTGCTGCGCGGGCGGGAGGCTGCTACCGGTTTCCCTCCTTCCTCTTCCCAGCCCCGGGGCCGGCGGTGGAGGGAACTGGGGAGGCGGCTGTCCTGCCTGCGCCAAGCCAAGGGCTTCGGGAGCGCGGGGTGTCCGGCGGCTGGCGTCGGGCGCCGGTGAGCGGTGACCTCCATCTCGGGCCGTGCGGTGCCGGGACGCGGGAGACCCGCCGGGCCGCCGCTTTGGAGCCGTGCAGCGGTGAGAGCTGTGCCCGAGCTCCTGGGGGCAGTTTCTGGGCACTGTGAGTTCTCTCGCTACAAGAGAGACGGTCCCCTCTGGGTTCTTTACTACAAGGGAGACACTGGGGTGCTGGTGGGGTCCAGAGAAGGGCAGCGAAGCTGGTGAAGGGCCTAGAGCACAAGTGTGATGCGGAAGGGCTGAGGGACCTGGGGGTGTGCAGTCTGGAGAAGAGAAGGCTCAGGGGGACCTTATTTTTTCTCTGGGGACAGGCTATCCAGGAGTGGAGGAGTCACCAGCCCTAGAAGTGTTCACACACACTAACATGGGTTAGTGGTGGCCTTGGCAGTGCTGGAGATCGGTTGGACTTGATGGGCTTCAGGGTGTTTTCCAACCTAGCTGATTCTGTGATTCTGTGATTAGAGGACTTGTGTGACACACTGTGCAATCATAGATGGAGTTGTATTAGTTGTTTGGAGAAGAACTGCTGAAAAGTGAGGCATGTAACTGCTCCAGTTTATGCTTCTCTGGTCTTTTTGCGGCTTTGTTTACCTTGGATGATGCGGGAATATATATTTCATGTGGAAAAAGAGTTCAAGTTGCTCCTTGCCTATTGAGCCTGAGGTCCCCTTGAGCTCCTGATGTCTGATGGGTTGCAGATGTGGCTTTGAGCCACACAGCTGTCCAGAGAGAATATAAAATTTAACTGTGCTACTTGTTCTTTGTAAAAAGGAAAAAGGCAGCCTGAGCAGACTTGTAAAATTTAAGCATTTCCCCAGTTCAAGTACTGTAACTTTCTTTGTATCAGGGTTATTGGGCAAACACTCAAATGGCTGCTTTTTGAAAGACTTCTGGGTGGGGTTTTTTAGGTTTGCATTATGTATTTGGTAGGGAGAGCTTATGACTTTGTAAAGCAGCATCTAATAGTATTTATGTCTTTGTAAATAGTGGAACCAGGCTACTTGTACTGAAGTTTGTGGCTGCTTTCGTGAAGCTGTAACTGCAGTGACTTAGTTAAACAAGGCCTTGGTTGTAATAGTCACACACTTTAAACTAGCACAAAGTACCTAGCAGCATTTAAAAGGCTGAAAAAAGGTGTGTGTAGAGATGCTGCTGGATAAGTCAATCCTGTTTGATACTGGATGTTTGTTCTTTCATGGGCAAATGATTTTAGCTTTTAAAATGAATGAGCAGTGAATCTTTGAGCCCTTCAGCATCTCTTTAAAAATGTAAAATTTCTCTTAAGCCCCTCTTCTCCCTAAGATTTTACTTGGTTTTTAGCCTTGCCTGGTATTTGTCAAGTGCAAACCCAAATAATAGTTTCATTATATGCAAGTGCTAGCTTATTTACAGTTTTCAAGGCGAAATTTCAGGTACAACTTGTAATAGCTCTGCCCTTAGAACAGCAAACAAACTGTGAATGTAAAAAGCTTTTCTTAAAGTTGCTGAAGTGTATTCAAAAACTTGATGCTTGACCTTGAGGTGGAAACTGGGTATAGTGCGTTTTTGAGGTCTTCATCTTGTTGTTCTTCTGCCCTAGTTAATACCTTTAATTGCTGTTTCTGTGATAGAGGAGCCTGAAAGTCAGACAGACATAACAGGGCAGATTCCTCTGTTGATCAGAAGGAGGGAAGCTCTGCCTTTGCAGAGGGAGCAGGTTTGTGACAAGCTCCAAGGACAGCAGCTTGTTAGGTGTTTGCTAAGACCAAACATTCCTCTCCATATACATGCACGATACAAAAGCAGTGAGATCAACTCAGCTGTCCAACAGCAATCTATCTTAAGCATAATTTTCTGAGTCTTTCTCACATCTAGTGATCTGGAACAGTCTGGTGCTGGCAAAAGAAGCTCCAAAGGGGGTGGTTATGTGGCTATTAATGCTAATAAAATACTGCTTTCTGTGGTTCTGGTACACCAGTAACACTGGTGTTTTGTCTAGGGGATTAGGAGAAGGAACAGTGCGGGTGATGGAAGGTAGTACGTGAGTCTGGGCAGCTGGTATTTATTCTCGAGTATGAGGATAACAGTTCTGACTCATTTTTAATAACACTTCAAATTTTAATTATAATGTGTCAACTATTTCTGTTTGCTCTTCAGCCTAATTGCTAGTTGGCATCCTGAAGAGGTGTGATGAGAAATTCCTGAGAAATCGGGAAGAGGAAAGGACTGTGGTCTTACACATTCAAACGTGCATTGCTTTACAGCTTGGCCACCTGTGCGTGCACTCAATAAGCTCATGGGGGCTGCTACTTAAAGTTGAAGTGCACAAACAAGTTGGGAAATGAGAGAATACATTAAGCTGGGTGCTGTGGAGGGAGGGGAAGAGGGAAGGAACCTGAGGCTGACCACAAATCAGTTGAGAACAATCAATGTGGAGTAGTCATATGCAGCATGGTAAGAGAGGTGAGAAGGATGTTTATGTAAGTTTGACAAATGGGCAGATCATGCTGACAGTGACAGCGTGGAGGAGTGGGGGATTAGTGAGGTAAGATTGGATGAACAAAGAGTAAATATGGAGAGCCAAGAGGGGCTTGAACACTGAGGGTTAGGTAGATAAGTTGACGTGACTTGGCCAGAGCAACAAGGAGTTGCCTTGATTGTCCTGACCCCACATCTGCATGTTATGTGTTTACCTTTAAAATGCTGGCTTCTTTGCATTGCCTTGATCTGGTTCACCCCATTGCATATCAGCTCCCTGCTCCACCAGGAATGTATGTGCCATCTATGACCCACATGTATATCAACATCTCACTTAAACATCTGTTAATGAGATGGGAGTCTCTGCGTACCACACTGCGAAAGCGTCTTCAGGCTGGGCATGCACATCTGCCTCATTACCCTCTGACCGTACCATCACCACCAGTTAAAGCTTTGGAAACTTTTCAAATTACTAAATAGTTTCAAGCAACCTGGCTTTAATTTTCTGTAATGTTTCAAAGTTAGAGTGTTGATGGTACTTTTTGACAGAATAAGGTTTATGGTCAATCACAGCTTCTGTGTTTTTATCTGCAGTTGACTAAATAACTTAGAAAGCTGTAAACATTGACAGAAACTGAGCAGCAGATTTAATAACACATTTACTAGATCAGAGTGAAAGATTTAAATACCACAGTTGCAAGTGTTAACTCCTTAGAGCAAGTGCTCTGAAAAATAAGTACTAAAACTTGAAAGTCTTTGCTAGCTTGAATTTTACTGGTAGAAATGGGGAACCAAAAATGAAGGAGCAGGAGAGGGGGATGGGTGTAGTACTGGGAGAGAGCTCTGGGTTAAAGCTGTGTCGTACACAGTGCATGTCAAGATAACCTGAGGTTCACAAAGAAACCACTTTTGTTTTCATTTTCCAGTACCTGAAGTTCGGGAGAGAACCAGTGCTGGTGCCTTGAACTTTAGCTCTGTAACTTGGGATCATCTGATTGGTGTTATGACACCAGAATCTGTGGCAGAAATATTATTGCAGGGAATTTAGTACTGCTTTCGTGGTGATCTGTGTTGTCTTTCTGTCGCATCTTTGTTCCAGGTTTTAATGTATTCAACTGCGACTTGAGGTCTGAAATGCAATATCTACAAATGTGCAATTCTGAGCAAGAAGAAAACTGGAGGAAAGAGGCTGTAACTGAAAATGTGCATACGGTATAAATATTAGCCTCTGCAGTTGCTTTCTCATAACAGAGTACATCTCTGAGATAGGCTGGAGTGACTGATACCCTGTCACTTCTTCAGAGTTATTGCTGAGGGTTAACTAATTTAAACTTTGTGGCTGCCGATTCCCACTTGTTAGTGTTCCTCTTCACATGTCTTATCAGTGTGAGTAGAGCCTGTACAGTATAGCAGTTTCTGTATGGATATGACTGACTTTATGCAGTTTGGGCGCGCACTGATTACTCATTGAGGACTGAATGTGAGATGCTGCTCAGTCACTGAGGTGTTGCCATTACACTGTTCCAGATGCATTACTGAATGCATAGGGAGGTCAAGTAACATGCCTGTAGTCATGTGGTGAGTTAGCTTTAGGTTTGGAATGATCCAGCCTTATGTCCCTTCTTATTTAACAAGGTGTTTAGAGTTTTGTATCAGTTTAACCACATAGTCTGTCTCTTGAATGCTCAGAAATTAATTAAAGTAGAAGAATAGCGTACAGGCTTCTCCCTATAGCGCCTCATGATATTTAGTCTCCAAGAAGGCAGCTTAAAAGCTGTTAGGACTCAATCTGACGTCTTTTAATCGTAAACAGAACAGGTGGTCCTTTTTTAATTAAATGCAAGTATTTCAGACTTTTTCAAGCTAGCATTTTTGTTTCAGTATACATAGATCATGGGTTTGACCTTATAGTGAGATTTCTTCAGTGTCCTGCACAGTATTTTTCTGCCCTGATGCTTCAAAATTTCCTGGAAATGAGGAGGAAGAGCCAGACCATGATCCGGTGTGTTGTTCCTGTTACATTTCTGCTCTAATGTCTTATTTCATGGTGCTTGGTCTTATTTTAGAGAAGGCAGATTTCACTTGCATTCATCCAAAATGGTTAGAGACCAAGTGACTCACAGTAGCAGAACTGGGAATAACTAAAAGCCAGACTTTGTAATACCAGTTGTCTGTGTGATGATGCAGTTATTGCCATTTCAGTAACTTGGTTTTCCTTGGGACTATTAGATTTCCATGATACCAGTTTGAGGTTGGTGCTTTATGCTCCAGTAGTATTGTCAGACTTTCTGAAGAAAAAAAAAGCAATTTAACCTGATAGCCCAGTACAGTTGGGATAGTGCTGTTCTCTTGTATTGTAGCTTTCTCCCCAGCTGATAATTTCCTGACTCATCAGATCTGTCTCCCATTTCTAGGTCTCTGGGAATGCCAGCTCTTGCTAGAGAGTTCTAAGTTATCTAGCAAAGGAGAGGCTGTAGGGAAAAAGGTTGGTGAAGGGCAGGTCAGAAAGATCTCTATTAATTCCATGTGTTTGTGGTTAGAAATACAGTGTAAGATAAGGGGGATTTAGAGGCTGTCTCCTAATAAAGTAAGTAGAATGAAATGCTCATAGCCTGAGGCCTCATTGTGCTTATTACAGTGTCTTGTAAGTGAAGTTCTCACTGTGGGACAACAATGGGCTTGTGGTAGCAGTGTCCATGAGCTGACTTAATGATAAATGCAATCTGAGTTGCCAATAGCTCTGGCTGCTTCTGAGCTGGTAATCCCTTTTGATCATACTACTCAGAATCTGTGGGGGGCTATTATAAAAAACCCCAAGCATATTTATTTGTGTGTTGTTTTTAGAAAGCCTTTTAAGTGAAGTTTAATTTTCAGTGGTTCAAGCTACTGTTACTAATAAATCATCTTAAAGGCAGTTCACAGACTTTGGATCTGCTGATTGTGTATTAAGAAAATCTGGACACTGCTGAATACCATAAAACTAAGCTAGGGAAATTTAATGAGTATCTTGCCAGAGACTGAAGTCTATAAAGTTATAGACCTCACCTCAGTGTGATGTTGGTTTGATTACAGACAATAGATTTCTCTTTTTTGCCCTAAAAGATCAAAATGGGTTTTCTGCTTTTAACACCTGTAGTGGACTTCACTCTTTGTATGGAACTCATCAAGTTACAGTAGTAATAAGACTGTGTGGAATGAACAGAATGGGGTTGGATTAATACTCTATACTTCATACTTTCCTTTCTATCTTAGCCTTGTATTTAAGGGTAAGAAAGTTTGTTTTTTAGTTTATATTTTGTTTTGTTTTTTCTCCTCTTGTCAGTACCTGCATGGTACTGATGAAAACTACCTTTTAATTTTCTTTTAGCCCTTTTTATAGCTGGTAACTTGGTGTCCTCTTACTTGGTAGTGTTTAATTTCTGTAGGCAAATATATGCAAAATCTTCTTTATGTTGTGGAAGAGAAATGTCTGTTTCCTGGTCTGTCTGTTTCTCTTTCAAAGTAGAGGTCAAATTTCTGCACCTCTGCCAACTGGGATTAAGTACTGTAGGAAGTATCTGATAGTAAAACCCAAGTTAGAGGCATTATTCATAATACATGTAACTGGCTTTTGACCCAGTCTGCTCTGTTTTCTGAAATACCCAAGTAGCTTTTGTTCTTTTGTGGAGTCAACCTGTGTTTTCTTTATGCGAGTTTTTCATCTGTTGTTTGTCAAAAGCTTATTCTCAATTAACCCTCTCCTATGCTGTCCCTTTTCTGTGTTCTTCTATAGCAGACCATGCCAGTTCTCTAATTCTGCCAGTCTATGGCTGCAGTGTTCTACAAGAATTTAACTATTTAACTACTTTGTTGCATTAGTTTCTTAGGAAAGCTCAACTAAGGAGGAGAGTGTTAGGATTTGTGAAGATCCAGACTCAAAAATTAGCTGTCTTGAGTTAGCTGTGCTCTTCAATACAGCTCAGTGGCAGGGGTGCGCTTTCTTCATGCAATCATACACTCCCAGACTGGTTTGGGTTGGAAGGAACCTTAAAGCTCATCCAGTTTGAACCCCCTGCCACAGGCAGGGATGCCATCCGCTAGATCATGTTGCTCCAAGCCCTGTCCAACCTGGCCTTGAACACTGCCAGGGATGGGGCAGCTGCAGCTCCTCTGAGCATCCTGTGACAGTGCATCACCAGCCTCACAGGGAAGGACTTCTGCCTAAGATCTCATCTCAGTCTCCCCTCTGTCAGTTTAAAGCCATTTGCCCATGTCCTGTCTTTATAGGCCCCTGTCCAAAGCCCCTCTCCCGGTTTTCCGTAGCCCCTTTAGTCACTGGGAGCTGCTCTAAGGTCTCCCCTTAAGGAGCTTTCTCTTCTCCAGGCTGTGTAAGTCCCGCTCTCTCAGCCTGGCTCCAGAACAGAGCTGCTCCAGCCCTCGCAGCATCTCCGTGGCCTCCTCTGGACTTGTTCCAGCAGCTCCACGTCCCTCCTGTGTGCTGCCCCAGAGCTGGATCAGGACTGCAGGGGGTTCTCCCCAGAATGCAGAGAGGAGGAGAATCCCCTCCCTCGACCTGCTGCTCACGCTGCTGGACACAGGGTGTTTCTGGGCTGCAAATGCACATGGCTGGGTTTTGGGGAGCTCTTGTCAAACATCACCAAGTTCTTCTTAGAGCTGCTCTTGGTGAGAAGATGAGGGGTAGTTTCCAGTGGAGCTGTACCTGTTGCCTACGGATTCCTTGTTGGGTCATGACAGACCAGTGTGACGAGTTGTCGTGGTTTAAGCCTCTAACCCCCCCCCCCCCCTGCAGTTTGTGTCATGAACCCATGACACGAGTGTTTTCTTCTTCAGGAGCACTTAGGACATGCAAAGACTGATATCCATTCTTGGCAATCCAGTGGATGCTGGAATCAATTGGCACATCTTCTTATGGGTCAAAAAAGGATCAAGGATTTAGTGTTAAGAAGAGTCCAATAGCAGCTGGTAACTTACTGCTACTAAATCTTCCATAATTTCAGTGCAGTGTGACTTTGCCTTTAGTGTATCGATACCAATTATTTTTCAGTAATATACTTACTGAAAATTCATGTTGCAATATTTATACTATATTTTCATGTATATATTTATATATTTTTATACTGCTAGCTTACTAATTAAAGGAAAAAAACCACAACAAACTAGTATTAGTGGCTTGTGGACGAGAAAATAACTTAAGGTCAGGGTTTGGTTGGCTTGCAGCTCCTTTGCAGCCTTTGGGCATGTCACACTGACTCTTCCTTAGTGGCCAGACGATAAAATGTGTGTGTTATTACCCTACACCAGAAAGATACTGGCTTAAAGCAAAGACACAGCACTGGTGTTGAATTAAAGTATATGAAGCTTTAAATTGCATTTGGGATTTGTTCATTTCCTGAGGCAAAGATGTGTAAAAAAGGTCTGATCATAAAATACTTATAAACTGTCGAGTCACTTAGTATCTCTTAACTCATCTTTGTTAAATGGCTGTCATAAATCCATACCACTTGTAGTCCAGTGACAAGAGTTCTTAGATAGCCGTAAGAGATGTGGAGTTGCTGTGCAAGGTACAGAAGTGCCACAAGGCAGCCCTGGTGGTTGTAGCATCATTAGGGAAGCAGCCCTGTTACTGGAACTGAACGTTACACAGACCTTGACAAAACAGCTCTTATCTGCTGAGAGCGCCTCTCCTCCTGGTGTCAAAGATTGTGCAATCTGTGAGTGCTGTTTTGATCTCCCTTGTTCATGGCCTGTTGCTGTTGTCTGTTGTGTAAGATGCTCTCCTTACTGTCATTCTGGACCCTGACTGATCTTATTCAGCCACTAACCCAATGATAAGGTGCACAGCTTTCCTCTGGGAAATTCAATTACAAAAGAACTTGAGATGGGTGCAAATTGGTCCAGCATGTAGGCACTTCTACCTCTGCACATTTGCAATGGACTGCAGGATGGCCTTACAGCCTCCTGGAATGCTGCCTGTGTCCCATGGCACTCATTCCTCCTTCAAAACCACCAAATAACATCAAGAACCAGGTACATTTGTGTCTAGCTTTGATTTTTGTGGGAGACAGCACAAGCCCTTCTCCAATGAATACTGCAGTAGTGTATCAAAGTTACATTGCAGTTGTCCTGATCTGCCAGTTGGAGCTATTAGCAAATAAATCAGTAAATTAGCAAAATTTGATTGCTTTTGGGGTAATTCAGATAGATGTTCTTAACATGAATGAAAACCTGTGCTCTGAAAATCAGGATTAATTTGTTACTGTTATGCTCAAGCAATTTAAAATGTGGCTTTTCTGTGAGCATTACTTTATTGACTGTGGTAGAAAAATACATAACATTTCTTGGGAAAAGGTCTATTTAGATAGAATGGCACAGAATATGTTTCTTCTGAGTAACAGAAATGGGAAGGTAAAGTTAGAAAATGTTAGTTAACATCTTAGAGAAAGCTGGTACATCCATATGATTGTCCTCACTAAGGTGATCTTGTGCAAGCTGATCTATGGCAGAGAGAAAAAGAAATGGAGCATGGCTATCCTAGCATTGATTTCTGCCACCAGTTTTGTTGAAAGAAAAATGAAAAATCTGACAGTCACTTAAATTTTTAGGAACAGATAGCAATAAAAATATGCCTTCTCAAGTTTTTAGAGTAAAGAGCATTGTAGACATTAAATCACTGCGAACTTGGGAAAAATGCTTTGACTGTGAGAAAGAAACAGAGAGTTGTAGGAGGATAAGTGCAGCCAAGCCTGTGTGCCTTTATCTGTGCGATAATGCATTTATTTTTATGAGGACTGTGGTGTTTTCCTTCTTTTTGTGTGTGTGATTCCAGTGCAGCTGGTCAATGGTTCTAGAAGCCTTTGTGCAGGCTTGTGATAAAACCTGTAGCTGGTAGTTACCTTCCATTTGAAAGAGGCAGAATATGTGCATTAAGCATTATGAAGCAAAAACCTGTATTTAAATGTGAAGTCTTGCATCTTATTTACAGTGAAAAATATTGTTTTTCACACTTGCAAAGGATGTTCTGCAAACCTTTGTCTTAACACATCCATTTGTAATTCAGTTGTGGGTAATTTGTATATGCTCCCTGTTGAGCACTCAGCAGGAGCAGCCTATTTATATCCTTCATTTGTTTATGCAAAACCAGTTGAAACACAACATTAGTTTAATCCTTTATTCTTTTGTTTTGCACTGCAATGCTCTTACTGTGTGGCTTCTATTCTTTAGGATTGCTACCAGGCCTGATTTATGAATCATCTGATAAAGAGCCAGCTCCACTCCCAGAAATGTGCCTTAGGTAGAATTGTATGCCAGTGAGTCAGCTTTAGGGCAGCATTTTCAAAGAACACTATATAAATTACACAGTATCCGCGTGGAGGAGGCTTAGTATTATGAAAAATCTTCTCCGGAGCATCATGCACACATATCCACAAGGAGCTGAGTCAGCTGTCTTTGGTCTGAATCGAGTGCTGGTCACGCTCGTTTTAAGTGCATGGGTATGTCTGATGCTTATAAGAAAATAGAAAAGAACATACAGGATCTTAGGGAGGAAATGAACGAGTCCAGAAGGCGTTGGTACGTCTATGTTTGTCTGGATACAGATTAGTCTTTTATGATAAAGGTCTAATTATTTGGATTCATCAATCAAACTCATCAGTTTCTAGTTACTTAGGCATTGTGTGGTTGGGCATATGTGTTGTTCTTATTAGAATGTCTCTGTGAGTTTGCTGAATTAAGCATGTTGGCTTTTAATGAAGAGGCAGGCAGTTGTAGTGGGGACAAAGCATGATTAACATGCAGATGCACCTACAAAGGTTTTTAGTGGTGTTGGAAGTGGAGACAGTCATTCACATATTCAGAGCTATGTATCTCTCTGTCAGAAGAGGACGTAACTTCTAAAAGGACAGCCCTCCAGTATCTGAGAGGGGCCTACAAAGATGCTGGAGAGGGACTCTTCATCAGGGGCTGTAGGACTTATAGGACATGGGATGATGGGTTCAAACTTAATCAGGGGAAGTTCAGGATGGATGTAAGGAAGAAGTTCTTTACTATGAGGGTGGTGAGGTGCTTGCACAGTGTGCCCAGAGAAGCTCTATCTGCCCCATCCCTGGCAGTGTTCAAGGCTGGGCTGGATGGAGCTTGGAGCAGCCTGGTCTAGTGGAAGGTGTCCCTGCTCATGGCAGGGAGTTGGAACTGTGTGGTATTAAGATCCTTTCCAACCCAGACCATTCTGTGATAACTTAGGTCTCTGCCAAAGGTTTCTCCTATATTAAGAAGTAAATGCATGATTCAGAGTTCTTGATAAGCTTGTCTGAGTGTATTTTTAAAAAAAGTTGGCTGTTTTACATAATTTTATTAGCCTCAGATTTACACATTTTTCATTACCTTTCTCACACCTCTTGATTTATTTCATCATCAGTTATGTTGGGTATATGTGAGCTAATGTAATCCCTGGGGATTGTTTATGTAAATGTGAGCCACTCTAGTCTTAATTCCATATAAATACAAAACCACATTTAGATTTAGATGAAAATAGTGACTCTGTGACACTGGAGCTGTAAAGTGCTGTACATGCTCTGGAAGTAACTTTGTAGCTAACTGTATTCTGAACAACTAACTCCTATGCTGAACAACTAACTCCTATGCACCTCTGCAGTTTTAAGTTCTCCTTTAGTCACGAAACATGAAAGAGCGTATTTCATGTTATTTTCTGCAAAAATATACCTACAGTTTCTTATTTGTAAAAATCACAGGTTACGAGCGCATGGCTAATGGTGTGAGGATGTAGGCTGCTCTAACCTCAAACTGTTTTCTTTCAGTGCTAACTAAAATGGCATTAAATGACAAATGTGCTGCTCGGTTTCTTTTTGGGGTTTGTTTTGTATTTGTTTTTTTTTTTGTTTTTTCATTTCAACAGTTGTTAGAACTGGCATAGGAGGGTGATAAGGTTCTAAGCAGGGGAAAGAAGTGGTCTGTTGGACTCTGAATAAGAGGAAATATGTCAGTGATAAACTGAAGTGACTTCTAACAGCAAACTGCTATGAAAACCTTAGTACTACCGATGTGAGAATCTGTCATATCCAGAGCTGCTGAGAAAAAAAGCTGGTTTGCTTCATATGAGCTAGGCCTTCTTTATCAGTCCAGTAACACCTAAAATGACAGTGACACTTAAGGTTGGAGTGTCAGGGTGTTAATAACAAGTATTTCAGGCCTTATCATTTGTTTGAGTGAAACTCATTTCCTTCTGACATTGCAGGATGTACAATTATAAAGAACATTGACTGACAACAAACCAAAGTATGAAGGATGTATAACTGCCAGTTACTGCTTGATAAAGGGCATGCATGCCATCTTTAATAAAACTCTTTGTGCAGTAATATATATTACTTAATAGCATACATTACATGATAGTTGTTCTTTTAGAAGTTGCTAACACTGCTGTTTGAATTTAGCTTTTTGCTTTTTAATAATTTTTTATCTGCAAACATCTCAGAGCAAAGAGTGCTGTGAAAGAAACAGTACCCTCTCTGGAATCTAGTTAGAACCTGTGAGCTCAAGGTGTGATGAGACCAAACAGCAGGTAGTTTTTAACCAGATTTGATTTTTTCTAATGGGGTGGTTTGTGCTTGCCCTCCCTTCACTCCTTTCTGCCAGAAAATTTATCTTATTTTCTGGTTTTGTTCTCTGCTGGCTTCGTGAAGTGAATTTACCCACAAGAGGATGAGCCAGTTCTGGTGCAAATGAGGGAAATATGACTGTGCAGTCAGGATTGGGTGGTAAAAGAGCAGGGGGTAAAACTCACTCCTGTTATGGGCAGCATACTGCTAGACTGGCTGGGCTGCTCTGCTGATCTGACCTTCAAAATCCTTCTGGATTGTTTCATTGAAGTGCAGGTTTCATAGTGTACAAATCATTTGCCTAGACAAATGAAAATATTTCCCAGGTAATGGAACAGATAGATATTTAATGGTTTAACCATACTGGTATGTTCTACATGCAGCTGGAAAATAAAGTAATTTCTATTGGAAAATTCTAGCACAGAAGTTTTTACAGAATTTCCTTTTAAAATCACCAGTGCAATATCTGTGCATCTGAAAAAGGAGAATGAAATTTCTGAGCAATGTCTCATTAAGTGTCCCATCTGTGTCTGTAAGCATCACAATTTATTTTTCAGTGCTATGTTCTCATTTAGGTTAAAAAACCTGGTCTTTCTCTAGCATCACCTTGAGATTACCTTTTTTAGTGCTGTTACTAGAAAAGTGAGTGTCAAGGAAGGAATGAGAGTTTTTCAATATAGTCTCTTCCTCTTTCTGATCTATAAATTTTCCAAATAGAGCTAAAGAAATATATTTTCTTTCTTTGAGACAAGGCTTTCCTTGGCATACACATTTCCCCCTGAACTGTCTTGTGTTCTTCCCTGCAGTGAAGTCTGTTTGAGTCATGATAGACTTCTTTCCACTGAGATGAATAAAAAGTCCTTTTTTACATACATAGTAACACTTGAATTGTTGACATTTAAGTAGCCAGTTTAAGGGACCTGGAGAACACAAATGTCATCAAAGCAAGTATTTTTTCCACACACAGAGAAATGCACGTCAGTGTTGACCAGATAAACTTTTGTGAAGTTACTAGTCCCTGTGCTGCCTTCTCACTGAAAATGTAATTCACTGATCGTTGTGTGAGGGATCAAACCAGTGTGGTTGGAATAGTTAAATCACAGGATCACAGCCTGGTGTGGGTTGGAAGAGACCTTAAAGCTGATCCAGTTCCAACCTCCTGCCACAGGCAAGGACACCTTCCACTTGGCAATTAAGTAGAGATCCTATTTATAATAAAGAAATATACTCAAGTTGTTGTAATTAGACTGTTATCAAGGTGGCAGCACATAAATGGAAATATTTTTCTCTGGCTGATAGGCTAGAGAGATGGAAGGCAAGTACAGGTGTCCTTACAGTCCCTTTGAGAGCTGTGAGGTAGATGATGTTCCCAAGTAGGACATTTGTGAAGAAAGAGTCTCTAGTTCACTTTGGCTGTCCTTCAGCTTTGTGTCAAGCTCTGTTCTTTGTGTTTCTTAGGCTAAGAGGATGATTAGTGCAGAAGCTATTTTGCAGTTAGTATGAATATTAATGTACATTTCTTTTGGCTGGGCTAATACCTCCTGGTATGTGCTTGAGCAACCAAATTTTTCCTTGCATGTACATTTCAAAACTTATATTTCTTTTCAAAGTGCAAGACCAGAGCAAAGCTGGGAGTTTCATGAGCAGATACAATACATACCCTGCTGTGTATAACTCTCGGCCATTCATTCAGTCATCAAATCTGTGTTTTACTTACCTGTATAATAGGAAAATGATTTGATAGTGTAGATTTCTGGATGAAACATATGTAGAAATACTGATTTTATTGCAGTTATGTGATGCAGTTATTTCTTAGAACGTGTTTTCATCATTTGGGTTTGTTCCTGCTGTGCTGTGGCCTTGGAAATAAACCGGTTATTATGTGATATTTATTGCCTAGATTAAATTACCTTATCCCAAAATTCTTTTAAGCTGCTTTCAAGAGAGTTATACTCAGTGCAAGTATGAGCAAATATTATATTTTTCTTTAAATATTTCTGTATTTTATAGTACGTATTTTATCCTTTTTTTTCTTTTTTTGAAGAAAAATGCTGGGTTCACTGTTTGGGGTTTTAGGTTGGTTATTTTTTCCCTCCCCTCACCTTTTAATATTCTTTAAAAATGAAGTTTTAAAAGTGGGTTAGGGAAGAGAGGACAACACTGGGTTTTTCACGGTACCTTTTAGAAGCAGGGTAGTAGCCTTATTACTGCGGTTGGAGGGGAAGCAGCATGCAATTATATGCATACAATTACAGGCAGCTTGGGATGGATCTGGAAAATGAGGAAGGATTGTCAGGGTACAGAAGAATCTCTGAACCACTGATGCTTTCTCAGGCTGCTCAAGTACTAATTATCCTGGTCTGCAGAAGTTAATCTTTAAACAGTAGATTAAATCTAACTGCTGCTTCTTCCTGTCTACAGTTTTTTTCAAGTGCCATAAATTTATAATTTACTGTACTTTTAGACCCAAGAACAATTTGTTCTGTACCATTCATCTGTAAGCGAATGTGGTAATTGAAAGATCTGTATTCTGTGTTAAATTCTGCTGGAAAATGTAGGTGGAAGGCAAAGAGTGATTAACAAAGCTAAAATGATAGCTACTGATCTCTCAAACGAAAGTTCCCTGAAGTTGCTGCAGGTGATTTTGGGTTGATAATGTGCAAGTTACCAGTCAGATAAATAGCTTGGGTTATGCATTTACAATGAAGCAACGCAATTTGTTAAATAATAACTTGAAGTACAGTGTAAGATACTGGTGTATGTGGACACTGCTGCTTGCTTGCAGCCCATACTATTTGATGCTGTTTTCCTTGCAGATTTGAGAGAAACTAGGTCAGCCTGTAGGTTCTCATATAACCAGAACTTGCATGGGAGACATTCAAGGAGCACTTCAGTATTAGGTACACTCCCAAAGTCTCTGTGTGACTCGCCAGCATCCGTAGTGGTTGTGTACTGACAGCAGATCTGTGTTACATGTAGCTAATACTTCTGAAGACATTGCCTGTAGGTGTCATAAACCACATGTCTCTGACAGTTTAATGTCCCTTCATGGCGCTTGTAAATATGTCTTTGGTATGTAAGATCTACTGGCAGAGCAATGCCACCGGGGGAGAAATGTGTCTGTAGTCCTGCTCTGTAGTGTTCAGCAGCTGCTTGGTTTCTGCTCAAAGTGACCAGATTTCTCCTGTACCATGTTAGCACTTTTAAGTTTGCAAATTACCATAAAACTGTTGTAATTTTATAAGGTTGAGATTCTGTCAACTGAAAACAGATTTCTCGTAGATACAGAAACTGAACTGTAGTCCTGTCTATTGTGGTAGATGACCACTAAGTCTTGGAATTTTCAGGCTGGCATTGTTCACAGGGGCTACAATTCTCTATTAAAATATGATTAAAGCTCTAGTTAAAGACGTTTAGCATGTGTTGCTTATAATATATTGATTTATGTTTTATAAAGTAAGAGTTTAGAAATATTTTTATTATTTTCTGATCTGTTCTGATTAGTCTAGTGAGACGATTCCAGTACCATCTTTTATGGATGTGTACCAAGGTGAGTCCACTAGGAAGAAGTAAATGAAGAAAACAAATACAGTACTGAACTAAACTGTAACTGAAAGCTCTGAGTTGTTTAAGTAATATTATAAAGAGCAGGACTGAGTTATTTGGGTAAATTATTCTTACTGTTATGTTCTTGTGCAGGCTGCTGCATTGCTGAAGTCCATCTCTGGTTCACCCAGTCTTCCAGGCCACGTGCTCCATGCTTTGAGACCAGGAGGACCTTGGTGTTCTGAAATGAAGATGGAGGCGGTGGGAAAAGCAGAAGAACTTGTTGATTCACCAGTTCCACCAAAGACTTCTGAAAAGCAAGAGACTGCTCCTGATGAAGCTGGACCTATAGAACTTGAAACACACGCTCAGAAAGACAGTGTGCCCATTGCAGCAGACTCTACAGTGCTGTCCTCAATGCCTTGCTTACTGATGGAACTAAGGCGAGACTCCTCAGAGTCTCAGCTAGCATCTACGGAGAGTGATAAGCCAATGGGTGGTCGTGTTTATGAGAGTGACTCTTCTAATCACTGCATGCTTTCCCCTTCTTCCAGTGGGCATTTGGCTGACTCAGATACATTGTCTTCCACAGAAGAGAATGAGCCCTGTCAGGCTGAAGTTGTTGTAGAGGAAGATCCTTCTGCGGCATCTGGGGTTGCAGTTGGGAGGAAATCCAGGCGATCCAGGTCCGAAAGTGAAACTTCAACAATGGCTGCCAAGAAAAACCGACAGTCTAGTGATAAGCAGAATGGTCGAATTACCAAGGTAAAAGGTCATCGAAGCCAAAGGCACAGAGAAAGAATCCGGCTCTTGAGACAGAAACGGGAAGCGGCTGCTCGGAAGAAGTACAACCTGCTGCAGGACAGCAGTACCAGTGAGAGTGACCTGACGTGTGACTCGAGCACGAGCTCATCAGAGGATGATGAAGAGGTTTCAGGGAGCAGCAAGACAATCACTACAGAGATACCAGGTAGAGGGTGTTTTTTAAACTGAACTGTAACGCATCTGCCATCGTTTCTTAGCTGTCATGTTAAGTTAGGTGAGTGACACTTGAGAAAAAACAGGAGAACTGCAGCTCTGTGTAAATTTGAAGACTGCAGTATATTAACAAGACATGGGCAAATTATAAAATCTGTTCTGAGGTTTCAAGTGCACTTTTGCACTCCAGCAAAGCATAGGAATGGTAAATTGGAGAAAAGACTCTGAATTCTGGAATTTTGAGATCTTTTCCATTGCAAGCCTCTATGAACTCCTATCAGTGCTGTCAAATCCCATTAGATGATGATAATGTAGTAAATACGTTCTTAAGATAAGTGGCCAGCTTTGCTTTAATATATTAAGACCACAGCTCAGCAGCTGTATTAGAAATAACATGGCAAACCTCTTGCTGTGTCACAGTAAGGCCCTGTTCAGTATTGCATTTGCCGTTGCTTTCAGCTCTGCATTTCAGTGTATGACAGACCTACTTGGCCTTACTTTAAATTCTTGCAGATCACAGCTGGTCACCTATTTTAGGAGATAAACATGAATTTGTTTATGCAGATACCCAAGCAATTTCCACCCCCAAAATTTTTAACACTTGAGACAAAGCTGTTACTATTTTCCTTTGACATAAGATCTTTAACATCTATAGAAAGTTTTATTTCTGACACATCCATTTTAAGATTGGAGGCAGCAAGTTACAAGGGCCTTCTCATGACTTTGTTAGCAAAAGAAAAATGGATTCTTTTCTGTCTGCTAAGTCTGTTATTTTTTTAGCTCAAGTGCTGTGGACAGGAGCTCGTGTGAATTACTCTTGCAGCATGTTACACCATAGAACCATCATCATATGGCAATCAGAAATAAAAACACATAAGAAACTTTTTGGCCTGCCAGTTTTTACTGGATTACATGCTTTTTTGCCTCTTGTGCTAGGAGTTTGGGTTATTTTTTGAGATAAATATCAGCTGACACAGGACAAGAACATTTAAAGGAAAACCACAATAACTGAGTCTTATGTTGCTGAGCTAACATTTTGTGGATGAATTATTTAAAATATTTGCAGCAGATTTTATGAATAACTGTGTTTTAACTGACTTGTTTATGGTGTATGGCTCTGGCACCATGAGAAGTGGCATTTTTCCCACTCACTGCTAGGAAGCAGGTTGCACAAAGGAAGTTAATGTTTATTATTAGAAAGTCTGGCAAAGGCATAGTCCTCCTATAATTATTGTGTAGTAAACTTCTAATAGAGATCTAAATTGGTGAAAATAATTTTAGTAGTTAAACTTACAGCTTTCTTAGTTTTGTGCCTATATTTACTATATTTATACTTCCTGGGTAATTAAAGCCTGGTTTAAAGCTGGTCAGACAAGACTTATTTCATTGAGTTTTTGGACAGGTTCCTCCTCAGCCGTCAAAAAAACCAAACCATACACAATAAATCCCCCAGGTTATGTTATTTTTTTTTTTTTTAAGTTACAGAAGTACCTTGTGACCTGGAAAGGCACCACATGATATTTTCAAATCTACTTAGATTTTTTTACTTCGATTGCATGGACCTGAAACCACTCTAGGGTGCTTTTTCAGTGTCATTAAGGCTTTTCTGTGTTTAGAGCTCTCTGTCTTAACTGTGAGATGCCTTCAGTGAAGAGGTCCCATTGCAGTGCACTAAAGAATTTATTTAGTGATGATGACACCAAGGCCCAAGTTTACCTGCAGAGCAAGATGTGGGAGTGCTTGGTACTAAACTACATTTAAGATATTGAAACTTCTGAGCAGTCATTTCGGACTTAGGGGCAATGCGTACCTGCCGCATTGTGTTTTTCATTTAAATAGAAGCAACTTTGCTTCGTGGGAAACAGTCTCCAAGTTCTCCAAGTACAGGAGAAAAATATTCTCTGTAGAGATAAGGATAAGGTTGGCCAAAAATGCATCTTGTGCTACTTGTGGGTTAAATGTTGTGGTCTGAACAGATGCAATGGGGCTGTGAGCCTGAGAAGGACCCTCAGGTCTTGATCACAGCGGTAGGCTCACGTGCCACCTGCGATCCCTCTTCTTGGAACTGGCAAAGTGCTTACCTTGAATTGTCTTTTTTATTTTATTTTTTTTTTTTTTTACTAGAAAGCCGCTTTAGTGCACTTAGCATTACACTGTGAATATCCTTAAAATTTACGGAATGAGCATGTAGTTAGAAAATAATACAGGGTATCAAAAAGCATTACTGGAAAATCAGGCCATGAGTGTCCTCTGCAGACAGTTAAAAGCTAAGTGGGTTATCTTGAGGCTTGAACTTCAGTGTTAGGATACTGCAGTGTGCCTGTTAGAGGGACTGAAGCATGCAATAACTTTTACCTATACTTTTGGAAAAGGTCTGTATGCATTGATGCAGAGGAGTTTTACAGGTAGGCTGTGTTCCTCTTAGTCTTCCTATATTTGGACGCTTCAATTGTAGTTTTGGTTGGTTATTGTTTCATTACTGATTTTCAAGTATCTGTTGTCTGAATAACAGCTTTGCCAACAGAGCTGCTCAAAAACTTGTAGTGACAATTAATGTGGCCTTTCATGTATGGAGGTTATGTCATCATACTCTGCCTCTTAACTTTCTCTCAACTCACATGGTGTTACAGGAGACAGTTGGCTTGTGTGTGGTCTGAAAATTAAAGTGCCGCATTTGAGAACACTGTAATCTTTCCTGTTGTGTAACTGAGCCTCTTCCATTGTAATAGTGCAGTTATTTTTCTCAAATTATCCACATCACTGGCTCTGAAATACATTTGGCTAAATAAGTAAGGTAAGGGAAATGTTTAGTGAAATACGTAACAATGCCATGAAGTTGTGAACTGAGCTGTTCTGTAATAGAGTCAGCTGAACTCAAATGTGGTGTGGGTTAAAATACTGGCAGGCTTGTCTGTCTTCTCAAGAAAGACTGAAGAGTAAAGAATTGAGGTCTCACTGGTGGTGCTTCAAATACTGTGAGCTCAAAAGGAGCTATGCACGGTGTGTGTTCTGTTTTTCTGAATGCATTATATGGTGTTAATTTACACCCAAAAATGCAGGTTCAATCTAAACTTCATGGGTGCTACTGAGAATCTTTTCACTCACCTGCACAGTCCTAATCCTGGTCTCATTAATGCAGGGAATGCCATGATTTTTGAATTATTGCAGATGAGGAGAAATTTCTTTTAATGATTAAGCCTCTCTGTTGGCATTTAGGATTTTATCATTCTTAAGGAAACAGCAGATAGTGTTTATGTTATAAGAGGATGATCTTTGAAAAACATCTGTTGAGTATCCTACTATAAATCACTCTTATTTGGAAATGGTAGCATAATGAGATGGAGGAATTATCCACCATTGCTAATGAGAATGAAGATGTGGCACATTTTAAATTGTTACGTTGTCAGACTTCCTGAATTAAGTAACTTTGTATTTGGTTATTACTTAGATAGTATTTCAAAGATCCCATAAAGAAACAGCATTGGTGTATTTCTTAGGTGCTGTTTTGCGGGAGGTATTGTCTTGAAAGTAAGATACGATTCTTGGATTCTGACTCCTTTGAGATTGCAAATTACCTTTTATCTTGGTGTAACTTGACAAACTATAGAGCTATAAGTTTCTATATGGCAAAAGGAACAATTAGATAAATGCTAGCATTTTTAATACAATAAAAATGCATTTTTAGGCTTGATTTCCTTTCTAACCATGAAGGCCACCAGTGAAGACAAGACTTACAAGAACTGCAAGGGAAGCATTTGAAACATTGATTTGCTGCTACTGTAAATTCTAGATGTACTATAAATGATGCCTTTTAAAAATAGTATTGCAGGGTGACATCTATTTCAAAGCATAGTTTATTCAGTTTACAAATTGGTTTTGTCAACTTTCATCATGCTAGTTCATTCTTGACTCTGAAAGCTGAGCTAGCAAGAGTCACACATCACCATCAATAGTTTTTATTTAAATTGCAGTTTAAAGTTACTCAACATTACTAAAATACGTCTGATCATAAACATGTGGAAATCAGAAAGATTGCCATGTAGTTACTTGGTTTTAGGATTACATCCCTGAATAAAGTAAAAAAGCCCAGAATCGTATTGGATGGTCAACTCTGGGGGTATATGAGCAAAAAGGTGGTGGTTTTTTTTTGGTTTTTTTTTTTTTTTTTCCGCGGAGGAAACAAACAATATAAAAAAAAGAGCCACATTTTAGGAAAAAAAATAGCATTTTATGTAATTATTTTTAGTTAAAATGCAGTTGAAGGGATGTAAATTAGTTGCTATAAAGCGGTGTATTTTTGAGCAGAGGACCTGAATGCTGAATTTCCAGCCTGCCTGATAGGTAAACAGGTGGGAGAGAAGACTTAAGAAGCAGGGGTTTAAAAACAGAATAGTTTTGGCCCCCAACAGGTAGCATTTCTACTGCTTGGAAATAAGAGAATGACACTGGGCTTTGTTTAGCTGTTACTGAAGGAATTATGTATACCTCATTTAAATAGCTGCTAAAAAGAATGTATTGTGTAAGTAATACTGCAATTTCATGTGCACAGTGAAATCCCAATAAAGATTTAGTGCCTTATGTTTTTATTAGTAAATATTTGCTTAGGTTGTGCAATGATTTTTCTCATTCTTAGGGTATTTTCTATTAGTCTGAAGCTAGAGCATCCCACAAATTTCACATTTGCATATTAAATTGTCATATTCTGCAGCTGCTTTGTGTAGTTTAGTGTGGTGCTTGTCTTGTTTTAGAATTACCTTAGGAAACATTAGTGTGTTTGGACAGCATGCACATATTGTTTATTACTCTTCAAACAGCCGCAGAGCCTCTTTTTCTTGGGGTTTTATTGCTTCTAGAGGATTCCTGAGTGAACTCCAAACTTAAAAATATACATACCACTGCCTTTTCTTACTGATACTTAAACAAATGACAATGGCCTTCTCTTCTTGCTGCTGAAGTTCTTCCTGATAATCCCAAAGCCAGTAATTTCAACCACCTTTTTGACAGATAGAAGGAAGGAGAACAATTTCCTTCCAACTGTGCCCTGTCTGGTTTTCTGCCTTGCCTAGAGTTGATGCCAGAAATGCTGCAAAGCCAGTGGCTCATGTGATGAAAGGCATGCTTCTGACTGGTGTGAGGTTGTGTCATGTGGGCATGTCATTGTGATGTAGCGCTGTCTGTCACACCTAGGAGTCGTTGCTTTCACCTTGTGTGCTAGGATGGCATTCACATACCGTCTCATGTTCATACGTGCCTGTGTTGTGTATTCTCTTCACGGGTGTTCATTGTGTTCTCCAAAACTGGACCAAGAGCTTTGGGCTTGGCTAGTTTAGATGCTGCAGTTGCTATATCAGCCTTTATCTCTGTTGTGTACAATTTTGTCTGCATTTAACAGTCCATTATGAAAAGGTTCAAGTATGTAAGTAACGTAATGTATAATTATTCAGGTTTCTCAGTTAATAGTATTTGGATCTCAGCATAACAGAATTAAACATGTTACTGTATAATGTTTCGACACTTTCAGTTGAATTCTGAACAGAAATTTTAAGGGAATTGGACTGCGTTGGCTTATTTGTAGGGGGAAAAAAAAAAGACCTTTGTGACAGGGCTTTCTGAGAATTCTAGGATAAAAATTATTTCGATGCCAAAATTTCCATTATAAACTCAGTAAGTGTGAAAATGTTAATGATTTTTGACGGTAGTACTGTTGGTTAATATTTAATTCCTCCTCTGTTGTCGTATCCAAGGGACAGAATTAGAAAAGCTGTTTTCCTGAGTTAACATGCGTTGATAAACAGTTTTATGTTCTTACTTAATGATGTCTTATCAAATGGCCTCAATGTCTTTAAAGCTGGCTTCATTCGTGCTGGGGGATCTGGAGGAGCGACCAGGGAAATTCCAGGATTGCTTGACAGGGGCACCGTGTGGGATAGGAACTGCATAGGCAATGTCCTGGAAGAGGCCATGAACTGCTTTGCCGAGATGCAGAGGCAGACAGAGGAGAAATTTCGCATGTGGATAGAAAAGCTAACCCATCTTGACACAGATGAAGAAAGCAAGCAACAACTGGAGCCCAGGGAACCTAAAATTCAACTAGTTGGCCAAAGAATCCCCCCTACCACACAGTCAGGGGCTTTCCTACAGATGCCTGGTAGCCAAGTACTTCCACAGCAGTCATTCAGTTCTTACGTGGGCTATCAAAATGTTGATGATATGATAGAGTTTCCAGTGACTTTTAATAACAATTTTTCACCTGTGTTTCCAGAGAATGGGAATATTGCAGAGCCTGATCTGAATCAATCATAAACTTAAAAAATTCTGATCTTTGCAGTCTTGATGTTGTTTTGGATTATACTTAAAACAAGGTTTGCTTTTTTTGTCGTGTATGTTTGGTTTGATTTTTCTCTTTGGGGTTTTATTACCGTGGTATAATTGTTTTTTAATTTATAGAGAATATATATGTAGTTTAAAAAAACCCAGTGTCTACCCACATGCGTGTGCCAGCACGCACATATGAACACCGTTAAAGGTGTGTGAGGGAAACCAGCCTAAGTTTCATCACCAAACTTAGGAAAATATAACTTAAAATCCCTATTTAGTTAACGCCAAAATCAGTAGACCTATGTCTGCTACATTAGGAGCATTCAGAGTGTTCATCCAGATGCCCTTTTTGCATGTTAAAATATTTATATGAGGAAATAAGTTTTATATTTAAATATGTAAAGTACCCTAGAGACCCAGACTAGGTATAGACCTATAACATTTCCTTAACTATCTGTTTACTCCCAAGTTTTGCAGCTTGAAAACGTCAAATGTTAGTTCTTCCTTTTTTTAGGCAGATGTAATGAATAAGCTTACCCTAAAGATTTAACTATATATAAGAAGTGTGCACAACTGATTTGTTTTTTTTTTTTTCTGGTCTCCCATTTAGTAGTTTGTTTTCTGTCCAGTTTTTATTAGTGTCACTACTGTGTTGCGCATGGCACATTTATGGAAGCAGCTGTCTTATACTGTGTGCACAAGTATGCACGTGTGTGTGTGTGTGTGTGTGTGTGTGTGTGTGTGTGTTCAGTTTGGATGGAAGTCATCTCCTCTATTTTTAGGTGTCTACTTTGCTGTTATGTGGATCTCCTGAGACAATGGGAAGAGGTAAGCGCCTAGAGAGGATGCCTCTTGGCAATGTCTTCCTCTTCCATTAGTTGTCTAAACTTCCCTTACAAACAGTTTAGGATAGATAACTTCTGGCTGAAGTTGGGGGAGATGAATCACATCCAACTGCATGTATGTGCATGACCTGTGCACATAAGGCACTGCTGCTTCCTTCTGTATATACGATTGAGCTGCATCCTCCATGCTGGAATAAAAATAATTGTGTCAGTCCTGAGATAAGCAGCCACCAGTGGATGGATTGATCCTTGGCATAGGAATTTAAAGGAAGGCTTGACAGTTGGGTTACACTGTGGTGGTCTGAAGGGATGGGTTGCTGATCTGCGTCAGACAGCATGAGCTTCTTCTAAACCACATTCAAGTGCCACTGAAATAATTTCTTATTTGTGATGGGGAATGCCAGAACATTAGTTTCATTTAAATGATACAATAGCTTGCTATTGTGTGGAATTTGTTTTATACTTATAGTTACTCTAAATAGGAAGGCTTGAAACTGTGATGTTTAAAGTAGGATTAATTTAAAATATATATTAGAAATCTCTATTTAAGTTTTACTATTATCTAAATCGGTACATGCAGGGATTTTTTAGTCATGTCTCCATTAAGGCCTTTGTTCATGTGAAGTAACTTCTCTGTAGCTACCAAAAATGTATATTCATCATCAGTTAGAACTTGCTAAAAGTTTCTAATTCAAATTAAATCAAAGTTCTAATAATGGAAATTGAAAGTCTGGATAGACATAGTTTAAGTAGAGAGAATACTTTATCTCTGTTATTTTGCTTTTTAAACCACAGTCACTTTTCCTCCCCCCAATTATATATTTTTATATTATTAAATTATATTATTTGATTGTAATTGCTTTTCTTCCTGTTATAAGTAACCACTGTCTCTCCTGTAAGTCAGATTTTTTTTTTTTTTTTTCCCCCTCCCCAAAGTCAATGGGAATTTTTCCATTAATTTATGCAGGGTTTTGGATCAAACCTGTAACAGGAACTTAAGAAATGCTTTTTGTTATCAGTGTAATGTTAGCACTGGTGTTTTAACATTGTTCTTGGCCAGACTTTTTTTTTTTTTTAGTGTGTGATGCCTTCATTGAAAAACAGTGTGGTTAGAGAATTGTTTTATTTTCATAGTAACTGTTTGAAAGACTATGCAGGAGATAGTTTTTAAGTACTGGAATAAATTCTTTGCAGATCACTTTCACGCATGATTTTGATACAGAGATTTTGATGTAAACTTGGAAGAAAACTCCCTCATCTGAAATTGTGGGTATTTCAGGTAGAAGTTAAATAAGTTATTTTGTGTGTGTTTGTAATTCAATTCCTTATCCTCATCCATTTAAAATTTAAGAACCTTCAGGGAAGATTATTTGCTGATATTGAGAACAATCATATCCTTTTGGTGTTCGTAGGTTTATATATACATATACACACACACACATATCCTTTATGCAGATAATAAGAGCAGCATATTTGAAAGCATGATAATTTTACAAGTCTTCCTATGCATGCAGAAGCAGGTTTTTATAGTAACTGGTTTCCTTTTTAATGTGTAAGAGTCACTTAACTTACTATGTCTGTAAGCATGCCGTTAACCTTTTTTATCAAACTGTATGTATGGAGCAATTAGGTATTTCAGAAACAAATTGCTTCAGGGGATTGGTTGAACTTGCCTCTCAGGTTGAAACATCTTTGTATGGTCTTATCCTTTGCAGGGGTCTTATAAATGGGTAATAATTTTGTTAGGGATGTAGCCAGTGAAATTTCTGCCAATCTTCAATGTCTTGGTGATTCGTAGAAAAACCCTAAAAACTCGCCAACAAGTTTAAGTTGACAAGCAGGTATTCTTTATTGGGGCACCCGGAGATGCGGGCGATAGCTTCTCCAAGTGTGTCCCACTTGAGCACCAAACAAGCTGTGACTATATAATCATTAAATATACATATTTGTTATATTACATGCATATTCATAAAGTTACTTATGAATTATGTCATATCTCTAGAAAATTCTTTCCGTGTGCGCACAATAATGTAGTGATCTTTGGGACCCCTGGTGGTTGCTTCTTCATCATCTTCCTCTTCATCACTTCGTCCTTTGGCTGAACTTTGGAGTTGGCCAGCCTTGTTGTCCATTTGCCAGCTCCTTAATTGGTTCTGACTGGTTTCCCTAAACATTAACTGAAGAGTTCTCTTTCTTATCATTGTTATAGAGTTCACCTGGGGTCCAGGTTACTTAGTTATAAGCAAAAGGTTCATTCTATATACAGTGAGCTATCCTTCATTCTGTCTTTCTTGTTCTTTCCACATCTCGTTGGTTAGGTAATCTTAAAAAAGTACTGAAATAATTCAGTGTATTAATAGATAAAAATTTGGATTTTGTTACTACAGGCAAAAATTTAAAACTTTCAAACATTTTTATCCATTACTGTTAATTGTTGTTTTCAATTGCAAGCAGCTATGAATGTGAAAGAACAAGCAGATTACAGCAGTTAAGCATACAGAGTTTAAAGCTGTGCTTTTTCTAGGGTAAAATTACTCCAAGACACCCATAAGATTGAGAGAATAGTTTGTATTAGGTATAATTTTAACTGAAGTTCCCCTACAAAAGCTACGTAGTGTGAAGAACACCTGTGCAAGACCAGTGGTTGTAAATTGTTCTGTAGATGATAAATATGATTTGCTTGAGTCGCTCTTTTCACTTGCCTCAAAACTGGAGCCAGATCTTCATCTGTCATAAATCAGCTCCTCTAAGATGAAAAGCGTGCATCTTAGACCAGACAGCTGACTGTCTGGTCTAAACAGAAGCATCTCTCTTCTTGCTATGTACTGTGATTTTGAAAGATGCAGAGCGCTGAAGAAACCAACCTTCAGATCCTAGTGATTAGTCTGTATTTTAAATGTGTGTGGTGACAGCCTTTAGCATCTCTGAAAAAGCAGATTCCCGGTATGTAATTTCAGATTATATTTTACTTTTTCTCCTGCAAATATCTTTGATTTATCATATGTCTGCAATTAAGTTTGTCATGATTTCCATTATAACCTCTTGTTTTCAAAGGGCTTTGAGTAAAAACTTTCAGGAAGTTAAAATTTCTTCAGCTGCAATTTTAATATAAATTTTAATCTCTTCCATATTTCATTGAAGCAGTCTGGCCTTCTTTTATCAGAAGGAAACTATTCAACTTTCCAACCCAGAGCTACATTTTGAATCTAAGTTTATGTTCGCAAATCAGTAAACTGCTTCAAAACCAGTTACATTTTGAATCTCTGTTTATGCTCACATCTCAAACCCACAAAATTTAACAAGTGGAAGAGAAATTAGAAGGAGTTTTGCACAGAGGTGGAGAATCACAGACTATAATTTAGAGTTTCTTTAATTGCCCTGCTTTTATACTTAAGAGTGGAGCGAAGAAACCTTATAGTTTCTTTAGAGATTTTTACGTATGATTTGAAAGAGTAAATGCATCAAGTCAGGTCAGCTGGTTCAAGCTGATGTAATTCCAGGGAAGATGGTGTCAGTTTAAACCTTACTGGCCTATTCAAGTTCCTGTACTGTCATTTTTAAATTGAAATATGTGTTTTCCATGCGGCATCTGTTTCTGTATGGGGATAATTGAACGCCCTTGTGGCTGCTGAGTCGGGGTTTAGTAGCGTGTAAAACACAGCTACTTTGTTAGCGTTTTTATTTGCAAGTGCAAAAGAAATAAGTCTTTATATAATTTAAATGTCACTAAATACAAACTGACAATTCACTAAACGAAAAATTGAAGGATCTGCTCCTAGAACTGGTGCCAATGTAGGAGTCCTTGGCATTTCCAGGGGGTTTAGTGTGCAGTGTTTTTTCAGGCTTAGGCTGCAAGTTCTTCCCCAGGGATTTGTGCTGCTTCCCTCCATCGAGTGGGGTCTGCAGGAAATCCCACCCTTCACACCTCATTTTATCTGAGTATTTGGGGGTTTTGCTTCACATGCTTCTGATAAAACATCTGAATTTTCAGGTTTTATTTAAAAAAAAAATCTATTATATACAGCAGAAATTCAAACAAAGGCAGTGAAACTTTATTCAGTATTTCTGTTGTAAAAAATTAATGGAACAGGTAAAAAGACAAAAAAGGGAAAATAATGTTAAACCTTTCAGATTTACGGCTCCTCAGTGTTATTTTTAATAGCAGTAGGTCTGAATAATTCAGACAGAAATAGAGATCTCTATTTTTTAAGTTCACAGTGGTTTTAGTGTTTTTGCAGGATTGTGAGGTGGTTTTATCTGAGCAGCTAGAGTTAAGACTTGGGGGACAAATCTTAACTTTGGTGACACTGGATTATATTTAGCAGTTATTTTCCAAATTGAAATGCATTTATTTTCACTTATTTGTTTTGTTAATGTATTTTGTCCCTTCCTGTATCCAAATACTGTAATTTTTTTTTTTTTCAGAGTACTGTTTCAGGGGCATTAAGAAATTAAACCCTCATTAAAAAAACAGTAGAAAAATTCTACTAATTTCAGTAATTTTACCTTAGAAGCTGAACTTATTCTGCAGTTCTTTTGGTCGGAGAATCCTTCAGCTGTCTTTTAGGGTAAACTTTTGCCTGATGTGTGTGTGTAAATCAGACAAGTTAAGTAGATGTTTTTAAGCTCACCTCTGCAGTTTCATGTGGGAGCATGAGAGCAAATGCAATGTGTAGTTCATACTGTATGAGCTAAAATATTCAGGCTGATTGATAGAGATGGACAGTACCTTGCAAAATAAAACAAAACAAAATTAAAAAAGCTAGAAGTCGGACTTTCTCACATATTTTATTTGTCTCATAGTATTAGATCAGCAAAATGAAGGCGCATGGAAAATAGGCTGATTGAGTTAGAAGTGATTGAAGTGCTCTGTTAAATCTCAAAGGCTGGCCCCACCGTGGGATTAGTCTGGACCATCAAAAGTTTTGCACAAATGCTGTATTAGCCCTTCAATGGGAAGATGCAGTTAGTACTTGCAAAAATGTGATGTTTTCTGGAGGGGAGTATGTTTGCCTGCCTTTTCCTAGTATAAGCAGTATGTACATAGAGAATGCTTTATTTTAACTGTCATAGCTCTGTCAGACTTGGGTGTCATGATTTCCAAAACCCTCCTGATACACTTTTGCAAGGTAAACTGGGGAAGAGATCTGTCTAATATATGTGCTTCCACAATTAATGAATCATTAGGTGACATCAGGGAAAATAAATCTTATCACAAGGTACAAAATGCGCACTACTTCTTGGTATTTTCAATACACAGCTGTGTTCCATGTGCCTTTGCTTAACACACAATGAAAAAGGCTATTCTATGTCTTCATGTGTAATTTGATAAAATAAATCCAAGATACTTTCCATCTAGTCATCAAAAAGCCTGAAAGAATGAATGTTGATCAGCGAGACTTGAATTTTTGATGTGCTATCTTAAAAATGGTCCAGTCTGAGAACAGATACTCATTTGATCATGTTTTGAGTTTATAATTTTATTATTATGGTAAAAAACCCCAACAAAACGACAAGAGCTTTACTGTGCAAAATGAAAGAAAGTGTGAGGAAAGTGGATTCAAGGATAAAGTTCACTTTATGGCTTTAGAGAGAATGTTGTTACACTCTATTGTTTTTTATTGTATTTGCAATGTATTCTTTGCCTAACCCTGTAAATTTTGAAATGTAACTAGTGTAACCTGGAATAAATAAATATAAGTATAAATAGTAATGAAGCGTTTCATGTTGCTGAACAACATAAAAAAGCAGCAATCTCCTGCATCCCCACCCTGCTTTAGGAATTGTTTTAGGATTCAGCTAGTTTCTGCCATTTAAACTGCTCATACTTTATGAAGAGGCAGCTCTGGATCATGTTTTAAATAATGCCAGGTTTATATTGTTTATCTACAACAGAATGACTGTTAGTTCAGCCTGTAGTCTTGTATCCAAAGCCTTTCTATTTGGATCAAAGTTACTGATGTGTCTACTGTAAAACTACTTTGGCAAGACACTTAAGATGAATATTCAAGTTTTTGGCATGCAAAATATGATTATTTCAATTACTGTAATGATCATCTGATCTTAAAATTTATATAGGTATTGAAGTCCGTTCTATATTTTGCTTAATTGTGAAGTAAATGGAGTTATCTCTCAGATTTAAGTGTCACATGTAAATCAGGGTGTTCTTAAATCTTTTATTGTTTTTAAATGTCTTTTTTTGTTATATAAAAAAGTAAATACTATTTAGTTTAGAATACTGGGATCGAGACAGAGCAGTGCCTGCCTTCACAGGGCAGATGTGAGACCAGAAGCAGATGTGTATTCTTGGGCTTGTAATTACCCCGGTGCCTCAGTGTGGTGCCTTTACACCTTTTGCATGCTTCATGAAAGAATTCCCAAACACAGTTTTTAAACTCCTCAATAATTTGCCAGTTAAAGATAGCTCAGTAATTTTAGGAGAGTGTTGTTTTCAGCAAAGCTGAGTACCGCTGAATGTTAACCTTGAGCAAACTGCAAATCTCTGCTTACCTCAGTTTCCCCCATAGGCAGAAGGAGGTTTAATAACCACCTTGGAGCTCTTTAGAGAGACACTAATGGGAAGTTTTTTGTAGGAATAAATTGCTTTAATTATTATTGCTAGTATCAGTGAACCTATTCTGTGTGTTTTAAAGTGTAGGGTGATATACCTCAATGAGGCTGTGTGTCTTCTCATTGCAAAGATGCTGGTGACCACCAAAATTAGGCTTTTAATTTGGAAGTTATTTCAGTCAGGATAATCCTCTGGAGATTTTGCCAGTACTTGTAGAGAAAATATAGCAAAGTTTAAATCCCATCCCTAAGGCTGGAATTCATCTTGCTGAACTTCAGCAATCTGAAAGCTAGGTGCCTTTTCTAAGGGGGTTGTCTGAGCTCTTCCTGTTTACCGGGGTATGAGCGAGATGAGGATGCTCCAGGCTGCTGTTTCCAGCCTGGGATTACCTAACCCTGAAGTTCCTCTCTCAGGCTACAGTGGGAGGGAGTGTAAGTGATGAGCATGGCACTAGATGCCTAATTTAAGAAAGCTAAAAAGAAATAATGAGCTAAAAGACTAAATTCAGGGTTTGCTAGCTACTATCTTCTGTTTCCTATTATGAAATACTGCTGTGCATTGATACAAAGCTGTTGCAGCACAAAGGTATGGTGCTTCTACAGGATTGCTGCTTTTAACCTACAGCTGAAATTTTACGGTTGATTCCCCCTTTTTGCTTGTGCTGCCATTATAACAAATGAACGGATAATAGGAGTGTGGATCTTACAACAGTTTAGACTCAGTGTTGAGGTGTGGCTCAATGAAAAGCATGAGAATGGCTAGCAGAGAAGAAATAACTTAATTTTCTATGTTGCAAGCTTTAAAACGAAAGATGTTGTTAGACCTGGGGTTTTGTACATGTGGCTTCTGATGCAGTTGTCCTGAAAAAATTAGTTTTGATAAGCTATGTAAAATAAAGGGAGAGTTGACACTTGGAAATGCTGTCCCCATGATGACCTCTGCCTCTGAATTCTTTAAAAGCAAAATAAGAAAAGCAGTCTCCCCCTCTCCCTGTTAACATTAAATGTCAACAGCTGTATTTTGCTGCTGGTACTTGCTAACTTTTCAGCCTTGCCTTTTCCAAGTGTTTATTGCTTTAGAAATTAATTAAAGCTTATCACCAGGGAAATGTAAGTCTTCCAGCTCCCTTGACTGCTCAAAAGAAGCAATTTCTCTTAAATAGATGTTTATATTATTGACCAGAGAGCCTCCTAATTGTGCTACATTAAATTTTGATTCCGGCATGGTTTGGTTTGGTGTCTGCTTGACACCAAACTGTTGAAATCCTGTGACAGTCAGTAATTTGGGGGAGTAGCTCTAATGTAAAGAAAAGATTATAAGGTGCAACTGTGGTTGTAGTTAGTCCTTAATTTTCCTTAATTTTTTTTCCCTTAATTGTCAACCTGAAAGCATTTTATTTTCCACTTATTTCCTAGCTAAGGCCAATTGTCTTTATTTCTTGCTACCACACATTCACTTTGCATCACATCATAGGATGGTCATGTATTTGGCTAGGGAAGTATTATTTATTTCCAAATCTAACCCCTCCTAACCTATCCTTTTAGCACGGAAAAGGAAACAGGCCTTTGGGAATGGGGGGTTTTTAGATAATTTTTTATGTACCTTTGCTGCACCTGTCATCTAGTTGTAGTTGTCTACAACTGACTTATTCTTTTATTTATTCTTTGGGTTGCTTTAAACACACACAGGTATTTATTGCTTATTTCTTCTGTTACACATGCTGGTAATCCTAGGATTTGTTACAGTGTCAAGGCCATTATCTTGGCCTCATTGGTCATTTACAGGTGATAGGTGTGGATAGCCTGGTGTCAGGAGCCTTTCATTTCCAAATCTTATCCTGAAATGCAAGGCTGAGAAGAGCAGAAATAGACCTCTGCTGAGATTTCTCTGTAAATAAGGAGTTTGTTTTTTCAGTATTGTTAAATTGGTGGCTATTGCACTGACAAGTATAAAAGTACAGTGTGTAAATTATATTGAAAATATTTCTGTCTGTTTGATGTATAATAAATTTAAGCTAAGTCATAAGGTGTGCTGTTTGGAAGTGTGGAAGATACAGGAGTGGAGCTACAGATAACAAGTTTATGCTTGTATTTCCTACTGATGAAGACTTTCACACAAGTTATTTCTATGGGTAGGTGATGAGAATATCACTCTGCATGTATATACATTTATTATACATTTTTGCATGATTATACATGTAGGAGTGGTACAATTTTGACTTGAGACTATTGGTGCCTTTTGTCCAAATATAATTTCACTTGTGTAGACATGTCTGTCTAAAATAAAATTTTGCTTCTGCTTTTGAAGATCTCAGTCAGAAGCAAGAGAAAAAAAGACCTGAAGGAACAGTACATAGCTCCTGAAATCTTAGATAACCTATTGAAAAAATGGTCAAATAGTCAATATTGTACTTGACCCTCGTATCTTCTGCACTCGACTGTTTATTTTTATGGACCACGTTATATATGTTCATGATGAACTTTGATGATAAGACTGAAAGAAAACATGCTTCTCATGATTCAGTCCAGTTCTAGCTTTCTGCATGTAATTTAATCATCAGCTGTCACAAATAATTAACTGAACATCAGCCAGCTTAATTTTGAACTTCGTATTACATTATTTTGTAGCTGCTTTTTGAAAAGACAAATATTGCCTTTCAGTTAATTATCAGGACTTCTTTTTCAGTCATAATCATCAGCATTTCATGTTGTGAACATTTTGGTCTTTAATACATTGGTATTTAACTACCCATTTATTTTTGTTTGGTCTGTTTTAAGTTTGTAATATAGCATTGTTATATTAAATTGTGTTGGAGGCAGGTCTGATTGGAAATATTTTGTGAATTTCTTCATACCTTGTTGCAAAACTGATCTTTAGTATGATTTAAGCAATATGGTCACTCTTTAGTGAGGTCTGTTGCTTATCACAAAATAGGCTTTTCTTAAAATAGGGGTTGTTGAATTGTGTTTCAGAGACCAAGTTACAAAAAAAAAACCCAAACCAGCCAAAACCCACAAGCAGACAAAACCGCCCTAAAAACCTCAGTGGAATCAGCTTTTCTGAGAAATAAATTTGAAACTTTTAAATCATCATATTCTTTCTTCAACAGCCACTTAACACTCCTAAAAGAAACCAGTCTTTCCTGAAAAGTTTTTTCATTTTATTCTTTGTGACTTTTAAAGATTTCTTTAGTCATTCTGTAACTCTGAAGCTCCTATCATCCTAAACGCATTACTAGTTTATGATTATTTTGTATTAATCCATACAAATTACATCCTCTGTGTTTCATCCCTGTAACAAAAATGTCCTGCAGAACTTCAGCTGCTGGAACTTCCTTACAGTTAAAGAACTGCAGTAGCAAACCTGCTCAGCTTCGACCCAGTCTGTGTTTCTATTTCATACTCATTTTTGTGGGTGGAGTCTTGGCCCAAAGAAAGTTTTGATTCTCTCATTTGGGGAGTGGGAACTCCAACCACTTTCGTCCACTCTTAGTTGATAACCTGTTGCTGAGACAAGGCATTTGTGTTAAAATATGCATCCTTTCAGAATTGCAGCATTCATCCATTCTCTCTGCTTCCACATTAATCTTTGTCTTGAATTTGACTTTTTTTTTCTGAGCCTCTTGTGTTTGCAGCATGCTTTCCAGTTAGGATTTTCATTCCTTACAAAGAAGATAGTCCATCTTAACAAAATAGACAAAAAATAGCTTTTGATTATTCCTCAAGAATAGATTTCATGTAAGCAGCTTTCTCTCCTGCTTCTCCCCTTCACTTTGATGGCAAAAAATATATATGGTAATCATATTGAATTAAAAGCATATCTATCACTGCACGTTTTAGTTTTGTTCTTGCTATTCTTGATCTTAAAAAAAACAGCAGCAAAAACCATTGCATTTTGAAAAACTCCCCTGCCATTAGCAGGTAAATATTATGAAAGGGAAGTTGCCTAATGTTAAGTCTATTGTCACTGGATCAGTTATATCAAAAACTTAGTTTTATTCAACAAACCCTAAAGTAATGTAAGCTGTCACTTGAGTTCTGTGAAATCCTCTAGATAAATATCTTGTCTTGCCAAATTTTATGTCCTGTAACTTAACTATTTTTCATTTGAAACTGAAGGTTTTATCCTTTTAATATTGTAAATGTAACATTGTCAGATACTGAGATGTTTATGTGTTAATGTAAAAGAATGCACAAATTACTGATGCATCGATAAACATTTCTTACATTTGTGTTTTCTGTCTATGCAAAGGTTAAAATGTCTCTGTAATCTCAGACTATATTCATTAAATGAAATGTTAAGAATTCATTAAATTTATAGTTCTATAAGAGATTCATGTAGGAGAAGGCATCAGTCCTTCAACAAATAATTTGTACTTTTAAAGGTTTCTTTCACAGTATGCTGACTTCTAATCCATGTTGGTTTTCTCTTCTTCTGCAGATGGACCTCCTGTCATACCTCATTATGAGATATCAGACACAAATTCAGACTCAGAAGTGGTAAATGTGGATAGTCTGTTGGCAGCTGCAGTAGTTCAAGAGCACAGTAATTCCTTGGGAAATCAAGACTCAGGATCTGCCTGGATAACCACAGGGCTGGTAGATGAACTGAGTGGTGATACAGGTTTGTTTAAATTCTTTTCCTCTGACATTTTTTCCAGCATCTCAGTTGGTGTCTCTCCATTTCCTGCTTTCAGTATTTTCATAGTTTATGAAGCTTGAAAAGCTTCATGTGCAGATTTTGCAGTAAAACAGTACAGGTGCTTATTAAAAATGTCTGACATTTATTTTAAAATACAAATGATAAAAATAGACAAAGATTTCTGCAATGTATTACGAACACTAGTTTTCTTCATTATTTTTTTATCTTTCTTTTCCCTCTAATTACTTCTTGGAACTTAGGTCTTGTGGATTTGGTGGTTTTGTAATTTGAAGTGAGCTCAGCTTGTTATTGAATAATTGATTATGATGACCTATGCCATCAGCTAGCAAACCAATCATAACTTCATTTTAAGTACTGCAATTGTCTATGTCTTTTTTCTTCTTTGTCTCTTTATTTCTTTAAAATGCAAGCATTAATCATTCCCATATTCCATCTGCATTTCTACATTTCAACTTAGAAAATTGGACAGATCAGCAGCAGATAAAGATGAAGGGTGAAAAGGTGCTGGTAAATGGTTTAGCATCAAGAGACAGCGAAGAAGTTTCCTTCAAGAAAGCAAGAGCAGAAATACTATGGGAGAATTCAGAGGAGTTCATGTAGCTCATAAAAATTGTTTAGTTTCCATTGGTGCCTGCAACTCTTCCCTAACCACAAGATTAAATGCTACTGTATTGTGCATGCATAGAGCTAATGGTGTGTTTCCTATCAACCTTCATCCTGTAGTTTTATATGCTAACATACTGCCTTCCTTTCCACTTATGTTTTTAATACCCACGTTAAGATTTTTAGCTGCGAAGGACACAGAGTCATGCCTGCAGTCCTGGAGCATAGCAAAGTTTTCTTTCATGCTACGTTTTCCAAATGTAAGCCAGCCAAAGGGTACTTGCATTGGAAGTGTCCTGATGGCTCTTAGCTACTTCTCAATGTCTATAAAGTGTAAAGAAATAGAAGTGTGTGGCTGATTAGGAAAAAGATCTTCCATTATTATTGGGTGGACAAGTCTGTTATTTGAAAATGAGTCTCTGTTGCGTTTTCACTGTGACCTATAGCTGGATGTTGCTACTTTTGGAAGATAGCTGGTTTTACAAGCTCACTGGTATTGTTTGCAGGATATCAGCTGACTGATACATAGCTGTTTGACCCCTAAAAAGCCAACTCCTTTATTAAGTGATTTATTAGAGATTAGAACACCTAAAATTAGCTTTAGCACTAATAGATTGGCGCTTCAAAGGAGTGTAAATTTCTTATCAAGCTTTGTTCCACTTTCTGCTTACGAGTACAGTGCCGCAATGCAGGTACAGATCTGTCTTCCTTCCTCCAGCTATATCCATGGGGGCTTGCAAGGAAGAGGTTGCCAGGTAAAAGAAAACTTCAAGAAACTTCTTCATCCCTGGCTCTATGGGAATGTGTCCATACAGATTTGCTTCTGGTGCTGTGGCCATCTCAATGTCTGAAAAGATGAATCTCTTTTCTCTTCCTGCTTACACCTTGCCCCAGAGCCCTGTAGCCTCAGCGCACTTGTGACTGTACGTTTGTCAGTACTGGCCTTTCCTGACCATGTCTAGGATTGCACATTTGGAAAAGAGAGTTTTAAACACTTGCATCTCATTCACAGCTATAATCTTCCGCCAGTATCTAATTTAACAGACATTAAATGATGTGTTCCCATGGGAAAATAACAGCATAAGCTGTATCTAAGTGAAAAATCTTATAAGACACACTATCACATCTTCTGCATGGGCAAGTATTTTGGACTGTTTTACAAGAACTGATATTGCAGGGCAAACAAAACGTCTCCTTTGGGCATCATCCTAATGTTTCTGCAAAGAAATTAACAGTGTAGGCACGTTATTAGTCATGAAATTTGTATGGCCAGAGGCTGTAAATACATCTGTGTGCTATAATCCTGATTTGCCCTCAGCTACTCTTGCAATATTTACTCTGCTAATCATAGTTTCTCTACTGCTAATTACATTTTTGTTATCTGAGCTTAAAGCTATGGCAATATGTGAAAGCTGTGTTGGAAATCCCATTTGTACCTCTGGGGATTTATTTTGGGGTTATTTAATCTGCTTTGCCCCTGTGCCAGACATTACCCTGTCTAGCAAAGGGTGCAGAATGGTGTTACATCATTAGAACTTTAATACAACATATTAAGGCAGGTTGATATCTGTACCAGCTTGCATGATTTGGTGACCAAGGACCAAGAAGAGCAACACAAGGGTTGTGTTACTGTTATGCTGCCTGTGCCGTAGCAGCAGTGATGTTCAGGAGTGGGGTGATGTGAATTGCTGGGGTGGTGATCACATAAATTTCCCAGTTTGCATTGCCAGCACATGAATCAAAGCCTGTGAGTGCTTCCATTTTATGTTTCACAGTGTGCCCAGTCACTTCTGTTAAAGCAAGATCCGTGACCCATTTTGGGACTTTCTGGCAGTCAGTGGTAATTGCCAGTTGTTCAGCTAAAACTTGATGTTAGAAAAGGTCTCCTGGACTATTACTTCATTTTAAGCTGACACATCTTTTTTTGTCTTGAGAGGTGGAAACTCCTCCTCTGGATACATGTCGGCACACAGGTTTCCTTCCCTAGCTAACCCCAGTGTTGTAACAGCGGACTTTGCTTTCCAAAATCAGAACATGCAACATGGTCTCTACCCCTCTATTTGCTTGCATGTTTCCCAAGTACTTCAAGCAATCATTAGGAAGTTTCTCTGGTACTTGTTTAAACTTAAATGTAAATTTCTTTTCTCTGTGTCCTCTTGATCCATCTGGGGTTATAAATCAGTTTTGCATGGTTACACACCTTTGAAATTCTGTGGATTGTTGCTGTGTTCTCCTCCTCTCATCTTAGAATACTGTCCAGTCAAACTAGACATGTATAATATATTCATCTAATCCCAAATTTCCTGCTACAAAAATGAATCTTCCCCTCTGTGGTACAGTTGAGTGAGCGGTTTCTGAGAAGCAGGTATTGCCATTGCTTCAGGGCTGACCAGTATCCCCCAGGTTACTGCTACAGAGACACAGTAGGAGTAATTTTTTTGTTTGTTTGGTTTTTTTTTGTTTGTTTTTTTTTTTTTTTTTGTTAAGGAAAAGTAATTAAGTAGAAGTTACATCTCTTTGTTGAAATATTTTTTAAAAATAATTTATTTTCTGTAAAACAATTATTTTGGTGGTTTTCTGGTTTTCATGCAAGTATTACTTAATATGTCGCAATATGGCTTCACTAGTTGTGGCTGTGGCCAATGGTATGAGGTTCAACAAGGCAAAGTGCCAGGTCTTGCACTTGGCCACAACAACCCCATGCAGTGCTGCAGACCTGAGGAAGAGTGGCTGGAAAACTGTTATGGAAAAGGACCTGGAGGGGCTTGGGAAACTCCTTTTCCAGCTGATTTCTGAGTTGTGTAAGCTATTAAACATTGGCTGTATTTGCCTTTTCCCCATCTGTAGGTCATTTGGATCCAGGCTTCCTTGCAAGTGACAAAACCTCTTCTGGTTGTATTTGCCTTTTCCCCATCTGTAGGTCATTTGGATCCAGGCTTCCTTGCAAGTGACAAAACCTCTTCTGGTAATGTGCAGATCAATGAAGAAATTCACATTGCCTCTTCTGATAGCGAAGTAGAGATTGTTGGAGTTCAAGAATACGCCAGGTATGAATCCCTTTTGTTGCAGAATACCTGTATTTCCAAAATTAATAACAAAAAACCATGCTGATTTACACATCTGTAGTTACCCATCCATGACTGAGGCCCCAAAGCTAGCAAATGTTCCACTTGGTTTTGTTATTCTGCTGATCATGGTAATGTCAAAATCTGTTTTCCTTCAGAACATTGCCAACTCAATAAGTATTCAGACTAAGGTTGCGATTGCTATCAAATGTTAACAGCCTGAACATATGTAGTATTGAGATACAAAATATTGAGATACCAAATAATATATGTACGTCAGTGTCATGGTTTAAGCTCAGTTAGCCAGTAACTCAGAACCACGCAGCTGTTCCCTCACTCCCCTTCCTCCCTCTGCTTCTGGAGGGATGGGGAGGAGAATCAAAAGAGTGTGACTCCCACGGGCTGTGATAAGAACAGCCCAGTAACTAAGGTATAACACAAACCACTCCTGCTGCCACCAATAATAATAATAAGGGAAATAACAAGGGAAGAGAATACAACCGCTCACCACCCACTGACCGATACCCAGCCTGACCACAGCAGTGATCTCACCCTCCTGGGTAACTACCCCCAGTTTTTACATCCTGGGCATGATGTGCTGTGATATGGAATACCTCTTTGGCTAGTTTGGGTCAGCTGTCCTGTCTCTGCTTCCTCCCGGGTTCCCCTCCTCCCTGGCAGAGCATGAGACTCAGAAAGTCCTTGATCAGACTAAGCATTACTGAGCAGCAACTAAAAACATCAGTGTTATCATCGGTGTTATCGGCGCTGTTCCCAGGCCGAAAGTCAAAAACACAGCACTGCACCAGCTACTAAGAAGGAGAAAAAATGACTGCTGTTGCTGAACCTAGGACAATCAGGAATAGAGATTTTAAAGGCATAGTGTGGCTATGCAAATACATAAACAGAACTATGGGTTCTTGTTTGCTTTCAGAATATTCATTTATTTTAAGCATTTAATCAGCTTCCAGTTTAATAATTTCATACTGTCATTTTTTCCATGGGTAGTATCATAAGATAGTCCCTTTAGATTAAAAATGATATCCTTATGAATCTTGGTTTTATTACAAGATATGAGAGAGTTCAAAGTACATGGGGTGAGAAAGCCAGAGGTTTCTTTCAAGCTGAGATATAAAGCTGCCCAGCTGTGCTTTAGCTGTTGTTCTTGATAAGTTTTTTTTGATGTTACTGTTCATATTTGGTTTACGATCTTTCCTTGGCTTAGCTTATTGCGTAACAGTTGAACAAGATTTGCATTTTCACAGAGTATGGAGTGTTAATTTGGTGGAATAAAGCAATTTAAAACAGTAAACAAGTGAACTCTTGCTGAAACTAGTCTGCTGCCTGGTGGATGCTTGGAGGTAGATAAAGGGTGTGAGGGACAAGGAACAGAGTTGTTCCTCATTGTCCCTTCACTGCATCTCTCTTGAGGAAAGGAAGAAGGTGGTGTGCAGGACTAAGTGTCCTGGGCTGGAAACTATGCAGATAGTCTGGACACAGTCCATTGCTGTTGGATGTGAAAAAAGGAAATTTTAAGGTGCCAAAGGAAGAGAGATTTAGTCTTGGCTTTCAGAATAGTAAAAGTCCTTGCATGGCCAACTCATTTGAAGATACTAATTCCTTAGGAAATAGCTCTCCTGTCCGTTCACCCAGCAGACCCAGGGCTTTGTCCTAATGATAAGCAGAATGGACTTATCCTCCAATACTAGTTCATGTAAATCTGTCTACCACTATGTACACCTCTCTAGCACTATGTTCAACCTGCTGCTTGAGGTCCCCTATTCAAAAGCTTTCTGTGCTCCTTGCCTTGTTAACATTTACCGTGTACAGGGTAATGTGAGGTTAATGCAGAGTTGCTGTTTGAAATAAGTTTTATATATATTTGTACTGAGATAATTTCAGCAAACATAGGCTTAAAGCATGGTTTTGTGCTTTCCTTTGTTCATGTAACCCTCTCCCAGAAACTAGTTTTTACTGTCTCCCTTCCATACTCACCCATTTCAGTTGTTCAAATCCTATTTAGAATTTTATTTCTCTTGCAGGTCTAGGCTCGCAGTTATGAAGTATTGATGGGCTTCTGACAGGGTTGTCATTTGGAGAAGGTTTAGGTTTTTGATCAGCGTTTTTTTGCATGCTTAGTTGGTATGGTGTTTGGATTCAGTTCTTTTGCTCACAGTGTTTTTCAGAGTGCTCCGTACTCCATGTTGTCATTGGACTGGTGTGAGTTGTGACGCCCCAGAATTTGTCCATCATTTGTAGTTTTTTCGGATTGCTGCTGGATCTGTCATCATTGGAGAATTACTTGGCATCTGCTTAGGACAAGTCATGTTTTTCAGTTTGTTTAATTTTTCTCTAATGGATTTTGTTTTTTTTTTAATTATGCGTGTGCATAAAACAGTCTTCCTTTGATTTTTTTGAGTTCCTTCACCCCTTCTTCTTTTGGTTTCCTTTACCTGATATCTTCCCTTTGCTGCAGATTGGAAAGCATGTTCCCAAAGCTCTGTTTAACTGAATGTTTTGCTGTTGACTGCTTGTTTGAGTTGTTTGAGGGTAAACACTTATTTTTGCAAGGTATCATGAGATGGTTTATAGCTTTTTTGTCATATTCAGGGTGAAAAGTTAGTATTAGGTTTGTCTAAGCATTGAGGACTGTTCTGAATGGGAATGGTGGACCGTAGTCCCGAGACCAAACATTGTGTTTAATTTGCTTTGGCTACGAGCTTTTCTTGTCAGTTATGCTTAAAAATACTTCTTCTTAGAAGAAAGCTTAAAAAAAAAAAAAAAAAAACAAACAAAACCAACAAAAAACCTACATTTGTTAGAGTTCCAGTCCCTTATTACAAATTCTTTGTAGATATGTACTGTAAGCATATAATTTTAAGACTGAAGAAGTAATAAAAAAGTCATTCTGAACATCACATCAAAACTAAATAGCATATCTGAGAAGGAAATGAGACATTTATATTCAGAGAAGTTAGAGCTCAGAGAATGAGATTTTTCATTCTACTTCATGAAACTCTAACCGGAGCCAAGAGAGATAAGCGTAACTTAAATAAATCTAAAGAAAATAAATTGCACTACTTTTAAGTTGAAACAAATAAAATGTAAATGTCAGGGTTATTTGACCAGTGCAAAACACCTGGCTTCCTGAAATATACAGTACACATGCTTCACAAAGAGAAGGGAAAAGATTGCTGCAGCAGCCGAACATCTCCTACTTACTTACGCAGCCAGGAGCAGCTACAGCCACCATCAGTGCTTACAAGAGCAAAACGACTTTTTAAGTACCAAGTTTAAAGTTTTACTAGCCTTTAAGATTTACAGCTGGAAATGGGGTGATGATCTTAAAGACTCCAGTAAATTCTTATCACTTCATCATATAATAAAATTGGCCAATCTTTCTTTTTTTCCCCTTCTAATTATTATTAGCTTGTACTTCAATTGTCACTGTCTATTATGAATATAATAGGTAAAAATACTGTGCAAATAAGGAGGTATGAACCTCACTCCAGCAAAGCGCTTTAATGTGTGCTTATCTTTAAATACATGATTTAGTGTCATTGGCTATAATCACTGAAAGGGTAAATGTTTTGCTGAAGTGGGGCTGTGCTCATTATCAGTGAGCATTTCTCAGCATGTTTGTAATTTTTAGTTAAGAAGACCAAAGGAAAGAATCAAATGTAATGGCTATAGTAATGTAATTACAAGAGCTCTTTTGTAATTATTGTAATGAAAGAATCATTATGTCCTTATTTTAAGAGGGGTTTGATTTCATATAGAAAGATAGCTTTTATCAAGCCCCACTTAAAATTTTTTATTCTTTTTAAAAGTCCAGTGGGTGAAACTGCTATCAGGGAACCATGCTTCTGGGTAATGCATGGCGCTACACATGATGGGGCAAATCTCTTCAAGTTCCTTGGGTTGCATGAACATACTTTATGAGGAATATCTTGTACACCCACTGGTAGAATTCAGTTCTTAATAATAATGTAATCCCCACCACCCCCAAGTTTGAGTTCAGTCTCAGTTTTGCTTACTCGGTACTTAACATGTCATGGACTCTACCAATGCAAACTCCACAAGAACAGTTTGGAGAGGGACATGTTAACAAGATGTCTAAATGATGAAACACTCCAGATAAGAATCTTGTCCCTGAATCCAAGTGTAGCTTTAATCCTTTGTGCTTCTTGCCTCCCTGCAGCTGTGTGCATCCCAGGAGAGGCGTGATTCAGAGTGTGTCTTCCTGGAAGCATGGCTCAGGCTCACAGTACGGTGACGCTCAGCAAACAGAATCATGGACAGCTGTGACTCCCCAGCAGAATTGGTCTTCACCCTCTGAAGTAGTAGACCTCACTTTGGATGAGGATACCAGACGCAAATATGTACTGTAATTCAGTGTCACCGTGTTTCTGTCCCCACCCCTTCTCCCCTTTATGGCACAGAAGTTCATTGCTAAAGCTTCAGGTTCAGAAGCCCTGCTCCTGGCATTGAAAAATTCAAACTCATGAAAACCTAATACAAATGTAGTATAATTTCAACATAATTTAAAATGGTTTTTCCTTCTCCAAGGAGGATTCCTCTCAGAATTAAAACCTGATAGCACCAACTTTAAAACACAGCTACAGTACTAATGTCTGTGTGTTAATCTGAAGAAATAACTCTGTGCAAACTTAAGTCCTCTCACCTTTTCCCACCTACAGCTTTATAATGTTTTTCATTTATCAGTATATTGAGAGTTTTTTTTTTTTTGTTAGAAGTTAGTGTTTTGCTGTGTGAGCATCAGTGATTTTGAGAAATGCTGTGTTCTTACTGATCTTAGTGGAATTGGGGGTATTCAACACATGCAAAAACTGGGCCAAGAGTATTCATACCTAAGCTGATTTGGTGTATACCAGCCGGAGGGACTGTCTTTAATACAAACGGCCCATTACATATGCACTGAACAGCTTTTAAAGGACTTCTGTTTTGAATAATTTTTTAGTTTACACTCTTTTTAGTGCCGTCGTCTGTCTACTTGACTACTGTGTTTCACTGATCATTTCCCACTGCTTATTATGGTTTTAAATAGTAATAGTAGTGACTTAGTAGCAGCTGATTATTGCAAAAGCACAGGGAAAAAGTAACAAAAAGGCCTAGCATGTGTCTCCATTTTAAATATAGCTGAACTTTTCTACCTGTATCTGGGTCTTGCCTGGAGTACGAGAAGGGGAGAAATGAAACATTTCACTCGTAGGTCTCATTTCTGCTGTTGTTCATTTGCTTCATTGAGTATACAACGAAATTCCAAAGCCCCTGGCTGGCAAAGCACTTTAGCAGCTGAAACTGTGGGGCCATTCAAGTGTTTACCCTGTCCTAAGCGATGTTGCAGGATCAGGGCCTGAGGTTGGGATCTTTGTTTTGTCTTTTTATTTTATTTTTCTTGCAAACCTCTGTATCTGCACCATTTTCCTGGCTCTAGGCCATGTCTCTTATCCTAGCTTTGGAATTTTTCTGGGGGTATTATCCAGGATCCACCTGTCTACCAGAATACTGACTGAAATCAGTGTAACTACTTCCTTGAGTGGGCTGTGATTTCTGTAGCGTGTATGGGAATTCCCGCCCCTCATCTGTCATTCTGAGCCTTTCTCAAGGCAAAAACCAAAGATTAGACTATAACAAGATGACATTCACTTTAAAGACTACTGTGCAATTAAAATGTTCCTTTGTATTCCAAATGTTCCTAGTGGGAATTTTGTATAGCTCTGTTTTTGGATTGTATTTTTCTTTTTGCCATTTAAGGCGGTAGTCAGGACATGGGAAGTTGTGATTTTCTTTTTGTATTGACTGGGTTCTGAATTTACTTGGCTTCCAATAATTGTATCTGTAAGCAAGAAAAATAAATAAGGTTGCCTATTTTTCACATAAAGAAAAAAACCCTATATTGTTAGTAACAGAGCTTTTTCTTTAATAAGCAGAACAGCTGTGACTGCACTTTAAAGAACAACTAGATTAAGGGATTGTTTTTATAATTTCAAGCTTTCTAAGGCATTGAACATAAGTGAATTGCATGGCCAGAAAAATGTGTGCTGTGCTTTTAGTGGCCAATGTCTTCCTCTGGGGATGGGAGCGAGAGAAGCAGCAGTGTCTGGATGGAGCCCATTAGGGAAGAGCCCTGTATGACTGGGGCACTGCATTGGTTAGGGGCTGTCCATCTTTTCTCCTCATGTTGTAGCCAAGCAGCTGGTTTTAGCACATATGCTGTAAAGGTAACTTTGGAACCGTGACTCAGAGTTGCTGCTTCTTCCTGTTTCACAAAGCCTTTTGAAGATGAGTTTTGAAGAAAGCTGCAGGGACCCATTTGTAGTCCTCCCATGGAAAATGCAAACTAACTCCCTTGTTTTTCAGTTTGTATATGATGTGACTTCCCTGTATATATATATAAAAATGCCTGCGTCCTAACCAAACTTCCTCCAGTTGTGCACTGTTTTAGTTTAAACGATTCATGTATTGTAGTCCGATGCAGGTTTTTCTTTTATTTAAAACACTACATAATTTTCTCTTATTCTTAACAGATTTGAAAGGGTAGAGATCTGAAAACCGCAATCACTGGATAGCTGCGAAGTGGGTTTGTTTTCTTCTTCTTTTGTTTATTATTTTTAAGAGAGTGAAGGGTGCCTGGATGCTTTTGCTCTTCTCAGCAGGGAAGAGAAGTGTTAGCCATTTTATGACTGCGAACCAGTGCACTTGGGGACTGATCCAGAACCCACTGGAGCTGATGTTTTCCATCGACTTCAGTGTGCATTGGCTCAAGCCCTTCATGGCTTAGCAGTTCCTGAAATTGCTGGAGTGTGAACTTGGTATCTTCTGTAGTGAAGACAAATCACTACTTGGGGTATAAATGTTTAAAATGTGTGACTCTTGTTAAAAGATCTGATTCTTCTCGACACTCATTATTTAGTTCTCATTTTCCATCTAGTATTTAATGGTCTTTGGAGAAAAAAAATAATAAAACAGAGTGTTATATATAAAAATATATATATTTTTGGTGCAAGATGAGACCTTCTGTTTTTTGCAACAAGTCTGTAGCATAAAGGTTAAACTATTTTGAAACAAAATAAAATAAAGTGTATTATTTAAACAATATTTACTTGTGGTTTTTTTTTTTCTTTTGCATTCCACTTTCATTAAATATGCTGCTGTTTGTCACATGTCCAAAATGCAGCCGTAAACTCTGGTAGTGTTACACTTGGATTTTCTCACACAGCCAGATAGCACTGACTGTGGCTCACATCTACTGACATTTGAAATGAATGTATAGACCTGCTATGAAGCTCTGGGCAGATCCTCGCAGACCATGAGAGATGTGGTACCAGGATGAACAGTCTGGAGAATCACTGAGCTATGCTGGGGAATTTGCAGCCACAAGTGAAGAGAAGGATGGTGAGTGTCACTGTGCTGAATTTGGGGTCCTGCTGCCTGACAGCCCTTTCAGAGCTAATATGGAAATAATAATAGTAGTAGTAGTAATAATATAAATTGAGAGCAGCCCTGAGGAGAAGGGCTTGGGGGTCTTGGTCACTGAGAAGCTCCCCATGACCCAGCTTCAGTGTGCACTTGAGCCCAAACCCCCCCCCCCCATGTGTTGGGCTGCATACCCAGAGTGTGAGCAGGAGGTTGAGGGAGGGAATTCTCCCCCTCTCTGCACTCTGGGGAGACCCCCCCCTGAAATCCTGGTGCAGCTCTGGGGCAACAGCACAAAAGGGATGTGGAGCTGCTGGAGCGAGGCCCGAGGAGGCCACGGAGATGCTGCGAGGGCTGGAGCAGCTCTGCTCTGGAGCCAGGCTGAGAGAGCTGGGCTGGGGCAGCCTGCACAAGAGAAGGCTCCTGAAGGGGAGACCTCAGAGCAGCTCCAGTGCCTGAAGGGGGCTGCAGGAAACCTGGAGAGGGGCTTTGGACAAGAGCCTGTACCACTCCAACCCAGTGTGTGATTCCATGTAATAAAGATCCATTACACTTCTAAATGAAAAGGGGAGTTCACTTCAGTTCTGATGGGTTTTTAGCATCTGAGAAGACTCCCAGTGGTGCCAATAAAGGAGAACTGTTTATCCATGTACTGTAAATGTCAAGATGTATAATGAGAATGAAGTGTTGGCTTTTCAGCTCCAGTGAGTTCCTGGTTCTCATGAAGCTTGAAAATAAAAATTCTGGGTCTGGCCATGGAAGTGGACACCAAGCTCAGATGTTATTTCATGTCTATCACCAGCTGTGGGAGAGCAGTGATGTGGAGTTTGGTGCACATGTGGTAGGTATGTGTCTCCTGAATCTTTTCTTTCTTCATCACCAAGAGACATTCAGAGTCTTTAGACTTCAGGATTACTGAATGACAAGCTTAACGTTCCTCCTGTGGCACTCAACACATCCCTCTGTCTTCCCCCTGTGAAGTCATTGCAATGCAAATTAAAGGCTGCAAATTCAGTTTGTCTACCTCAGAATAGGGACAGGAAGGGTTTGACTAAGTGAGTGAGTTCCCCAGTTCACTGGAGAGCCTGTCTCTGGTGCCCTTCACTGCATGCATCACCTCTGTTTGCTGAAGTGCTACTTGGTTGTGCCTCTTCTTTTCAGGGCTGTCATCTGTGAATGTCAGCACTGTGGCTCTCCAGAGCATCACAGGGATGCAGTTTCCCTTCTGCCTGTGAAGGAGAGGAGCAGCACTCTTGCAAAATGCAAACTTGAGATGAGCCCCGCATTTACTTTCATCTTCAGTGCAAATGAGGTGAATGCCATCCTTTTCTTGAGATTAAACAGCAGATGAGCATCCAACCCCCCTCTCCCCCGGGTCTATATCTTGATACCAGGACATGTATGGAAAGTAAATGTGTTCCTGAGAGTCCTTATGACTGCTGATTCATAAATGCCCATTGTAAGCTTTCTCTTGGGGCTGGTTAGTCACCTGGATTTGCAATTCAGTTTGAAATCAGAATGGAGAGCCAGCTACAGGGAAGGAAGGATCTTTAAGACAGTGAATCTTGGGGCAAAGCTGTATTGGGCAGGGGAAAACTGCCTGAAAGTCAAATTTCAGTTAGTTTCTACATCTATAAGCTGCAGCTTTGGGTGAATCCAGAGCAACCACATCAGAGCTGGAAAATGGAGCAAGCGAGATTTCCCTGTCAAATCCATTTTCCATTGCTGTAGGTGATGCAGATTGAATGCAGAACTGAAGTCTGACTTGTGCCTTTTCTGGAGGAGTTCCTACCCATACAAAACACCATCTCATATACACTGAGGATCACAATGGCTTCATGCATGGCTTTACAGCACTGACGGCTTTTGGCTGGCCCATGATCAAGGACTTCCACATTTCCTTCCATGTATGCCTACCTTAAACCTGACATTGCTGAACTCCAGTGTCCATCACTCCAGCATACCTGATTTCATCCATGTCCTCCAGTACTGACAGTGCTGCTGCACAGCTGATTTTCCCCCCATCATTGCAACCTGTGGGTTTAGCATCATGGACCTCCAGGTGAGGCTGCCATTTCGAAACAGGGCAAATTCAGATCCCCCCTCTGTGATTGTGGATACAACGGAGATGTTTGTCCGTGTTGTTATGAGCTGGTAGTGATTCTGTAAATCCAAAGAGGAGCTTTCAAGTCAGAAGTGGTTGAGCTGGAGTGAAGCTTTTAAGATCCTAATAGGAAATGTGTATTCTCACTCACAGCTCATCTGCCTGGCACAGGGTATGACAGAGACTCAGGAAAGGGTAATTTTCTTGTTTTTCCACATGATTACACTCCCCATGCAGGTCCATTTATCCACAGCCTCCCTGGACTGTGTGTGACAAACGAAAATACCTGTCATTATAAATCACTGGCCAGGCACCTCCAATCCATTCTCTGACATCTCCCTGACACCTTCCTTCTGGTAACGTGTTACAGCTCTGATGGGATCCATCATCACAATGAGCCAAAGAAAAGCTCTACACAACACAGCGATGGGCTGGACCCCACCTCCTTGGCTGGGCTTCCCTTGGCCAGCAGTGCATCCTCGAGGAGACCCCCTCCTCATCTCTATACTGCTCAGGGCAGCAAGAGGGAAGGACCTCCTGAAAACATCGTTTTGCACTAAATCAAAGCAGTGATGTGGGTTAATGAATGGATTTGGGCAAAGTGGTGATTCTGAGAACATTTGGGGCTGGCTTTTGAAGGGGAAGACTGCACTTGCTCAGCTTTACACTTCCACTGCATGGGAACAGGGAATGATGGAGGTGTCCTCACAACATGGGTACCAATGAGGATGTGTCCTGTGGGAATGGGATGTCATCAAGGGCAGCTGGTGGGTGACTCCTTAACTGCTCCACTAGTTTTGCCTCTTGGTTGTGGAGAGATCCCAGCCCCTGGGCAGAAGGGTTCAAGGTCAGGTTGGATGGAGCTTGGAGAAACCTGGCCTAGTGGAAGGTGTACCTGCCCATGGCAGGGGGTTGGAACTGCATGAGCTTTACAATCCCTTCAACCCAAACCAGTCTGTGATTCTATGATTCTATGAGGTTATCCAGACAAAACCCTGATGGACAATCAGATGTGGGAGCACCACCTGGTCAGATGTAGGGTCACCCCTATATCTGTTCTTTGCCCAACCAGCCTCCCAAATACCACTCATTTAAAAAGTTCCTGAAATTATGAAAACTCCAATCACTTGGAGTCACTATGTGTCCACAGACCACATCTGGCCTGGGAAAAGCCAGCTGTGGGAGCCAGGAGCATGTAGGTGAAGCAGTGTATATAGGGTACAACCTTCCCCAGGTACTCAGGGCCAGGCACAGGTCTGCTCTGACAGCCCAGGATGTATTGAATAACCTGACACTCAACCTATCCCTTAACTCCTAACACAGCCTTGTGGCTTTTTGGTGCCTGCGGCTCAGGGGAGGTGTGAAGCTGTTCAAATGATCATGCGTTACTTAGACTGGAGAAAGTAAGCAGATGCCTTCCCTTAAATAATTGACTGGGTGTTCACCTGTGCTGCTACACTCATTTGCCATGGGTGTGTTATAGATGTGTTCAGTGAGCATCAGAGAGTCTCAGGAGAGCCCTTGGACTCCTCTTGTGCAATCAAGCCCATGCCACCACCTTAGACCGTAACAGATGATGCCTGGGATGTGATTAAGGGACCAGAGAGCAGAGTGCTGCCCCTTGGTTGCTGCAGGGAGATCTAAACCTGGTTTCAATATCAGTCATTCAGTTGGATTTTTTTTTTTCCTACTTTCTCTTTTCTTTTGCCCCAGGAAGCTGTGAATGGTCCATCCCTGGCAGGGTTCAAGGCCAGGTTGGACAGAGCCTTGGGAGGCATGGTTTAGTGTGAGGTGTCCCTGCCCATGGCAGGGGGGTTGGAACTTTATGATCTTAAGGTCCTTTCCAACCCTGACTATTCTGTGATTCTCCATCTTATTTGCACCAGTCAGGGTGGGTTCCCATGAGGTTTGAAGACCTTTGTCCCCTGCAGAGGTGGGGAGATCGGTGCAAGTGGCCTTTGGGGTGACCCAGAGCAGACTCAAGCCTTTGGAAGACAACAGCAGGAAGGTGAAGAGCAGGCTGGAGGTGTGGGTCACACAGAGCAGAAGACAAAACAGTGAGTACAGCCTAATGAAGAGAGGGATAACTTCAAAAGGCAGCTCACAGCGTGTTTCAGACAAGACTTGGCGAGTTGAAAATGCTGTTGAGTTCATCTCCTCCATTGCAAAAGGAGGATGGAGAACTGTGTTCACCAGGTTGGACGGGGCTTGGAGCAAGCTGCTCTAGTGGAAGGTGTCCCTGCCTGTGACAGGGACTTGGAACTGGATGAGCTTTAAGGTCCCTTCCAATACAAAACACTCAGTGATTCTGTGATTCTAGGAGCCCCTGGCACATCCCTGACCTTCCTCACACCTCCTAACACTGTTTAAGGACCTTTTCTGTGGCTGGGATGCTGCTAAAATGTTGTCTCAGGTGATTAAAACCCCCTCCCACTCGGAGGTGTTGAACCACTGCCTCTTTGCACAATCTTTCCTTCCTCCATCTGCTTGTCAAGAGGAAGAATTAGGGCCATTATTAATGCAGTCCCACCTGGGGATGGCACAAGGCAAGGAGCGTGATTTCCAGCAGAGTCCGAGCTCCCTGACCGCCAAATAAGTGTCATTATAATGCTTTATACCCTGCTAAACAGCAGCACCACATGCTATAGCCAAGTTTTTGGACGGGTGATGCTGAGCTCCCCCATCCTTTGACGGCCAGTGTGAGGTGTCTCCCTGGACCAGCACCCCCAGCTTGTGCAGGGCTATAGAAAATCTCCAGAATGCTCAGAAAAGTTCTCAAAAATGCTTCAAAATCAGCTTTACACCCAAATCCTTTTCCCTATGCCCACGGGAGGAATCCCCTCATTTCCTGGCGCTCCAGCCCCAGCCGGGCCTGCTCCTACCCCATGGAAAGGCTGTGGAGGGTGAAATTGAGGGCTCTCAGCAGCACCCAGCTTGCAAAGGAGGTAATACTGGTCATTCCCAGTGCAGCCTGGCCGCTGACAGATTAGTTCGAAGCCCGGGCTGGAAGCTGCCCTTGGGAAGGCACTAGATGGCACCAGAGCCAGAGGATACGGACTCGGGCTGTCATCTCACCCTGTGCTGCATCCCTCTGAGCGGGGAAAGGTGTCTCAAAACGGGCAAAAAGGCTTTTGGATGTGAAAAGAACAAATGGTTTCTATTGTCCCAACCATGATGGACTCAATAGGCATGGCCGGACTCTGCGCATACCCCAGAATCCATCCCATGGCAGGGAAATGGGCCTGGGAATAGCAAAAGAAATCAATCCAATGTAATACTGAAATTAAGCTACCCAGCTGTGATTTCAAGGTAATTAACTATCAGTTAGTCCAATGGAGCGTCGCTTCTCTGGGTGCCAAGCCCAGGACCTTGGAATGTGGACAGGGATCACTGACCTTGCCTTAGTTTTGGCTAATGCAAAGCTGTTCTGAGAGGAAGGTGCTGACTTCATAAATAAACTATCACCATGTCCTTGATTAGTGTCAGGAACTGTGGAGCGCTGAAGAAAGGATGTTACTGAGTATGTTCTCAGGGAGGGCCGTGGCTGCATCCCAAAGCAGGGAGCTGGTGGGATCCTGGGATGGGGAGAGCACTGGGAGATCACAAAGGGGAACATCAAACCCCCTGCTCCCCAAAACCATGGGCAGGAGAGGGGAGAAGGGATGGATTTAGGGCCCAGGGATGGTGGCTGGTGTGCCATGTGTGCCCCAGAACTTCTCCAGCGCTTTGTGTCACCTTTATATTTATTGAATATCCTCTGTGTGTGCCTGGATAAGGAGAAAAACCTTCCCTGTGAGACTGAGGAGTGAGACACCCCAGTGCCTCAACACCTGCGCTGCAGCACCTCCAAATCATCTACTCTATAGGAACACTGGTGGCATGTGTGACTTCCATGAGGCTGGAGAACAGTGCATTGAAGAAGAATCATAGAATCACAGACTGGTTTGGGTTGGAAGGGACCTTACAGCTCATCCATTTCCAACCTCCTGCCACAGGCAAGAATTCCATGATGTTTTAATGACAGCTTGAGGCAAAAGAGGGAGGGTGCCCCAAACTGAGGGCGCTGGGACTAAAGAAGCTGCACTGGGGGACACCAACAGGCACTGGCCATGAAGGCAGGAGGAAGCCAAGGGCTAATTTTAACATCAGCCTGTGCCTGTGGCATGTGCATGACACGCAAAGCCCTGGCCACAGATTGAGTGTCCCGGACAAGGGGGGAGTGTGTGTGCGGATGAAAAGGAACAGCCTCATGCAATACTCCTGACAACTGCTCTGGTGGAACAGGGGCCATGGAGCAGCTGCCCGGGGGAGCCGGAGCAGGGGGAGTGTCTGTCTGCAGGATGTGTTTAATACAGTGAGAGCCAGAGATCACATCTTGGAAATAAACCGCTTGTTATCACTGGCAGAAAGCACAGGCTGGTGTGGGTTAGAAAGAACCTTAAAGCTCATCCAGTTCCAGCTCCCTTGCACAGACAAGGACACCATCCACAGACAAGGGCACCTTCCACTAGAACACATTGCTCCAAGCACTGTCCAACCTGGCCTTGAACACTGCCAGGGATGGGGCAGCCACAGCTTCTCTGGGCACCCCCTGACAGCGCCTCAGCACCCTCACAGGGAAGAGCTTCTGCCTAAGAGCTCATCTCAGTCTCCCCTCTGGCAGGTTAAAGCCATTCCCTCTTGTCCTGGCCCTACAGGCCCTTGTCCAAAGCCAACCTCCAGGTTTCTTGTGGCCCCTTTAGGCCCTGGGAGCTGCCGTAAGGTCTCCCCAGATGGATGTAAAAGGATAGTTTTTCCATGCTGCACAACAAACAGGGCACAGGAAGCATTTCATTACAGCAGAAGCATGGACAAAGTATCTTGGGAGACACTGAAGGGGGCAAAGCAGGAGGGAAACCCAGGCTGAGATGCAGAGGGGTGGGCACTGGGAGGCACTGGGCACCTGGGAGTTTCCCTGCTCCCATTTGAAAGGCAATCACTGCAAATCCTCACCCGAAAGAGCCCTTTTGGGTGGACATCATGGCATGTACAGGGTGTGCAGGCAGCTGTCCCTGCTGCCGGGGATGAAGTTAATCCTTCCCATGCTGCTGGAGTCGGCATCTGACCTCAGGCTGGAAGGGTTAAACAGACCCAGGTTGCCAGTCCTCTGTTTTAATTCAGATCAGGGTTAAAAAACACAATAGACCCACAAAATAACCCCATCGACAAACCAGCACAGTAATCCAGGCCAGCAAATCCATGGCACACACGTGTAGGAGCCTGAAACCCGCCAGATGGATGGGCTGAATAAAGCCGATCAGGGATTAAGGGGCTCCCACAGCAGGACCATGGCAAAAGCACACCCTGGCCTGGCCAGTGTGGAAAGGCCATCACAGAACGGCATTGCAGCGGTGTGAGATGGGTCCTGAAGCCTGCAGAAGGCTTCCTGCACTATGGGGTCTGTCTCACTCCATTACAATGTGTGTAATGAGCAGGCATGGGGGGCTGCTTGGTGTTTGTAGGGGGAATTGTAACTTCTGTAGGCCATGGGGGTCTTTTCCCCACAACGAGGGCTCTGAGCCCTGGGGGGGGGGGGTGGGGTGGGTGTCAGGATTCAAGTCCCACTGGGCTCATCTGGAGATGTTTTAGATGGGTGATGAGACAGCAAATGGGTTTGGTCAGAAACTGGAATGAAAACGCACAGGCATCGGGATATGAAGGGGAGGAGAGGGATGGAGACGGCGATGGGATACGGATGAAGGTGGGGTGGATGCATTCATGTGCCAAAGTATGTGTTGTCCATATGTCTGCGCATGCGCCAGTGCCCATGTATGCTATGGCAGGGGGGTTGGAACTGGATGATCTTAAGGTCCTTTCCAGCCCTAACTATCCTACGATGCTATGATTTCTGTGCATGTGAACACTCATGCACACATGTACCCATGCATGCATGTGCATGCACACGTGTGTTGGTGCACGCATACGAATGCATGCGCATGTGCACTTGGTCATGCATACCTATGCATTCGTGCAAATGTGTATTGGCGCGTGTATACACATGTACTGCCGTGTGCACGTGAAGACACCCATGCCCACGCGGCGGTGTGTGCGCACACACACGTGTGCATGTGCGCGCATACGAACACGGCCGCGCGCGCACACACGCACGCGCTCATGCTCACTTGCGCCCACCCGCGCGCGCCCCCTCTATGGGGGGGGGGGAGAGGGGGCAGAGGTGGGGAGTGGTGGGGGGGGGTGGTGGTGTAAGAAGCGACCGCACGTGCGAGCGCGCGCCCCCGCGCACGCCCCGCCCCTCTTCCCCCCCTCCCCTCCCCTCCCCTCCCAATCGCTCCGGGGCCGCTCCCCATTGGCGGGCCCGGATCCGCGGGGAGGGGGGGGGGGGGGGGCGTGCCCCGACGTCCGTGGCCGCGCTGCCATTGGCGGCGGGAGCCTTTGTGCGCGAGCGGGGCGCGCGGGCCGCAGTCGGCGGCGGCGGCGGCGCGTCGGAGGGTCGGTAGGAGGGGGCCGGCGGGGAGCGGGGCCGGGGCCGCGCCGCCACACAAAGGCCGCAGCATGGTCCTGGTGCACGTCGGTTACCTGGTGCTGCCCGTCTTCGGCTCCGTGCGCAACAGAGGTACCGCGGGGCCGCGGGTTCGCGTCCCGGGGCCGCTCCGCCGCGGATGGTGTGGTGGTGGTGGTGGTGGTGGTGGTGATGGTGGGGAGGGGATGTACGTGTGTGTGTTGTGGGGTGGTGCGGGTGTGTGGTTCCGTATTCCTCGGCTGGAGAAAGGGTGTTCCCCCCCCCACCCCAAAGCCCGTCCAGCGCAGCCCCAGCAGTGCCCGTTTTGGGATGCCGCCTCCCCCCTCCGGGTGTCCCCAGCTCCCGCCTGCACCTCCAGTCTGTGCTTCAGTAGGTCCATTTTCCTATGCTTTTTTTTTTTGTTTTCCTTTTTTATTTTAACTTTCTTTTAAGTTTTACTTTACTATTTGGTTTACCCCCTCCCCGTCTCGCCGTGTAGCGTAGCCACCAGCCCATCTCAGCATAGCTGTAGACGATAACAGCCATTTTTGTACCTTCATCCTGTTTAGCTGAGTACATTGCACTGTAAATTCCTGTTAAGTGGTTTCATTTTGCCGTGGTCGCTGGGCGCAAAGTTCCTTTAGAGGGGGATGACCCAAACGCTCCCAAATTCTGGCAAAACCGTCCCCAAAAAACGTGAACTGAGGAGGGGAAATCATAGAGATTTGGGTTGGAAAAGACCTTAAGATCACCAATTCCAGCCCCCTGCCGTAGGAAATCGGGCAAGGAAACGCAAAATTGGGTTGAATTCTGAAAATAAAATTGGAAAAGTGTATGAGAGGGATATCTGGCATGAAACGGGGTAAAATACCCCCACCCCACCCCCCGAAGCTTCTGGGGGGTAACTCCAAAAGAGGTGCAGCATCCCTGTCCCCGTTGGGGGTGATGCCCGGTCACCCGTCTCTATCCCACCCATCCCACCAGCCACAAGTGTCCCGTCCCTTCTGCCCCTTCCCCCCCCCCCCCCCCCGCCCATAAAATCTCATAAAGAGATGCCTGGCAAAATGGGCTTCCATTAAACAGGGATAACATTTTTTTCTGCTGTGCTAAATTACTTCCTGTTCTTATTTTGTGGGTAATTTTCTGTATCGAATATCCTTTGGTTGTGTATTCTTCACCTTTTTTCTTGTACTAAAACTTAAAGCATGGTCTGTATTTTTTTACATTACCTAGTTTTCTGATGTAAATCTCTCTGTAGAGGCATACCCTGCTGAAATGTAATGTGCTGTAGCCTATACATCTGCTCAGTGTACGCTGCTTTTGTTCTGTTGCCCTTCCATAGCATGGTGGGCCTTGCCTTTTTTGTATTGTGTGCATGATGACATTGTTACACACGATTCCACTAATACTAATATACGATCTCTCAATAAAGAAACTAGTTTTCCTATATTAACCTAGTGTGCTTTTTCTATTGCTGTTTTCCCATTTATTGTTGTATCCTGCTGTTTAGATTTTTTTCCCTTGCTTTTCTCCCCATCGTGAGGTTTAAGTGAGTGGATTTTTTCCTCCCCGTAGCACAGATGTGGGGGCTTCTTAATACATTTTATTTTTCATTGTTCTCCTATCCCATATCTACCCTCAGCATTAGCCTCTGTGTTCGTGCTTTCCAGGCGCACAGCCCGCATTACCGTTGTGCCTATGCAGAGTTCTGTTTTACTGCAGAATAACCTAAAATATAAGCCCGAACCCTCATTATCAATCAGAATTCGCTATTTGATGAAGGGTCTGCCGGTTATCTCATTCTAGTTACAACATTACACATTCCTTATGAATCTGATGCCAAAACGAGACGATCTCCAGATGGATTGGGGGAATAATAATTATTATTATTATTATTGTTATTTGAACTCTCATTAACAGGAGGTAAATGAACCTGGGGAAAAAAAATAACGACCCTGCTAATCTGTTAGCTGTATATTTAAACATATGTGCGAGTGCCCTGCCCACCATCTGCTAGGAGAGAAGTTGCGGTGCCTTGGTCCCGTGGTGGCTGGCATGCTGTAAATATCTTCAGTAGACCCCCGTGAGGCTCATAAAACCATCCCAGCTGCTAATGTTGTAACTACATGTTCCTCCCCGATGCCTCCAGACCCACCATCTCCTGAGTAACCCCATTTGGGCAAATAGAGATAACCATATATTGGGAGAAAGTCACCGGGAGGCTTAAAATGTGGGAAGCAGGGAGGGATGGGCAACCCAACAGTGGTCAGTGAGTGGTTTTGCTGCAGCTGAAACACAATGATAATCCCAGTCACCTCTCCCTGTTCCTGCGCCAGATCTCCCCAGCCCAGGTCTGCAAAACGGTCCTGTAAAACCTCCCAGTTTTGGCATGGATGCGGCAAGAAACGTAGGGAAGTCAGAGGAGATGGGGCTGGGAGACGGGAGGAGAGGGAGCATCTTAATAGCACCTCCACAGAAGTTGGTGGGAGACACCGGGTGGGTTATTTGCCTTTAAGGGAGAGAAGGAGGACAAATGCAGCAGGTCGGTGGCGGTTCCCACCGCAAAAATGTCAAGAAACGAAACAAAAATGAGTGTCTCCAGCAGCTCCCACCCCAGCACCCCTCCAAGAAACGTTTCATTTTGCAAGGCCGTGCTGCCCACCCCGCTTTATCCTCAGTTTGGTTCATTGGTTTATTTTAGCTTTAAAAACATCTATTTATGATTTCCTCCTCCATGCTTCCGTGTATCTCGATGACTGTTTGGCCACTATCCTCTCGTGTTCTCCCCCCCTCCCCTCCCCCCGTCCCCCCCCCCCCCCCATCCCCCCCGTCCCCACCCAATCCCCAATCCCCTGTATGAGCACAAGCAGGTTGCTCTCCATGGATGTAGTAGTGTATGCTGTGGCCCTTTGTTCTTGCTCCATCCTTGCCCCGGGGCCAGTGCTGAGCTCCATGTCCCTGTAGCATCCCGAGCAGGGAAGCTGTGCTTCTCGCTTGCATGAAGGGAGATGTGCATGCCTGTTGGGGCTGATCATTTCCAATGTGATCTTTCATTATTTTTATTCCTTTTTTTAATTATTTTATTTTTTTAATTCACCCCCCCACCATCATGTCAGACAATGAGATTCTGCATGTTAAAAGATGAATCCCAACCCCCAAAACCCCACCCCAAACCCCCGACATGGATAAACCCATTCCCTTCCGAAGTGTTCCTCGTGATACGGACACCTGCCAGCAGCTGCCCCTTTGTTTGGAGTGTTGGATTCACTGCAGTGAGCCTAATAACCCCCCTTCCAGATCCTACCCTGCAAATTAGCGCCAATACAGAGCAGAGCCGTTTGGTCAATACACTCTGAGGATACCTCGGTAATCTAATAATGCAGGAAGCTGCTGGGTTAATGGCAACTCGTACTAAGCAATTTATCATCCACATCATATTTTGACCTGTCTTGTTAGAAACTCATTGTTACAAGAGGAAACATTTCCCCCACCACCACCACCCCACCTCCACCTCCCAGACTTATTAGTCAGTAACCACCAGGCTTTCATAGCTCATAATCCATCAAATGCATTCACGTTTAATGGCTTAATTCCTTAACTCCTCCTGAGTCTTGGAAGGCCACCTGGTACAAAGAAAATAATCTTTCTTTCAATTTTAGCATCGTAGGCTGAGGAAATCCAGGGCAAGTCGTGTGCTGGTGGTGCTGCTGTGGGTGTGCAGTGGTTTCTGTAGAGCCTATACATCTCTATAGCACCAACCTGTATTCCTGTGTTCCTTTAGATAACATATTTTGATAACAGGGAGACGGTTAATCCCAAACACAGACAAAACAGACTCTTGAGATTCATTAATGTAAGGGTTGTGTAAAGGGCTTGCACACATCTGCGTGCATTTAATGGTGACAAATGGGAGCTGGACCGACTTGCCCCTCATGCAAGGGTCTTGGGGTGGTGTCACGATTTCCATTGTTTTTAAAGAAAAGATTAACAAATAGTGGCCACATTTTGCTCATGCTGGGAATTACCAGCAACGTTCTAATGAAAGCTGATCTGGATTTACCATGCTGTGTGCAGATCTGGCCCCGTGGAAGTGTGTTGTTTAAGAACTGGTGAGTTGGTGCCCAAGTAAGGAAGCAAGAGAAGCTGGGAGAGGGCTCGGGGGGAGTTTGCTGCAGAATCTGGGAGGTGTTCTGGTTGGGGGGGGACATAAGGTGGTGGGGACACAGCAGGGACACATTTCAGCATTACTCAGTGTACCTTGGGGTGCCAAACTGGGGTGCGAGACCCATGGGCACCAGGGTGCTGCAATAACCATCTGGGCGCTTTCTGAGTCCCTCTCTGAACCTGCTGGAAGGACTGTCCTAGAGTAAGTCTGAGCTGCTTTTGTTGTTGCTTTAAACCATGCTTGTAATTTGGGGAGCACTGCATTAGTTGAAAAGGGGAGGATGGAGCAGTGTGGGAGCCCTGTCCTCCCAAACCTGTAGGAGAAGCCCCCTCAAGTGCCATGGGGAGCATGTGTGGCATCCAAGACCGGCTCACCCCTCTCTGCTGACCAGATGGATGATGGTCGCAACTGCTGGAGGTGCAAGGGTGGAAGGAGAGGGAAAGACGGCTCTTCTGGGGAGTCTGCGGGGCATGATTCTGGGTAGTGAGGGCACGGATATCCCCTCCAGGCCATTTACATGCTGGTTTGAGTTTCCAGCTCAACTGGAAGGTCCTTATCTCTAGAGATGTTCAAAAGGGGACATGTGCTGCAGCAGGTCAGCCAAGAAAACCCTTTCCCTCCCTTAACCTGGGACCACTCGTTTTGGGAAGCACTAAACAGATGTGCCAGAAATGCAAGGGGAGACGTTGCAAAACATCTTCTACACCTAAATCATCTTCAATATCCATAACCTCCAAGACCAGGCAGAGTTGGTTTGGCAACCGGGAGGGGTGTGGTGGCATCATGACTTTTGGGCATCTCACCGTATTCGGGTGTTTCTACATCAACCTGCAGCTGCTGGAGTCAGGCAGTAGTGCAGTGCTTTTTGATTAAAGGGTTGTATATAAAATGGAGCTTCAAATTGCTGCTTATGGTAAACTTGGTTCTCAAAACTGAGAAGTCAGTGACAGTGCACAGAAGGATTTCAGCCAGTGCAGTGCTTTGGGAAGGAGAAGGGTTATGCATGGCTATGGTGGGGTCAGGGCAGGGACCTGCAGGTGGGCAGTGAGAGTGGAGCTAAGACCCAGTGAGGAAGATGATAGTTTTCTCCCTTTCTAGTTTCAGTCTGGAGAGATGGAGTGGGTCGGTCTGCAGTGGGGTGGCAGAGGGGTTGTGGTTTCCCTAGTGGCTCCGCACAGAACCCCATGGGAGATCCACTGGTTAAATCCTGGCATGGTCTTACTCTTAAACCTTATCAGGGAAAAAAAAAATGGGTCTTTTGGGAATGGCTCAATTCTCCCTCTAAAACAAAGCAAGCCACCAATCTTTGCAGCCAGAGCAATGGATCCTGATGGTGACAGGGACCAGGATCCTGTGCTTGGGTGGGCAGAGCTGGGACTCTGGAAAGCAAACCTGTGTCTGCCCCATGCGTCCTCCCCATCCTTGCTTAACCTTTTCTGCTCCTCCTTTGCTCAGTTTTGCAGTCTCCCAGGACCTTTTCTCACCCATTTTCCTGCCTACTTGTCCTTTACATTTCGCAGCCCCAGCTGGGTTGGGCTGTGGCTGGCACGTGCTGTCATGGATCCCTCTTGGTAAGTGTCCTTAACCACTGTTGCTTTCTCTCCCTCCCTTTTAAAGGCTGTAAAATGTGCCCGCAGGAAAAGTTGCATGTGTGTGGCTCGTAGCTCTTTAATGAACATTGTCACTTCGGTTCGAGTGACCAAGCTGGAAGCTGTGAAGATGCAGGTTATGGGGAGAGGCAATAAGGTACCCATGGGCTGGGACCTTTTGAAGCGAGGACATGCCTGTGGAGACATGTTTGGGTGTGATTTTGATAGCTCAGAGGAGGACCTGGATGTCTCTGCCTCTCACATGGCATCCCTGTGACCCTGGCACTGCCTGGAGGTGGCACCCTGAGGTGGGGTGAGCTTAGATGGAGCCAATGGCCAGTGCTGATTTTCCCTGCTGGGCTCAAGTGATGTTGCTGCTGTTAGTATGCATTGCTTCTCCATCTCCTTCCCCAGCTGGTACAAGGAGCAGCCATTATCCCTAAACTGGGAAAAAGCGAAGCCATGTTATCTTCTGGGACTTGTCCGAAGGAGCCATGAACAGGACTTTGGTGGAACTGGGCTCCCCACCAGGCCACATGTTCAGGCACTCAGTACTGGGGCTAAATTAGGAGCTGCTCTGAAACCTGCTCCTGTCCTTTTCTCCAGGCTTGGAAGGGTCTCCAGAAGACATTCAGAAACGTGGTCCCTTGGGTATCCATCATGCTGCAGCTGCTCCCCACACCGAGCTCCTCCAGCGGAGGGTGGGATTGGGAAACGTCCCCGTAGCAAATGTGCCGTCCCTGGCAGTGCTACATGTTGTATCTCTGGGCTTTCTCATTCTCCTTGTGGCATCTGACCCTTCCTTCAGTCAACACTGTTAGATCAAGGTGCTGATATATCCAAAGACGTGTGAGTTTTTTGGAGGCTATGGAGGAGGCACCACTAACCAACCTGTTTCCTTGAAAGGAGTGCATGGAAACTGGGCATCTACCGACAAATGGAAGCTTTCTCATAATTTTCAATAGCAGAGGAGATGCCTGTTCTCATGTAGCCCTGCAGCATCGGGTAGGATCTGATTTGCCTCTGCTCATTAGGGCAGTGGAAGGTGTTTGGTCCATTCAGGGCTGATCATCATTAGCTGGTGGAAGCTGAGACTTAGACTCTTCTGTGAGCCCCTGCAAACCTCCATAAGTTGCAGCTGGAGCCAGGAACGAGCTGTGGGCTCATTGTGAAGCTGCCTGGATGTGAGGTTGGACACAAAGCTGGAAAGGTCTGGACTTACTTATATATGCATAAATCCAAAGTAAGTCCTCAACTTCCAAAAGAATTGCTTGGTGTTTATACTGGGATGAGTAAAATGAAAATCTAGCTTGCGATCATTTTGTTTCTTAAGTAACTGGAAGTAAACTGACCACAGTCTGAAAGTATTTTGTTTGCAGGAGGGTTGGGTGTTGCGGTTGTCTTTGCAAGACCATCAGTGTGCTTACAGCCCTGTGGTATGGCATTCGAGCTGTTTAAATCTCAGGCAGTGTCTGAAGATGCTAACGCTTCGGGAGAGGTGTCCGTCAAGCCTAGCACTTTCCACAGCCTTCAGGCGAATACCATGTCTAATTCGCTGGGCAGTAAAGGAGCTGTAAATGTCATGCAGATTGCGCGCTTCTTGTTGTGGTTTGCTAAATCCACATTTCTCTTTCTTGTAGCCTGGCCTTTAATATTAATATCTTTAATTTCATTTATAAATTCACTTATCAGCTTTCATTAGTCATCCCGTTAATGATCCTAGGCAAGAAATTTGTCACTTGACATCAAAAGGCAGATTAAGGGACTTCTAGAGCCTTGGGAAACGGCTTCATGCTGCACCGGAATTATAGCGATTGGCATATGGGGCTAATACTATGTATAATTTGCATCTGCTGCTTAGGGGATGAGTGATTATTTTACATGTTTAGCAGAAAACAAGAGCATTTCTTAATCGTGAATGGTGTTACATTTCCTGCAAACTCTGCAGTATTATGAATCACTGGGCTCTAAGCGTCTTGTTGCCAGCATGCCTGGTTTCGCATTGCCAAGGCGGTGAGCCCTGGAGGGTCAGATCCTGACAGCTCCCTTCCTCCTGGAGGGATTTTACTGCACAAATGTCTAATTGAAATTAAGGAGTTCCCCCAGTGGTAGGAGCTGGAAGGGACTGGGAGTGGATTAAGCACTGCGTCGCCAAAACAGAGCATCTCTGCTCTCACTGATGGAAGATGAGGATGTTGGTAGGGTTTGGAGATGAGTGTTTCAGGCATGAAAATGGGGAAGAAGCACTCAATATTTGCTCAAAGGATCTGGAAAAGAGCAGGGTTGGACTGTAAACAGATGAGACGTAGCATCCCCTGGTACTGGTCCATTCAGGTCCTTCAAGATTGAGGCTGCATAGATTATAGGAGCAGCAAGCGTGTTGGAAGAAGCCTTATCTTGTCCAGCTGTTGTTTGTGATATCCCACAGATCTCTGGGCTCTGAGATAAGGAACAAGGAAGCTTTCTGCTCAGAGATAGCGTGACATGCTTAGGCTTGGGGTTACAAGGCTGCTTTTTGAATAGTGGTATCTCAGTTGTGTGCAAATGTATGAAGGAGGGTCTCCTCTGCACTGGCCACTTGCAACGCACATTGACAGCCCCAAACCCCCTCAATAGGCTGCTCCTGTGGGCAGAGCCTCCTTCATGATCAAAGGGCTGCAGGCAGCTCTCCGTCGGGTTGAACAGAGCACTTTCTCTGTTGTGTGCCAAAAGCACTTCCTGAGGTGGTTTTGAGGAGCCCTCCTTGGCCTGAGTGGAAAACTTCTGTATGAACCCGCAGTGGGTTGACCTTGTCTGAATGCGAGGTGTCCACCAAACCGCTCTATCACTGCCCTCCGCAGCAGGACAGGGCTGGGTAGAGAATAAGATGAAAAAGAACTCGTGGGTCAAGATGAAGGCAGCTTAATAAAGCAAAAGCAAAGGCCATGTGCGAGAGCGAAGGAAAACAAAAGGTGTATTCTCTACTCCTCAGCAGCAGGCGATGTCCAGCCACTTCCTGGGAAGAAGGGTTTCAGTACATGTAGCTTTTGCAGATGTTGTAATAACCGATGCACCCTCCTCTTTTCTCTTGGATTTATTGCTGGGTATGGAATATCTCTTAGGTCAACTTGTGCCAGCTGTCTTGGCTATGTCCCCTCCCAAGCCTACTGATGAGTAGGGAATGTTGGAGAGACAGCCTTGATGCTGTGGAGCGCTGCTCAGCAGTAGCCAAAACCCTGGTGTGTTACACACACCTTCCTAGCTACCCATACACAGCAACATGAGGGCTGCTGTGGGGAAAATCAACTCCATACCAGCACAGAACCTGAGATACTGGTTACACTGTGTGTCATCTGCAGCTCTGAGAGCCTGGAAGTGGCAACAGATCTGGCCGGGAGCTGTGGGCTGGTGTACACCATTCGGTGTTTTCATCGCATGAATCTGGCCCGGGTGGGAAAGTGGCATCCTGGGTCATGAGACAGCTGGAGGCTGCGGGGATGTGGGGAGGAGGAGCCATCAACCTTCCATCTGCAGGGGCTGACCCACAGCCTAGGGAGTGAAATGGACCTGGAGGTGCTGACTGACGGAGCTGAACCTGAGCTGCTTGTGCCCGGGCAGCCAAGAAGCCGCCAGCATCCTGGCCTGTGGCAGCACCAGTGTGGCAGCAGGGCCAGGACGGTGATCATCCATCCCCCTGTACTGGGCTCTGGTGAGGCCGCGCCTTGAATCCTGCGTTCAGTTCTGGGCCCCTCAACACAAGAAAGACATTGAGGTGCTGGACGGGGCCAGAGAAGGGCAATGGAGCTGGAGCAGGGCCTGGAGCACAGTGTGATGGGGAACGGCTGAGGGACCTGGGGGGGTTCAGTCTGGAGAAGAGGAGGCTCAGGGGGGACCTGATGGCTCCCTACAACTGCCTGAGGGGAGGATGGAGCCAGGAGGGGGCTGTGCTCTGCTCCCAGGGAACAAGGGATGGGACAAGAGGAAACAGCCTCGAGCTGCACCAGGGCAGGTTTAGATGGAGATTAGGGAAAGTCCTTCACTGAAAGGGCTATGGGGGCCTGGAACAGGCTGTCCAGGGCAGCGGTGGAGTTATCATCCCTGGAGATATTTAAAACCATGTAGATGAGGCCCCCAGGGACATGGTTTACTGGTGGCCTTGGCAGTGCCGGGGAATGGTTGGACTTGATCTTAAATGTCTTTTTCCAGACTAAATGGTTATGTGATTCTGTACCTTCCAGCTCTTATCAAAGCAGCAGCAAACCCCATCATCTATCCTCTGTTGCTCAGCTCTCTGCCTGACTCCTTCCAGCGTTAAATTAACTAGAGGTGGCCAAACTCTTGTCTGAGGCTCTTCCTTGAAGTTGCAAGATGAAAATATGTTATTGTACAGGAACTAAGCCCCAAAGCAACGGGTATTTTGTCCCAGCAGCAGTCTGAGGGTGCAGGGGGGAGTGATGGACAGTGGACCAGTAGCTCAGCTGATGGCACATCTATTAATCCAAGTTGCCGGGGACTGGAGCTGTGTGAAAACAGAGATATCTGGCTTTGATTGTGATGATTATTTTCTGGTTCACTGGCTGAAAACTTATTTTCCTGGCTTTTTATTGTCTTTATGCTTTTCAGCATAATGAGCAGGGCAGGGGGAGGCTTTTATATGGCTCATTTGAAGGGAGATGAAATAGCCCACAACTCCAGAAGTGAAATGCTATCTTACGGTGGAAAATGAAACAGCATCAACTGGATGTGGGAATCAGACCAATTCACCATAACCTCTCAGTCGGGCTTTTTGTACAAAGATGTTTCACCTAGACAGTTTTCATATCCTAGAGATAGATTTGGTGTTTTGTACTCGCATGGAAAGCACAAAACAGCATGGAATAGACTGCCCCAGTCCTCTGTGTTATTGTACTGTGAAGCCACGTTGTGACTTTAGAGTGTGCTGAAATCTGATTGATTTCATCAACAGAAAGTGCTTTAATGCCTGAGTGAATTTTGGAGAAGCAAAGGATGTGTTCCCAGTGCAGGAGGTCACTAAATGTAGTTGGGTCCTTACAAAACAAGGAAGCTCACATCAGCCCCTTCCTCTCCTTATTTCTCTCCTCTGTTGGCAATGAAGGTGAGATTCCAGGCTTGTGAGGACTGACAGAGGTTTCCAAACTGAAAATGAGAACTGAGGTCTTGAATGGGATGTGCAACCACTCTGCTTTGCTCTTCACTGGGCTCATCCACCTGCAGAACTTACTTCAGCCTGCAGAAACAGATAGCTCTTTTTCCATGTCCTTGTTTGATTTGGGTAGGAAAAATGAATCTGGCACATGTGATTACAAACTTGCCAGTGGAAATCCTGGGTGTTCTGCCAAAGGAGAATGTAGAAGCACCCTGAGATAGGGATTTACCTTCCTGCCCTGGATCATCTGCAAGGAGAGTCCTCTACTGCCAGATCCAGATGGCACATGAGGCTGTCTGAGTGCTTCTTCTATAGGGTGCAGGGGTGTCTTGGGAAGGAAAATATTACCAGGAGTAGTTACCAGCTTAGAAAAACAGGACATGGACCAAGGGGCAGGGAGGCAAGGAAAATGCCCTGTCCTTTGGGCAGAAAGCAGTCCCTCCTGGAGGGACTTGGGGTGCTGTTGGGGAAGCTGAAATATGAGATGTTTGCTCTGGTGGCTTTAAGCTGCCAGAGAGGAGACTGAGATGAGCTCTTGGGCAGAAGCTCTTCCCTGTGAGGGTGCTGAGGCGCTGGCACAGGGTGCCCAGAGAAGCTGTGGCTGCCCCATCCCTGGCAGTGTTCAAGGCCAGGTTGGACACAGGGGTTTGGAGCAACTTGGTCTAGTGGAAGGTGTCCCTGCCCACGGCAGGGGTTGGAACTGGACGAGCTTTGCAGTCCCTTCTAGCCCAAACCAGTCTGTGATTCTATGCTAGATGTGACTCTGTTCTTCCCGTATCAAGCAATTTCAAGCCCTAGTAACAAAATCACGGGCCAGACCTCAGCAGCATTCAGGAAGCCTCTCGCAGATGGAGGATCTTCTGGAATGCTTGGTGTGGGCTGAAGGGAAGAGGAGGCTGAAGAGCAAGAGCTGTCCTCTGCCTGCTGCATCAGGAGATGGCTGTGATTGATGTGCTGTAATAACTGGTGCTGGGAATGCTGTGATGAGGAGGTCTATCTCTTAACTGGAGTATCTGCTTTAAACCGTGGTTCATTAGTCATTTGGCCAGTGGAAAGGAGCACCATGGTGTAGTGCCAAGTGGGCTCTGGGTGCATATCTCTCATCCAGCTTTACTTCTGAAAACCCACTGCTTTTAGGGGGGTTTGGGGGTGGTTTTGATGGATGCTTTGCAGAAAATACCTGTGCAAAAGTGCTGCTGCTCTTCTATCACATTGAACAGGGATCATGGTTCCTCTCCTCTCCCCTACCTCCTGTTTTTGGTGGACACACTGGCCCACGATGGGAATGGGGAACCAACAAGAGCCCCTTCCCCATGCCCTGGAAAGCAGAGAGGTGGACATTGTTTGCAGAAACCTAACTCACTCGCAGCATCCCTTGGAGGGGAAGGTGGATGGCGCAGGTGAAGAGGGTTGTACCAGGGCACCCAACAACTAATCCCGCTTGGAGAAGTCACCACTGCAGAAGGCTCTGGGGAGTCCTTTTTGAATGCAGCCTGTTGGAGGTAAGTTAATGGGGCTGCTAGTTTGCAAAGTTGGCAGCTGAAACACGCCCCCCCAGCCCATGAACAGACCCAGCTCCATCTTGTTTTACTTTTCATTTTAGTTTTGTTTCCTAGCATAAAGAACAATTCCTCTTCTAGTGATGCCACAACACTCACACTTTCGCATCGCACCAGGGAGCTGGAGCGGGGGGGCTTTGAGAAAGCCCAAATATAATGAACCTTTATGGATTAGAAGAAAAAAAAGTAGGAAAAAAAGGGATAAAAGCCCTGAACACAACATGAAAATACAAAGTGTTAGCCAAAGTTGAGACACCAAAAAGCCACTGAAAAGGTGCTGTGTTCTTTTTGATGCCAGGAGGGGTCTGCTCCTCATGTCTCCTGGGGCTTAGGGCTGGCGTGGTGCAGTCCTTTAGCTGTAGGAGTTGCTTTCTCTGTGTCCATGTGCATGCTGCCTACCATGGTGAGGAAAGTGGTTTCCATCCCTGGTGTCCTGCTCTCGTAGAAAAGCAGGGCTTAAATTCCTGGCAAATTTGCATCCATAGGAGAGGTTTTGGCTGAGCTGTGGTGTGGAAGTGCTGGGTAGTGGTGGAGGAGAGAGGGCAATGCAGCAGGATGCTCCCAGGGCAGTGGGTGATGGACCAGAAAGTCAAGGAAAAGCAACAGCACACAGACAGAGGTCCCATACTGCAGGCTTGAGATGCTCATTGCCACAGCTTGGTAATGGTTAGGAGAAATGAGGGTCTCCACTGCATTCAAGCCAGGCAGGAGTTCGGGTTGTTCTTTGACTGGTCTCCATGATATTAAGAGAAAGGAGATCTTTCTAAGCAAGCTGAGCTGCTCTCAAAGGCTGGGAGCTTTGGTTGAATGAGTCACGACTTGTCATTGAGGAAGTTGGGGTATTGAGGAGTGTGGAGGCTCTGCCCAAGCTGCACCTTTAATACCAGGGCATTTCTGCATTTAAAACTACAAGCAGGTTAATGCTAGCGAGGCTTTACGCTGCAGTGCTTCTACCCTGTAACACAGAGAGCAGAAATCATATGCTCTATTATAGCAGAAGACTAAATTACCCAGGGTGCCAGGAGGAATCTTTTGTTGTTTCTCTAACAAATATGAATGTTCCCGCTCTAAAATGTCAGGAATCAGGATTTTGCCCTCCAGCTTTCTGTGTAAGGGCTCAGGGACTGCCTGCAGGCATCTCTTCTAGATGTCTGCATATCTGCCAAATCATGGACAGCCCCTGAGCCAGACGGCACCTTCTAATGGAGCTGGGTTTGATTTGCTCGGTCAAAATTCTTCTTCTCAATGTATGAAGAGGATTACGTGCTTGTAGTCCATCTTTCTAAAAGCATGAGAAGCATTTTAGAAATGGAGTGTATGGCTCAGCTGGTGTTCCAGAGGCTTTAATTAACATCACTGAGAAATTCAGATCCCAACTTTAATTCCTTTTTCTTTGTAACCGGCAGCTCTGAGAGGTTAACAAATTCTGTGGTTTGAAAAGATGTTATTATTTTTATATCCCAGAGCTGGGGTGATTCTGAAATACACCTCTGTAATTGCTCCTTCCCTCTCTTCTTCTTGATATCTGCCAGAACCACCATCCAATAGACATTACGTGGCTCACTGTTATTCATGCTCTAGTGTTTCAGCTCAGGCAGAAGTCTTCTCCCGGATTCAGTGGTTAGTGCTGTGAAAAATCCAGTAATCTTTTCCTGCTTTCTCTAACGGTTCAGTTCTGTGGTGAGCTGACAGTGTAAACAGAAGATGCACATGCAGGATTATTCTCATTCCAGCCTTTGAAATGCTCTGCGTGATGCAGAAGTGCTGTGCAAGGCACCACGCTCTGTATGTGTATGTGTATACCCTCGCAAGGGTAAAGGAGACTTCTTCCATGTTGGTGGTGCTTCTTTCAGAGCTGTAATGTGGAGGCACATGCCCATCTGCCCCAGAAGTTGCTCTTAAAAGAATCACAAACCCCAATATCTTCTCCCGGCTCATAGGGCTGCAGAATAATTCATCAGGAAAGGGACAGATGTGCTCTTCCCTGCCATAAAATTCAATGTTGGACACTTCGGTTCTGCACTCAGGTTGTCTGTTCCAGGCAAGAGGACTTTGCATGGGAAGGGAAATCCACTTCCACGGCCACATCTGCATGGGTGCAAGGCCAAGCAACTGGGCTGTGTCCACCACCTGGAGCAGAAACTGGCTCTTCCCAAAGTGCTGGACATGCTCCTGCTTATCTAAATGGTGTGTGTGGGTTCAGGTGAGCAGTGGGCACAACATGCCGACCCCCAGCTCCGCAGATCCCAGGCTGGACCCTCCACTCTTCCCTAAGGTTGAGTACGTGCTTTTGGGCTTCCACTTTCTTTTCTCCATCTGTACAGCACACCACTGCCCGTCTAGCAGTCCACTGGGTATAAAATTCAAGGAACAAGGAAAATGTAGATGATTCTGCTTCTTTGTAGGTAAAATTCCTGAGAAAATATAAATGTGGATGGGGAAAAGTGGATTTCTGGCTTTTATCCTCCTGTCTGTGGTCACTGGTGAGGAAATTTGCTACAGGAGATGTCTGAAAAATTGTGTTTAGCCATAAAAGCTTGGCCAGATGTTTCTGCTTTCTTCAGGAAATAGATTTAGAAATGAAACAGCTGACAAAGCTGAGATTTTTGGATGAAAAGTACAAAGCTCAACTCTTTCATAGTGTCACAGACACATATATATATTTTTAATAATGGTTTTTACATTACTTGGTTTTAATCCAAGGGGAAGCATTTTCCCAAGGTCACCCACTACAGTAGTGGGAAGAGTGACTCAGGCTCCATCTCCTTTATGAAATCTGCTTAAAAATAATGATCTGGGGGAAAACCCTGGCTGCTGACACTAACGGTATGACTTCCTTCCTTAGCTGCTCTGATCAATAGGTTTGCTTTCCCCGTGTAGCTGATAGAACTTGACTTTTTGAGTCTGACAGCAATGTTCTGCAATGCCAGCTGATACAGGGCCAATGGAGACTTGTGGCCACTTCTTGCTAGCAGGGGATTTGTTGAAGCAAATCAGATCCGGAGTCGCTGAGAGGGAATTAATGTGAAATGCCTTGATGTTAGTTTTACAGTCACTTTAATAGGCATAGTTACACTATTAAACTGATCTGCATGTGTTTAACTCTTATTTATACTTGAGCGGAATAAATGTTTTCCTTTAGGAAGGGTGAATTTTACAAAGTAAAAGAGCTATTATAAACCTCCCAAATGCCTCAGCAATAATGACATGACAGCTTGCAGCCTGAAACCCAGGCTCCTTATACTGTGGTAGTGCTTTAAAGACCTATTTCATCCTTTTCCCCACCTCCTCTTCTTCACCCTAATTGCGCTCTCAAGATGTCTCTGAAATGATGGTGTTGGGCACACAGCTAGTTAGACCTTGGGTTGTCACACACAAATAAAATTGTCACCTTGCTTCAGCAGCAGAACTCCTGAAATCAGACCAAGTCAGCTTCTTCTCCCTGTTGTGTTACATAGTGGAGATAATTCCCACACTGATACCCAAATGGGGCTTTGATAAATTAAGGCTCTAGAACAAGTTGCAGCTTGTGCTGGCTGGGTATAGGGATGAGCTGGCTGCATCTTTGGGTTTGGGTGCTAAAGAGCGGGAGAAGTGTTTTCTGATGGTTTTGTAGGTCCTTCTTTTCCCTTGGGTGACCCAGTAGGTCTGACTGAGGTGGACTTATCCTGACCCAATGTCCATGAGTCCAGCAACAGGAAGGATCTTGTAGCATCTACAAATTCTCCATACCCTCTTTGTGGCACACAGCATGATGAAAAGCCTTTAACCATGATCATAAAGTGAGGAGCATTAATACTTGGTTTGGGGGTGAGGAAGCTGAGACAGAACAAGCCCACTGAAATCTATTTCTTGGGGTTTGCTAGGGATTTTTTGTGGGTTTTCTTGTGTTTTTCCCCTCTTTTTCACTCTAATTTCCAACTGTACTTCGTGCAGGTCAAGAAAGCTTTAAGCCATGATTTGTAGGAGGTGAATGGACTTTTAACATAGATTCTGTGGTCCCAGGTGTCAGAGGGGTGCCAATCGCTATGTAGTGGTGCTGTCCAGTTCCTCTGCCTCTATCATTAGGAGGCACAGGCAGCATTCATTACAGGGATGCTGATTCCCAACACTTGTTAATGGAATTTAGCTGCCTGACCTTAATGTGTGACTGATATTTAATTTGAAGTTTCTGTGGATACCAGTGGGCTGTAATGGAAACAATACAGGACCAGTAGTGCAAAGCCTTAGTACTGAAAAGACAGCTAAATAAATTAAATTTAATGATTAGTAAAAATCATAGAATCATAGAGTAGTTAGGGTTGGAAAGGATCTTAAGATCATCTATTTCCAGCCCCCGTACCATGGGCAGGGACACCTCCCACTAAACCATGTCACCCAAGGCTCTGTCCAACCTGGCCTTGAACACTGCCAGCGATGGAGCATTCACAGCTTCCCTGGGCAACCCATTGCAGTGCCTCACCACCCTTACAGGAAAGAAGTTCTTTCTCATATTTGATCTAAACTTTCCCTGTTTACGTTTGAACCCGTTACCCCGTGTCCTATCACTACAGTCCCCAATGAAAAGTCCATCCCCAACACCCTTATAAGTCCCCTTCAGATACTGGGAGGCTGCTCTGAGGTCTCCACGCAGCCTTCTCTTCTCCAGGCTGAACAGCCCCAACGTTCTCAGCCTATCTTCATACAGGAGGTGCTCCAGTCCCCTGATCATCCTCGTGGCCCTCCTCTGGACTTGTTCCAACAGTTCCATGTCCTTTTGATGTTGAGGACACCAGAACTGCACACAATACTCCAAGTGAGGTCTCATGAGTAAAGTAGAGCAGAGGGGCAGGATCACCTCCCTCGACCTGCTGGTCACGCTCCTTTTGATGCAGCCCAGGATATGGTTGGCTTTCTGCGCTGCGAGCGCACACTGCAGCCGCCTCATGTTCATTTTCTCATCACCAACACCCCCAAGTCCTTCTCCGCAGGGCTGCTTTGAATCTATTCTCTGCCCAACCTGTAGCTGTGCCTGGGATTGCTCTGACCCAGGTGTAGGACCTTGCACTTGTCATGGTTAAACTTCATGAGGTTGGCATCAGCCCACCTCACAAGTGTGTCAAGGTCCCTGTGGATGGCATCCCTTTCCTCCAATATATCAACCGAACCACACAGCTTGGTGTCATCGGCAAACTTGCTGAGGGCGCACTCAATCCCACTGTCCATGTCACCGACAAAGATGTTGAACAAGACTGGTCCCAGCACCAGTCCCTGAGGGACACCACTCATTCCTTGTCTCCAGCTGGACATTGAGCCATTGAGCACAACTCTTTGCATGCAGCCATCCAGCCAGTTCTTTATCCACCGAGTGGTCCACCTATCAAATTGATGTGTCTCCAATTTAGAGATGAGGATGTCACGTGGGAAAAGACAGCTTTCCTTGGTCGCCTGTTAATTTTGTTTTGACAAACTGGATCTCATGTGATGCTGAGGAGTCCAAAAGTATTTGAGGCTGCAGTTCCCATTTTGAGGACATTGTCTTTGTCCTCAGCTTCAGCTTCATTGTGGGAGGTTCTTTCCTGACTTCGTTGTTGGAGGAAATGTTGTATCGTGTAGCTGGTCACTGAACTCTTTTCTGACTATGGCTGTCCATTAAATTGACAGCTCCTGTGAGTTATTGATTTGTCATCTTGCCACAAATACGGACAAAATTTATGGACATTTGTAGTACAGGTGGAAGTGAATCCTTGGGGCTTAGAGGAAAAAAGTTGTATTTTTCCCACTCTGCAGCCACACATGTTCCTGTAGGCTCTTGTGTTCTGTGGGAGAAGCATGGTACAGTCTATGTATCCTGGACTGGTGAGAAAGTTTTGAAATGCTCCTGGCCCCATTTGGGTGGGTGCATCTCCAGCCCTACAGCCACCATGCTCTCCTTTGCTTTGCTGAGGTGCACAGGCCCTCTACCCCGAAGAACCTCATCCATGGGGTCTCTCCTGATGCACCTATCACCCCATGGGGTCCCTCCTGTGTTACCTGCAGTGATTGGGCTTCGTATGGTCCCCATCTGGCCTTTTCCTAAGAATCCATGGGTGCCCAGAGTGGATGTGTTTACCCCTCATCCCAGTGCTCAGTTGCAGCCCTTGCTGCACTGGAAAGTGCATACATCAGGTTGATTTGATAAGTTATACCTGGGGATTGGGGAGCTTGCTCTGTTTTGGGATGCTCCCTCAGTGAGGTTGTCCACTGTCAAGAACATCCGTGCAGCTGGATCACAAGCTGAGCTGGGCTGAGGCTGTTTTCCTTCATTCCCATGGGATTTTTGAGTCTACATGAAGAAGCACAAATCTCTGCCTGTGCATCAGAGTTTTGGGCTCTTACTGTGACCCAGTACAGGTCAGTTCCTGACCAGCGAGTCCCAAAGTTAAGAGGTGTGAGTAGGTGTCTGGGTTGGGACTGTCAACCAGGTTTATTGCCAATTCCCCTCTTCCCATGAGTTCCATGGAATATATAAAATTGGATAACGAGTCCACCACCCCAGGTGTTTGGCAGGGAAACGCATGACCCCTCCTCAGTCTGGAGCAGATGAAGATGTGTCTCTGGAGCCAAGAGGAAGCCCTGGGATAGTGCAGGGGCAGATAAAATGTGGAGTTATGTTTTCCTAAATGCCTTCTAAGCATCTAAGCCCATGACACTGTAAAAGGTGCTCTGTCATCCTTTGGGAAGGAAAGGTCTCCATTCTCTAAGATGCATGAGTGAGATATATATATATATATACACACACACACATATATATATACACACACATATACACACACAGCTATACTATCTTATAGTCTGTGAATCCCTGGGGCTGACCCAGTGTACTTCAGGATGGATATTTCCACTCCTGGCCATGTGTGTCCGTGGTCTGCAATGCAGAAAACTGCCTGCTGCTGGGAAAAAATGGGTAATGTAAGGTGAAAAAAGGGTTTCTGGGGTAGCACTGGTAGAAACTCAGCCCTGTTCTTCTTTGGTTCATCTTGCTAGCAATGGTAACATACTGATAAGTGTGGGAGTCCTGGGTGGGGTATATCAGACAATGCCCTGCAAACCTGGGGTGATGTAGGAGACCTTTAGTGGTCACAGGGGAAAAGGTAGCTTTGGTCCCCGAAGCATCACCAAGAGGCAGTGGGGAAAGGAACGGCGTGGCAGCAACCTGTATTTGTACAAACACCTTTTCTTAGGGGATACGTAGGTCTGGCCTTAGGTCTACCACCAACCACTTCTGCTGCCCAGGCCAGCTCTGTCTGCCCAGTTCCCATCTCCTCCTCCCTAAACCAGGGTGCATTCACTAGCCCAGTTCTCACTGCATTGGGGTCCAGCTCTTTGCCATCCTCTCCCCTCTGCCATTTAAGTACAGAAACAGCTAATTTGGGTGTGCCGTGATTTGCCACGATATGAAGAGTCTGCTTGAAGGCCCTGCAGAGGAATAGAAATCAAACAAATTTCAGATGGCCTCACAAATGAAGCTGAAAGGTCATCACAACATCAAGCAGGAGGTTGTGTACAGTGCTGCGAGCCTCTGCTAAATATCAGCCAAAGATTAGTCCATCCCCTCCAAAAGGCCAAGAGCTATAAAGTCTCTGAGTTCCTTCTGCCATGAGTTTGAATGCACAGCATCTAAAAATGGCACAAACGCCTGTGAAAGAGAGGTACAGCTTCAGGAACAGCAAATTCAAGGGAAAATGTCAGGCCAGTGAGGTGTGTGGAAATACACTTAGAAAATGCCAAATGCAAGGTCCTGCACCTGGGTCAGAGCAATCCCAGGCACAGCTACAGGTTGGGCAGAGAATAGATTCAAAGCAGCCCTGCGGAGAAAGACTTGGAGGTGTTGGTCGATGAGAAAATGAACATGAGCCGGCTTTAGTGTGCACTCGCAGCCCACAAAGCCAACCATATCCTGATCTGCATCAAAAGGAGCGTGACCAGCAGGTCGAGGGAGGTGATCCTGCCCCTCTACTCTGCTCTCCTGAGACATCACTTGGAGTACTGTGTGCAGTTCTGGTGTCCTCAACATCAAAAGGACATGGAACTGTTGGAACAAGTCCAGAGGAGGGCCACGAGGATGATCAGGGGACTGGAGCACCTCCTGTATGGAGATAGGCTGAGAAAGTTGGGGCTGTTCAGCCTGGAGAAGAGAAGGCTGTGTGGAGACCTCAGAGCAGCCTTCCAGTGTCTGAAGGGGGCCTATAGGAATGCTGGGGAGGGACTCTTCGCTGGGGACTGTAGTGATAGGACAACGGGTAACGGGTTCAAACTGAAACAGGGAAAGTTTAGATTGGATATGAGGAAGAAGTTCTTTCCTGTAAGAGTGGTGCGGCACTGGAATGGGTTGCCCAGGGAAGTCGTGAACGCTCCATCGCTGGCGGTGTTCAAGGCCAGGTTGGACAGAGCTTTGGGTGGCATGGTTTAGTGTGAGGTATCCCTGCCCATGGTAGGGGGGCTGGAACTGGATGATCTTAAGGTCCTTTCCAACCCTAACTATTCTATGATTCTAAAATTCCTGGGTTTTGGAGGGCTTTTTTATAGCCAAAAGGGACTTGTAGATCATGTGGGTAACACTAATTAATTTGGTTTATAGCCAAGCATTGTCATGGCTGTTTAATCAGCAGCTGTGAAACAGAGCATTGTCTGTTTGCCTGCCTCCCACCCCAGCTCCTGGGAATGGCAAGGGACATAGCTGTTAGATCATGGCGTCCTGCATTTACTTGGAAATCTGGTCTTTTAAATGTTTCGTATGACATAGAATGTGCCAGTGCAGGAGCTGGGCTGGAATTTCATATGGGATAAGCACAATCAGAGCATCAGTTTAACTTGCATCAGTTGGACTCTTGTTGAAAGATCTCAAGAAGGCTTTTCCCTAAGGCCATCAACCTTCCCTTAATAGTATTGTGCTAATTAACTGGCAAATTCCTTGTGCTGATGCTGATCTAACTGGTTTCACTAATCATCTTCCCCCAGTCCAATTTCTGACACTGGGACTCCCACAAACTCCAGAGGTCTAAGACCAGGTGTCTAAGGAGCAGCTGAACCTCACACCCATTAAAACCACTACCAGCCTATATATGAGACACCCTGCAAACGTGAAATAACCTACTAGCATGAGAGAAATCTCACCTCAGATGTGGTGGGTAGTGGCTGGTCCTGAAAACATGTGGGTGGATTCATCAGTTAAAAGTGTCTGGAGTGCAGAATGCCCTGGGGACATAGACATACACTTTTCCTGTTACAGCATCTCACCTTCCTCCCTGAGGGTGACAGCTCAACAGTCTCCAGTCATTGCCACCTCTTGTATTTACAGGGCACCTAACCAGCCCTATAAACAACAATTTACAAGTTACTCCTTACCCCGTAACCAAACCCATCATCTTTATTTTGGTATATCTGTTAAGAGCATCACCCACAGCCCCAGGAGCCAAATTCCCTCTGAACACCAGTTTTGTTTTTCAGCAGCAAGGCTGCTTTTGGAAAGCAAGGTAATGATGGCGACCTGATGCAGCTAATAGGCTTTTCCAAAGTGTTTGTTAGTCCAGCAGGTCTGAGGGCTGTGTAGCCTCACCATAACTGCTCTGCTTGTAGATTTCCAAGGTAGATGTTATAAAAACAAAACCCATGTGAGAGAGTAAAAATATTTCCATCTGAGTGGGCTTGGGAAAACTGCTGTCAGGAATGGTAAAAATCATACTGGGAGGTCAGCTCAGGTCCTGGCAGGTGGTGTTCTCCTGTGTGCAATAGGAGGAGGCAGTTCTTTGACAGAAAAAGGTAAAGGGAGATAAACTTGCCTGGCTTTGCTTTGGTAATTCCCCCATTCAGTGACTTAAGGCTGCCTAGTTTGGCTTGTCCCATGCTCAGAAGCGCTTTCTCCTCCCAGTAGCAATCCAGTACTCCCCATCCCATGAGGTGTCCATCATGTCCAGCTGACGGGTTGATGTGATGTGAGGACGCTGGATCCAGTTCCCCACCCTGTGATGCTTAGTTAGCTCTGCCTGACCCAATTTGGTGGGGAACAGACTGCTGGAGGCTGTGTTTTGCTTGAAGGAGGGAGCAGACTGCTCTTGGGAGCCCTGTTCTCTTCCCCTGTGTCCTTCTCATCTGCTCAAGCCCCTTGTTTCTCCCATGGTGGCTGGGGAAGACATGAAACCAGTGGTTGTAGGTTTGCATATGCGCCTCCATTCCACCCAGCTTCGTTCAGTCTGGATTTGTTGGTAGCTTCAATGTCTTTAATATTCATGTGGATTAATCTTTTGGTGCTGCAACAGCTTTTCTGTTTGAGGTGGCTGTTTGCTGCTTTAGATTAGTTTAATTACTGGCACTGTGTTGCCTTTAAATTTAAAAGGGAAGAAAACCCATGCCATTCATTGACCGCAAGCACAGGGAGTGCAGACCCATTGTGGCTGTCTTTCCTGCAGACAGGATGAAGCCAGCATGCAGGGAGTCTGTGGCTGCCCCATCCCTGGCAGTGTTCAAGGCCAGGCTGGACGGGGCTTGGAGCAACTGCTGTAGAAGAAGGGGTCCCTCCCCGTGGCAGCGGGGTGGAACTGGATGAGCTTTGATATCCCTTTCAACCCAAACCAGTCTGGGATTCTATGATTTGCAGCAGACACACCTGGCACTGGCCAAATGCTTCCCAGCCAAGGACCATGCCATGTGTTTTCTCTAGAGACTCAGCTGTGGGACCTGGGTTACATCTCATGTGAGTGAGAGGTGGGAAGGCCTTGCTGTGGTTGGAGGTAGCTTTGGATGCAGTGTTGCAATTTGTCCACCTAAAAATCGTAGGCTCACAGACTGGTTTGTGTTGGAAGCAACCTTAAAGCTCATCCAGTTCCAACCCCTGCCATGGGCAGGGACACCTATCCCTAGAGCACGTTGCTCCAAGCCCCTGTGTCCAACCTGGCCTTGAGCACTGCCAGGGATGGGGCAGCCACAGCTTCTCTGGGCACCCTGTGCCAGCGCCTCAGCACCCTCACAGGGAAGAGCTTCTGCCTAAGAGCTCATCTCAGTCTCCCCTCTGTCAGGTTAAAGCCATTCCTCTGTCCTGTCCCTACAGGCCCTTGTCCAAAGCCCCTCTCCAGGTTTCTTGTGGCCCCTTTAGGCACTGGGAGCTGCTCTAAAGTCTCCCTTTAAGGAGCCTTCTCTTCTCCAGGCTGACTCAGCCCAGCTCTCTCAGCCTGCTAAAAATCCGTGCAATGGGCTCATGGCAGCAGGAGGATGCTTCTTGCTTGGGTGCAGCTTCTGTGCCATGTCAGAGTGGTTTCGCTCATGTGCGAATAAAATAAGGTATTTCGCTGTGACATCTCCTACTTGCTTTATAATGTGGCTTGTGGCTTATTGCTGGTGTTGCTTGTGGACAGATGGCCCAAAGTGTACCTGTATATTTGGGAGCTTTTCTTGTGAGTCACCAGGATCCTGTGCAAATCCATACCATATGTGGACTGTCCCATTCCTCCTGGAGCCTATTTGTATATAGGGTTTGATGGCAGGCTGGGACAAGGGGTGCGCTCTGCAGCATGAGCCTCCTGACTTGCTTCCAGCCAGCAAATTCCCCATACCTCTTTTTGCAAGTAATTCTTCACTGGATCTGTTGGGATTTGGGGAGGCAGTGATGTGGGACGATTGCATGGGGAGACTCTGTGCCTGCTGTTGGTTTGCAGCCTTGGTGTTGAGATGGATAACTTGGTGGAGGACGCTTTGTGAGAATGCAGCACTATAGAGTTGCCTTCAGTGCTTCCTCTGAGCAAATGGGGATGTGGTGCAGAGGGGACAACAGGTGGATCTGCACCCCATGAAAAGCACATTTTCCTAAGGTGATGTGTAGGGTTCTTCTTGGGCCATGCTGCATGACCCTGACCCAACATCAGCCCAGCTCCCTATTACACTGCAACATTCCCATACCGAGCAGCCCCCCATTGTCCCTTGCCAAAAATTCCAGCCCTGCAGACAGCAAAGTATTTGGATAACAGCACCAGCATCCCCCTGGGGACCCTCCAATGTCTGGAGCTGACCCTACTAGCACAATCACTGCTATTTCATTCTGTTCCAGCTGAGGTGGACTTCTGAAGAGTGGCCAAGCCATCGGGCTGGGGGCTTGGGTTGTCTCCTTGGCTTTTGGCCACGGGAAAGTAGCTGGCCTCCATAGAGCAAAGTCCGAGTGTGGGGTAAATCTGGAAGTGCTAAAATCCTGGTGGATAGCTGATGAAAACCTATGCTCACCCTGAGGCTGGTTAGATAGTGCTGGGCTGCAACAACTGCCTGAACTCTAGAGGACTGGGATGTCACAGGGCTGCAATTGAAACAGCAATCCATCTTCAAAATGTTACCGACACTGATTAAAGAGCTTGGGGAATTTTGCCATGTTTTAACTCTTCCTGAGCATCAGGCTTCATGTGCCAGAGTAATCCAGCCTTGCAAGTTACCACCAGAAGTGTCCAGCTGCGATGCTGGCACTGTACTGGGCGCCGGACACTGAATCCATAGAAAAGCAGATATTAAAAAGGCAAAATATCTGAGAAATAGCAGTATGGACTGTGCATGTATCTGGAAAAAAAGGCATTAATCAGCATAGGCTGCTTTTCCAAAATTATTGGAAGGCAGGGAAAAAAGAATATCCCACACATTTTTCTTTTCCCATTTTACAGGTTTAAGCCAAAAACAAGACAGAAGGAAAAAAAAAAAGGCTTATGAGATTTAAGCTATTTATTACCAAATAAAACTGCATCTGGTCTGTGTGCTTCTGTGCCAAGTTCTGGCATCATGAGAGCACAAACATCAAGAGTTATGAGCCCCTTGAAAGTGGGGTTGATGATGGAAACATTGACTTAGTCTTAATTCTCTCAGGGATGCCACATGCTTGTTGGGATGTTTCAGAATCCAGCTGCAGGGAAGTGAGATGCTGCCTGTGACACTGCCTCTTCTTACCTGGTTGCTGCTGGGCCACTTCTATGGATATTCTTGGTGGAATAAACAGGAACCTGATTTCCTATTCCCATCATGATGGAAAAGTGAGTTCCTTGCAATTAGCATCCCTTGACTTCAGCAGGAGGGGCAAATTCCCACAAGCAGGTTGATTTTCATGCTGGGACAGCTATTATTACCTCCTCCATCCTATATCTCCATATTAATCCCAGCCCAAGTGAGGCGACGTCCTTTAGGAAGCCCTCCAGGCTGGGATTTATCAACCCTGGTGCCCCAGAGGGGATTTCTGCTGTGGGTATCTGGTGCTCAGTGCTTCAGCATGTGCTGGCTATAGGTCAGTCCCTGCTGGGTTTTGTCAGGCTCGTAACCAGGCTGATGAACCTCCTCCTGCCCAACTCATGAGAGGCACCATTTTAGGCTCTACTCAACCATGGTTTCGTCTTTGGTCTTTCTGAGGTGAAGTCTCTGCATTGCCTCCCTCCAGAGGTGCATGCACGGCACCCTTGGGCTTCTTTCCAAGCCTTCTTCCTGCCTTTGGTATCAGTAAAAGAGGCTTATTGCTCCCAAGGGAACCCACCTCCTGTGTTTTATACAGCAAATACTTGTGCCTTCAGATGCGGCTGGGGCTCTGGGAGCTCATGGTTTGCTGATTACCAAAAATCACTCTCCCTCGGATCGCCTGCCAGCTGCAAATCAGATCTGTATGTTTTTTCTTGGATGTCTTTCCATTTAGCTGTATAAAATGCATTATTTCTTGCTGTCTGGATGAAGTTTTCCTTTATATGTTATTACAGTATGGCTTAGCAGCACTAACTCATGCCAGGACCTCATGCAGAAATGTAAAGTAAGAGCTATTTCCACATCGAGAGACTGATGTTTTACTTCTAAGTTATGTTTAGCGCTCTTTCTCCTGATGTAACACATACCTATAAAGTTTGGGATATGAAGTTTAATAGGGATCAGACTTCCAAAATCTTTGATTCTTAGCTACAGACTTCACATTCTTGGAGCCTAAAAAGGGAATTGTGTGGATGTGGCATGGCAGGACTTGTGTTAGATGGGGTTATTATCCCAAACCTGAGTTCAGCGCACTGCCAGCGCCCACCACATCTTATGCAGCTTCTCTTCAGCCCTGGTGTTCGGGGTGGACTGTGGCCCCTACTGCTGCCAGGGATGCAAACAGATCCTTGCATGGCACCTCCAACCAGTGCACAGTGATGGTCTAAACCTCCAAATCCTTTAGGTTAATTAAATAAAGAGGTTTGTTGAAGGCTGTTCTTGGCCTATGGGCTGAGATCCTAGACTCAGGACAGGAACTTAGGGTGCCGTACAGGGGACTTACTAACCTTTACTACTGGGAATATTTCTGCCCTCTTTTAAGAGGTGATCTTCATTTTTTGAACCCCAGCTATTGTAAGAAGCTTCTGTCTTCTGTATATTGTCACTTGGAAGACGTGCCAGCTGCTGAATGGCCACTACCTTCTGCGTTGTGGGGTGAGGAGGAGCACTTTTTGGTGTGTTTTTTGGGTGGTTTCTAAATACCTCAAGGGGACCATACAGTACCCTGGCTTCCCTGGGTGGCAGGTACTTCAGTGCTGCAAGAGTTGCCCTCTTGGCCGCACTGAGGGTCTCATGCAGCCCTGTAAATACTTTGTACCCTACCTGACATGTGTCTGCAGGGTTTAAGATCAAGTCCAGCAGGTGGCCTGCAACATGGGATCACCAAACTCCTTTGCAAGGGGATGTTCCATGTCCTGACTCTCATCCTTGCCTCTCACAGCTACATCTTTATTAGCTCTCAGCTTTAAGAGGCACTAATAACACACACAGCACTTGCCACCTCCCTTTCTTTAATAGCCAGACCAACTTCTTACCACTCCCTGGTGCTGTGCTCTCTCCGTGGGGTCAGGCAGCTGGTTTTGGTGGCACATTTCTGTAGATGCTAGGAAAAACAAAACTCAGAGCTGTGCTTTGCTGCCAAAAAGTTCTGGCTTTGGGGCTGATCTGCCAGGCAGCCAGCAAGGAAGAAATGCTGGACTGTGAAACACCCGCCACCCAACCTCACATGCTGTTCCCAGAAGTAGTAAAACACTCCACAGGTTTCCCAAACCAAACTCCCAGTCGCGTGTACTCACTATGGATCCATAAGGATATGCTGGGTGGGATCTCTTACCTCTGTGTTTAAGATGTAGATAAATAGGTTCAGCAGGAAAACCCAGCTGGTTATTACAGTCCCATTTAAAACACAGTGCGGGGGGAAAATCAGTGCACAGAAAATGGAGATGTATGGGATTGATGCAGAATAACCCACCCAAAGCAGCCTCCTGTTATGTTTCTTAGGACAGGTCTCAACTGCTGCTCCAATCTCTCCCTAGGAGGGAGGTGAAAAGCAGGCCAGGCAAACAATACCCCCAAAAGCATCCTTCCCCTCTTAAATGACATGTGGAAAGAAGGATGGGAATCCTGGAATCATAGAATCCCAGCCTGGTTTGTGTTGGAAGGGAGCTTAAAGCTTATCTAGTTCCAGCCCCCTGCCATGGGCAGGGACACTTTCCACTAGAGCAGGGTGCTGCAAGCCACATCCAACCTGGCCTTGAACACTGCCAGGGATGGGACAGCCACAGCTTTTCTGGACAACCTGTGCCAGTGCATCAGCACCCTCACAGGGAAGAGTATCTTCACTAGAAGTAAAGAATATCTACACTGGAAATCCCTGTGGACAAAGGGTATAACAGGAAGGTGATATTGTGCTGGCACAGGATTGAGGTGCTGTCCTGCATCCCCACAGCCCTTGTGGTGCAGCCTGTGCCAGGGCTGTGGATAAGCCCTGGCTCCCCAGTGCCCATGGGGTATGGGAATACCAAAGGGCTGTGCTCCTGTCTGAGCTGCTGCAGTGTAGCATGGGTGATGCTGAGCGGATGCAGGTTTGACACAAGGTGGGATCACAAAGCAATTTGCTTAAGCAGGTTTAAAAGGCAGCTGAGGGCATTGGCTTTTCCCATTAACATATTCTCCAGGGGGAAGGTTAAAGCTGCAGTCGGATTTCAGACCCACCACGTTTGGCAGCCTTTGGGTGGAGGGTTTTTGTTGTGGCTGTCACAGAACTAAGAGGCTGTGTGAGCAATGCAGCGTGATGCCCAAGACCCTGCCAGCTCCTTGCAATGTCTAGCTATTGGTTTTTTTTTACCTTATGGATTTGGCTTTTTGCCCATTTCTGGGTGTCCTACTATCATTACAGGTAGGATGGAGCTTCTGCAATCTCCCCCGGCTGGCTACTAGGAACAGTTAAGAGTGTTTTAAGACAGGTGTTGAGCACTTCCAAGTGTCTGGGGGGGACTTTGGACACTGTGAAAACAAGGAAACATTGGAAACTCAAGTACTGAATTTTGCTTTCCAAACAACTGGCTGCAGCATATCGCTGCCTGTCAAAGTCAAAGGCCCCTGCGTGCACAAGTCAGCACATTTTTACATTCCCAAGCTTAGGGATAGGGCTTGCTCCAAGTGCTTCCCCATTGCCCTGTGCAAGACAGAGCGAAGTAACAGACTGCTGTCATGTCAGGATTTCGTATTTTTATTTGAGGATGAATTCCTTCCCCTTGGTAATTTTCTCCTTTCCAGGTTGGGAACCCATTCACGTGGATGTAACACCCTGCTAATAGCTATAACCACAAAACCGCAAGCTCTCTTGCCCCCTTTGACCAAAGGGGCTCCTTTTTGTTTGGTTTTTTTTTTAATTGGGATAACAGCCCAAACCCTGGAGAAGAGCCGTCAAGCCCATATGCCTGCCAATATACTGGGAAAAGCTCCAGTTTTGTTTGCTTTTCCCAATGTGTGTCACATAAAACAGGGTTTGGGTTACATATAAGAGCTGGAATGATGCTGGGAAACAAGGGACAGCTGAGCACAATGGGTTGCATAGCTGATGGGCAAAGCCCCAAGAATTGCCTTGAAGTTCAGGTACCAGCAAAACCCTCTGTGCCCTTGGTAGTGCTGAGGTTTCACTTGGGAATAAGCCCTGAAAACGGCTGAGCAGCCCCAAAATATCACTGAGACCTGAGATGTGATGCCTGCTTTTAGTATGGGCATTGAGGGGTGATTCCTTTTGCCTGTTCATTCTCCAACCTTTCCGATGCCTTCAGACCAAACAGAAATGAAGAGTGTTATGAAAAAGTTGCTGAGGGGTTTTGCAACATCTCCAAAGCCGCGTTCCTTCCACACTTTCCTGGCAGCCATGAGGATCTGGGCCCAAAACCGTGAGAAATAGGGCAGTTTGGGAAGGAAAAGCTGGGCTGGGTGGGAAACATCATGCCGGGACGCCTGGGCCACCCATCCCTCCAGGCGTGCGAGAGTTTAGGATGGGAGGAGTGAAGCTGGGACCATTAAACCTCAGAAAATGTTTTCTTTCCATGAAATTTAGCTTTTTTTTTTTTTCCCCTTTGGTGTGACAATCCAAAAATCATAAATACACCCTCGAATGCCATACATGAGATTAAAGCTATAATTAAAACGAAGTGCGAAGTATGAAAGCAAAAAGACGAATTTAAGTGTAGCAACGCTGCTGAAGTGTTTCTCCTTCCTCCTCGGAAAATATTGCTGAATTCAACACTCTCCTGTGAAACATCATCTTCAACAAAACTTTCTTTTTTTTTTCCCCTGAAGTTAATGGAAAAGGGTTGCAGGAAAAAAGCCCTCATCCAGAGCTGTATGAACAGCTGTTTCTCTCCTGTGATGGGGCCAGGCTGCCTGGCTGTATCCCATCACTAGCTCTCGCTGCTCTCCATTCCCACTGCTCTGCATCGCTCTAACCCAGACTGCTCCAACCCTACTGACATGATACATCAGTAAATATACTGATAAATGCTGGCTATTTCCAGGTTTATTTTGCCATTGAATGCTGAGTCTAGGCTCTAAAAGGAGTCCCACCTTAGTTTTTTCTGAGTGCATTTGTCTGAATATGCTTTCACTCCATGGTGTATGGGAGACAAGATGCTTTGCTCAGTGTTAGGAATCATGTGCATGTGTGTATAAGCCCGTGCTCCAGCCAGGCCAGCTCACGTCACTAGGCAATTAATGAGAAAATGTTGAATGGGGATTGTACAAGCGGGCAGGATTTGTACAAGATTGTGCAATCTGCAGTCTCTGAGGTCTGTGTTTATGTATTTTTGGGGATGACCTAAGCTGTATTTTGCTGTGCCTGCACAGAGTTCTGCAGAGGTGAGATACTGGGTGTCAATGACCCATTAAATGTCTGTGGAGGAGCCCATTTCAGCCCTGTTTCTCTAAAGTCCTTTGCATCCCTTTTCCATCAAATGTGCAAGGCTGAGCAGGATGATGATATACCTCCAGAACTTCACATTTTCACCCAAGACCCAACCACAGCAGACCATCCTTTTGCACAATGCAAGGTCTCCATCCTGACTTGGTCCCTGGCACTGCACAGCCTGGCCAAACAAGTAACACCACTGAGAATGCTTTTTCTCCATCACTATCGTGCCCTGGGGTTGCTCCTTTCCTGGCCACGTCACTACCTATTGCATGGCAGTAGAGGTGCAGGACAGCAGGCTGCACCCTGGGCTGGATTTGAACCCGGTCCCTATTATTTTTGGCATGGTTCTTGCAATTTGCTAAATGAAATGAGAAAGCTGTTGGCAAAGGTGCTGAAAGTGAGGCACATTCCTTCCTGTCTGATAAATTTTTCTCAGGTTCTTTCCTCCTCCTATTTGATCCTCCCTGCCCCTATTTCCTTGCTCTGCAGTTTGCTGTCCTGTAATGGGAGTGAGACGGCATGATGACTCCCTCTGTTCAAGACCTCTAAATTTTATATAGCTAAATAACTGTGGATTTGCTCGGGGAGTTTATTTCTTTCATTTTGTATTATTCAGGTGCATTGTCACCTCTCATTTCCTGTTAGTAAGTCAGTTTGATTTATTTAATAAGGGTATCATAGAAATTATAGAATGGTTTGGGTTGGAAGGGACCTTAAATCTCATTCAGTTCCAATGCCCTGCCATGGGCAGGGACACCTTCCACTAGAGCAGGTTGCTCCAAGGTCCACCCAACCTGGCCTTGAACACTGCCAGGAATGAGGCATATATTCACATATAATTTGCAAAGGGTTGACACATGGCTGATGACACTGGGCAACTAGAAGGTTATTTGTAAACGCATTGTGAAGCCCCTCTGATGTCCTTCTCTTGTGCTATATGCAGCTGGAGCTGCTCCCATGATTTCAGCTTTCACTCACTCTATGCTATCGGGACAGATGCTAACTTCCCACCGCATTGCTGTCTCTGTGAGGAATCTTAATGCATGTCCAGGGAAACAAGCTGCAGGCTTCTGGGTTATTAAAGGCCTGGCAGTCTCTCTGCAGAGCCCAGTGCTTGGAAAGGCACCACTGATGGCTCCTCTTTATGGGGTTTATCTGCATCCCGAGTGCAGAAGGAGGCATTGTGGGGACTGTAATCAGTATGAAACAGCTGAGCCAGCGCAGCTCTGATTGCAATGGGCATATCTTCTGTGGTGACAAAGCTTGTTGGTGAGTGAAGCCAGGAGCTGCCATCTCCCTGTCTGAGCGATGGGATCAAGATGTAAAACCTGCCCCAGCCTCCCCTCTGACCCCCCCCATTCCCTCCATGCCCGCATGCAGACCGTGAATGCATTGACAAGCCGGCCAGGTTGCCTTAACCAGGGGAAAAATGCACATGCATCACAGGCAGCTTAACAGCATTAGGCAGATTCTGGTTTGGCCTGAAAAGCACTGGGCTCCCTGGGCTGCAGCTATCTGCTCAAGATACCTATCCCCAGCACCAGCTCCAGGCCTCATCCTTGTCCCTTACCAGTAGCCTGACTGCATCAAATACATGATTGCCATGAGGAAAGCAGGTGGAAATACATAGTTCTGCTTTCTGGGGTCTTCTTTTCATAAATTCCACAGCATTTCCCCTGCAGGGATTGCCCAGGGACTTTTCATCTCTGAGATGGATCAGTGTTTAACGGTAACTCAGATCCCTTGAGCCTTTATGAGTGAAGTATTGCTGGATTTATAAATTTGCATGCCCATAGATATAGTCAAATCATGACTGATGCTAAAGAAGACTCTTCGGTGACAGAAACACCCAGTGTTAGGCCAGTACATTTCTGTACTGGTGATGTGTATGGTGATTCTGTACGTGACTCGATGTCACGTACCAACCTGCAATAATAGAGGAAGTCAGAGTTCACCTGGGGGTATGAAGGAAGTGGCAGCACTTATTTTAATGAAAAACTTCCAGCCTGCTTCAGAAAATGTATAGAAACAATAAATATAACTGTAGGACCGGGGGGGGGGGGGGGAAGGAAAAGCTGTGGGAGCGAGAAAGCATAATCGAGGCGGAAGTGATGAGTTTCCCTGCGGGTTTCTGCTGTGTTGGAAGGGTAGAAACAGCGAGCAGCCGAAGAGGTTCAGCTCTCCACATGCCTGCATCATCTGTTGCCTTTCTAAAAACAAACTTATGCCTCCTCAGTTTGAGACTGTAACATGTTAACACCGTCTTCCAGCTAAGTGTTTTGGGTGGTTTGTATATAGCTATTAAGCAATCTTCCCTAAGCACTTTTTAGTTGAAGATGGTCTTTATGGTGCTGGTAGGGAGATGCGGTTACAGTGCTGCCAGCCTATGTAGCTGTGGGGAATACAGCAAACCTGGCTCCGTGGTGAGTCCTTGATATCCCGGTGAGGGCACAGTGCCCATGGCAGTAGCAGAGGTGAGCCAGGCCAGCCAGGGCAGCTACTGATCTGAACTCATGTTCTGGCAGCATCAGGAATTATCAGATCACAGACTGGAGGGTCATGATGGTGATCAGGGGCTGGAGCACCTCCCATATGAAGACAGGCTGAGAAAGCTGGCGTTGTTCAGCCTGAAAAAGAGAAGCTGTGTGGAGACCTCAGAGCAGCTTCCAGTATCTGAAGGGGGCCACACAAATGCCAGAGAGGGACTCTTCATCAGGGACTGTAGTGATAGGACAAGGGGTGATGGGTCTAAACTGAAACAGGAGAAGTTCAGGTTAGATGTAAGGAAGAAGTTCTTCCCGGTGAAGGTGGTGAGGCACTAGAACAGGTTGCCCAAGGAAGTGGTAAATGCTCTGTTCCTGTCAATGTTCAAGGTCAAGGTTGGACAGAGCTTTGGGTGACATGGTCTAGTGTGAGGCGTCCCTTTTTAGACTTGTATTATCTAGGCTTAGGCATAGAATCATAGAATAGTTAGGGCTGGAAAAGACCTGAAGATCATCAAGCTCCAACCCCACTGCAATGGGCAGGGACACCTCACACTGAACCATGTCACCCAAGGCTCTGTCCAACCCAGCCTTGAAAAGCAGCATAGACATTAGCTGCCTTTGGAGCTTAGCTGAGGCCAAGACCATGTAAAGCAACCAGGGTTGTCCATGATGGGAACTTGGGTTGATGGGAGGGCTGAGAAAAACTGTCCTTGCAAAACAGCCCTTGCAAAAACAGACCTTGCAAATGTGTATGGTCAATGGAAGAGCATGAGAAACTAATGTGAAGAGGGCAGAAAGGATTATGGGGAGAGAAGAAATACACTGCACTCTGCTGAGAAATAGCTCAGTTTAGATGCTTGCATTGGGATGGACTTCCCTGATTTTAGTGACATTTGGCCTCAACCAGTTAATGGGATCCTTCACAAAACTGCAATATGTCATCTGCTTTGCTGACAGATGTGACGCACTGCTCATCTCAGAGCTGCTGATATGATGTTGCTCTGAGCTGTCATCATCTGCCACAACAATAGCACTTAAATGAAAGGAAGAACCAACAGGACACGGGAAGAAGGATTTCTGGCTGACGGGCAGCCTGACAATGAGCTCAGACAAATCAGAGCTCCATGGCTTGAGATAGGAGCAGCTGGAGCTACTCATGCCCCCAGGAGGAGTACATCAATGGGCTTCACACAGCAGGGTAGGTTGGTCCTTCTGGCCAGCAGGCTGGACATGGGGCCACGTGTTTCCAGACTGGCCTCAGGTCAAAAGCCTCTTGGGGCCAGTGAGGACTGCATTACCTTTGCAGCAAGGACACTGCTCTTCTCCCTTCCTCTTTAGCTGGAGAAGAGAGGTATTTGCAGCAAAGCTGATGACCCTGCTAGGTTCCTTTGGGGTAGGCCATCAAAAAAGCCATCCAAGACCTGGCTGACCTCTCCTCCTGCAAAACCTAAGTATCCCAAAGGAAAAGGAGAATCCTCCTGTAGATTAAGGTCCAAAACTCAAGCTCAGTAAGCTGAGAGGTCTCTGCCTTGCTGATCCCAGGACAACATAGCCTTCATGCAGCCACTGCTAGGGAGTATGGCTTGTGGAGGATGCAATTAGCAGCTCCGAAGTTTGATAGGTCCTGCAGATGTTTCACTAAACCAGACTAAGGCCTTCCAAGATACAAAAAAAGGCTGGAAATCCTTAGCTAAAGTTGCACCAGGCATCAAGAGATGAGAGACGGACTTTTTTTGCTTTACTTGTGTACTACAGAATGTGTTCCAGTAAATGTGTGGGAATACCACTTAAGTTTCACTGTCTTGCATCACCCTAAGCTGTTTTTGTCTGAAACACAGCTACACTAGTGTTGCAGACTAGTGTGTTTGGGTGCTCAGAGGTTTGGGTGCTAGCACTTTTACCTGCTCTTGCACCTTGTTTTCAGGCCCTGTGAGAACCTGGAGGTGTAAAATGGCTCACCAGTAGCAGCTTTCCATGGGGAAGAATCCATGGCCATTAAAGGTTGAGCAATTCACCACGAATTGCTTTGCAAGTACCCAAGGGACACAGCAGTTAGAAGGCATCTCCCCATGACTATGGTGTTGCCCAGCTTTAGAGATGTGCCAGGGCAGCACAGAATTCCCATTTCATTATTCAGCCTTTTCATGCCTGTGGCTTACAGTGAATTGCTGACAGCAACAAATATGACCAATACTGGGGGAGTGGGATATGTGAATGGCTCTTGGGTCTGGGTTTGCAGCTCTGTCATGGAGGAATGGCAGTTCTGATACCACCTCCTCTGGTTTTAATTGGTAACATAGTCGAATCACACTGTTATCTAACAACATGAGAACAACAGCACCTTAAGAAGTGCTGCTGCTGGTATTTGTTACCCGCTGCCTCTCTCAGAGGGGCAGTGTGGAGGATTAGCTTGTATTTAACAGGTACTGTAATTACTTACACACAGGTTTGCAAATCATTTGTTTCTGTTAGGTCCTCTCCCATTGTTTCCCTTGCTGCTATTTGACATGCTTTGTGCATCTTCTGTTTCCATAGGGGTATGAACAGAAAGCACTTGGGGCTCCCTGAGCTGCTGTGTTGGACTGAACCTGCCTGCTGGCAGAGGAGAGATGGGAGCAGAAGGGATCTGTGTGAAGAAGGCATGATGTCCATGTCTTGGGATAACACTCAGTGTCTCCTGGTGCTGTTGTTCCTGGATATTGTATGCCATTGGCAAAGATTAAAAAAGGAAGAGGATGTTTTTAGGAAGGTGTTCAAAACACTAAAGGGTAGATGTTCTATTCTGGGGCCGATCCTCAGCAAAAAGGCACCTAACTTCACTTGAGCCATTCTTCACCTTGGAGTTGAATCTTTCTCTAGTTGAAGAGCCAGAAGTTTTACCATGATACCTGTAAATGCTCAGGGAATGTAGGAAATAACATGCCATATTGGGCTAAGAGCCTATCGAATAAGGCACAGTCCAGTGACAGATGTTTTGCAAAAGGCTCCACTAGAGATGACTTTCACACCTCATTTCTTCCTCATTCCCATCAGTTTCATGGCTGATCTCATAGCTGTTGCTGTTGTGTTTCCTGCAGCCACCCTCTCACTGCATGCAGCTCACATGGGTGGGCTATTGAAGGGACTCAGCAAAGACACGTGGTCTTAATCCCGGCCTTCAGAGGTGGAAGGTCTCATTCATGTCCTGCAGTCAGCGAAAGACAGTTTCTTAGAGCAGAGATAATTTCCTTGCCTATGGGACATATTTAGACAGGCAAAGAAATACCTTGAATGGCTTAGAAAGTGAGCAAGCTTTGAAAACTTCAGTGAGCTCATAACCTATGCCACATATTTTGGAAAACACTTGTTTTTTTCCCCCTTTCCTAAAATGCTGAGGCTGTATCATAGAATCATCAAATGGTTTGGCTTGGAAGAGGCTTTCAGAGGTCATCTAGTTCCAACCCCCCACAATGAGCAGGGACATCTATGCCAGGTTGCTCAGAGCTACACACAGCCTGGCCTTGAATGTTCCCAGGGACGTGGCATCTACCGTCTCTCTGGGCAGCCTGTGCAGCATTTCACCATCTTCACATTGAGCAATTTCTTCCTTATATCTAGTCTGAATCTCCCTTCTTTTAGTTTAAAACCATCACCCCCTGACCTATCACTACAGGCACTATTAAAACTTTTCTTCTTTTCTCTTTAAGACAGAAAAACTAAACCAAGCTGAAGTACTTTTGATCACTACACACTTCAGTTTGGAGCCAAAAAGTCACATTGAACTCAAGCATATGTTTTGGTTCCAATGTTCTTTGGAGAAGAAAAGCTATTAGTCAAAATCAATATTTCCCATGTAATCGATGTTAACTGACCTGTTCTCTTTCTTTTTAACCCTTATAGCAGAGAAGAAAACTGATGTTTGCCCAGTTCTTGCCCTGGATGGCCAACCAGCATGCTGGGCTGCCTTGGATGGCCAACAACCGTGCTGGGATGCCCTGGCTGCCACTGGCCCCCTTGACAGCTCTGCTCTTCTCTTCCAGGTGCTCCATTTCAAAGGTCTCAGCATCCCCATGCTACCTCCTGCCGGCATTTCCACCTGGGTCCCCAGCCTCAGCTCCCTGCCGACTTCGCCCTGCCCCATGCAGTGCAGCCCCAGCCAGGGCTGACTCCTCACATGGCCCCCCCACACCAGCACAGTGGTCCCCTGCACCAGCCCCTGGCCCCGGTGCCAGCCCTGCCCTTCCAGGACATGGCCGGACCCTCCTTCCTACCTCAGGCGCTACACCAGCAATACCTCCTCCAGCAGCAGCTCCTCGAGGCACAGCACCGCCGGCTTATGCCCCATCACAGGTAAGGGGAACCTACTTGTCCTGTAGGATACTGAGAACCTATCTTAGCCTCGCTTCAGCAAAGTGGCTCCTGCAAAACCCTGAAAGGATGTAGAGACATAGAATCATAGAATCAAACAGGTTGGAAAAGACCTTTAAGTTCACCAAGTCAAACTGTAACCCCAGCACTGCCAAGGCCACCACTAAACCATGTCACTGTGCAGTTTGTGAACACTTTGAGGGGTGGTGACTCCACCACTGCCCTGGGCAGACTGTTCCAATGCCTGACCACCCTCTGGGGAAGAAATTGCTCCCAGTCTCCTGTCTAAACCTTCCCTGGTGCAGCCTGAGGCTGCTTCATTTTGTCCTGTCAGCTGTTCCTTGGGAGCAGAGCCCAGCCCCCTCCTGGCTCTATCCTTTCGGGTAGAGAGCGATAAGGTTCCCCCTGAGCCTTCTCTTCTCCAGACTAAACCCCACAGGTCCCTCAGCTGTCCCTCATCACACTGTGCTCCAGGCCTTTCACTCACTCCATAGCCCTTCTCTGTACCCATTTCAGAGTCACATGTTGGTAACGTTGGGTTTTCTTCACAAATAAATTCATTGTGCACCCCTGAAATGCATCCACCAGAAGAGAAGATGCAGGGCAAGTTGCACCTGCAGGTGCACCTTTCCCATGGGGATACAGAATGCGCTCATCTAGTATGTCCCATGGTCATCTATTATTGTTACTTGAAGGAGAGTCATATTGGTAACACTTTGGTGTTGCAATGAACCTGTTCTTCATGTCACAGAGAGCAATAGACTGTATGAGCTACCTCATCACAGCTGCTGTTTCAAAACCATGTCAGAGATTGTACTTACCCATCCATCAGGTTTTGCACATGAAGACCTTGCTCCTCTGGGTCCAGGTAGGCTTCCCAGCTCAATGAGGGAATGACGCTGTTGACCTGCAGCACATTCAGTCACATAAAGCAGCCTAAATTCAGACTGGGCTCATGACTGCAGAGAGACTTACTCAGCAGAGGTGGAAATGGATGCCTGGCCTTGTCCTGATTGTGTTTCTTGAGAGAGGGGTTTAGATAGCACGTAGGAGAGAAGCGCTTTTTTTGGAAACATATGGAAGCTATTTGTGGGTTGTACCCATGGATCAAGAATCAGAGGATGAGTCTTTGCAATAATGCTTCATATCGAAAGAATGCTGCAGACAGAAAACACTTTCTCTCCATATTCTTTCTGCCTGAAAATTGTGTGTTCTTCCCATCCTTGTTTTGTTTTGCATAAGCTGGGGTTTTAGGTGGATTTAATGATTTGTTAATAACTGGGTAGCAAATATGTGCAAGGCTGAGGCACTGATGATACAAGTGTTTATCTCTTAGTCATAAGCTGAATTCAAATAAAAGCACAGAGCATAATTCCATGCAGAAGCTGCTTTGGTAGACGCTGTCAGTGTTACATTTGGAAGTGGGTTGTGGTATGGAAAAGGTCAGGAACATCTTGCCTGATCCCACATCCTGTTTCTGAAAGCACACCTGCATCAGAGGAGGGTGTCAGAAACCTCATAGGTTACAGGCATGAAGTCCCAGTAATGGGAATCTGGGTTGTGTCTTTAAAAGTGAAGCCCCTGAACTGTGGCTGCATGCAAAATTCTTCATCTAGCTGTTCCCTGCTGCATTTGCTTTAGTGTTTTCCCATAGATTTGTTTTGTGATGGCTCCACTGGTAAGCAGGGACTCAGCAGAAAGCAAGGTGTATAAGTTCGTAATGCAAATCCTGCTTGTGCATCCACCTTGTCTTTCTCCAAATGGGGATACTGATCAAGCAGCACATGCGCTCCCCTAAGTAATTCAAATAAGCAATAATCATGAGAAGAGACTCAAATCCTCAGAAAAACCTTGCTACATTTTCTACTATTTTCCTTTCCCTGCCTGCAAGGGCAGCAGAGCTGAGGGAGAAGGAGCTGGATCCCAGCCTGGCCTGTTCATCATCCAGAGAAATATTGGCAAAGGCCAGCGAGAGTAAATTCTGCTTTCAGTTACTCCTCAGTAATCCTGTTATGAATGAGGTTTCCCAGGAGTTTATGGACTGCATGGGGAGACGAAACAACCTGCAGCTTCTTTATGATGATGGATAATGGCTGAAGCAGGGGCACGTTTTATCTTGTCTTGTTTATGGTGCTGGCAGTGAAAAATAAAATAGTGCAAATGGCACAAAGCTGCTGAGGCAGAAGTTGTTTGGTTTCCTCTTTTTCTATTAGCGTAACAGCATCTCCTGTAAAGTGAGCATAAATGGATGCCATGTCGGGGCGGGGGGGAAGTGGAGGCCTGCATTATGTCTGTGGTGACCATGAGTAAATGACATATCACCCCTGACACCTGCTTGGACTCTTTTCTCTTGAACACATAGAATCCCAGCCTGGTTTGTGTTGGAAGGGAGCTTAAAGCCCATCCAGTTCCGACCCCCTGCCATGGGCAGGGACGCCTTCCACTAGACCAGGTTGCTCCAAGCCGTGTCCAACCTGGCCTTGAACCCAGGGATGGGGCATATTCACAAGCTCAGCCATTTGCTTCTGTCCCTTGGTTCATTGACACATACTCTTGAGCAGGAGCTGTACATACCAGCCACGCCGTGTGGCCCACCCACTCTCTGTCTCCTCCCCACAGGCGGGCTCAAGAGCGCATGTCTGTCCAGCCTCATCGCCTACACCCCAGCTTTGACTTCAGCCACCAACTGCAAACTCCACAACCCATAGGGCCCCAGCCCAGGTATTTAGCCGAAGGCACGGATTGGTAAGTCTTCCACATTTCACTAGCGTGTAGAATGATGTATTTGAAAAATATTGGAAGGGCCACAAGTGTTTGTGAATGTCACCATGGATCAGCGCCTCATGGAAGTTAATGGTTCAGCTCAGCAGATACAATGTGTGCAATAGAAAACTCATCTTAGGGAGGGCCATCTTGGCTGAAGCACTTACAAAATCATAGAATGGTTTGGATTGGAAAGGACCTTAAGATCATCTGCTTTCAACCTCCTACCATGGGCAGGGAGGCCTTCCACTAGACCAGGCTGCACAAGGCGTGTCCAACCTGGCCTTGAACACTGCCAGGGATGGAGCATTCACAACTTCCTTGAGCAGCCTGTTCCAGCACCTCACCACTCTCATAGTAAAAAATTTCTTTCTTATATCTAACCTAAATCTCCCCTGTTTAAATTTAAACCCATCACCCCTTGTCCTGTCACTAGAGTCCCTGATGAAAAGTCCCTGTCCAGTACTCTTGTAGCCCCCTTCAGATACTGAAAGGCTGCTATGAGGTCTCCATGGAGCTTCTCTTCTCCATCCTGGACAGACTGAATTCTCTCAGCTTGTCTTCATACAGGAGATGCTTAAGCCCCTGGTCATCCTCGTGGCCTCCTCTGGACTTGCTCCGTCTATATGCATGTATATGATCACACTGAGGTGTTGATATTGCTCGTGAATCGTCATCCGTGGGCAGAGCATCCAGCCAAGCATTAGTCTTCCCCATGGGCTTTTCCTGCCAAAGGGTATAGCCAGGGCCCTGTAGACCAATGTCTCTGTCCAAACTAGATCTCCTGCTGTCCACCAGGCACTCAAAAAACAGTAACCACAGCTTCTTCTGTCTAAATTAGAGAGCACTCTGCTGACCTGCCCTGCAGGATGGTATGAATGAATTAATAGTTGTTAATTGTTCTGTTAATTGTAGTGTTCAGTGCCCTGGAACAAACAAGCTGGGAATTGACAGTTTCATTTTCAGAGCAGGTCTTGAACTCTTGCGCAGTTAGTATTAATAGGGCCCTATTTGGAAGAATAAGAAAATAAAAACATAATTCTGAGCTTGTTAGCTGAGGAAAGTCCATTTTGTTCACCAAATGGAAGAAATAGCATGTGAACATGTAATTAGAGACAATCACAATGAGTATGCACAAGGGGAGCAGAATAAAATGGCACAGGAAATCTTAATTATGGCATTTTCTAACATCTGAGCACTTTACTCTGCAAATGGAGAGTCTTTTGAACAAAGAGGGAGTTTTCCCCCTCCAGGTTAATAATACACGACTTAAGGTATGGCCAGATCCTTCTGCTATTTTCTTCTCAGGTGTTCCCTTTACCAGCACCACTGTGGGCTGAATTTGGCCGAGATGATATTGTTCAGATCAGTTTGCAAAGCCGTTCATGTACCATCTGGATACAGCCATTCTTTCTGCCTCTCTTGTAGCAGAATGTTTAATTATAATCATTAGAAGGATCTGATAAAGCATCACTCTATGTTCCCCTCCTCCTCCCTCCTTTCCCCTCTGTGTTGCTCCATAGCCTTATAAAACCGAAGAAGTAAGGATGACAGAAATCATATACTGTGTATATATATTTGGGTGACTCACATGTGCCTCGGGGCACATGTAGAGTTTTGCACAGTGATGGATATAAAAACTTTGCTCTCATGTGTTGCCACTGCATAAGCAGCAGCAATTGTAGGCACTGTTGTGAGAAATGGGGATGGAAGGAAGATCTGATGGTCATCTCAGATAGCCCAACCTCGATTAAAATCCCCTGGTGAAGAATAAATAAACTCACATTTGGTTGCTTAAATCCATCTTCTGCATTTGAATCTAATGATGACCATTCAACCTGTTATCCTTGACTTGCTGGTTGTTGGCAGCCCATGTACCATAAGCATCACAATTCTTGAACCTCGCATCTGAGCATCAAGTTGTTGTACAGTAATCCATGTAACACAGGCTAGAAGATTATGGTTAGTTTTGGTTTTTTTCACCTAATGTGCTCTTGTTATTCATCTCCAAACCCTAAGAAAACACTGTTCCATGCAGTCTTCTGCTTTGGATCCTTATGTACTACCACAGCATCACTTCAGGGGCCTCAGCATCCGATTGTAAGGCTTTAAATGCATGAATGCACAAACATTTCAGTAGTGTTGTTAATGCAGTTACTTGTGCAAGTTAACGATGGCCATTCATCTTTGAGAGCTCTCTGCAGCCCTCAATCTCAAAACACTCCATGGATTATCACATCTATTTTTTAGACAGTGAATATGGGAAGGCAGAGAGGAAGTGGTCAAGGTCATGTATCAGGCCACTGACAGGGCTGGGAACAGATCCAAAGCCTCCTGATTTCCTATTTACCCTTCCATCCACTTGGGAACAGTCTTAAGCAACTGGATAAACATCAAAAATTGTGACACGGGAGCTGGAAAGTGCCCAGTCCTGTGGCTTCTCACCCTGGCTGTGCTCTTTCCAGTCATCTGCTGTCTCTTATCCTCCGCCAGGTTTTGTCTGTCTAGCACATGGCTAGCACAGGACCAGCAAAGGTAGTCTGTTTTTGCTTCAGTTTAGTGTGGGCTGCCTTATGAGGGAGCACTAGAGCACAGGAACTGGTGCCTGGTATGCAGGCGGCTCTGGCCAAAGGATTCCTGCATTTGCTGTCCCATCACATCTGTTACCTGCTGTTGGGAGAAAGCAGTTTCCCAGCTGCTGGAGGACACATCTGGGTTGCTCCTAACAAGCCATCGCACTTGCTGCTGCTGTCCTTCACACAGGGGAAGGGAAGCTCGAACCTGAAAGAGGAAGCCACTTCTGTGATCTAATTAGCTTTGCTCTGGTAAATGTGAAGACAATGGTTATTACAGAGCTGGCTTTTGTAATTATGGTAAAGAGAATTATATACTTGTTTGCTGAGACACTCTAGCTGGACAGACAAGGGATCAGATAATTGCATTATAGACACAGGAGCTGTGTTAGGTCTTCTCTCATCTCCTCCACATGGTGTGAGGATGGGATTGCAGTTTGTCTCTGCATGCTGGACTGGGCAGGGCTGTGGTGTTTGCCAGGATCTTGGTCATGCCAAACCCTGGGATTGAGATGGATTATTTTTCTGGAGGAAAAATCCACCCAAACTTGCCAAGCTGAGCCCCCTGCTCTGCTTACCCAGACCAGGGTGCATGCATGCAAGTGGGACCATTGGGGATGTCCTGATTCATTGTCTGCTGGGAGGTGTCTCTGCCTATGGCAGGGGGTTGGAAAGGAATGATCATTAGGTCCTTTCCAACCCAACCATTCTATGATTCTATGATTCATTGGTACTCGCCTGCTGCTGGTGTGACACCCTTTCCTACATCACTTTTATCCATAAATCTCTTACCTTCTGCACACAGAGCAGTTCCGGAGCTCCCTGAGGCCAAGTTCAGGCGAGGTGCAGTCTCCCATGCCTCCCCAAGTCCTACCATGATGTGGGTTGGGAGATCTCCAAAGAAAGCACAGGAACATCTAAAAGACCCCAGATGATGCCTAATTGGCTCCTAACTACTGTGGATGATTCATTGGTGTGTTCCCTGAACAATTAGCTGTATTCCCACAAAATATTAAAAGCAAAATGTAATTGTTTGCAGTGATGGCAGCATGGGGAGTACCTGGTCTGACCAGACTGAGTTACTGAGCCTGGGTATTGATCAGAGCCACCAACATGCTCTTGCTCTGAAATTAGCAGGCTGAGTCTGTGCAGCTCTTGACCCTGGATAACACAAAAGCTAAACAGCATAAAACCAACCCTTTACTCCTTCTAGGTGGTACAGTCATGAGGGATTGCCCAAAATGGAGGAAACTCCTTTCCAAGCAGCAGTATCACGCAATGTTGAGGAACCCACAGCAGCCCAGATCCCACCAGTGGAGGTTGCCCTTGAGCATGACCTGACTTGGCATAAGCCATGAAATACAACCGTGCAGTCAAAGCCATAGGAATATAGAATCACTTAATAAACTAGGTTGGAAAACACCTTTAAGATCATCAAGTCCAACTATTATGCCAGCACCACCAAGGCCACCACTAAACCACATCACTAAGGGCCTCATTTACATGGTGTGTGAACACTTCCAGGGATGGTGACTTCACCACTGCCTTTGGCAGCCTATTCCACTGCCTGATCATCCTCTGGTGAAGTAACTGTCCCTAATCTCCAATCTAAAATCCATATTCTCATCCTTGTGTCCACAGGGACCTCAGTGTCGATGCAGGACTGACTCATACCCAGTTCCAGGTCCGTCCAGTCCCTCAGCCCTATCAGCATTACTTAGCTACACCTCGGATGCACCACTTCCCCAGAAGCACATCCTCGACACAGATGGTAAGTTAAATGCTTTTACCAAGAAATGTTTTATGCATTGTCTGCCAGAAGGCAGTCAAAATAAAGGCTGCTATCTTTCTATCACCTGTCTTCTGTGAATCCCACTTATCTCCGGCCGTAGGAGGGAGTGTCTGAAAGGATAATGTTGCATCATTGCACTCTGGATTAGAGAAAGGAAACGAAAGCTCAGCTGCTCTGAAAACATTTGATCGACTGCATGCAACACCATGCTCACAAGCTGGTCTGCAAAACCTGGGCAGCATGTGAGAGACTCAGCAGTTATTACTAATAGTATTATTAATACTGGAACAAACTACGGTCTCCCAGAACTCTGTGTATGCATAAGGAATGGTGATAGGTGATCCCTTCCCTGGGCTCAGAAGATCATTCCTCGTCATGTCTTTTCTCTCTACATCAGTCTTGATGCCATCTGTAGAGATTTATCACAGGTGGAGGTGGGATTTGATGAGAAGATGGGCTGACTGGGGTCATTTGCTGGCCCTTCTAGCAGGGTGCTGTGTTTGGAGCTGAGTCATGCCAAGCGCTTCTAGTCCGGAAACCATCTTCAGAAATCCCACAAAGGTGTTTTTAACTCGCTCCCATATTTAGACCCTGACACCTGTGTACTACAGTGATGCTTAAAAAATCAAAGTGTGGATGGAGAGAAATCCACCCATTTAAACTAAATAAAATAAAATCCCCTTTACAGCTGATCTATGTTTCGAGTTTGGTACTGCAATGTTACGAATGCAACAGGAACATTATAAGTTTATTCAGAAGAAATGCATGTTCTTAGTTATCATTTATAGGAGATCTTTTTAATAAAACTATTTTTTTTTTGTTTGTTTTTTTTTTTTTGTTATTACAATGCTTCCACTGGGGGAAGGTGCCAGTCTGCTTTTTCATTGTAGATTTTCAAGGCACTTGATTTAAGTCAAGGTGCACAAGGGATTTCAATGTGCAGTACAGGTGGCTTTATTCTTCTCCCTCGCTTCTCACAGGTTGTTCATGAAATCAGAAATTACCCTTATCCTCAACTGCAGCTACTTGCTCTTCAGGGACTGAACCCAAGCAGGCACACATCAGCTGTGCGGGAGAGCTATGAAGTACGTATTTCACAGGCTGGAATTGTCATTTAACTTTTAATGCTGGGAATCTATGCAAGCTCTGGCATAAACTCGTGTTTTGTGGCATGGGAGTTGTCCTGAGTCTTACAGCAGTTTTAGTAATAACTGGGAAGCAATGTTTGAGTGGGTCTGGTAAAAGCTGGTTTACTCCAAAGTGCCTGCATCTGGCTCAGTTTGACTGTGACTTCCTCCATATCTGTCAACAAAGAAAAGAAGGCTCCAGGGAGACCTTAGAACAGCTCTCAGTGCCTAAGGAGGCTACAAGAAACCTGGAGAGGGGCTTTGGACAAGGACCTATAGGGACAGAGCAAGGGGCAATGGCTTTAACCTGCCAGAGGGGAGACTGAGATGAGATCTAAGGCAGAAGTTCTTCTCTGTGAGGCTGTTGAGGATCTGGCACAGGGTGCCCAGAGAAGCTGTGGCTGCCCCATCCCTGGCAGTGTTCAAGGCCAGGTTGGACAGGGCTTGAAGCAACCTGCTCTAGTGGAAGGTCTCCTGCCCATGGCAGGGGGCTGGAACTGAATGAGCTTTGAGCTTCCTTCCAACACCAACAGCTCTGGAATTCTATGAAAATGCTCCTGTTCTACAGGGTTTTGTTTCCCAGCAGAGCTCAAATTCCACAATAATTTCTGAATTGCTGGATATCCTGCTCTTTGCCTTGAGTCTTCAGTTATTAGCCCAAGTACCAAGGCTCAGATCCATCATTTTAGCATGACTGCTTTGGGGCTGATGGACATTTCTATGAAGGAAAGGGCAGGAGGGAGCCTTGGTTACCAGCAGGTACGGTGGGTTGGTGGGACCTCGTGCCTAGGATCATTACTGATTGTGCTTTGCTGCTGTGCCACAGGAGCTACTGCAGCTGGAGGACAGGCTGGGCAGTGTGAGCCGTGGTGCTGTCCAGAACACCATTGAGAGGTTCACTTTCCCCCACAAGTACAAGAAGGTGAGAGCCCCAAACCACAGCAATGGCGACAGCTCCTCTCAGTTGTACAAGTGCTGTGCACATGAAGCAGACAGAAGGAAGGTCTTTACGGCGTCACAATCCTTAGTTTGTCAAACTGGTGGCCATCAATCAAAATATTTCCCAAATTGGGTGAGAAATGTAAAACCCAGAATTGGTGCTTTGATAATGCGTGGGCCTCCCGTGGCTTTGCGAGGAGCGCCTCCTTTGTTGGAGCTGATCTCCTTTCTGCAAGGAGATGGTGCCATGTTTTTGGGTTGTGGTGAGTCAAAAATGGGTAAAATGCTTGCTTGGGTACAAATTTCACATGTTAGTAATTTGCAGCTAGGCAGTTAGAAGTAGAGGTGCTGTATTGCCCACATATGAAGTGAGTTAACTCGGGCTGTGCTCATCTCTGAGCGCATCTCCAGTGGATCCAGAAGAATCATAGTAGTAGGAATGGATGTGTGTGTGTAAGAGAAAAAGGCAGAGCTAACTGGCTAAGTGCTGCCCCATGGTGCGACATGTGGCTGTGCCAGTGGCTAAGTTGTCATGAGACACAGTGGTTCCCCTTCCTGGCAGTGGTGGTCCCATGTGCTTTGGGTTCTCCAGGAGAATCCTCCAGCAAAGGAGATGTTGAGCTATCTCCACTGTGAGGAGGGGAGGGGGGCTGTGTTAAGGCAGCAGAGGTCAGGCTGCTCTGTGGGACACTACCACCAGCCCCATTGTTACTGGCCCCAGGAGGAGATGTGCCAATGAGCAGAACGTTGGTAGCACCCTCCCCTCACTGGCTGCTTTGGTTTCCTCAAACTGGACGAACTGGCTGATAGATGAAACTCTTATTATTTACCTTTGTGCAACTGCCCAGGCTTGGGAGAGCAATCGAAAGTCAAGTCCTAACTAATTTGTTGGTTATCTTTTTTAACCTTGTCTTCAGAGAAGACCGCAGGAGGGTAAAGCTGGGCAAGAGGATGGAGAGGAGTCAGACACTGACGAGAAATGCACAATCTGTCTGTCCATGCTTGAAGATGGAGAAGATGTCAGGTATGATCTTTCCATCTGCTCTTCTGTCTCCCGAAGCCATCTGAGTTGTATTTATTGGGATTAAGGCTGGTGTGTGCTGGTGGGGTTGTCCCTGTTCTTGTCCTGACAAACTCGAGCTGTTGCAGGGTCTGGGAAACCAAATGCTCTTTAGAATCTGTCCTGAGCCAACAACAAAACCCCACAAACATCTCCAGGCTTTCATCTGCATCAGATCTCTGCCTGCGACAGAGGATGGGGACAAGCAATTGCAAGGGGCTAAGCTACCATGTCTGAAGAAGCTGCAATGCAGCTACACTACCTGGTCCATGTTTCTCACCCTTTAATTGCCTTAAACCATCAAGAAAAATCCTGATCCTTTTGCTGTGGGTCCTTGTGGTTCAGGGTCCCTCTGACTCATGACAGTGAACAAACTGATGATTAATGTGATGTAGGTGAAAAGCAGCTACATTCCCTACACCAGATACCCACATGGGGACCCACCTCACTGCTAATGAACCTCAATAGTGAAAAACCAAGAGGATTTGCAGTGAAACCTAGGGCTCTTGAATGGTTAAAAAAGCAGCAGCCTGTGTAATTAGGGTGCCAAGGACACTCATCTTTGACTTAGTACCCTCTGTGAGCTGGCGCTGCTGGGGAAGGCTGTAGCACTGGTGTTTGAAGCATCCACTGCTGCTTTCTGGCTCTTCTTGTTCCCCTGGACCTCTTCCAACCTTAACAGTGTGGTACCTCTCTCTCTGCAGGCGGTTGCCCTGCATGCATCTCTTCCACCAAGTGTGCGTGGACCAGTGGCTGGCCACCAGCAAGAAGTGCCCGATCTGCAGGGTGGACATTGAAACACAGCTTGGCTCGGACAGCTGAAAGGACTGGCTGGATACACCATTTTCCTTACCAGGTCGTATGGCCATAAACCCTTGCAGCAAATTTTTTGCCTTCTGAGCCATTTGATTGAGAAGAAAAGTCTGCAGGCACGTTAGTGAGGAGGAGGTGGAGGAGGTGGCAGTACAATATCTAGCAGTAGGAGATATTGCACATATGCAGGATACGGGCCCGGTAAAAGGGAGCTGGCATTCCCGGAGCGCAGAGACCCCGTGCTGCAGAAGATTTAGTGTTGAACATGAAGGAGCTAGTTGTGGTAGTCTGGCCTGTCAATCCTGCATTTCATGAGGATTGTATATATACCTCTCGAATATGTAGAAACATGTTAGGGGTCCTTTAGCTATTTCTATGGATGGCAGCTGGAGCATGTTAGCTTGAGAAATGTTGTGTTTGATGCCCTACTCATCTTGTGGTGGACATGTTGCTGTTAGCTAATTTGCACCAAATATTTTTTCATAGATTCCTTATTTTGGTGCCTGATTAATACATTGCAGAGGGGGATGAAAAAAGGTCAAACCTTTCCCACCCTTTTTGGGTGGGGAAGAGGCGGAAAAGCAAAATCCTGTTTACAGTCAGAAGGGTTGTGCTCTTTGCCTCAACCGCATGTGCTTCCTTTCCCTGCGTTTACAGTGTGTCCCAAATTTAGAGAAGCCTAAAAAAACCAACTAAAATTTGGAATAAAATTAATGAAGCAATAGGGAGAAACTTCATTCCTGCTTATCTGCTGATGCTGGACACTTTCTGTAGGGGTGCAATATTAGAGTAGATGTTTCTTGGCTTTTTATCTTAACGAAGTAGCTTGCCATATTAAAATTCAAGGAAGGGGTGTCTTCATGATTGTCATTATCTGTGTTGCTTTCTGATGTGAGCTGTGAGGCTGGTTGGCTTCATCAGCCATCCAAAATGATGGTTACTGGAGTCTGTGCCTACAGCTGTGCTTTGGAGCATAGTAATGACAGAGAGGTGTTTAGGGATGTACAATGCCGACTTCTCTCGCATGCAAAAGCATCTCTGATAATAGGATGGGATTAAAATGAATGCTCACAAGGCACTGTTGAGGCCATGAGCATTTCTGCATGGAAAAGGGAGGCAGGTTAAAAGGAGGTTTTGACTCTTTTTGGAGGGGCTGGGTTGTGACCCTGCCTCAAAGCATATGTACCTGCACCCATGTGCGTTTGTATATGCATTTCAGGCCATATCCATGCAGAGAATTCATTGGTTGGTAGAATTAAACTTAATTGCATTAACAATCAAAACAGAATTAGGAGGATTCTGTCTCCAAAGACTGAGCTGTTGCAATCCCAGCTCCCCCTGACATAAAGACCTCAGCTTGCCAACCACAGGGACTGAGCTGAAAACCCTCCGGAGAACCAACATTCACACCATAAACCCATTTTTCACTTTGTTTTTTGAATCTTTTTTATTATTATCTTTGTATACTAGGGGAGCAAAAGAGAGAAAATCGGAGGAGAAAAAGGAATTAGTTGGGAAAATTATATATTGAAAATGCTGATGTGGCGCTAGTGATTTCTGGCTCCCCTGAGCATCCGTTTCACTGGAGCCAAGCAATGCTTTTCAAGTAGAAACAATCATAAATTACTCTCTATCTGGGAGGCTGAGAGAGTCCCATGAGCTGTAGTTGGAAAACACCATCCTCAGAGGCACCCCAGAGATTGTTTTCCCAATTAGAGGGAGGAGAAAAAGAGGGGAGCCCTGTGGGTGTGAGGATGGAGGAGCCCTCTTTTGCTGTGCCCATGTAAGTAGGAGCGAGTGGACAGGGGGACAAATAGTGACATATGAGGAAGACATAATGGGTTACAGTGAGGGTGGTGAAACACTGGCACAGGTTGCCCAGAGAGGTGGTAGATGCCTCATTCCTAGAAACATTCAAGTCAGGTTTGATCATGCTCTGAGCCATCTCAGTTGAAGGTGTCCCTGCTCATTGCAGGGTGGTTGGGCTATATGAACTTTTAAGATTTCTTCCAACCCAAACATTCTATAATTCTATGAGCCTACGATGTATTTGTCACTCAGTGCAAGTGATGACTTCCTGCGAGATGTGATAGTCCAAGGCCTGATGTCCATGAGTCAAGGAGTGGCCCGTCGATACCTATGGGGCTTGCTCCAGCAGTGGCAGATTGAAGCAGCATTAAAAATAATATTAATATTACTAATAATGTGGACAAGCAAAGCAAGGCTTTGCTAGTAAAATACACTGTAAGCCTGCCTGGTCTATCTAGGCATGAGCTGGGGATGAAGCAGGGAGAGGAACAGGGTGATTTAGACCCTGGCCATGCGGGGAGGGAACAAGGACCGCTTCCGAACCGTGTGTTTTCTTAAAGCCTATGCGAAAGTATTACTATTTGCCTAATGAACAAGCACAGTTTTTAAAAAAAATAAATAAACAAACAGACGAAAAAAAAAAGTACCCTTTGGTGAAGAAAAGCACCAAACTCCCGTGGTCTTGTGTGAGTGATTGATCCCAAGGTGCGTGCGAGCTTACAGCGTCTGGACTTGCATCGATGTGTCAGGTTCCTTTGCGTTTGAAATAATTATTTACGTGTAGGTTGAGATTAATAGGGTGAGTTTGAACAGCGAAACAAGATGAACAACGACAAATATCTAGAAACAAAACATGGATAGTTTACAGGGTTTTGTGAGCTTAAATGCCTTATATTTAACAATCATAATTTATGACTAACTTGTAGATATTGTGGGTTCTTATTTAATTATTTTTATAGTTGATTTTTTTTTGCATTTTTAATTATAATTTATTTATTTAGAAATTAATACTAATTTTTTTTATTACTCCTATTACCTCATTTTTGCATTGTTTCTGGGAATGGAATGCTTTGCATGCATCGGTACTTTAAAAATAAAAAGTTAAACATGGGATGTGGGGGGTAATGCTTATCTTGTCACAAAAAAAATTAAAAAAATATAAAAAAAATCAGGGTGTGTGATTACAAACTGTATTACTGTGGTGCTGTTACCTTGGATACATTCCATAAAAATGCAAACCTTTGATTCTGTATGCTGTGACATAGTGGAAAACTGCAATATAGTGACTGTGTTTAGCACATATATATGAATATTATTTGCACTCATAATCAAACTCTGGTGATCCTTTCACTTGTGTCCTTGTGCATTGAAGGTGATTAAGGACGCTCTGCAAAACCAAAACATTTCAGTCGATTCTTGCTACCACCCCATCCCCTGACACTGCTGGCAATTATCCTGCTCTTGCTGCATGTATTACACTGCAACAAGACCTGCTATGAAGCTCTGCTTCAGGCAATACATGCATTTAGTGAAAGACTCTTCAAATTTCTCAAAATCCAAGGAAGGAAGCCCAGGCGTGGTGGCTCTGTGTAGTTTTTTGTGCCTATGGTTACTTGGTTTGGTTCTTTTCACCCTCTGTTACATGCATGCGTGCATGCCTCATGGGAGCTGAGAAGAGGATGGAGGAGGCAATCGGTTGAGCCTGAGCTTGGAGGCAACAAAACTGAGGGATTCATTGCAGCTTTTAAAGTTTAACCACTGATTAGAGGTACCACTAAGCTGAGAGGGGCTGGGATGGATGTGAGAGTAATTCGGCATCCCTTTGTAATGTCTGCCATGAGTATTCACTGTAACCCAGCTGCAAAACACACATGGAGCAGAAGGCCTCGGTGCTGCTTGTCTTGATCAGTTAATATCATCCCCTTTGTTAAGGGGGAAATCTCAACTTGGAGCTTTTTAATCTACTGTCAACCTGGGACCTCCACTGGAACCCTTCTGTACCCAGAGAGTGGGGCAACCCCAAGCTGTCGTCCTGCTCCTGCAGTGGTGGCCAAGCATCTCCATTTCCATCCCCATCCCCAGGCATAGCCACAGCCTCACCGCTCTCACAGTGAACTGCCTTTTCCTAAAAAGCTCCTGAATATCAAGGGCTCAAGCCTTGCAGGAGGTTTTAGAGCATCTTTGATAATATTTTTAGCTTTAAGCCATAACCATTCTCAGCCAGTGGAGATGCTCAGCCATCTATGAACAGACATTGGGATCAATGCATGTGCTCAGCCAGTAGTCACTCCCCCCCCCCCAAAAGGCTTTGGATGCAATTCTCTTTTGGGTTAGAGAGGCACAGAATAACTGTACCTTGATTTTCTTTCTCTCTGTCCCTTCAGGGTGCTGCTCTGCTTTGTTGACTTTGCCTTACCCTGGGTTTAAAACCTGTCTGTGTTTTTTTTCCTTGCTGCTCTCTAACACTCTCCCCTGTAGCCTGTAGCTGCAGTTCTGAGCTGCATGGGGATGGGGAATTGGTTGCTCCCCCCTACAGCAAAGACACTGCAAAAGGAATACGTGAAATGAGTGAGCGAACAAAAATCCTCTCCTTTAATGACCTGGGCTGGTGAAAGGATCACCCACATTTTTGTACTCCTACTGCTGTTCTGTTGTGCTGTGCAACATTTTCCTACATAGACTATTTTATAGAAGAAAGCTAGAAAAATATTTATTATTAATATTAAAGCAATAGTGCATTGAAGAAATGAAAAGACATTAGAAATTGTGTAAATGCTTAGATTCACTTTTGGTGGATTTTTTGTACTTTATTTATAACTAATAAAACAAACTGCATTGCTAACTATAAACCAGTTCCACACAGAAGTCACCTGCTGGGGAGAATTGCTTGGTCTTTATTCAATGCTCCTTTCTTGTTTCTTTGGGTTTAAGTAAATTCTTCTTTCACTGTCTATGCCTTTGGACTTTGATGTGTAAAAAGGACACTACTGGTGTATAAAACACTCTGCCCAGCTAGTTTGCAGAGGCTGCTGGAGTTTGAGCTCCATGGCCGAGGAGAGGTGAGGCTCTATACACTGGGCATACCACCATGCATGATGTTCTGTGGCACAAGTTTTGTGATTAGGTGCCAAAATTACTTTCCAGAACCAGGCTGGAAATTGCTTGTTAAAGAGAGATTCCTCCTTTAAACACATCCATGGTGCCTGTAGGTTATCTCCATCATGTCCTGAGTGATAACTTCTGGTCCTCCATCATTCCAGTGGAGAAGCATCTCCCTCCCCGCAAGTCTCCTCTTTAAGGAAACTAGTCTTTATCTTTACTAGTCTTTAACTAAGGAAAGATAAACTTATCAGAAGAGGGAAAAAAAAAATCCTCCAAATGAATACAGATATATTTGAGATAATTTTCAATCCTTTTATTGCCTGAATCCAGTGGGCCACACGTCCAGCTATGCATCCAGCACAGCTCATTTCATAGGTCCTCTTGCGCTTCTATTTCTTCACACAATGCATGGTGAGAGTCTCTGCTCCCACCCACTTTCTATTCAGCTGTTCCCCCTCATATATTTCATGTAGAAAGGCTGAGACCAGTCCTCAGCTTTGAGTATGTGATTAAACAAACTAGCTTTGGAGACAGGCAGCTGCTGATTGTAGATTTCATTCTTGTAGCTGAAGGGAATTTCCAGCTCCTCCAGCATCCAGCAAAGGCCGCATAAGGGATGCATCATATTCAGGCAATGCAAAGCTGCCGTTATAGGAAGGTTTTATAAATTCAGACCACAGAAAACAGGTTAAAAATAACCTGCTGGTCCAGCTGGGGAAGATCTCAGTGGCCCACTAAGATCTTGCTGTTGTCCTTCGAAAAGGTAACGGCTCTAAGAGAGTTGCTGAAGATGGCAATTGGTTTTGCTTCAAAGCAAACACACTGCCACAATCTGATACCAGCCCCAGGGAGCGCAGCAAGCAGCAACTGGTGGCTATGAGAGGACAGATAGGGATTGTGCCCATTACGGCAGAACAGCACAGGCCAAGATGCAATGTTGCAATTCATTGCAAGCATCTGCTTGCGCAGCAGCTGCCTGAGGTTGAGAAGCTTAGCCCTGGTTTGTGTTTTGTAGTATCTAAATCCTCAGCTGGCCCACAGGTTGCAGCTCAGAGCTGTAAAACCCCATCAGTAAATGTTCTGTTGGTGTTGCTGTTGTTAAAAATGGAGCTTTTTTCTATGCCAAAATCCTTGGCTCATCCCCAGAGAGTGAGCAGCAGGTCAAGGGAGGGGATTTTCCCCCTCTGCTATTCTCTGGGGAGACCCCAGACCTGCAGTCTTGTGTCCAGCTCTGTGGAAACAACACAAGAAGGATGTGTAGGTGTCAGAGTGAGTCCAGAGGAGGCCATGGAGATGCTGCGAGGGCTGGAGCAGCTCTGCTCTGGAGACAGGAGCAGAGAGCTGGGCTGGGGCAGCCTGGAGAACAGAAGGCTCCTTAAGGGGAGACTTTAGAGCAGCTCCAGTGCCTAAAAGGGGCCACAGGAAACCTGGAGAGGGGCTTTGAACAAGGGCCTCTAGGGACAGGACAGGGGAATGGCTTTAACTGCCAGAGGGGAGACTGAGATGAGCTTTTAAGCAGAAGTTCTTCCCTGTGAGGATGCTCAGGTGAAGCTGTGTCTGCCTCATCCCTGGCAGTGTTCAAGGCCAGGTTGGACGCAGGGGCTTGGAGCAACTGCTCCAGTGGAAGGTGTCTCTGCCCATGGCAGGGGTTTGGAACTGGGTGAAATTACAGTCACTTCCAACCCAAAACAATCTGGGATTCTATGATTCTATGGAAATAGACTTCTACACATTACAATGTGGCGGGAGAAATTATAAGATATATACCTCACAGCCCTCATTTATTCTGCCTTTGTGCATGTTAAGTTGGTATAGGTATGTGATACTATCAGAAATGTTTCATAACTATTTCATAGATATTTTCAAATAATCCTCTATGTCCTGCAGCAAGAGACAGCCAGTCCCTGTCAGCATGAAGCACTGCAAAGGACTCTTTGGTTATACTTGGTTTTCACCAGCAACACCCAAGTGCTTTTGTAAACACAACTCTTCATCAGTTTCCCAAACTAATGGGAACCACACAGGCAATGGGTTAGCCTAGCTTTGCAGCCTCCTGCAGAGTGCCACCATCCTTGTCCTTTGATCTTGTTTTTCATCTACATTTCTGTTCTTTGGATGACGACATTTGCATTAAAACCACGCCAATTAGGAAATAAAGAGCAAAAAATAATGGCAGAGGGTGTTGGGAGGAAGAGGACCTGTGCATCTGTTCAATATACAGCTTTGGGATGCTCTGCCCCAGCAGGCAGAGATTGCCTGAGCCCTGCAAAAGGCACAGCACTACATAATTTTCGCTTCTCTCCTCCCTATTTCTCCGCTTGGCCATGAATGTGCTGATTTTAGCAGCTTAATGTAAATCCATCCCTTGGAAAAACTGCACTCTCGCCTTACTACTTTTGTATCATTAGTTGTTGTAGCAACAGAATGATTCCCCGGAGCGAGGGTGGAGTTAAGTGTTGCACAAACAAGGGGCATTTTTGAGGCCTTTAGAAGAGCAAAGCAGAGTTTTTTCATGCTTTGCCAACACTGCCTTCCTGCGAGGCAGTGAGGTTGCTGACCCCTGTATCAGCAAACTGCCCCGTGGCCCTTCTTAGGGCAGCATTGCCTGGAGCTCAGCGCAGCTCTTGTGTTGAACAACCCCATCCAGGGATGGTAGGTGGTTTGATGGCAACACAGGTATATACAAGCCCATCTCTCACCTATGCTGTGGCTTGATGACCCCAAAGCTGTCCATTCCTGCAGGAATCAATGGATGGAGGAGCCACAGGACCTCAACCCATGGCTGTAGCTACTTGCTATGTGTGATTACTCCCAGATGTGAGCACATGTCGTCTGCACAATCAGGATTCCTCTCTCCTCCTTGCCCCATTCAGGGATAGTGTGTGGATCAGGAGCTGCCTTGCCGCTCCCAAGGGCTGGAAGTATGGATTAGTACAGGTCCTGTGTGCCTCACAGGGAGTTTGCTCAGGGATTGGCAGGGGTTAAACTGCTGCGATGCAGCAATGCTGTAACACCAGCAGCTGTGGCATCTCCCACACCAAGCGGGTGCTGACTGGAGCCAACTGGAAGTGCTGGGACTACAGCATTTAAATGAGAAAAACCCTCCTGTTTCACTGCAGTACACACTTGTCTAAAAATGGGACAATTGTACTGAAAGGCATGTCTTTTTCATAGCCCTGGTAGGCTGGGGTGGGAGGGAAAGCAGAGAGATCAAAAGCCTGACGCTTTTCTGTTTCAAAACACACACCGGGGAGCCGCTGCTTTGCAATAACATTGCAGAAGCACAGCAAAAGTAAATGCTTCAGACTTTGGGCAACCTGAGCCCCAGCAAAGTCCCATGGATACAACATGCCTGTCGGCCCCAGCGTCCACCTTTAGGGGTCTGTTCTGCACCTCCTGTAAGCTCCCAGCTCCCCTTCTTGATCCTCGCTCAGATCTTGGTATTGCCACTCTGCAGTGATGAGGGAGAATACATACAATATTCTGTATTCTATACAGTTAACACTGCTGTTTTTATTATTCCCATCAGCAAGTAGTTGATCATTGATGAGGTTGATTACTGGGCTCATTTAAGCAACTTGCTCTGCTCCAAAACCATCAGTTACTATAAAGGTTTCTAAAACGAATTAGTCTGAGCTATTATTTGTGAGCTGGCACAGACAGCTCAAGTCTCTTCAGTGGTGCCTGCTGCTTAAAATAAAGATGCAGTACTTCCCTGGTGGGGCTTTGGTGGGATGGAGCAGCTTTATATCCAGGAGCAATCAACAGTACCTGCAATATGCCCCTAACTCTTGTCTCAGCATCAGAAGCCTTTTCTGAGGCCTCTTTTGCCCATGACCAGGCAGGGACTGAGCACTGGGACAGTCCTGCCTTGTGGTCAGACACATGCAGGTCATGACCCGGTGGAGCATTCTTCCCAGCCCAGCAACTGATGGAGAACGTGGGGGGGCTTAGTGAGTTTAACCCATTCTTGACCCATTTGATCCCCATTCACATAAAGTGCTTGCTTAAAACCAGCTTCTGGGAAGGGAAATGACCTCTCCTAGAACATGGGTGGGCCAGGAGGAAGGTCTCCCTCTCACAGAACCATAGAATAGTATGGGTTGGAAGGGACCTTCCAGGATCACCTAGTCCAACCCCCCTGCAATAAGCAGGGACATCTTCAACTACATCCGGTTGCCCAGAACCACGTCCAGACTGGTCTTGAATGTCTCCATGGCAGCTCAGATACCTTCTTTTCTCTTCCAAAGGATGTGTCCTGCAACTTTGATCCCTGGAGTTGGGGCTCCAGAAGTAATGATCTATGAACAGCTTTTCCTGTTGGTACCTGTAGAGTTGGGGAGAGCTCTACATGAACACAGGCCCTTATTGTGGCTGAGAAATCCCTCCTCCACTACAGAAAAATTAAAATAGCAATCCTTATTAAAAGTAAAAATTGAAATGAATGGCAGCTGCTCTGAATTAGAGTTGGTATTCGGGCCATATAGGGTAAATTGTCCTGAGACAGCTTTGAATATAGTTAGTACAGCTTCCTTGGAGTGGAATTGATTATCCAGTAGGCCTTTTGGTATCCTGCTGTAACTGTAGATCTCAGCTCTCGGCAGACCCTGGTTTGAGGGGAAAAGCACATGGTTGGAAAACATGACCCAGATCCCACCCACTGAGAGCTGGCTGTGTGGCTGGGTCCTTGCAAACCTCCTTGCAGAAAGCCCTGCTGTGTACACTGCTTCCGATGTAGGAAGGCGTGTGGATGGACATGCCGTTCTGGCAAAGAAGTGGGAAAAACTGGGAACTCCAAGTTGCAAACATTCAAAACCCACCTGAATGCATTCCTGTGTAACCTCCTCTCTTGACGGCCCTGCCTTGGCAGGGGGCTTGGACGAGGTGATCTCCAGAGAGATGATCTCCAGAGGTCCCTTCTAACTCTAATGATGCTGTGATTCTGTGAAATATGTTGGCTCAATTCTCTTATCCTTTTTACTCACCTGGGAGGACAGCCAGCTGGCTTTCCCAGCCCTGGCAAAGCACTTAAGGCAGAAGATGGCATCTGAGCTGCTACAAGATAGTTTATGACTCTGTTGGTTGAAGTTTTTAATTGTAAATAAGAGAGAAATGTACTTATTTCATTCACAATTTTACAAACTCTTTAAAAAAAGCAGCGTCGCTTTTACAAAATGCTAACCCAGGAAGCAAATCTCTCAATATGAAAGGCAGTGTTTTAAAGTAAAATGCAATAGAAAAGAGGATAATGATAAAAAGAGGGACTGAAGCCCTCCTGCAGCATCAGTACCCTCAGTACCGAGGGAAAAGCTCCCTCCAGATTAACCCATCGCCCCGGTTTTCATCCAGCCATTTCCCACAGGGAAATATGGTGGTCACACCAGTTGCCGAGTTGGTGATCTCCACCCGCTCCACCAGCCAGCCCGGTGCCAGGCCGCTGTTGTCATGCTCAATCCGGACTTTCTTGAGCTCCCCCATGTCCAGCGTTTCCAGGTAAAACCTGTTTGTTTTGCCTCGCTCGAAGAGGTTCCTGAACTTGTGCTTCAGTGCCCGCTTCCCCGAGTCCCCATTCAACCCGAAGATGGTGATGAACACATTGGCATTGGTCCCTGCACCTTTTTCAAATCCTGTGACGATGATGGTCTCATATTTGACTGGCACCAGGCTCCTGGCTTTGCTGGCAAAGCTCTCAGTGACCTTGGCACACTCAAAGACTTTGTAGTCCCGTCTCTTGTAACACAGAGGGATTTTCACGTTGCACCTGAAAAAGTATCTGATGAAAGAAAATGAATAGCTTGTTAATGGCTTGCATGGTCACTGTGCTGGACAAGTGGCATGGATTGGGCATGCTACTAACTTGCCCAGTATTAATATAAATATGTATATAATATACTGTTTCTGTACATGTACTAGCACTAGATTTTCTCTGTAGAAAGGCAGCAGTGATTGAACATTGCAACTGGAAACCCCAACATCTCCCTAAACAGCCACAGACACATGGAATGGTGTAGGGCACTTGTCACTTCTTTTTCCTGTGCAATGGCATGTCCATTTATAGGTCCACTCAAGTAGGATGAGCAACAGCCTCACAGCTAAAGCAGCCGAGTGGTGCTGCTCTGAGAGCAGGGAGACCAGCAGTTATCCTCACTGATAGCATGGTTCAGGTTGGGCTAGGAACTAAGAAAAAGGAAAGAAGGGGAGGAAGAGGTTTAAATCCCCCCCTTCCCTCATCCAGATCACCCAACCCATCCTCAGCAGGCAAAAAGAAAAGCATTGAGCACCAAAACTATAGGTACCAGATTCTGAGAGCCCTTGGCTCTGCAGTGCTGCCTCTGGTGATGTGCAGTGAGCACACATCACGTCCATAAATCACAGTGTATCTGGAACCCAGCCAGAGGCTGGAGCACTCTGCTTTTAGTGATGTATTTCATTTCCAACAATGCAGATCATTTCCAAATGAGTGTTTTTTCCCCTCTAGTCCCCTGCCTTCCCTGAACTGCAGCAGGTCCTCCTGGAGGGAGTGCCGATGAATTGCCATGTATGTGTGCATAAAATAAACACCTGGAGGAAGGGTTACTGCGATTCCAGCAGTGATGTGCCTCTTAAGCACTTGCAACGCCTTTGACATTTTCTGCAGCCAAAGTAAACCACTCATTTCTTTGGAAAGAAGCTTTGTAGAATGAAAAATTCTCACGGGAGAAAAGATTTAGGCTCAGAGACAGAAAAACTGCATTAGAGTGGGGTGGAGGGGCTGCCTGAAGCTGCAGTTTTATTTCCTGGGGAGTGTAAAGTCTCATGGTTTGGAGTTGTAATAGAGCATGCAAGTCTTCATTGAGGGGCATGAAAAAAAAAAAGATGACTTTTCTAGCCCCTGGATTTTCAAGAAAAGCCTTCTAAATACTGCCCTTTCTGATCTACTTTAAGATATAGTACAGAAAGGCAAACATACCAGTACAACTCAAAACCACTGCTGCAGCAGTCTCACAGCCCTCTTAGTTTGGTCTTTGGGCTTGACTTGGTGGGTTTTTTTGGATGCTTGGGATTGGGAATACCTGAAGTGAGAGCTTGCTCTCATGGTGCAATCTGCTCCAGTGGACGGTTTGCAGAGCAAACACCGCTGAGAAATGCTACGTCTGCAGAGCTGGAGCCCTGCTTCATTGCAATGACAGGCTGCAGGCTTCACTGGCATCTCCTGGCTGCCCTCTTTAATTTAAAACAACTCTAAAAAAACCTGGGGTTTCATAAGAACATTTTTGGGCCCTTCAAAACGCACAATTTCAGCAGTTTCAGCATGCTCCCAATGAGTTTAGAAGACAGAGTCAATTGCACAGATGGACGTTAAGGATTTCAGGTTTTTCCCGCCAGGAGAAAGGAACGCGTCTTAGTACGTAATTGACTGAGTTTTCATTCAGCAAATATTACTGTGGCTCTTCTGCTGGCTGATTAATTTGCTAGAGAGACTCTTAGCTTCTGAAAAAAACCAAACACCTCAAGGATTTTTACTTACACAATTGTCTCTGTTGGAACAAACTTGTTATAGTTAAATTCTTTAGCAGCATGGAAATATCATAGAGAAGAAAAGAAATCTACATTAACATTATGGATATTTTTGCTGAAGAACAGTTTGCTCTGCCAATAGAAACCTTCTTTGGTTCCTGCATAGCCCCTGTGTTATCTGTGCCCTTCACTCCTTCCAAAACGAGTAGGACCTGATGTGCTCAGGGCTCTTCAGAAATGTTCATTTTTTGGCCACGGCACATTTCAGTCATGTTCAAGTCAGAGTATCCAAGCTACATGATTGTAACCTTTATATTTGCCTTTCGAATCATAGCATGGTTTGGGTTGGAAAGGACCTTTAAAGCTCATTCAGTTTCAGACCCCTGTCATGGGCAGGGACGCCTTCTAATAGATCAGGTTGCTCCAAGCCTCATCCAGCCTGACCTTTAGGACTATACCAGAGGGATCTATCAGCCAATCCAGTCTGAATTGAAAGTTCAGATTTTCTATTACTCTCACCTTTTTTCTAGGAGCTCTTTTCGCAAGACTTACGAAAAGCCTTACCTAAAGACTTACCTAAAAGCCAGTCTGTGCAGAGCATCCTACAAACCCCTTAAATTTCAGTCAGTGTATTTTCCACAAGCTGACACATTAATTTGTCATGGGTGCAAGATTCATCTAAGCCAACTTGTTTATAAATTTATCTGCACACACAAATGCCTTCTCTAACAAGTCAGAAATCACCCTGGGAAGTCGGGCAGGGACATTCTGTACCCAACACACCAAACAGCTTGTCCTCAGCTTTCAGAAAGGGATTAAAATTTGGTAAGACTTTCTGCTATTGCTTAAGTCTGAAATGTTTCAACAGGACACATGCAGAGCTTCTGAGCTTCCCCATGCCACCTTAGAGCAGCTCCTTGCAGATGAGAGGCACTTACTTGTTGCAAAGCTCCATCTCTGTTATGATGATCTCTTGGACGTGCCAGAAGACATCAGCTTTTGCAGATGACTTCTTTCCATCTTTCGGGCAGTGACCGACACAGATGGCTGCTATATCCCCAACATTCTTTGAAGAGAACTGAAACGTGTCTGTTGCAGCCCTACAGGAAACAGGAAGCAGTTTCAGTTAACACCTTGAAGGCTGGCAGTGAGTTGTTTCATGTGGACATTAAATAGTTTGCACAAGACTACGGAAGACCAAAGATAAGTGTTCATCTACAGTAATTTGCTCACAATCATTCAACACAAAGTATATTTTCCATATATAAATTTAGCATTTTCTCTGATTAGGGGTGACACTTGAAATTGTTGCCACCAGGACTTTCCAGGATAAACTTGAGCTGTTCTACATACAAAATTTGCCTCATTGTAGATAAAGCTGAAGAACAATTAATTTCCCCTCCAGGACTTATTCATTCATTCTTGACAGATACTGTATCTGTTACACATCTACCCACCATAGCTGTTTTAAATTTGCTAGTTCATCCACCCTTCCTGAAGCTCAGCTTGAAAACAGTTTAGAGAAACAATAGGTCTCTGTCAAAACCTTGGCTGGCTCCCTGTCCTGCCCCTGGCGTGTCTATTAGGTTTATCTGCTTGGACTCGTCCTTATTCCAGCCTGCTTCCAAGGACAGGCTGTGACAAATGCTTTGGAGAGCTGTCTTCAACTCCACTGTAAACAGCAGCAGCTTAAGGTCAAGAGGAAGCTTTTCCTCATCTTGCCTGTTTCACATGAAATCAGGTGTAGGGAGGGGATTCTCCCCCTCTGCTGTGTTCTGGGGAGACCCCAGACCTGCAGTCCTGTGTCCAGCCCTGGGTCAACAGCACAAGAGGGACATGGAGCTGTTGGAGCAAATCCAGAGGAGGCCACAGAGATACTGCGAGGGCATCGCTCTATGGCTGAAAGAGGTGGGCTGGGTCAGCCTGGAGAAGAGAAGGCTCCTTAAGGGGAGACCTTAGAGCAGCTCCAGTGTCTAAAGGGACTACAAGAAACCTGGAGTGGGGCTTTGGACACGGGTCTGTAGGGCCAGGACAGGGGAATGGCTTCAACCTGCCAGAGGGGAGATTGAGATGAGCTCTTAGGCACAAGTTCTTCTCTGTGAGGGTGCTGAGGCGCTGGCACAGGGTGCCCAGAGAAGCTATGGCTGCCCCATCCCTGGGAGTGTTCAAGGCCAGGTTGGACCCAGGGGCTTGGAGCAACCTGGTCTAGAGGAAGGTGTCCCTACCCGTGCCAGAGGGTTGGAATTGGAGGGGCTAAAGCGTCCCTTCCAACACAAACCACAGAATCATAGAATCATAGAACAGTTAAGGTTGGAAAGGAACTTAAGATCATCTAGCTCCATGATTGTATGAAATATCAGCCATTCGTACTAAATTCCACGTCAACTACACCGTCAACATTCCACATCGATTTTCACCTTCCTTTACAGAACCACAAGAGAAACCTTTCTTCTCTGTGAAGCAACAGAACGTGAGCAATGTTCATGACTTCGAAGACATTTCTGTCTCCTTAGAGTGTGCGGTGCCCTTAAACAAGTAGAAAACCCATCTCATATTGGAGCACTGTGGTCCCACATGGGAGAAGGGATCTGTCCCGTGTTCCATAAATGTGTTCCCAGTTCATCTGCAAATGCGGCTGATATTCTGCTTTCCTCATGTGACAGTGATTTTTCAGTCTTATCCCCCAGATTCATCTTGAAAGTCAAATCTAAGCATCTCTGACAGCATGTAGCCTCCAACTATTTTTACTTTCTCTCTGGTTCCCACTGCCAGTATGATGCTGTAAAAGGAGCTAAAAACACCTCCAGCTTCCTTTTGCTCCTCCCAGCTCAAAACCACACAGCCTCTCCCAGGGCTTGCCAGAAGCCTGGTTGTGTGTACAAATACAAAGGACGCGCACAAACACACACACGAATAATCTACATTTCCCATTACAGATGCCTTTTTCTAATGATTTTAAACCTGCCCATAAGAAACTGATTTTACATCTTCCTTTCACTTTAGATGAGAAGGCACTAAGCATTTGGGAAGGGGGGATGTGAAACAATGTGGCACAAACACAACTATGTAAACCATACTGGAGAAGAGGTGGCGTTTGTAGAATCCACGCAACTGTTCTTTTAGCCCACCATCCTGTCCTACTACCTTTCAAATCTCCTTTTCTTGGAGGAGTTTTCCATGAGGAATTCTTTCGAGCGGCCCAGCTTTCCTTCTAGGATGATCCAGATGTTTTCCTTTGTTTCTGCATCCTCTCTGTCACTTGTTACTGTGACAATCTCATAGGCTTTAAAGCATAATTAACACACACATTAAATAGAAAAGGAAGAGCAGATGGTCAGAAAAATCTCTTCATTTGGCTGTCACTTTGCTTTAAAACTCTTTTCCTAATATTTATCACAGCACACAAGAAAACATTTGTGAAACAAGGATGGAACCAAGCTGAAATCTGTGGGACTTTTGACTTGTACGTGCTTTGGATTTCATGCAGGGATAGAGTACATGAAAAACATTAGTACTGCTCGATCAGCTTGCGAGCATAGATGGAGCAGCTCTAGAACAAGCTGTGCCCAGCTCCCTGCTGTGCTAAGCACTCCCTTTTCAACACAGCCCAAATCCAAAAGTTTTTGTGCCACAATCCTAACAAGGACAGTGTAGTTAGGCATGTACCCAACAGGATGTGCTCAGGTGCTGTAGTGGCTTGTAAGTACCCAAAATGGCAATCACGAGGCCGATTTTTTGCAAAGGGAAGAGCGAAATCACACTGAAGGAATGTAATTGACTCTCCAGCACTCTCACAAAGAAGAGCACTGCAGTGCAGGATTTACTTAAATACACTTTGTCTATCACCGGTGAAGTTAAATAGTTCTTGATTGTTTACTTGCTCACCACATTAGACACCAGTGCAATACCTTAGACCCTGGGAAATTGCTCAGAGCAGACCCAAGGCTATGAGGTGTTCAGCTCATCCATCATGTTCAGCTGGGATACTTGAGCTAGTAGCCCAGAACATGTTAAGGAAGAAGCTGGAGCAATGTTACCTACAAAGCTTGAAGGATTGAACTTATCTTCCACCTGGAAGATTCAAACTCGTTTTATCTAATGAGACCATAACCATGTGTCTTACTGCTTATGCTTATGGTTTACTGCTGGATTGAACTGCTGTAGATGGGCCCTTCTTAGGCTTCAAAACAGAATGAGGTGGTTTTCTTCATTGTAAATCCTGATTTGTTTCTTTTTGATCACACCACTGCACTTTTGAACTAAAGAGTATCCTAAGTAACCCAATCCTTAAACACTGCAATCACAAACACCTATTGCATGGGAGCCCTTAGTGGAGGAGCTTGCAGGAGATGTGGTCCTTTGGCCCCTGCAGTCCCTCAGCAAACACCAAAACTCAACTCCAATCTTACCAGTGCGTTCCTTCAGTTCCAGTATGTCATTATTGGCACAAGCCAGCTCCCTTATCAGCTGCCCATCATCTTCACCTTTAGCCAGCCAACGATCACACTGGAAGCGAAATGTCTTGTCCGTGGCAGAGTCCAACACATCAACATATTCCAAGTGCCAGCCTGGTGCGATTCCTAGTAAAGCAACAGAATAAAAAAGACTTGGATACTTTCACGTATCCTGGGCATGGAAGTGAGATCCCTCTCCTCAGTAGCACCCTCCTGGTGCTAGAAATCAGAGAATCATATACTGGTTCGGGTTGGAAGCAACCTTAAAGGTCATCTAGTTCCAACCCAGATGCTACGGGCAGGGATACCTTCCACTGGACTGTTCTGTCACCAAAACTAATGTTGACTTGCTCAAGATCATAAGCTTATCCCCCTTCTATACACAGGCCATGCTTTTGAGGGAGTCACTGGCTTTGATTACATAGAAGGGAGTTGGAGCACAGTCTTGGATAAGCTAGGTTTAAGGTCCCTGGGCAAGGGACAGTCATTTGTTCTTACCCAGAACTTTGTATGTGTCTGGGCTTCTGCAATACCAGAAGCAGTAGCAGTAAGCAGTGAGTAGGGAGAACTTGGGGCTCAGGCCTGTTGTCAGCATACCAATACTGGAGCTGTCCCAGGAAGAAGCACTAGTGGGGCTTAGGGACACCAAACCCTTTCAAAACTCCAGGGAAATCAGGGCCCTGCAGAGCTGTTTGCCCAAGCCAGAAGAATGAAATCTCCTGGAAATCAGAAGGTTTGGGGGCAAAACTTAATGAAGCAGCTTCTGTCACAGAAACTGCCATTGGTTCTTCCTTCTGTTTTAAGAGAAACATGAAAATTGAATTCCAAACAAAATATATGAATTTATGTTCCATCTAACCTCCACTCCTCCACCACACGTCTGTAACTATTAGACACAGCAGTATAGGTATGGCTTGTGGTGGTCCCTTCACCTTTTGGAGAGCTAGCTGGCCACAAGCTGTAGGGTTTAGTGTCTTCCTATGGGCTGTCTTACCCCCAAACCCTTTGTACTTGGATTTGAAGGTCAGAAGGTAAATTGCAACTTGTGCCTTTGACCCTGCCAGCTAACACATGCAAGGAAATTGCCCATGCTATTCTGACTTTGCCAAGCAACCAGCAGAAATCCATTAGTGCTGGACTGGATACGAACATAGGACAGACTAAAGTGATGGATGCTCTAGCAGAAGACCACCAAATCACCAAACTTTGCCTTGGGGCCTTCTTAAACCACGACAAGCTCCATTTCAGTCTCCTATTTTACTTTTTCATTTTTCCCAGTGGAAAAGAAACTTGTAAATTAAGAAAAGGGAATTTGTGAACTTTTTCCTGATTTCTTTGTTGAAATACAAGATGCTCTAGTTGAGGTTGGGGAAGGACAAAAGGTTTTGATGGTTCTACTTACAAGTCCTGTTATTAGTTAGACAAAGAAATGTGACGCTCATGATGAAAGATCTCTGCTGGCTTATTTACATCCCAAAGACATTAAACAGCTCTTGCTCTTCCAAGAACTCATTGCCATATGCCTACTTCCATAGTTTGCAAACATTAATCTTCTGTAGCCCTGAAATAGTGATGGCACCTTTCTCGTTTATGTCAACAAGTTACCCAGTGGGCTGACATCCTTCCACACTATGTGTTGGTAGGTCTTTACCAGCCTCACAGCCATTCCTGTTTCATACTTTGGCTTCCAGAACCTTCTTCAAGTTAGGAATTTACCTGCTACGAAGCACAGACCTCAACCAAAAACACCACTTGCCCCTTACATTTTGGGGGCATGAAAGTGCAGAATCATTGTGACTGGAAGGGACCTCTGGAGAACATCTAGTCCAACTGCTAGCTTAGAACAACCTTAGCTAAAGTGGGTTGTTTCAGTCCAGTTTTGAACATCTCGAAGAACTGAGACCCCACAACCTGTCTGGGCAACCTGTGCCAGTGTTTGATTACCCATGACCAGGAAAAAAAAAAAGCTTTTTTTATTGTGTTTAAATGAAATTTCCTGCATTTCAAATAATTCACATTGTCTCTTGCCCTGTCACCAGGTGCTGGTGGAAGAGTCTGGCCCCATCTTCTTATCTTCTTTGCTCCCCCCATCCGATATTGGTACACATTCATAAAATCTCCCTGAACCTTCCCTTCTCCAAGCTGAACTGGCCCAGGTAATTCAGATGCTCCAACATCCAACAACAGATGCTCCAATTTCTTTATCACTTTTGAGGCCCTTCACTGGACTCTCCGCAGTACATTCTTGACCCCCTTGAACTGGGAGGACAGTGCCATGTGCCAGTGACAAGATCTGTACAAATACCACAGGTCCAGCACCCAGGCAGGGGAGATGTTTGCACCACCAACATGCAAGGTCTGCTCCAGGTTGCATCAGCAGGACGAAGGTCCTGAGCATGGTTTTGGGGGTGGGATGGGATGAAGTACCAGTTTACAGCCTCCTGGGCAAACTTTATCAAGTTCCCCAGGTCTCACAATATGCTCTACTTGGAGCAACTTTCTCTTTGGGGCTGTACGAAAATGTATTCTGAGCATGTTGGCAGTGTCAGCTGTTATTCTTTTCAGCATGCTCATTTCCATTTAAGTTTAATGAACATCTCTGTGGCATATTCGGGAGACTGCTCGCCTTCCATCAGAACTTTAGTTAAAACCATACAGGATGAAAGAAAAAAAACATAATTCTCTAGAGAGAGAGATCAATGAATGCAGTCTGGGATAGAATAAATCTCTGATCCTAGTCCTGTTGCCAGCAGTGAACAGCATGACTTGGACTGGATCAGTGCTAAGCAGCAGTATCAGAAAGGAGAGTGAATGAGATGCACAAACCCTCCTCCCTCTTCTTCAGCCTGGTTGAGCATGCGCTTACCAGGAGAGCTGCATCAAAAACCTGCTCTTTTATCACAGGGAGAGGTGAGCCAGAGCTGACTTTCCAGCAGATGTTGGAGTTGAGGGAAAAGGAAGCACAGAATGCAGCTTGTCCTGGTGTTCCCTGGGAAAGATGCATTTATCAGCTCTGGGCTTATTTAAAAGGCAAGATCTGGACTCTGTCAGGGAATTGACACTGGAAAGAAAAGGCCAGCAGGATGTCCCTTACAGCACAAGGGTACCTCAAGCCAAGGAGCTTAGAAAAATTGTGTTATTGCCCCAAAGCATCCTCCTTTTTGCATTAAAGGAAAAATATTTTTCTCCCCTCTCACTAGAATTGGTCTTTCCTTTTTCCTGTTTTCCTTCCTCATGGTTAACAATTTAAATTAGGAGACCTGGAAGCTGAAGAGGTATTCCATATCACTTTTAATTCCTCAAGAAAAGTGATTAAGGTGAATGCTCTACTGGCTATGCCCAGAGCAGCACACTTTCGCACCCTGTCCGTGTCCCCTGGTACCAGGAGCGGTGTCACATCAAGGGTTTCACTGCCACAGGATTTAATGCCATTTAAAAGCTGGTATGGAAATGAAATTATTGGTTCAAGGCTGAAGAAACTATTGTGGTTTACCAACCAAGGTACTGTTTTACTCTGGTTTCAGACTGGGAAAAGGTAGATCTAATTTCTTTTTGCATCCATCTGGAAAAAATGCAAAGTCCAGTAATGCACAGTTTAAATGTGAGACTTTTACTTTTGCTGAGCTGGCTGTGTGCTGAAAGCACATCAGTGGAAGGAAAAGAAACCATGTTTGCAGAATCACTTTTCAGGGATGAAATCCTAGTTTCAGGATATTGCCCTGTTTACAGCTTCTCTTCCTGTGTAGCTTTAGCAGTGCAATGGGCTCAGAGAAATTACAGCTTCTATGAAAAGGTGGGAAAGGAAACTACATCTTATACAGATTTAACCCAGAGGCATCAAACCCTCAGCACTAGCTGGTTTATGGAGTAGATAGCAGTGAAGGATTGAGGAAGAGGAGCCAGATAAGTGGTAGGGATGTAGCAGGGTTAGAAAAAACTAACCTAGGTCCTGTCCACTGCTCACACAGCCTGAAATGACCTCTGCAGCGATGGTTCATCAGCCTTTTCCCTGGGTACCACTGAATAGTGGATCCTGATCACAGAATTCCAGACTGGTTTGTGTTGGAAGAGACCTTAAAACTTATCTAGTTCCAACCCCCTGCCATGGGCAGGGACACCTTCCTCTAGAACAGGTTGCTCCAAGCCCCTGTGTCCAACCTGGCCTTGAACACTGTCAGGGATGGGGCAGCCACAGCTTCTCTGGGCACCCTGTGCCAGCGCCTCAGCACCCTCACAGAGAAGAGCTTCTGCCTTATATTTAATCTAAATCTACCCTCCTGACTTACCATGAGAGCCACAGCTGCTCCATCGTTCAAATTTCGATGTCTGTAGAAGAGCCAGAGCAGATCTGTTTGTGCCCCACTGGCACCTCAATTAACAGCATCAGGACAAGGGCTCAGGAACAAATCAACTGTAAAAAGGCTTTGGACAACATGGTGGGCTTTTCTGCAGTGACCCCAGTACAAACTAGGACCATTACATTTGTTGCTATTACTGCTTTGGGGCAGAGGGGTAGGAATAGCACATATCTGAGCAGTTTCTGCTTGATTATTCAGGTCTCAGTCTTTATAGCAATGTTGCCACCACCGTGCCTTTGTAGAAGATCCCCTCCCACCTCAATAAATGATAGATGCTCCTAACAAAATGTACTTCAATCCAGGTCTGGTTTGCTGCCATCGAAGTCCCCAACAGCAAACTTGCCCTAATAAAACCTGTGCCTGTGCCATGTAGGCTCCTAAATGGTCCACAGCTGAAAGTGACATTTTCAGTAGCACAAAAAACATTTCAAATGTAATTAGATGAGGAGAAGAGCTTTGGGGAACACAGAATCCTTTTGCTTGCTTAGCTCTGTATAATTTTGTGTCATGAAGGGTATTATCTTCACCAAGTGTTCTTATGTAAAAGAGAAGTTATTTGTCCCATTTATTCTCCTTTCTCAAAAGGGTCCATGCCGACATGTGGGTGATGGTGGTCAAGGACCCTCTGTGTATATCTGAAAGGACTATCTTGACTTTTTACCAGGTGATGATGAAAGCTTGTGCCTTCCTGATATTAGACAGACAGGCTGGATTGTAAGCTCCTTGTCATGTATTTCTGCACTGATTTGATCAGCCAAGTCTGACTTTAGAAGTAGTAGATGTAACACATAATGGCATTACTGCTTCATTTACCTAAAACCCCAACTTGCAGCACTACAAGTTTCCTTTGCCCCTCTTGGGGGACAGCACCTCTTCCCCAGCCCATATTGACCCTGAAATTATTAAGCTTTTCTGATATACACAGAAACATGGGAGGATGGGAGAAAAAAAGTGAGATTGAACTGAGTCTGGTGGGTTTGCTGCTCATTGGGCTCCTGGTCCTTTTCTTTGTGTTACTGAACATTAACTATTCCTTGCAAAGTGAAAGCTGGTGGGGTCAAATCTGTGCTGTCAGAACCACATCCAGGCTTGGATACACTCATGTCCATGGAAGATAATCATATACACTCTTTGCAGCTGTGGTGTCCTCAACATAAAAAGGACATGGAACTGTTGGAACAAGTCCAGAGGAGGACCACAAGGATGATCAGGAGGCTGGAGCACCTCCTGCATGGAGACAGGCTGAGAAAGTTGGGGCTGTTCAGCCTGGAGAAGAGAAGGCTGTGTGGAGACCTCAGAGCAGCCTTCCAGTATCTGAAGGGGGCCTATAGGGATGCTGAGGAGGGACTCTTCATGAGGGACTGTAGTGATAGGAGAAGGGGTAACGGGTTCAAACTTAAACAGGGGAAGTTTAGATTGGATATGAGGAAGAAATTCTTTCCTGTAAGGGTGGTGAGGGACTGGAATGGGTTGCCCAGGGAAGTCGTGAATGCTCCATCACTGGCAGTGTTCAAGGCCGGGTTGGACAGAGCCTTGGGTGACATGCTTTAGTGGGAGGTGTCCCTGCCCATGGTAGGGGGGTTGGAAATAGATGATGTTAAGGTCCTTTCCAACCCTAACTATTCTATGAGTCTATGATTCTATATTCATTGACTTTCTCCTCTATCCTTTTGTCTATCTAGAGCAGATCTTTTTTGGTTTGGTTTTGCAAGCAGTGGGTGCCTGATCACTGATAATAGCTGTCATTGCTGGTGCTTGTGTTCTCATAGGAGTGAAAGAAAAATATTTCTTGGGACATCGGCTGCTCAGGGGGCAGTGAAGAATTGTTGCTGCCCAGCATTTCACAGCCATCAACCAGCTCTGATCAGCCCCTTAATTGCAATATTTTAAATTCCACATCTTCTGAAACATAAAGTAATGACCACTGCAAAGATAGTTCATCAGCTTTGTGTCCTCTGACATTATTTATCCCCTGCCTGGTTACATGACCATCCATCCCTAACCACCACACAAGACATCAGCCAGAAAGTGGTGGGAGCTTTGATTGCAGCATTGGATTGCTAGAAATGGAGCATTAATTCTGAGGTGTTAAAATCATAGCACCTAGCTCTGCATCAGTACATCTCAAAACATTCTAAGAAGGTGAATATTTTTTATCCCTAATTTGCATAATTGAAAATGAGGTACAGGGATGTGATTTACGCAAGATCATTCTGCAGGCCAGTGGCAGAATAAAAATAGATTCATTTTGTGTATCTCTCCTTTAGAATCATGTTGGTTCACACCGCAGCATTTCTCATCAGAGCAGACAGGCAATGCAAAACCTCTCACAACCTTTGGCAAAGCGAAAACTTAACACTTGGGACTGTTTTAGAAAACAGGTCCCCTGTCCCTCCTCCTCTGTTGTCTGTGTAACTTACACAGTCCAGGATTTGACTCAAAACCACTCATAAATTAGTCTCAGACACCACCCCACCCACCCATCTTACAGATAAACTACTCCTGTGCAAAAACACTTAACAGCTCAGAGTGAAGATATAGCAGTTTCTCAGATTATATTCTTGTGATTGAAGTATATTTTTGTGTTTTATTGAGACATACTTGATGCAAAAGCATTTAAGAAGGACGCAATTTGTCCCCAAAAGATGCAAAGGAGGATTGTAGAAAAGAGAAGCTTTTATAGAATTGTTGGTTCTACAGCTGTACCTGGCCTTTGGGGCTCTTCTACTCTGTAGTGAAGGGTTCTGCAGTTACAGGAAATTGGGAAAAAATGAATGACTGCACAAGGTCAACACTGCAGTCTTCACCTTCTCTCCGAGTCTGTTGTTTTATTTGCTTACAACTTTTGCTTTTGTTCCTTACTTTATGTCAAATTTGGACAGTGAGATACCGGCAGTGTCTCCTGTTTCTGCTGTAATGCCTGTAGCACATATCTGTGATAGGAATGTTGAATGTACGGAAAAAAATTACCACTTCTGAGAGAGGAAGGTGCATGGTATATGAGGGCTTTGTGTGTCAGTGCGGGGGTGTGCCCTTACAAAAGACTAAAAAGGCAGATCTTCAGGTTTCTTTTAATAATTTATGACCTACAAGTGCCCAAAAGGCTTTAAATCCTGTCTGTGAGTTGCACAAATATATCTCTGGAAAGACCATGTGCTACAAGCTCAATGCCTGGACAGTTTAAGATCTGATCCAAGAAACTGCTCTTTAAACAGGTAGTTCCTTCAAAGAAAGAAAATGAGTATGCTTTTAATGTTTCTGAATTGGGTCCAGATCAAGAAAGTGGAATTAGATACTTTTTCCATTTGAAGAGCCACCCAAAAGGAGTCACTGGGCAGTTATGCTGCTTAAAACTCAATTAGACAATGCCACAGCACTTGGCATAATTGAGAGAAGGGCCCTGTTGAGGCAAAGACGTTGGCCTGAATAACCTTGTTATTTACTTCTGTCTTTGCTTCTATACACAAAGCAGTCTGGTTTACCCATACTTAGACTCTCTCTGGATCCCCTTGACTTATGGCAACTGAGATAATCAAGATCTGAAATTAATGATTTTAGAAAGACTGCTTATCGTCTGGGTTCAAATCTACTCAGGCAGATGAGAGAACTAAATCCAGATTTCCCACATGTCCTTGGAGATGCATCTCTGAAAGGAGAAAAAGGAAAAAAAAAATGTTTTCTAGGTAAATAATTCCATTACTGAGATACTGAGAAACTTTAAGCCATTATTCCAGAATGATGATTTAGTCCTTAAACCAGAGAAAAAATAGAGGCCTATATTTAGAAAGCCAGAATTTCTACAGACTTACAGATACTGATCTTGCATAAATGTAGAAGCAAATTAACTGAGATATGAAAAAATACATAATGCCTATCTGAGATCAGGAGATGGGGAATCTGGAAACGATTAAATTTGCTCAGGGAGCCTAAATACATTAGGTTGAACGTCAGTATCTAAAAGCGAATAGGAGCAAGGTAAAAAGACATGGAGCAAAACTTGAAAGTAATTTTCATTCACAGCAATTCATTGTTACCAGACTTTCACTGGTGAGCTCTAAACAGCTAAAAAACCGGGAACAAGCTCCTTACAGTTGCAGTTGTGAAGTCTCTAAACTGCCTGCTTTTAAACGAGTGCCGAATTCCTCCCTAATCAATTTTACTGAAGACAGAGGGATTACTGAAGTCAGAGGGGAGTTCACTCCTCCTTCAGATCTCATAGAAAGATGCCATTCAGCAGTTTTTGTGGGGAAAATGGCATTTAAAAGCATTAAAGTGAGACCATAAAACTGACATGCTTTTCCAGAGGAGGCAAACACAGTGTTTGCTATTTAAAAATGTTTCGACAGCCTTTGGCATTGTAATTACTGCTTCTTCAATTCTCAATACCCTTCTGCAGTCAAATTTCAGTGAGAAGAGAAATGAAAGTGGGATGTGAAATGGGAGCAAAGCCACTGCAGTAGAACTTTGTGATGAGGATGGAATGTGGAACTGGACTTCCTGTCAAAGCAGCCACATTTGACAAATCATTTAAATGCATTTTGTTCTGAAATGAGAGCAGTTGGGTTGACTTTTTGCTGGGACCAGGTGATGTCTAAATGGAAAAAGAAGCCTTGTGATCCTGGTAGTAGTTCCCTGAACTAGTCCTGAACTAGTGTTAAATGCATCTAATGCGAGTCAAAACAGGATGATGCTTTCATTGAGGTTGATTACTAAGAATATTAGGAAAAGAACATCAACCATGTTCCAAGCATTCAGCATGTAGGTATTCTTCCATTACTTCATAGGGGGCCTAGAAGAAATATAGAGAGGCTTTTATTAGGGCCTGTAGGGACAGGACAAGGGGGAATGGGGAATGGCTTTAACCCGTGAGAGGGGAGATTGAGATGAGCTCTTGGGCACAAGTTCTTCCCTGTGAGGGTGCTGAGGTGCTGGCACAGAAAAGCTGTGGCTGCCCCATCCCTGGCAGTGTTCAAGGCCAGGCTGGACACGGGCTTGGAGCAACTGCTCCAGTGGAAAGTGCCCCTGCTCATGGCAGGATCTGGAACTGGATGAGCTTTGAGGTCCCTTCCAACACGAACTAGTCTGTAATCTACGACTGTAGCAGGAGGGTAGGCCAGTGTGAGGTCGAGTCTTCCACAGACCACTGACAGAAAACTGTTTAGTTTTTAAAAAAAAGCACCTAAGGAAAGAATGATCAACACCTGATGCCTCCAGGCGACGGTAAACGCAAGCACACTTTTATTTAATACCTAAAGTCCCCCAAGCATCTGAAAAAAAGCATACACAACCCTCGACCCCTGACCCCTATACTCCTTTCCAAAAAATACAGCCAGGAATTTCTAACCAGTGGCTCAGCCAGTTTATATAAAATATGTAGAGAGCAGGCATATATGCAAAAGCTAGCTGTAGACTGGGATCCCAGCAGTCATAAATACTCTACCCACTCAACAAACTGTCATGCTGCATTGTGCGAAGCTTTAGATAGGATATGTCTTTAACATGACTAATGCAAGAACAATGAAGGCAACATATGTTATGATTTAAAACACAGCTCTTCTTTCTGGGGGGGAAAACAAGTACATTTTTGTAGAGCAAAACCTGATCATGTTGTTTGTCCAAGGCTTAACCCTGCAGTCAACTAGGTCTGTTAAAAGCCCTATTAACTTTTGTTTATAAATGGAAACCAGCGATAGGGTGGTAATATGGAGAGTATGAAATTGCAATGTGTATTTATATTCATATTTCAGGTTCCAGACACATGGTTTACTATTTTAGCAGACTTCTGGGGGCTATCTGGGTAGATGCCCTTAGCCCATAGCAAATTTAAACTAATTGAGCCTATTTACTGTTTAGCCTAATGCTGAACTCTGTTTTCTTCCCTTTGCCTCTAACCAAGAGCATGCTGATAGCCATTACCATAGCACAGCTCCAATGTGGTAACTTCCCAGCCTGCATCAACATCATCATCAGTGGTACAGAGAAGTTGAACCGTGATCACTTGTGCAAGAAAAAAAAGGCAGCGAAACAGCCCAGATTAGCAGGATTTGCTTGTCACTCAGCAGAGAGCAGACCCATGGAACTCATTGCCACAGGTTGCTGTGGGTACCAAATGTCTCCTGGAGAGTCTGGACAAGCACTTGAATGAGAAAATACACTGAGAGTTGCTTAGTGGACAAAAAGATAACCTGTTCATGACATGGCTGGAGCACTGCATAGTAAGATGCAGAGGACGAGGGAAGGATTATATACTCTTGCAGTTCCTCCTCTTTCTCGGGCATACAGTGATGCTGCTATTGGAAACAGCTGCTAGGCTCAACAGATCCTCATCTGACCGCTTTCTCATCTCCCTACGCCCCAGCCTGTTCATGTGCCTAAGCCCTAAATATCAGCTCTGATGTGGTGGGTGCATTTCATCTTGTTTGCATGACCCACCACTGGGGAGCTACAATGTGACTTGAGCAAAGTGTTCTTTTTGTATACATTTAGCTAGTGATGTATTTGGAAATGAATGTGCAAGTCCATATTTATTTCTTCATGCTCTCAGGGCATCCGAACTACTCTTGCAACTACAGAGATGCCTGTTTGCTGAGCTAAAACTCTAGTACTTTTATAGCCTTCTCTTTATCTGCATCAAAACTGAAGATTCAAAGAAGTGATTTGACGACTAAAATCAGGTAAAAGCAGCATTCTGACTGCATTCAGCACCAGCTGTATAACATATTACAGAGGTTAAGCAACTAAATTGTACTACATTGTGAGAATGGTAAATGGGAGCAAAGATTGCAGTGGCTGGGAATAAACGATCATGTTAGGTGGATGGGTTTTTTTCCCATATTTCACAATAGACAGAGGTTACAGTAAGATTTTCTTTCTTTTTACTGCTTACTTTTTTAAGTAAAAACAAGGGCGCAAACTTCCAGTGGGGAAATCTGACCCAGAGGTGGTATCTTCCATTAATGTTGCATGAGATGCAGCCTTCCACCATTTGCCATGACTTGCAGAGGTCAAGAAGATGATGGCTGAGTTCTATTCATACTGACACGTAACCCTTGCCCGGCCATAAACCAGCTGCCCCAGTACAACCAGACAACAACCGGCTAGTCATGCTGCCATTCCTCCCAGGACTTTGATAAATACTACTGCCAAAATTGCCTTGTTAACACTGAACCAAGTGGGTCTGTGAGAACTATAAATCTTCACTTCAGGGCTGCAGCAAGGGCCTGCCGCTAGCAAGCAAGTCACTGTTTATCTCTTTTAGATGGAGATGGGATGAAACATCATCACAGCAAGTGAATGATGCATTTGTTGCAAGATGCTGCTTGATGCCTGAATAGCAACACCAACAGCTATGACAGTGGTATCAAGGGGTGCTGTTTGTGAAACCATCAGGGTGTCCAGCAGCAAGGAAATGTCAGAATCTCTGTTGGCAGGGCAATGCAAGCTCACCGGCTGATATCGTGATTTTAATAAACACAGATGCAGATCTTTACTTCTAACTTCTAAAGCTCTCTATGTTATGCCAGACTGCAATGCCCCATGCGTTGGTGTCATGCAAATACTATTAAATTGCGAAAGAAGTGCGGTACCAGCCCATGAAAAAAGGTATTGCACTAAAAAAGCCAGCAAATGGCTTTGCTTTGGATGAGCTGTTATCTGTACTGCTTCAGTGCCTATAAGCTCAGACTGAAGCTGTGGACCCATTAGAACAGACACCACATCAGCATGAAGGGAGAAGGTCTCCTCTATAATGGGGTGTGTTTATGCAGGAAAGCTAAGACACAGGATCCAGGTAGGATCTTTGAGATTACCCAGACTGCATCAGAGTGCCCTCAGCCTGCCCCATGTCCACAGAGGAGGTGCTTTGATTTAGAACATTGTCCTGACCTTTCCTGCCCCCAAGTCGCTGCCCTGACCTTTGTTGTCGTGCCAGATCCGCACTTTGCAGAGATCTCCCAGGCTCAGCATGCCCGAGAAGCTGAATTCGTCCATCTGGTTCCTTTCAAACTTGTTAGACTTGTTGGACTCCTTCAGAGGCAGGGTCCCGCTGTCCCCGTTCTCCCCAAACAGGATCAAGGACACGTTGGCATCGGTACCTGCTCCTGGAAGAAGAGGGTAGGGCACATAGTCAGCAGCTAGCCTGTCATATAGACCTGACACCCAGCTCCCAGATGATGGAAATGGAGGCAGCAAAAGCAGGCTGAAGAGGCTGCAGTGCTGATCAGGTTTGTCTGTGCACAGTCAATGAATTTCACTGAATTTGTGCAGGACCCTGCAAGGAGTGCGCCCCACGGAAGCTAACAAGCCAGCCCTTCCAGCCCATCCCTCAAATACAGCTGGAATGCTTCTCCCTTCCATTCAGGTCATGGTGACTACGATGGTTAGCAGTAGTAACAGGAAGGAGGAGTATCTGCTCCTGATGGAGCACTACGTAACTCATCACTTTGCATGGGATATCAGTGTTGTCACCCCCATTTTTCCAAAGTGGCTTGGGAAGCAAAATGACTAACCCAGCAACCTATGAAACAGCGTTAAAGAACATATTTTAATGTTTCTATCTTCAAAGTGTTAGTACATGTTGTCCTTCCAACAGGGTCACTATCCCTTTTCCACACTGTGGTCCCACAGCCGCCTCCAAGCTGTTCTGTGGCACCCAGGACGCTTCAGCTTGGGTCTGTGTCGTATTGCTCTCCCTGTGTTGTTAACACAGGGCTTTGAAAGCAAAGTGCAGATCATCAGTCAAACCACTACAGCATCTTGTGGACCAGTTTTCTACCTCCATAGGTCTTTCTTCTATATTCTGGTTTCTCAAAATATTGTCCATGCTGCATTTAATAGAAAAAACATCTGTTTCTCATTCACTAGTTTCTTCCACCAACTCTTACTTTTTCTTATGTATATGTCAGAAAAAGAGCAATTTCTAAGATGACCTTTATAACCTGAAACTGACTGTCGTATGCCCATTACTGTCCATATTTTGCCACAAAGAACAGCTATGCTGTCAATTTCCGTAGAATCATAGAATGGCCTAGGTCAGAAAGGACCTTACAGATCATTTAGTTCCATCCCCCTGCCATGCATTTTCTGACATTTGGAAAGTTTAGGGCCAATCCATCACCTGCAGTAACCTTACAAACATTTTAGCTTGAAGTGCTACAACACTTTACCTGGCACTATCGATAGTTTGACCAAAATTATTGCTTTCTATTTTTTTGATGCCATAATTAAAAAAGCAGATTAATAAAAATAAATTTTATGGCACATGGGAAGACATTTGTTGCTGTCTCAGAGCCAGAGCCCTTAAATTTGGGGAGAATAAACATAAGATCATGAAGCTCAAATATCTCTTACAAAGTCAGCTTCTGCTGCTGCTGGTTAGGCAGTCTAGCTTTGAAAACTAACCGCCTGCCAAGCCATTCTTTACACAAGAGTATCATAAATCCATTTTGGCCCACACGGGCCGTGTTTCCCACAGCTCCATTCACAACACAATGCAGACACAAAGTTGAGGACACTTAAAACTTCTTGAGAAAGCTACCACTTCTTCAGGGTAATAACTTGAATACAGAAATTGAGAAGAAATCGCAACTTACAGCAGGACTGAAAAAAAAACTACTAAAGGGAAAATAAAATAGGGAAGAAACAGAGTTGTACAGAGAAAAGGCAAAGCAACAATGTGGTGCCCATGTGAAAAAACTGCGTATGTTAAATTGGTGCTAATTTTTAGCAGTTCCTGGGAAGGACTTAAGAAGGAAGAGAAAGCATCAGAGATTCAAGCAGTCCATTTGCTAGTACCTTTTATGACCCTAAAGCTTGCTGAGGTGGGGAACAAAGCAAACCGAAGTCCATTTCCTTACAAGGAGCAGCCTCACAATTAATGCAAGGTCTCAAAAAGCACAGAACCAGCTGTTTCTTAGTAAGACCATCCCTGCAGGAAGAAGCTTATGAAGGCCTCATGCTGTGACTTTTACCTCACAAGCAATTAGCAGGAGAGGGGAATGAAAAGAACAGATATTTCTGAATCGATGTGCATTTCACCTATCTGGATGTCTGATTTTTTCTGCTATTGTTGTAAATTCCAAGAACCTGTCAGGAGCATTTAGGAACTGCAACAAACTTGGCAAATGAAGAAATGAAGGTACTGTGGTTGCACAAGCCTTAAACAGCAACGAATGCAATAGCTCCTGGGTCAATACTGGGGTCTGCAGCACTGAACTTCGTCATTGACACCCTAAGCAATGACAGAATGCGTCCTCAGCAAATTTCCAGTTTGGGGGAGTGACTGACATGCTGAATGGCAGAATTCCAACCCAGATGGACCTTGAGAAACTTGAGGACTGGTCAAGCAGAAATCCCACGAAGCTTGTCATGGTGAAATATAAAGTACTTTATCTGGGGAGGAATAAATGCCGCACGTGTATGTGCTGGGGAGTTGAAGATGACCCAAAGGTTATAGCAGGAATACTCATACGGAGGTTGAATCTGAGCTAACAGCTAGTTTTCAGTGGTTAGTGCAAACTGTATGCTGAGCTACATCCAGAGGAGCTGAAAGGAAGATCTTACCTCCTTTGCTCAGTACTGAGAAGCCCATACTTAGGCTGTGCCACTAATTTAAATTCCTGTGTCATGTCATGACACTGGGGAGGGCTCAGCAGATGGTTGTCAAGATGGACAGGAGCTGGGGCACATGATCATGAAGATAAGCCAAGGGAGATGAGCTGGGGCAGGTGAAAAGGGCCCTTTGACCACATGGAAGGACAGTGATAATGGTGACAGGGTCATGTACTGGGGGTTTGTTAAACCATACCCCAAGAAGCCACAGCCACAGGTTGCTGGGGAAGTTGAGATTGTTCACCAGGAATAAAGTGTTTATAATGAGAATGGTTCAGGTTTGGATCAGGTGCATGGGGAGGTGGTGGCATCGCCATCCCTGGAGCTGCCCGTGATTCCTGGCAGAGATGGCTTGACCTAGTCCTAGCAGTGGTCCTTTGAGCAGGAAAATGGATGAAATAACAACCTCCAGAGGTCCCTTTCAACAAAAGATCAATGATTTTTTTATGCTTATTGAAGAGGTGCATAATTTTTAAACAAACTCTGGGCTTGAGTCAGCCTTCTGAGGCCAAAGAACATCCTTCTTTTGACTTAACAGAGACTTGGATAAGGCACTAGGAACTGACACCAACTGTCCAAATTTGTGCAATTTGTAGGCTGTAGCTGAGCTGTCAACATACCAATTAACCTTATAGCAACAAAGATAAAACTCTTCTGCTTCAATGCTTGAAAAATGAGAAAGCAGTATTTATTCTTTCTTCATGTAGTTGCATTACTGTGCACATGCCTGCATATAGAATACAGGAAGTTTGTGTAAATCAAAATTAACCAGCAAGGACATTTTTGTGCCATGGAAAGAGATGCTAGGAGGTCTGGCTCTATTGCAGCTGTGTCTGTGGGCCATACCTTAATAAAATAAGATTATGTTTTACGTCTCTTTTAAGATCAAAAATAGATCAAGATCTTGTTTTTAACCAGAGTGGTATCTGCTATAGCAACCTCTTCTCCCTGTATTCCACATGTACTCAGAGCTGCCATCTGAGCTACTTATGGGGGCTTCTGGATTTGACCTTCGAAAGAGAGGAAGTTTGATCGCTGCAGGAGAGGAGCTTTCCCCTGGTGAAACAGGTATGCTACATGATCACCCAAGCTGAAAGTCTTCTGGAAAGCCAAACTATGACTCAAAGGTTTCTTTGAGGAAAAAGTAAAATGAGATTATTGTTGAATATGTGTGTATGGTGGGGAGGAAATAGCTGATGTTTTCTAGTTTGCTGCAGGACATTTTTTGTGGGATTCATTTTCCCATGCTTTAGCTATCTAGTGTAACTTAATTGTGCTGGCTCTGTCTGAATCTGATGAAGAGATACTGACAGAGACCCTCCAGAGGATGATCCAAACCACTCATAACGATTTCTCTCCTGGACGAATTTACCACACAGTCTAGACTAGAAGATGCTAAGATCAGAAGTAAGATTTTTGGAGGGTGACAAATATTTGAGATTAATTTTCTTCTTTTTTTTTTTTTCCACTTTCTTTTTTGTCTCAGTGCCTCTGGTGCACTGAAAAGTTGAAAGCTACTGCAGAGACACACTTTAAACCTAGAAATAAACATGTCTGATTCTATTCATTGTGAAGCATTGCTGTCCTGAGACAATGTCAGTGTGTCAGGAGACATGTTCAAACTAACAGTCAAGGATAAAATGCTTTTCTTCCTGAACTGATCTAACCAGGAGCATGGGCTACATAATGATCAAAGAGGAGAGATGGTTCATGACTTGTGTCCTGTTTCGATAAGCTGTATCAAGTTCAGCATTATGTTAGTGCTCTGTGTGATCTAATTATAAACAGACTTTCTCAAAACTGCTTTTTCCTACTGGTTGTCGCTGCTCTTAATGGAATAAAATGTTTCACCATTAATACCTGTCAACCTTCATTCAATAGGAAGGACAGATCTGTCTGCTGTTCCTGTTATCTTCTATTCTCCTCTCATTTCTATTTCCATCGCCTTTGTGAGTTAGGGATGGATTTCACAAAAAGGTCACAGAAAGATCTACCATTACGCTAGATGGATTGCCAGATATATAAACAAATCTTCCTCCCTCTCCTTTGTGTTTTTTTTTTAATGTATTTCACTACATGCTTTCCAGACAAGCAGCAGGCAGAGCAGATAGATAGATAAAAAATGGTGAAGTGGCATGAAGACACTCTGCCAGGGGATTTTTACATTCTCAGATCAAACCTCACAAGCTGCATAAATTACTGGTAAATCCAGAAAAAAAGAAAAAAACACCCCTATATATAGATATAAAAATAAAAAGAAAGAGGTAGAGATCAAGAGGTGATTATGTGTACTGGTGTGGCAGAATCCCTTTTGAGGGCAGCCTTTCAAACAAGGTGTCCGCAAGACAATGTCTAGCTTGCCCCATTTTGGCACAAGGGAGCTTGCACGTGGCTGCAGCTTTCATTCAGCAGCCCTGACAGAAGTTCTCATGAAAAGAGGCAGTGATCCCAGGAAATGACATAGAAATCCCATTTCTTGGCTCTGGAAGCTCTGTAGCTTTCTTTATGCTCTGTTCCTCCTCTTCTATCTGGTGTGCATGTAGGGATGGTATTCCTCAGCCTGAGATAAATGGTCTTGAAACACTTTGGAAAGCAGGGTGAATTACTGCTCTTTTCTTTGAGAAATGCAGAGAGAACTGACTGAAAACCTGGAGCCCACCAGCTTTGACCACAGCCTTTTCTTTCCATCCTATATGGATGACCTGACCCAAAAAAAAGGGGGGCTCCTGACTATTGCAACATGGTCTGGCAGTAGCTATTTTAAGACATCTTCAGAGGAAGCTCTGAGAAGCCAAATCTAGGCCTTCCATCTAAATATTTTACGCCCAGAGCTTAAATGAGGCTGAATCCCACAGAGTAACACTGTCATGATGAGCAGCCAGCCAAAATGGCAGTGTTCCAGCATAGTATGCCAAATTATGCTTTTTTTAAACATAATTCCAATTTGTAAGCAGGAGATTATTTTCCATTGCTAAAAATTAAACTTCTTACTAGAGAAGTCATAAAATATGTACCATAAACATACCTCCAATATCACTGGTTTTAACCTGAAGAGTGTATGTTGTGTCCTCCATCATCTGCTCATCATTTATGACAGCAGGCATCTCACACACAAGATTTCCCTTGGCATTTTTCAGCTTTGACAGCCATTCACCATAGGTAAAGGTGGCCACTTCTTGGTTAGTCAAGTTCTTCAAGATGATCTGCAAAGAGGCAAAATGAGGTCAGAAAACTCCAGCCAAACTATAGCTACTATTTGAATAAGGACAAAGATCAAATTTATAAAGTATACAGTGAGGTTCGTCGCAGGTAGAGCTTGGTCATATCTTCAGAACCTGTACTGAGCTTTTCTGGAAATAAAAGAGCTCTTTCCTATAGACGATATTTACTGTCATGACTTGTCCTGAGAAATGCTTTTCATAATATTGACCTTTTCATGCATGGGGTAAAGCATATGAAGAAATTTTCTTGTCTGGCATATCCATGCAGAATTTACTCCAAAGAAGTAACAGAGTTATTAAAAACCACATTATCTCTCCTTAGGCACACAGCATCTTGCTTTCACCTGCCTACTCTGTGCAAACACAGGGCAATTTTTGTAGAGATATGCAATCCAGCCCCAGACAAATTAAAGCAATGCACAGGATAAAATTAGGGGAGCAAAGGTTAATGCTTCACACACTCCTCTCCCTGGGGAAAGGTGACAGAACAAACAGTATGCAACAGATATTAGTCACGCTATCTAATGTGTCACGGGAAGGAGCTCAGATGTTGTGGTGATAAGAACAGAATAGGAACCTACATAGAACAAGTCAGTGAGGTACTCCAACAAACACTTAATAAACATCTCACCTTTTCGGGCTCTGCTCAGTGGAACATCAGTCCACTGGGAGAAAGACATTACACTTACCTTACTGGTAGTAAACTCTCTCTAAACTGGGTGAGTTGGAGGTAAGGGAGGAGACAGGGCTGAAAACTACCATCTGCATTACCACCTAACAGAAACAGAGATCATACCTGGGTGCAGCAGTGCATCAGCAAACAGTGTTTTGCAAGGCATATCTCTGCAAAGGCCATGGAAACATGAGCCCAGACACATCAAAGAAGTGTGACATGATATTAGGGAGAAATTAAACATGGAATCATGTCATGGAATCGCACAACTGTTTCTGTTGGAAGGTAGCTTAAAGCTCATCCAGTTCCAACCCCTGTCACAGGCAAGGACACCTTCCACTGGAGCAGTTGCTCCAAGCCCCTGGTCCAACCTGGCCTTGAACACTGCCAGGGATGGGGCAGACACAGTTTCTCTGGGCACCCCCTGACAGCGCCTCAGCACCCTCACAGGGAACAGCTTCTGCCCAAGATCTCATCTCAGTCTCCCCTCTGGCAGGTTAAAGCCATTTCCCCTTGTCCTGTTCCTACAGGACCTTGTCCAAACTCCGCCTCTGGAAGATGTCAAAGGGATACCCGGAGTGTCTTGCCCCATCTCCTGCTCCAAGCATGGCTTACTGCAAGGCTGTGTCCAGATGAGTTTTGAAAATTTTCAAGGATCGAGATTCCCTCTGGGTCCCGATCTCAGGGTTGCACCAATTTCATTGGGAAGACTTTCTTCCTTATATCCAGTCAGGATTTTCCTTGTTGCAACTTATGTCCATTGTCCTTGTTGCAACTTATGTCCATTGCTTCATGCTTTTTCACTGTTCACCTCTGAGAAGAGACTGGATTGTTGCTCTCTGTAACCTCCCTTTAAGTAGCAGAAGATTACAATTAGATTCCGCCTCAGTCTTTCTTCTCTAGGCTCAAAAACTCCATTTACCTCAGCCTTTCCTAGTATGCCATGTGCTTCAGTCCCTTGACTATCTTAGTGACCTCCTGCTGCACTCTTGTATATCAGCCAAAAAAACTCATAAAACTTATCTTGAGATAGAAAGTGCTCAAATTCTGTCCTCAAACTGCATGTGTCCCAGTCCACGGCCTTCTGCTGACCCCAACCAAGCTTTGCAGGAACCTTTAGCAGTTCAAAAGAAGAACACTGCCCCAGATCATAAAAAAGATATTTTAAAGAAGGCAGTAGCTACACAGAAGCCAAAGCTGTAGCTGTGCTCCGTGCATTGTACAGTTCATGGGTAGAACACTTATCTGGGGTTTTCTCTCTGCCTGGTCCTAAATGGAGATCTGCTATCCCAGAGGTACAGTATATTTTGGGCTGTTGAAGTTGTTCCACTTTTTCAAAAAGCTGCTTATTCACAGCAAGAGATACTATGCCTTTGTGGTCAAAAACTGCCCTATGCTTCAAGAGAAGCTGAAACAAACCTTTGCTTTCAGCCAAGCAGAAATTGGGTCTCCACCACCCCAGCTGGTGCCTTGTCTGCTGGGACACAGACCAGAAGGAAGCCTCCTCTATCAAGGATCATAGAATCATTGAATAGTTAGGGTTGGAAAGGGCCTTAAGATCATCCAGTTCCATCTCCCTGCCATGGACAGGGACACATTCCACTAGATGGGGTTGCTCTAGGCCCCGTCTAAACTGGCCTTGAACACTGCCAGGGATGGGGCAGCCACAGCTTCTCTGGGCACCCTCTGCCAGAGCCTCAGCACCGTCACTGGGAAGAACCTCTTCCTTATATCTAACCCAAACTTCCCCTGTTTAAGTCTGAATCCGCTACCCCTTGGGTGTGTGAATGATGTCTACATCCTCTAAGTAGTCCAATCTAGGAAATTTTCTTCAGCTAAAATTTGAAATTTCAAAAAAGAACAAGGTCAGCTTGACCAAAATGCCTTTTCTCCCTCTTGGTGCATAAACTCTGTGTTGGGGAAGGTTCAGCCAGCTCTACCTCTGCCCTGCTCAGGAATGACAGTGGTGCTGTTGGCAGCAGAATGTCCTGAGCAAAGCTTACAGGGAAATGTCAAGGAAGCAGAGGGGGGTAGAAACAGATTAGAGCTGCCAGCTGGAGTGCATTCACAGACAAATAACCAGCCCATGCCCAGTGCTCCAGATGCTGTCTGGGAAAAACTGGCTACTAAAAGTGCTGGAGCAAAATGCCCTCTCTTTCCATTCCCAGCCCCTCAGCAGGATGGGTGATTTCATCCGTATGCAGCTTCATGTAAGCCGTTAGCACAGGCAGAGCGAGCAGCCTCTGCTATCTCATTCTGGGATGCTGCTCTGAGGCGGAGCAGACAGGAGAAAGAGATTCATTTTTACGAACATCATTTGCTCAAGGGAGATCACAGCAAGAGATGTAAAGGTAGTAGGAAACCTGTGCAGTTTGATTGCTCTGTCACAGTGTGAGTATGTTGCCTACCTTACCTAGAATGAATTAAATAAACACTGTGCATCCAGACCAAGCTCATTAAGTCACCCCTTCCTAAGGTCTGTGCTTGGAGATTGAATCACCCAGGGAGCAGCACAGCGTACCCCAGCCAAAGTCGGAGCAGGTAAACAGCCATTCAAGGCATCTCTCCCCCTCACAAGTCTCTCTGCTGAATACAGAGGCCTAAATAAACTGGTGCAAGAGGTGAAATAACTCTGGTAGAGTTCTGGAAACTGGTAGAAGAAGGGGACTCTCTAGAGAGTCCAGAGGAGGCCATGGAGCTGCTGCGAGGGCTGGAGCAGTTCTCTGGAGCCAGGCTGAGAGAGCTGGGCTGGGGCAGCCTGCACAAAAGAAGGCTCCTTAAGGGGAGACCTAAGAGCAGATCCAGTGTCTAAAGGGGCCACAGGAAACCTGGAGAGGGGCTTTGGACAAGAGCCTGTAAGGACAGAAGGAAGGGAATTGTTCTGTAAGGACAGAACAATCTTTAACCTGCCAGAGGGGAGATTGAGATGAGGTTTTAGGTAGAAGTTCTTCCCTGTGAGGGTGCTGAGGCGCTGTCAGGGGGTGCCCAGAGAAGCTGTGTCTGCCCCATCCCTGGCAATGTTCAAGACCAGGTTGGACACAGGGGCTTCAAGCAAGCTGCTCTAGTGGAAGGTGGCCCTGCTTGCGACAGGATTTGGAACTGGATGAGCTTTAACATCTATTCCAACTTGAACCAGTCTGGGATTCTATGATTAAAGATGAACGTAACTTTTTCAATTACTAAATCTGCGCAAAATTAATCTCATCCTACAAGGAGATATTTGTGAGTCTTGCACACACAGAGGAAGATAGAGGATTTCCATTTTGATTGTGACGGTCAAGTAAGTCATCTCAGGGAGAGGAGCTGAAGCTTTTTATTTCCTGTCTGTTCCCCTCAGGGAAATTAGCCACCATTTGGAAATGAGACGCCTACTTTCCATTGCATCTAAACTATTTTTTAGGATACCTGGAACTTGCTGTGGACATCCTGCATGCTTTGAAACTCTATCACTATTTATGCATTTTAACTGTGCTGTAGAACACTTATAAACAATGAAAAGAGAGCGGGAAATGTGCGCATGAATAAAATGTTGATAGTTTGCTTTGTAGCTGATCACATGTCATAGCTGACAGGAACTTTAAAACAGCAACTTGAAATTAATTGTGTGCTGTATGCTGTAACTGAAAGGTTTGACATATCTGATCTGATCTGATTTACCTCTACCCAGCTTTCTGCCAGCTGCAGGGGCGCACACCCCATTAACTGCAAAATACATAAGTCCTGGAATTTGTCTTTAAAGACTCATTCACAGGTTTTTATGGTTCTATTGCATGTCATTAGTCTTTGCTTAAAAAGAAGATCTTCTGACTGTAAAACAAAAAGACTTTGCTCTGTTGCAAAGAACAGTAAGCTTCAGCTATATGAATTGTCTCAAATTCTCTTGATCTCCTTTATTGTAAAGGAAAAAGAACTGAACAAAGACCAAGCACAAAACGGAGGATTATTTGTGATATTTGAATGCAACGCAATTAGTGTTTCATTAAGGCAGCTTCTTATCTGCCTGGCTTTGACAGCACAAAGTAACATTAAAATTCCAAGAGAAGCAACCCTGCAGAACTGAACAGTCTCACAATTCCTGTTGTTTCACTCAGACAGCTTTCATCCCTTCTTACTGCTGGCTTTTCCACTGTGTATCTTAGACACTGGGCAGCAGATGAATTCATCATATGGACTGAGGAAACAGCTATCCCAGGAAGAGGTTTCCATAGCATTTATTTAGATAAGTTTCATTATTAGAAATCACGATGTTTTTTTACTAAGAGGGTGGCGAGGTGCTGGAGCAGGCTACCCAGGGAAGCTGTGGCTGCCCCAGCAGTGTACAAGGCCAGTCTGGACAGGACTTGGGGTAACATGCTCTAGTGGAAGGTGTCCCTGCACATGGCAGGGGATTGGAATGGGCTGAGCTGTAAGGTCCCTTTCAACCCAAACCAGTCTGTGGTTCTATAACTCCGTGATTCCACTCAGCATTCAAGGCCAGGTTGGACGGGACTTGGAGTAACGCGCTCTAGTGGAAGGCGTCCCTGCACATGGCAGCGGGTTGGAATGGGCTGAGCTGTAAGGTCCCTTCCAACCCAAACCAGTCTGTGGTTCTATAACTCTGTGATTCTACTCTCTCTGATTTTTCAGAACGAAAGCAGTGTCACAGTAGCTTGATGAGGGAGAACTTGCGATTCAGCATTAGGTCAGAGGAAAATATTCAGACTCTGTCTCTCCCATCAGTGGTGACATCAGAATGAATTGCTTGGCTTTGGAGAGTTTTTGTCATGTCTGTGCATAGCAATAATCAATAAAATTCATTCTGGCCCAACATATCACTAATCAAATTTTGTTCCCTCGAGATTAGGTATCAGCGTTTAAAACTTATTGCCACTATTGGTAAAGTTTGAATCTTTGGCACTATGTTCATTACTTTGAGGAGATTCTGAATGAAATTTCAATGCATTTTATCCAGACAGAAAAAAAGTTATGATGATTTCCCTGCTTGTAAATTTAATCTTTTGGCTGTGTACAATATAATTTATTCATGCATTTTAATTTGTATTTATACGTTTCTATTTCTGTTAAACTAAAAGCAGTATAAATTATGACCAGCAACAGTTTACAAAAAGACCAAAGACAATTAAATAGAACATTTATTGTTATTTTAATAGAATAAGAAAACTGAGAATGTCCTGTAGATAAATGGAGCAACAAATGGTTAATTATGGGTTGATGGCTTAATCTAGCTTCTCATTTCACTGTGCTAGTTAGCACTAACTGTGAACCATCTGTCTGAGAGTTTAGCACTACCCCCACAAGTATTTCATTATGCAGTTTTAATATGCACTTTTGACAGAAATGGAAATGGGCTCAGATCAGTTTTCATGTCACACCAGGCTACATAAGTTTTCAAGGATGGAATACAAATCGGGGAACACAAATCCTTCCTCCTTTCTTCCAGAGCACTTCTGTCTTCTCTCTCTGCCTAGGAATATAAATGCTACGTTAACCTCTGCAGGGAAGGTAGGAAAGAAAATTAATGGGTAAAGCTTTCTACCTATCACTGGGGTTAGAAGATGCTCCATGCTCTGTTTCCTGAATAAAAATAGAAATCATAGGTACAATTTTCAAAAGCTCCTAAAATCCTGAGGCTTGGCCTGTCCATTGCTTCAGTACAACTGTAAAAGAGTTATAAGCCCATCTGATAAGACCAAGTGAGAACTCTTTCTTGCCCACTTCCTTATGAAAACCTTGCTTTGGGTGAGACAATCCATCAGGCTCAGGTGTTGGAAGACTGGACAGAGCTGGCAATGGGAAGATGCTACCTGCCACTAAATATGCTGCCATCCCTTGCTTTTGAGGTACTGCTAATTCATGACTGCAAGATCTGGAATGTCTTTGGACGAATAGGCTTTATTTGATTTAATTTTCTAGAAAAATAATTTATAAAACTCATGGGAAAGTTTTGGGGACTGACGAAGAGAGTTTGACCAAGGTGACTGAATCAAATCAGAGAACAGACTGAGTTATTCCTGAGGCACAGAGAGAAAAACTGTGTCTGTGGCATCTATTCAGAAGATATAAGCTGGAGGTCTAATGCTTTGGAAAGCTGTACAAAAGTCAGCTTTCCTCTCTTGATTTTTTCCTGATAAAAAACTCTGAAGTGGAAATGTTCATGTGAAAAATGTACTACATGACAGCAATGCTTTTTAGCCCATGCAATGGAGGTGAAAAGCAGTTCATTACTTTGCTGGAAACTTGTGGCTACCTTTTAGAAACACATTATTAATGCAAAAAAAGAAGAACAGCTTCAGACAAGTCAAAAAAGGACAAAGGACCCAATAAAAAAAAAACAAAACTATGCACTAGTCTTTCTGAGCATGGGTTAAGCTATTGAGTCTTAACCTATTCTCATAAAAAGTCAAGACATCCTCAAATATAAGTGATCTTTACAAGGAGCTGGTGGTTTGGCAAAGAAGATAAAAGCAAGCACTGTGTTTTTGTGCAAGATAGGACACTAGAGAAAAATAAGTCAACAGAAGTGGTGGGAGTAATCTTGAATACTCCATTCAAAATTAAGGCAGAAAATGACAACTTACTTGTATGAACAAGAAAAGAAAGAAATCTGCCTGTGTGCTAGCGGGAGAAGGGAAAGGGAGAGGTTGGATGTTTCACCTCAAAGAACGGATTTCTTACGAATGCCCAATCCATCCCAGGCCCATGATAGTTGCCCCTGCCTGGCAGAGGAACATCCACTCTCCCACGAGCACAGAGCATGGCAAGGGTCTGCAGGAGCTAAGGGTACATCCCAGGACCATACAATATTGCAGGTGCCCGGTGGCAAGCCAAGGCTCTTTTGCAGGGAGGGAGGGTGAGATCTAGTAGCAGAGACTGTGGCAAAGTTTCACAGCACTGCTTTTGCCCTTGCTCTCTTCTTTTTTGACTCAATTCCTGCTGGAGAAAAAATGTAAGAAACCAAATGCTGGGAATGAATAAAAGTGAGTCACTCGCTGCCTTTCTTCTCTTTCTCAAGGGCTGAAAGGCTTCAACACAAGCAGGTTGCAAAGCGATGTGTGATGTGAAGCTCATTACCCTTTCCAGGTACCAGTGGGGGCGAGTTCCTTTCCCATCCGTTCGGATCCTCATCTTCCTGAGGGGTGCGATGTCGGCAATCTCCATAATGAAACTGTCTTCTTGGCCTCGCTCAAACCTGGGGGGATTGAAAGACCAAGGAAGTTTCCTGCTGCTTTACAGCATTGTCACATCTCGATCTGCTGTCCGTGCTGCAATTCACACTTCGCCAGCAGCCTCAAATTAAAAGTTTATGAGTGCACTTTATTGCACTTGAGCTTTCCTGTCCTGCAATCATCAGCTACTGTGTTTTTGGCAAGACTGCCTCAGTGCAGATTTGACAGGGATTCCTCCTGCCTTGGAAAATCAAGCCCATACAAGGCACCTGGAGCAGTTCCAGGCAGCCTGTCGCAGGCATTATCACTCCATTTGAACCCAGAACAATAAAGACTCACAGTCAGGTTTCTGCACATCGTCTTCCTCCTGGCATCTGCCTGTGACCTTAGCCCATCCCAACTGGAAGGCAAAGCAACTTTGCTTAATCTTCTTCTGCTAAGATGCAGCAGATACATAACTTTGGATTTGCCGTGAAGACAGACAGTTGCGGAAGCTCAGCTAAATACAGCAACCACATTGCAAGTCAGAGCCCAGAGCCTAAGTTTAGTAAGCTCAGCAAACTGTGTTAGGAAGGAGCCAAAACCGACTGCCCTGCACTTCCCTCAAGAATATGGGGAATCTGGATTTGCAAACTAGCTCCATCTTCATTAAGAGACAGGGTGGGTTTGTGTACATCGCATGAAAGATCTTACCCTGTGCTTGGCTGCTGTGTATAGGCACAAGGATGTATAGGAATTGCTCATCCATAGCAATCAGCAGAAAGTAGAAAGAGGGGAAAAACAGCTAACATATGTTTCCTGAAGAAGATATTACACTGGCTAGGATCACAGCCACTTTACCTCCCTCTTAGCATCAATGTTGTTAGCAAGAAAGCCTTGCTCCAGTGAAAGTGCTGCCTCAGGCTCAATATTCTCTGTTCAGAGCAAGTGTGTCTTCTAGGTTTTCCCCCAGAATCACTTTGCTAGACCTGCTATGGGCTTGGAGATGAAAATAGAACCCCTGCTAAGTGTAGGGCAGCAAAATCCTGGGGATCTAGCAAGCAGCACTATGGCCACTCTGTGGCTGAGGTTCCCCCTTCAAGCAAACTTCTCCTTGTCAGTAGGTTACCTGAGTCTGATAAGAGGTTTGAAGAGAGCTCTGCAAACTGCAGGCATCACCATAGCATAGACAATCCATAATGATGATACCTCATTCCTGGCAATGCACTCAGTCTCCTGTAGCTATGCTGTGCCAGGATATAGAGAAAAAATATTTATTTACCAACCTCTGCTCACATTACACCCCACAGCATGAATGTGATCAGCCTCACACCATTATTTAAGCCTGCATAGCTGCAGATGTTAGCAATAGGGATTGACTCCAGCCTCTCAGTTTTCACGCAGGCATTGCTTTCCCTGCACTCCCAGCTGCACTTGGATGGGGTGTTTTGGTCCCAGTCAGTTTCCAGTTATTAAGGATCATATGTTTGCTCTTTGAAAACTGCCCTCTCTTTATTTATCTTTCTGTGGTACTGGATACCAAGACAGCCTGTCTCAGTGTGAGAAAGAGAATGTGCTTTTATACCTGGACTGTGTTGATTTCCACATCTATTTAAGAAAAAGGTGTGACCCCTCCAGCCTGAATTATCCCGCGCTCTTGTGATCAGTTTTCATTACAATCACAATTACCTACAAAGCTTCATAGAAGTCTCTTACTCTGATCTCTTTCAGGATAAGCAACTCTAAACTAAGCTGTCAGTTAGCAAAAGAAACCATTATTTATCTTTAGTAAATAGCCTGTTTACAGTATGAAAGGCTGATACTCACCTGCTACTTCCCAGAAGTCATTGTACTAAAGGGAAAAAATTGCTAAAGTGACAAACTGGGTGACCCAAGAGCTCTTTTCTATCCCTAATTTATATAAACATGAGCATAAGCCTGAAAAATTTGAGAAAGGAAGAAGTACCAGGCAAGCTAACTGCTGCTATTCCTTTTCCAGGACACTGAAGCATTTATCTGAGGGATTTCATTAAGCTTTTCTACCCATGCCTGCTCTTAGAAATATGTTTTTTTGCCCAGAGGTCTTGGCAATAACAGTAATGTAGCTAAAATTTCCTTAAATCTGTAGCAGGTTAGACAGACGGTTCTTCGTAATGCACTTAGTTGCTGTGAGTGAATTGGCACTGAATGGCCCCAATAAAGATGAAGTGCCTTTTACCATTTGGTTGCGGTGGCTCTTACCCATCTTTTATTGCTGGCACAAAGGCTGGAGACATTTCCATGCAAAATGTCTCCAAGGGAAGCCTGTGCTCTTAACAGCTGGATGAAGACTGGTGGGAGCAGTGTGGAAACAGCAGTATGTGTATCTTGGGACATGGATGTCCTCTGCACAGAGTGCTAATGTGTAGCTGGAGGTGTGATACAGATACCAGTTAGCAGATATGTGCCAGTACATCCTCAAAGAATAGTACAACATCCTGGGATATTAAGATATTAACAGCTGTGTTATATATATCCTCCTTCTCCACACAGTCCCAGTGAATTTTCTTTTGCAGAAATTCCACTGGCAGAAGACAATGTAAGCAATTAATAACATACAAACTGCATGGCTGTCCTTTATTGCATTTTCACATCTTTATATCAGAGAATATCCATCCCACCCACATAGACAAATATGGTAGGTTTTGATAGGCCACATTACTTAGGGATATCAATTGCCTAGTCAGGTGGATCCAAACTGCAATCCCTCTTTACAGAGATGCCTTAGTCCTTTTTATAGATTTCTGGTTGACCTACCCTGATGTGAAATATGCTCTATTTTTAAGTACAAACAGCTGTGGTCCATTTTCCCTCCTATTAGAACTGAATGTTAGGCTTAAAAAGTAGAAAACAGACCAGTTCAGGGTTGCCTGGGATGTAGAAATGGGGATGCCACCAAGAGCCAGACACATTGGTAACCAGGGTTAATTGTCCCACATGCTGGATGTCTCTCTGTGATGGGAAGCAGAGCCAAGAGCTATGGCTCTCTGCTATGACAGCTGCAAGTAAAACATGCCCTGACCAAACACCTCTGTGCAGGAAGCCTTATCTTCAATTACTCAGCCCACATGTGATATGTGAAGCTGCATTGACAGCAAGTTGGTGAAAAGTCCAACATCACCTTAGCAAGCTGAGCTCAAACCCTGTGGCCAAATACTCCAGGCTCCTGACACTCTAACTGCTTTGCTGAACAAGATCAGAAGTAGCCAGTTAATTAAATTTAAGCCTGATGAAGCCTGTCTTTAAAAGATTATTAGTGCCATGTTCGTTCTTGAGCATGCCAAAACTTTCTGTACCAAGAGAAGTGCAAGGAAGGCACAGGAAAGCATCAGGAAATGGATTTGTTGCATGTGGCGTTTTTTGGCTTACAGAAGTGCTGGCATCAGACCAGGGTTACAGTGTTTGTTAGCTGTTTCTGCTGAAGAAAACATGAGTTTTCAGCATTTCACTAAAATCAGAGCACCCAGTGCAGTGCTCTGGGCAGCTCACAGCCCATTTTCATGTCTCTGCACTGCCAGGACACATCTGGGCAGATGTCACTGCACGTCCACATTGCAGAAATTGCAACTGTGGTTTTATGCAATGTCCATAGGTCCTCTTGGAGCCAATGCAGAACTTCACAATTCATGGTTTTGCTCACCACAATGCTCATCTATAAGCCAGTGAGGAGCAGGTTAAACAACACTTCTACAAAAGACAAAGGATGGCTTCCCTGCCTACCTGGTTTCCTCTGCTCTGCTAACTACATTACAAGATCATTTGCAAGGGGCCCAGTTCTGAATCTACAGTCAGTGGGAGTTTATCTTTGTGTTTCAGTGGGAGCGCCATCAAAACTCCAAGTGCTTCTTGCCTTGACACTGAATCTGTTATCACTCCACTTCTAACCAACAAAAATTAAGAATTATGTACCTGTCTCCATTTTTCTCTAGTGGCATCTCCTCGGTATTCCCATTGGATCCAAAGACAGTCATGAAAATGCTGGCATCAGTACCACCGCCTTCAATGTCTCCCGTCACAACCGTGACTTCGTAGAGGACCTGGTAAGGATTTTAAACGATCAGAAGGTCTCATTTGAACAGCTGTCCTTAAACCACACAAAAGCTTGGGCAAAAGGCTAGACAGGCTTTGAAGGAGATCTCCTTCATTGCCAGAAATGGTTACAACAAAGCTCCTTGGCTTCTCTCCATACCATAGTTCTCAGGGGCAAAGTTAGAGACTGAAACTTGCTACAGGACCTCTCTCTTTGCATCGTCTATGACTTTCTCTGCAGATTTTCTCAGCCTGGATAGACTCAGAAAGAGACCCATTTATTTTATCAACAACACTCTTGCGGAACAATGAAGACCTGATAAACTGATTCTCCATGGGAGTCACAACCCTTAGGGCAGTGGGTGGAGCCGTTGCTGGCATCTCCTCCCAGCTACCTCCCAGTGCTCCAGACCTCTGCAGTGCACCAAACTCTTGCCATTTTTTAAAAAAAAGCTCCCAAAGCTACAATTGTTTATTTCCCCTTACTGCAAAATATTTTCCCCCAGTGTTGGGTCCATCTGGACAACATTTAGTCCAACATCATTAATAGGTTTGAAGTCTGTACGTCTGAACAGAGTCTAAGGCAAAAAAAGAAATCAGTTTCCCAGTGCTGCACACTGCAGCCTCAAACACAGAGCATTCCCAAATCTTGTACACTGATGGTGCACCAATCTGCGAAAGATGTTTTGCATCCCTTTCACCTTATTAGCTTAACTTTGTTCTTTTCTCCTGACATGTGAATAATAAGATTAGAATAAAATATTTCAGCAGTGTGGAAGTCCCAATGGCTGTCAGTGACGTTATGAGTGTTAGGTCACTTAAATGCTTTCAAGATTGTACCTATGGTAACAGGACCTCTGGATTTAAGAGGTGGAAGAACATTAAGAAACTGACCCAACAAAACGTCTCATATAGTGCAAGTTTTACTGGCTTGAACTGGAATTGCCACATAAACAGTGCAAAGGAATAATGTCATAGAAAAATTATTTTTCATGTTTTTTCAGTCCTGAGTAACCTGTCCATTGTATATTCATCCTCCCACATATTTTAATTAATTGCAAAATGTCATAATTGCTATATGCAGGTAAAGAAAAACTCTTTTACCAATACATTAAGGATTTTTAATGACTGTGGTGGATATTGACTAGTTTCTTTATGTATGGGAAGGCAGGCATTCAATTTAAAACCCAAAGAAGGAATATCAAGCCAAGAAGAAAATTAAATTCAAATGGGTATGTATAGTTATGCAAGGGTCAAGAAAAGCAAAACAAAAAAGCATTAACTTTCCCAAAGATGTTGAATGTATTAGTCTTCTTCGAATACTAATAAAAAGAATAATCTAACTCAGTTTCTAACTACAGCTCTTTATGAGGGAAGAGTCCCAAACTCCCTCAACTGGAGACTGATCAGAGAGTCAAATGCACATTTCTGATTTCATATCCCAAGCATCTCCCCTGATTTCCTTCAAAACTTTCAGCAAGTTTCTGGCCCAAGGTCATAGAAAAAAATTTAGTTAGACGTGCCTACTTTTGGCATGCTTACGAAAATAAATATTCAGTATCAAGCTTTCAAAGGAAGACTGAACATAAGTCTTCATTAACATCCACTTCAATCTACATGCAAGTCATCAGCTCACCAATAGGAGTTTGGAAAACTTATTCAGGAGGTTAAACAACTGACGGAAAGTTTTTAAAATATTAGGTTTTAACCATTGTATTGAGTCTGAGGGAGGGATTCTTTTTTCCCTCTTAGGTCAATTCCAACACTGAAGCCTGCACTGAGATGTTGAATCCTTCAGAGATGCTAAAAATGTTATCACATTTTCGTGTGTCTGGGCAACAAGACAGATTTCAGGAGAATGTCTCTAGCTTAGGAATCAAGAGCAGTGTAAAGAAAAATAATGTACTCTGAAAGTGTAACCTTACTGCATATAGAAACACAGCTACAGAGGTTTTAAATTGCCATACAAGTATTAAACACAGTATTATTATCCCATTAATCTAGACTTAATTCAGTTATAAATCTTACATCCAAAATCAGCATAGCTCAGCTTTCCTGTTTGCACTTGGTTGAAATATGTCTTGGCATACATTGCTTCAAATTTTATATCTATGGATGAAAAGATTATGTAGGGTTTGCTTTTGTCTCCCTTGCTTATTCAATTTTAATTAGTTATTCATTTCAAACATAAAGATAACAAATATTTCTGTGTTTCAACAATTTCCAATTATTATTAGTTTCTAACTGAATTCAGTTTCCCTATCTCTGGCAATATTCAAAGCCAGGTTAGACAGAGCCTTGAGCAACATGGTCTAATGTGAGACATCCCAGCCCATGGCACAGAGGTCGGAACTAGATGATCGTAAAGTCCTTTCCAATCCAAACCATTCTATGATTCTATGTAGTCACACTGTGCAGAGATTAAAACATCTCCAGTCCTCTAATCTGACGAGTTGGAAGTATCTTCTCAAACAAAAGGTTTGAGTATCAAACAAAATGGTTGAGATGGAGTTAGACTGCACCAAGGTGTTTACCTTGCAGCTGTTCCCACTCCACAGGTAGTAGGTGACAAGGTGGGTGCTCCAAGTGTAGTGACAAAATGAGGACACGCTGCTAAACTGTGTTCTACCTCTTCTACCCTACCTCGTCCTTCTGCCTATGACATGATTGCATCCAGTGTTACTAGTCAGTGTTTTAAGAGGTAATGGCTAAATAATAAATATAATATATATTATATAATTATAATTATATATTTATTATAATATACAATATATAATACAATTATTAATATATATTAATTAATTAAATTAAATTACTAAATTAATCAAACAAATAATTAAATAAAAATTAAATAAATTAAAACATTAATTAATTTAATTAAATAAAATATTAAATATTAGTTATTAAAATTTTATTATTATATTATTATATATTATTTCTATTTATATACATAATATATATTATATAATATATAATATAATATATATAATAAATATCTTTATATATGTTATATATATTATTATATTTTTATTATTATTAAAATAGTAAATAAAATATAAATTAAATAAAATATTAATTAATCAAATAATTAATTAAACAATAGTTAAATAATTAATTAAATAAGTAATTAAATGAATTAATTAATTTAATTGAATTAAATTATTTAAAATATTAATTAATATATATTATTAATTGATATTAATATATAATATAATTATAAATTTATTATAATATATAATAAATAACTCCTAAAGATTTTGCTGAAGAAATTACAAACAAACCCTCTGTAAATTAAAGACTCAAACCACATGCATATATCACAACCTTCATCAGCACAGGTTCATGCAACAGCCAAAGATGAGCCAAGAGCCTACCTTGACGCCAATGTTAATGCAGTCTGCATCCAGGATGTTGAGGATTCTTGAGGTGAGCCCATCACCTTTGTCTCTGGCCAGCCAGCACTTACAGACAAAGTTATACATGGTGCCTTTGGTGGGCACAACAATGTTGAGCTCTTCCACCAGCCAGCAGCTCTCGGGGGTAGCGCCGTCATGCCCCACCTGAGAGAGTCAGTGAGAAAACAGCTGCTTGTTAAAGGGGATTTCTTGGGAGGAAAGACCTCAACTGTGTGTTTCAACCAGAGACGAAGGACTAAGAGTATTGACTACATATACCACCATAAAAACCACTTCCAGAATGGAGTGGAGGAAGCTGTGAAATAGCGCATGCGATTGGTGCCCCACAGGCAAAACGTCAGTGGACATGGCAGCTGATGTGGGCAAGGAAGCTCAGGTGAAGGGCTGTTCAGCATGAGTGAAGGCAGGACACTGCCAGTTCCATAATAAAGGAAGGTAGACTGGACTGACCTGCATGAAAACATTTCCAGTCTAATACTGCTCTGCTTCTTCTCCACTGACCTCCATCTGCTAATCTTCTGATCTCTGCAGACCCATTTCTCCATCTCTCTAACCCCTTCCACTGCTGTTGCAACACTTAGAAGTGACTATCCAAAGCTTCATAGTCAAGATGAAAGACACAGCTAGGCAAACACCCACGTGTGTTATTCAAACACTCCTTCCCTCTAAGGAAGTCTAAGTCAACTACGTGTATCAGGCTGCTTCTCTGCTTCCCATCTACTTTAGCTGCAAAAGCCCCATGTTTGTGTAGGAGCCAACAGATGGAGCTTACATCTGTAGCTGGTTGACCTTCTACTACCAAGGATCACTTCCTCCAAGCTAAAGAATGGTCCATCCTGAAGAGCAGGAAGTCATACAAGAGTGGCAGAAAGCCTTCATGGATGAACAAGCGGCTCTTGTCAAAACTTACATGGAAAAAGGAAGAATACCAGAGGTGGCAGCAGGGACTGTGAACCCGGAGACATATGGAGACACTGCTCAAGTGTGCAGGCATGAGGTTAGGAATGTCCAAGCTCACCTTTGAAGCTGATTCTGGCAAGAGCCATAATGAGCAATAAGTAGTGTTTCTACAGGTATGTCATCGGCAAAAGGAGGATGATGGTCCAAATTCGCCAAGGAACTGCATGTGTCCTCTTAAAAAAATGTGAGGAATTCATCCTGGGGCAGACTTATAAGCAAAATTCTGTCTCCCAGCTGATGTATGAAACTCTGTCAGCCAGTCATTCCAGTGAGCTATCTGTACATAAAAGGTAGAATAAAAGAGGTACCTGCACTTCATTATTTTCAGAGCAGGTGTTGTTTGTATCATTTCTAGGAAAATGAGGTCCTTAGCTCTTGCTGGTTTTGTTTTGAAATTATTAGGATATTTAGGGTTGCTTGCAAAATAATTCTTATTAACAGATCCATCTAGGGTAACGTAACTATGGTGTCTCTCTTTTCCTCACAACACAAATGATCTTTTTTATCTGACTTCCTCAGCCACCACTGCTGTTAGGAGTATTATTACTATACTAATGTCTGTGCAGCTTCAGAAAATTAGAGTTAACCACTAGGGAAATACATGTCTACAATGGATGCATTAATTCTCAGATTCTTGGGGTGTGATGTGAATGAGAATAGAACACTTGCACGCTGCCTCTCTGCCAGCTTAGCTGCCCTCCTCCAAAACCACACCCCTTCTGAGAGTCTGCGCACAATACAGTGAGTATTCCAATGCATGTATTGGAATTTCCAGTATTTCCAATACAGTGAGTGATCCAAGCCATGGCCACACCAGCAGTGTAGCCTGGACATGTGTACCAATATCACAAGTTGTTTGAGGCTGAGATGTTTGAGGCTGAGATGACAGAATTTCAAAGGCTGTTTGAAAACGTTTGTAACTCATTCCTACTGGCCTTGAAGGGCTGTTGGGTATCTCTCATCACCAAGACTAAGATGCGCAATTCACACTGAGCAGTTCACAGTCACGAAGAAACTAAGTGCAACAACAGGGGGAAATAGGAGACAATCTGAGTAATGTCTAACCTGGGATAGAAGGAAAAGATAAAAGAAAAAAGATAAAACAAAAAAAAAGAATAAAAAAACCTATTTCCTTCTTAATGTGCAAGGTGCAGAGAATACTAGAGTGACTTCAGGGTCTTCCAGGATCAGGCCCTTAGTCAGTGAAGGACTGGACTTGAAACACTTGTATGTCCTTGGCTTTACTCTGTGCTTGTGATTGAGAAAGGCTCTGAACCAAAAGTCCAGAAGTGGTTTAGAAATGGAGAACAGTGAAAGACTCTTTCCAACATACCTGCATCTTTGCAGCAGCAGCAGTCTATGACCAGAGATACTTTTATTCATTAGAAGAAGAAATATTAAAACTTGCCTTAAGAACACAGTATAAAGTGTCTACTGAATAATATGTATTATTTATTTTCATGTCAGTGTGTCTGTTAAAGTAATCCAGTAGCAAATATTATATCTTTAGGCTTACACAACAGGTATAAATGACCCCTTTTCAAATTACTTCACGTTCCGCTGTTTCTGCTTTTACCAAAGTATATTTGCAGCAGGAAAATAATACCAAAGAATAAGTGGCATCACGCTGCAAATCTTACGATCCTACTAAATCCTACAGTCTGCTGCCTGGGTTATACAGAGGGCTTCTGAAAACTTAATCCCCATGCTCTGTTATTTTCACATGGTAACTTGCATTCAGAAATTCTTGCCTTCTTCCAGAAGCAGCCAAATGCCAAATCTGAGAACAAACTGTTCCTCACTTTTCCCAAGTAGATAACTACCAGTTTTCTGCAATGTCCCTGAACACTGCAATTTTGTACAAGAATATGGACTGATTCCATGGCAACCACAGCAGACTGGCACATCGAAGTCATCGCTGGGACATGGATCAGCAACAAGGGACCTTCCAAGTACAGGGCAATACATGAAGGAAAGCAGGCCAGGAGCAGATGGCTCCTCCAGCTACAACAGGGTGGGAGGTTACAAATGTAAAGGGAAAATGAGCAAGAAGGAGGCAGCAGACTGGTGAGATCACTGAGGATAGGGCTGAAAGACCATCACCAGCTTAAAAGATATATGTTCTTTCTTTTTCTAACTCTGCATTTCATTTACAACCTTTTATCTTCTTTCCCATTTGTAATCCTTTGGTTTTGCCTATTTTCAAGTGTCTGCTCTTACTTTCTCCTGTTCTCTACCCTTCCCTGCCCTGCTCACGAACTCTTTTCCTGCATCCCTTTCTATTTCTTTCTTCAGCCTGTTCTTTTTGTCTCTCTGACATTGAGCGGCTATACTGGCTTTTTCCTCCCTCTCTGTTCCAGCCCATGTTTTTTCCCATGTGCACACAGAAGGATTTGTGCACTTGCTTCACTTTCAAACTTTCACATAGATATGAACCAGATAGAGAGAAAGTGCCACTAATAATCACCAGATGCTTGGTGTGCATTAAGGAAATGGCTTGATGATAAACTTAAAATATGGAAACCTCTCAAGGAGACTTCTCAGAACCCACTGCTCGAATGAGAGCTAATAGGGGTGCTTCAGTCTATCAGCTGCTACAACAGGACATACAACTCCAAAGATTTTTTAATTACTTAGGGTTTCTCTATGTTTTTTCATTTATCTCCCTCTGAATACACAAGCATCAGCATGTAGGTTCACTGCAACACAAAGCATGGGGTAAAAATAAAATTAAATAGGCTCTTGAGGTTCTCAGATGCTGTGGGTTTCAGCAGGTAAGGGGCTGGAGCAGGCTTTCAGAGAGATGGAACTGCCATATGAAACAAGAATGCTGTGTGCAAATGCTCTGTAAGATTCATGTGAAGTTTAAGCTCAGTGATGGAAAATCTATGCAAATTCTGTCTCCCTGAGCCATTGCATTAAAAATGGCTCCTGTACCAAAATCTATTTGTGTATGTTACTTACGAGCAATGATTAATTTTCTTCTCTGAGCCTGGGTCCTTCAAGCTGTGAAAATATTTTTAATGTTTAGCTAGAAAATTATACAAGATGGGTTTCTCACTGCTGGCACAATTTATGAAGCCCAAACGGAAGGAGAGAAAAAAATCAACTAGAAAAAAGACTGATGGAGGTCTGCATCCCTGGAACCTTCAATGCATTTGTCAATAACAGTGCTTGACTAAGTACAGTGCAAGAGCTGGGACAAAACTGGGACATATTACAACTTCCTTATAATTCAAGATTACGTTCTGCCTCTCAAGGATCTTGGGGTTTGTGAGGTATAAAGCGTACTTATTTTCAGGTTCAGACACATGTGAAATCTCATTAGCACTTCCCTGTTTACAGCCCTTTTTGACCTAAGTGCCTTCCCTTCACTGCTAAGTATAACAGCAACATGTGCTTTCTTTGGCCATGTGTATGCCTCCAGTACTCGTGCTACCTTTACAAAGTACCTCCACTTTTTTGATCTCCCCAACATCTAGGCCCCAAACAGAGAATTTCTCTACGGAGCCATCTGCAAACTCGTCTTTTCCTTCTGGGAGATCCAGCCATAGCCTCTCAGTCCGCACTTTCTGAGGACCCATGATGATGATGTACACTCTGCTGTCGGTGCTGGAGTCATATACAGTGCCCGTCGTGACAGTGATGTGGTATGGGATCACTGCAACAAACAGAGATTTAGTCATCAGAAACCCCACGTACATATGCATTTACATGAGACTTCAGAAAAGCAGGGACTCATACCATCAGAGGGAGCAGCCACGCATACTGAATAGGTTCACATCCCATTGAGCTTACCCATAGAAGGGATAACACCATGCAGCACTGGGCTATAAGTGTGCACGGGAGACTACTTTACCATGCACACATGGGACTGAATTCTGCAAGGGTTAATTTCCCCAGACAACCCTACTGGCTGCAAGGAGGTTGCAAGTCCAGATTTCTCACTAATGGTTGACAGAACAACAAAGGGTTTGAATCTTTATTTATACCAAGAGACCTTCTTGAAGATGAGACTGAGCAACTAAATCTTAAACAGGCTATTAGACCAAAGTGATCTTATATTCACTGTTCAATAAAGGCAAATTAATCTATGCTGACTCCAAGGTAAACCATAACTGAGTGAGTGTTCCAGTACAACTGAAAATGTTCTCCTTTGTGCTTCATTCAAGGATTGCCATGATCTATGGGGCAGCTCAGGGTTTCAGTATCCCTTTGCAAATCCAGGCAAACTATGAACAATCCTTGCATTAACAGTAGGCCACTCAATAATTTTATATATTGAGTAATAATATTGCTCAGGGTAAAAACCTTCAGACCAAGGCTTGGGACTTAGCAGGTTGTTCTGTAGTATTCAGACATTTCAGTTCAGCTGCTGAAAGGGAGGAAGTGCCAGACTGCTTTTCAAATGCTTTCCAAAGGCTCATTTGGGTAAGCCAAGCAGGCGGTGCAGAATTAGACACTAAATACTCAGAACATTTGTGCAGGGCTGTTCAAACTGTTCTGACAAGACTCAATGCTCTGAAACTTGCCTTGTCACAGACTTGAAATTCAGCTTGGCTTCATCATCACTTTTTTGATTTAAAAAGGCTCGGCTGGCTTTCAGATCACCTGGGATTGGTATCTAGTTTTGCTTTATGGTGACTAACAACACTTTCAGGGTGGGGGCTATACTAGAAACTCAAGTCAAGCTCAGAATGTGTGTGCAATACCAGGGAAGGCACGAATCCACGCTGAACAAATCTGTTCTTACCTCTGGGCAGAGCAGAACCCAGAGAGATTAATTCAGCCCCAGTCTGAGAATTTTGTGTACCAACACAAAATAAACTGATAATTAGGCAAGACTTATTCTCCCCATTATAGTATCATTTACATTTCAGTGTGCACATCAGCATAATGATATGCAATGCATTCTTCACAAAGTAGTCACTGGAGCTGACAGCATTAGGAGGAGAAAGAGCTTAGCTTTAGGCAAGACAAATTTTGTAAGAATATATCAAAGGATCATGTTTAGATCAGCCCCAGATTCCTTTTTTAAATAAAGTATATTTTGAAGAGGGACAGAACTTCCTTTTATACAGTTTTTATCCTGTTCTTCTGTGGCAGAAAAAGTTCACAGAACTACCAGTATTTCCAACTGATTTTGCATCCTCAAGCCAAAGTACTTGAAGTATTGGTAGAAAAAAAAGAGAAGTATGAGAAATTATCATTTTCCACTTTAAATAATGGATACAGAGACAGTAAGTTCTGTCAGTATAGACAGTAAGGAAACACTGTTTCAGGAAACAGCAGAAAACACTGATTACTGTTCTTTTCTCCAAAAACTGGAAGAATAATCCTTTAATTAATCTCCCCTCTCTACTGTCTCCCTCTTTGTCTGGGACTCATAGTTCTTCTTCAAACACAGGAGAAGGTAGAACCTGAGGCATGCAGCCACAGCAGGGCACCACAGGTCCTGCAGCCCATCTTCCTTTGCCCTGTCTCCTTGAGCCCCTCTGCAGGGTTCACGCTGTTTGAGGACACACATGCCCCTCATAGAGGGTTGGGTTTCACTAGGGATACAGACTACATTGTCTCGAGCAGGCTGGGAGCCAACAGGGCCCTTTGCTGCTCTTTATCCCTGCATCACCTCCTGCCCCTCAAAGGTATTCACCGTCTTGAGCATGCTAGAGTCAGAACCGGGCTGCTTGAACTCTCACTCTGCTTCCCATGCAGCTCCCAATACCACTTCTCTTAATCAACTAAGTAACAGCTGGCTTTTTATCAAGCTCAGGAGGTGGCTGTCTGGCTCACAGAGTCCATCTTATCTGACATTCCTTCAGGATGCAGTTTCCTTAATGAGGACATATCCGTGCAACAGAGATAATGTTCATGACAAACTCCAGGACTGGGAAGAGAAAGACCACCCTGCACAATGGAGATGACGGGTACTATCCTAGCTGTGATGGAGAGGGATTCTCCTGTGAGATGTTGATGTTTTATCCACTATTTGTGAAACTACATGGAAGGCTAACATGGCAGGTGTTGTCCATTGTCTCACCACAGAAGTAATATCAGAAGGAACATGGGAATCACTTAATTTCCACTTGAGCACAATATGGGATTACAAAAGAAGGGTTGATCCAAGACACATGGGTTGTAAACCAGGATAACCAACATGCAGCATTATATCTGCCTCACAACTTGAAGGCATGGGACATACAACCCAGATATCATATCACAACAAGTTACTGGGTATCAGCTGAGCTGCAGTAACCATTTGTGTGAATTCCCTTGGACCATGTCAGTGAAAGCTGTCTTAAACTCCCAAGCTAAATTACATCATTTTGCACTTGCCTTACCATGGATGTTTAAGATAAGTTTAATTACTTGGCACTTGCTGTGGACTAAGAGCAACCATGACTCAGCTGTTGCCCTGTTACTTCTTACAACACAACATCTTAGTCATACATCCAAAAGACCCCATGGAGGATGACAACAAACTATAGGTGTAATTTAGATAATAAGCCATTGTCCTGGAACACAGAGGTAGTTAATAAAAAGGTATATAAATACAGAGAAAAAAAGCCTATGTGATAATGAAGTTATAAGGAAATAACAATGGACTAGGGACATTTTCCACCAAGGTTAACTTTAGCACCGATCTTCCAGGCTGCGTCCACAGCCAGGAGAGAACAAAACATGCGCAGCTTTCCTACCTCCTACTGGCAGCACCAGAGCAGGACTAGCCTCCCTGCATGTAAGCTGCCCTTTGCAGACACAGTCCAGCATATTTCACTTTTTATAAGATGCAATTTGTATAGTCAGCTTTGCCTTATCTCAGGAATCAGAGCCAAAAGGTATAACTCTACACTAAAGCCATAAATAGTTCCCATCAGTTATTTGAGCAGAAAAACTCAGTCCAGGGTTCATGAGCTCCCTTGAGTTCATGAACTCCCTGTCTTTCAGTGACAACACTTGGAGAACATTCTCCTCTACCTAGGTTTATCCCAGACCACCTCTAGAAAAGAACAAGCTCACCTGAGCACTCTCAGTTGAAGCTTGTTTTCTGAGAGCCAAGAGACTTATCTGTGCTCTTGCTCACCTTCCATATTTCACAACGGCTGCTGTGATGCAGCTGCGTTGTAAGAAAAAAACCTGAAGGGTTCTAAAGTTAATCATATTTCACTTAATGCTAAGCAAACATCCTTGGTGAGGAGGCGTTAGTAGACAGATCATGAAAAAAAGGGGAGATGGCTTTAATGTGGCAAACAAGAAATTCAAAGCCATCTTTGGTAATTCAGATCTAATATGCTACATGAAATATCTTGAGAAGGTCAAAGAGATACAGGAGGAGAAAAAAGGCTGGTATCAGCAACAAGAGCTATTTTAAAGAATTGTGTGAAAAAGTGCATCTGATAGTTTGAGGGAGGCTCTTTTCGTGATAACATATCTGATTTACTCACTGTCCCTCTCACTGCAAAGAGCGTTTGATCCTTTAAAGGACACCTCAGACAAAATTATACAATATTTGCATAAATTCTCCCCTTTACTGTATCAGAAGCCAATGACCAGAGGATAGTGCCATTTCTCCCCACCTCTGAGTTGCTGTCCTTAATGAAGTTATGGTGGAAGAGGAGGAAGAAAGTGTATAGTTCCTCAAGTCAGGGGATTCTTTCTGAAGAGGTCCAATGGATGTTGTTGACTAGCTGGTTTTCCACACAGTGGGTGGTGTGGATGGTCTCATCTAACTTTTGGCATCTAAGGGACATGATTTGCTGTTGCAGTTGCCCATAGAATTCCCCTGTGTGTTTTACCTCACTGTCACAGAAAACAGCGTACCCTTGAATAACCACCTATGTAACCCTATTGCCACACTGTACAAAGCTTCACACTGTTTGAACAGCTTACATCTTCTGGCACCAGAGAAGTCAATTCTGACAAGCTGCAGCATCACAGATATCTACAGGGGATATATAAGAGGGCTGGAAACACCAAAGTTGCCATGCACTCCATGGCTTATTTCACTTTTAGGGTTGGAGAGCTGCACAAAAGCAGCACAGAAACACAAACACTGATGGAGCTTTTACAAAGCAGTCACAACAGAAGTTGAAGAGAAGCAACCTGCTGTTCTCCCCCTCCTTGCTCTTCACCAGGATGAACACAGACTTTCAAGCTCTGAAAGCCAAGAACACATGCACACATGCAATCAAACATAGTGTTTGCTCACATGATCCTTCTTCTGCTGCCTTGACCAAGCTGGATTTTTTTGTCTCCTTCAGGTTCCCATTGCTATCCTGACTTGACAGGCTGAGAGATAAGCCATCCAGGCTGTTCCGCTCACCATCATAGCTCTAGTTGGAAGGCATATAATAGAGGGTAATGAGATTGAGTGCTCAAGTGTTGTCATCTGTTCCCACGTGCCTCCAAGAACAGTGTAAGAAGAAATCCCTGTAGTTACCCAGGTGGCTTTTTGCTCAGTGTAGCTCAAATAAATGTGGCTTGTAATTTACTGTAGGTAATTCATTTACTTCGATGGTAACTTTGACAGGTCATTTTGGATGTGTGTTGTAATATAAGAAAATATAATAGGCCTAATAGACTTTAATGGTGTGTTGTGACTTTTCCTCTGCTACCTGCGTGAGTGATAGCCACAGAAAATTCAGATAAATGGAGCAGTGCCAGATTTGCTTATCAGGGCACGCACCAAGGTGTCAGAGGAAGGTATCTGGTACAGCTCAAAGAGCATGAGAGGGAGAGCGCTGCAAAGCTGAATGATACAAAATGTCTATTGTATTTGAAGAGTCACTGCAGATGTGCTTAATGCCATTATCCAACAAATGTGAGGCTCTTACCACACAGTCATGTAATTAAAGTTTTAAAAAAAAGTGATTAGCTTTTCCTCATTATGAATTAATATTGGCAATGGGGTGAGTGTGACCACAAGCATGCATAGCATTGTCTGCTGCAGTTTTATGAGGGAGCATATGGCAATACTCATCCATGGCGTAACTCTTCTCATATCTATTCTGTTGTATTCAGAATGAGTCTGGCCCAGTCTCATTGATGATAATTATAGTGGTAACTGTCAATTAATATGTCGCTGTATTTTGCAAAATGGACTCCTTAAATACAATGGACTTACAATCTTCTGCTTTATTATGTCTCACTGTGTAGAAGCAAGAGAGGTCTATTAATCTTGTTTGCCTATTTTAATTCATGCACGTACGTAGAATTCCAATTACCTACATTAGCCTGATAAAGAAGTAGAGAATGTGCAAGTAAAAAAGGCATTTCAATAAGGAACATTTGGTGCTTTGAGTAGTAGCAAACAGAACAGACTTTTTACATTTGGCAGTGGTGGAAGAAGGAGCTGAAAAGATAAACCTGTCTAGTCTGGTGAGGTTGAAGTCAAGGGACCCAATATTTTGGGTTGAGGACTTTGAATATTGGGATTCATAACTAACCTACTTTGGGAGCACAGCAAGCAGAGAAACAGGGACATATACTTTACTGTGCATCAGCAAGACACTTTTGCTCTCATCTGAAGAATCTCACTTAGACGCCTTGATTTTTCTGTTGAAATTGCAAATTACAGAGCTAGTGATACTGGGCTGAGAGTGACCATACTTTCAGCACTTGTCTGAAAACCACAAGTTCATTTTGTACAGGTAAAAAAACCCGTAAATCCCTAATGAGCTGTGCTGGACTTCAATCCAATATTCAATCATTTTATTTTCTTGAGTAGCAGTGGGTTGGTATCAACACTCTGCACCATAACTGTACCTGTTCATAAAGCGTACGCTCTATCTTTTTGTCCTCTTTCTTTTTAGAGAGCCAGCGCTCACACAGGAATATGAATGACTCCTCTGTGGTTTCATCCAGGATCTCTACTTTATCCAGGAACCAGTCAGGACTGAACATGCTGTTGTCATGACGAATCTTGATCTTGTACAGAATGCCAAGGTCCACAGCCTGCACAGTGAACGTGTCCTCCTGCGGTGTGTTCAACAGCAGTTGCTTCTGTTAAAGACCTCTCAACAGATCATCTACCAGACAACAGCAAGTGGAGACTGCAGGGCATAGTGTGTGTTTAAATTCTGTTTCAGATGATGGTGTTTGGTTAAAAGCTTTGCAGCAGTATGTAGAGGAATATATGTACGCTGAAACTGTTCTGCAGGGAAGTGTTTTGAAACCTGTTTCTGCTATGAGGGGAGCTGCATAAAATGTCACTTTTACAACCAATTAGAATATTGAATTTCTGGAATTTTACATCCTGGTTTTTTAAATCTAGGTATATTTCCCTTTCTAACACAGTGAGATTTGTATGGGCAACCCAGATACCACAATCTTTGGCATCATTACGTCTAAGTATCTCCATATGAGGCTGTGAATATGACTCATGGGCTGACCACAGAGTTCCACTTGTGGAGTTATTTTGTCAAACACAGCCGCAGTTTAGATCCCGTCAATTTATCATGCTACGTGGTGAATTACAATATATCTTTTATACGTGCAAATCATTTGCACAGAGGCGATGCGAATGAGACACCTCAGGTTTTGTGTGCTCTCAAGCCTACAGCTAACAATTCAGACCAGTTTATATGGATCAAGATCATAATTTGTCTGTCAATGACTTCACAAAAGCATCTACTCATTTGCTGAAGTGTCTGTTGGTTGTAATACCCAGCTGAGAATCCATACAAATAATCTTAAAAGGTAATGAATATGGTAAGTGGTATCATTTCATCCCTCAGAGGAAAATTCAGCCTATAAAGGCAACCATGGACTTACTAGGTTAAAGACTGCGAAATAGAAAGCGTTATTAACCCATTGCATTTGTACCTGTCCTCTTTCAAACTTGTTGAAGTTTGTTTCAGATTTGCTGAGTTTTCTCTCTCCTGTGTCCCCCAGATCTCCATAGATATTTAGAAAAACATTAGCATCTGTCCCAGCACCATAGATATCTCCAGTGAACACGCTGATCTTGTAGGTGTGAACTGCAGAAAGAGAAGGAGGTGTGATTTCTGGCCAGGTGAATTATCAAGATCTATCTATCTTAACTACTGAATTTACCTAACAAAATGGTCCCCAAGCTTTCTGCTTATCACTCAGTTCTTGGAGAGTTAAAATCCCATATGCATTATGCTTTCAGGCTTCTAGTAATGATCCAAAGACTGGGGAATAGCTGAGCTGATGTTTGCTGACCTTCCTTTTCTCTATCCAATCAATGTCTGTCTATTGCTTTGATCACATAGTTCACAGTTAAAAATGCAAAGAATCATGTTTATTACTGGATGCAAAGTCAATAGAGGTGAGGGAACTTGGCACCTTTTCATACCAAGGCTCAAGGGGCATACATCTGAGAACAAGTGATTCAGTGTTGTGAATTCTTTGTATTTCATCTTCCATAAACAAACCCAGGAATTCAGACGTGCAATTACTACCAGAGTTAATGACATGTATCTCTGTAAACTCCCCAAACAGAAAGAGAACACGTTTCTGGGTCCTTTTGCTGAGACAGTATTTAATTAAGGAAGTGCTGGAGCTGTATTTTTTAAGTACCCTTTCTCTTTAGCTTGTTCAATAATGATCCAATAAAATCCCATTAAGTCTTTAGTAATGTACTTTACTAAACCTGTTAAATACTCCTATTTTTATTTTGCTGCTCTTTTTCCCAATTACACAGGGGAAACAAACAGTTACTGAAAGCATCCTCTCCAGGAAAACAATTAGGAACTATACAAGTCTCTGATTACTGTGGCGGCATACAATCCTTGGAGAATGCCTCCTTGCAAATCTCAGGGCTATGCAAATGGGAGAGGCACAAAATCTTAGTTATCATTTTTCTTTGTATGTTAACAGCATGAAAGAAAATATCTATGTTGTCTTTTTATTCTGTACCTAGCTTTCCCAGTAAAAACAGGGACTATTCTGCTTCATTGTCCATGAAGGATTTCCACTGATTTCTCTAAGAAATGAATCAGGATCATTACCTGAGACTATTCAACAAGGTAGGTACAATGCCAGGTTTTCTGGTTTGCCTTTTCATATTATGTCCTGCAGTGTTATAGCTTAATATCAAAAAGACAGCTGTTACACTAATAATGAAGAAAGTAATGAATAAAGTCAACTCTATGCATCCCTGTTTGGTTTTCACTCACCAGTTATGGACTCCTTCAAGACTGAAATGTAGTCTACTATATAAAAAATTATCTTCAGAATAACACAAGCTGATTTTCCATTGTCATTTAGATTGTGCCACAGCCCAAGATGCATGAGGACTCATGGAGATGAAAAAGGCATCGTTCCCATCACAGATATTTTACATTGAAAGCAGAAGTCCCCAAACTTATTTCTATCTCCCAATCAAAAAAACTTCAGGTTATCCAAAAATCCTGTTCCATAGGTTGTAAAACTTGGTTTAAGTCTTTGCGTTTAGAAATAAAAAATAGTCACCTAAGTTAGTTATCACATAGTAACTAATGCAAGGTATCATAGAATGAATCACAGAACGGTTTGGGCTGGAAAGGACATTAGAGCTCATCCAGTTCCATCCTTGCCATGCTCAGGGATACCTTCCACTGGACTAGGTTGCTTCAAGCCCCATCCAACCTGGCCTTGAACACCGTCAGCAATGGGGCAGGTGAAGGAACAGAAGTTAGTAAATTAAAGAAAATGTCATGGAAGTATCTACCAGTGATGTATTTACTCACTGATATTAAAACTATCTTTGCCTCTGCAGGAAAAAAAGACTCTCATATATAGCTCCTAACAGGAGGAAAGAGTACACTTCTCACTTTTAAGCACACAGTGATCAGGCTCCTGCTTCCTTAAAGCAAGGTACCTCTTCATTTGGCAATGGAAAACACTTATAATCCCTTGAATTCCACTTGGACAGTGGTGTGCTGTAAATGCAAATCAGACTCTGAGAGAAAATAAACAGGGAGAGAAATTATTTTCTCTGTTGAATCATCTTGTTGCCAGATGCAAGAACCAAGAATGAAAATGGCAGCTGAATTCAATTTACTCTGCTCAGGGTGTAGGAAGGTTCATGAGTTCTCCCAAGGGAAGAAGGAGGGGAAAAACTAGGTTTTAGAGGAAAAATACTTAGGAACAGCTGGACATACACAGAAGCAACAAGTCTGGGATGAAACTTGAGTTCTTGTTCAGTTGCTTCAGCTACCAGGAAAGCCAGACACAGCATATGAACACTAAGATAGGCTCAGAACTGAATAAGTTGTTATTCTTAAAATTTATTATTTCTTATTCTCTAAATGCATTGTTTGTTATTTTATTTATTATTTATTATAATAATTTATCATTTATTACTCTCCAATTTGTCTCTAAATTGGAGAGACATCAATTTGATACGTGGACCACTCGGTGGATAAAGAACTGGCTGGATGGCCTCACTCAAAGAGTTGTGGGCAATGGTTCAATGTCCAGCTGGAGACCAGGAAAGAGTGGTGTCCCTCAGGGATCGGTGTTGGGACCGGTCTTGGTCAACATCTTTGTGGTGACATGGACAGTGGCATAGAGTGCACCCTCAGCAAGTTTGCTGATGACACCAAGCTGTGTGGGTCAGTTGATATGTTGGAGGGAAGGAATGCCATCCAGAGGGACCTTGACACACTTGTGAGGTGGGCTGATGCCAACCTGATGAAGTTTAATCATGCCAAGTGAAGTTCCTACACCTGGGTCGAAGCAATCCCAGGCACACACACAGGTAGGGCAGAGAAGAGATTCAGAGCAGCCCAAGGAGAAGGCCTTGGGGGTGTTGGTCAATGAAAAAATGAACATGAGTCGGCTGCAGTGTGCGCTTGCAGCACAGAAAGCCAACCGTATCCTGGGCTGCATCAAAAGGAGTGTGACCAGCAGTTCGAGGAGGTGTTCCTGCCTCTTTACTCTGCTCTCATGAGACCTCACTTGGAGTATTGTGTGCAGTTCTGGTGTCCTCAACATCAAAAGGACATGGAACTGTTGGAACAAGTCCGGAGGAGGCCACGAGGATGATCAGGGGACTGGAGCACCTCCTGTGTGAAGATAGGCTGAGAAAGTTGGGGCTGTTCAGCCTGGAGAAGAGAAGGCTGTGTGGAGACCTCAGGGCAGCCTTCCAGTATCTGAAGGGGGCCTATAGGGATGCTGGGGAGGGACTCTTCATTAGGGACTGTAGTGATAGGACAACGGGTAACGGGTTCAAACTGAAACAGGGAAAGTTTAGATTGGATCTGAGGAAGAAGTTCTTTCCTGTAAGGGTGGTGAGGCGCTGGAATGGGTTGCCCAGGGAAGCTGTGAATGCTCCATCCCTGGTGGTGTTCAAGGCTGGGTTGGACATAGCCTTGGGTGATATGGTTTAGTGGGAGGTGTCCCTGGTGATGGCAGGGGTGTGGGAACTAGATGATCTTAAGGTCCTTTCCAACCCTAACTATTCTATGATTCTATGTGCGAACTGTGTCTGCGTGAAAGGTGTCTGCAACCCTTTTATAAATGGCCTACAGGAAAATAATGGTATTATTGCACAGAAATGTTTCAGGTATATGAGAAGTCATAGAACAGGAAGGGAAAGAAATATGAACAGTCATGCCAGCATCGCATTTGCCTGAACCACACGTGTTTTATTCAAAATAAAAAATCAGATTAAAAGGTCCCTACTTACTCCTAGGATTACGTTACCTTCTAATGGGTCTTCAACTTCTTCCTCTATCTGCTTAAGTGTCCCATCCTTCATGAGCTTTTCAGTAAAAATTTCAGATGGTACCAATTCTCTGACAATCTCACCATCATCCTCAGACTTCGCAAGCCATCTTTCACATGGAAATGTGACAGTTTCTGAGCCCTGAAGTGAACATGACAGAGCTAATTTCTTCAAAACAATTGAACACGTTAGCATTTCCCCTTTGAAAACACTCTGACATGCAGGCAAGGATTTTCAGCTCATGTCTGTATGCATTTGTATGCAGATGCAGACCTGAAATAGGATACAGAAATACATTTCGTGTGGAAAGAGGATATCTGAGGACTCTGAGAAAAGGCAAAGAACAGCATTCCCAATGCTGTGAGACTGGATGCATGAACCAGCAGATCTCCGCCCTTCCCAGTTTTTGATCTTGCAAATTCCTAATCAGGACTGCACCATTCCTGCTGAAGCTGTGTTTTATTGAGACACTGCAATCCCTCTCCTACCCTTTTTCAGGCAGCTTTCTCTTTGAAGCTAGTAGGGGCTTTTTCCTGAGACAGTACTTCAAGATTTTGCCCTATAATTCTGTGACTCAAGCTGGTTTCCAAGCAATTCCCATACGCACATTAAGAGGGGAAAATACTGATTTAATTTTTTGACCTTTTGTTTTGACTTCATTTTGGTGGAAATAAATATGATTTCTATCATCAAACAAACAAAAACAATAGAACATGTGTTTTCTCCTTGGTAAACAAAATCAGTCCCAGACTACTCATTAAGAACAGACTCCCATAAGGCCCCCAAGATGCTAAGATGCAGGCAGCTTTCTGTGTGCTGGGCACTGTGGGCTTTGTCTCCATAAAGAAAGGGGCAAGAGCCATCATGCAAGCTTCAGAGATCCCAAGGCTGAACAGAAAAAGAAATGTTAATTTTAATCTCACAGTAACTAAATAAAGGAATGAAAAAAAAAATAACCTCTTCCTTACTGACAAATATGTAATTTCTCTCTTAAGCAGCACAATAACTTGCTTCTGTTACTTTCTGTGTCAGTACTTTCATGTGTAATATACATATGAATTCTGTCCACTTCAATTACTCTCATGTAATTATTTAACAAACTAATACAGGGTCCTTTCTTCAGTATTTTTACTATTTAAATAGTAAAACATTAATATATAGTAAAAGAAGGGAATAGCTCTCCCTGTGGCAATCTTGAATATTGTCATCATCGTGTACTAGTGCCTTGAGCTGCCAGATCCTGCCCTTTCTGACTTGGTCACTGGGGAGAAATAGGCTGTGCATCTAAGATCAGAGGTACACTCCAGTACTGCTAACCTTGCACAAACAGTCCATCATATGATCATGCACAGATCACAGATGAGTTCATCTGCAGGAGCTCCAAGGGGCTTCTATGATCAAGTGTCTTGACTCTGCTTCAGAATCATCTTTTATATCCACACAGCCCAAATTTTCTGCTGTCAACAAAATGCTATTTCTCAGCCTCTCTGCTGCTCCCTGCAGTGCTGCTGTTTAAACCTGTAAAGCGGTTTGGACCATGAGTAGGACAAAACGGTGTCAAACAAACTGGCACCACTTTGAATGATTTCAAATATTTCACTTTCAAGTGTTACTTGGGCAGTTTAAGCAAAATACAGCACCTGATGACTGGCCATGCCACTGCTGCTGCCTCCTCATTTCTGCACTAGCTGTCTGACCACTTACCCTGTGTTATCTTGCTGCATGCTGAGCCAATGAGATGAACGATGCTTATCTCCCCACCTATAGCCTGGGAAAAGAGGGCTTTCCAGACGATCCTTCAGTGCTGAAACTCTCTTATTCAAGTAGAGATCCCACCTTAGTCACATCTCTTGCTGAAGCCTTTAACTGCTCCTAAACTTTCATAATGTTGGCTGTACATGCCATTGATATGGGTAAATAGGGTATCTAGGGACTTGAGTGTCTGCACAGTGGGGCATAATGAGCAGTTATTGCAAGAGTTAATTGTACCGTTATTGTTAATCACCATGCCATTGCCACAGTCGTTATTGGGGTTTCCTTATTAGTGATTGCATTAATATTTGAGTGACATAAAGTGTGTTGCTTTATGTTACCCACGGTAACATTCTCTTGTAGCTCTGAACAGGATTTGTTTCATTAGATTCCGAGTCTAGCCCGAAGCTAGAACCAGGGTACAATAGTGTGCTAAAAATCAGTGCTTTGCCCTTCCCCAGGTTGCAACAAATGAAATACAATAATCAGATATAATTGGCATGCCAAGACAGAGCTTTACTGGCATGCAACAATCTTTGTTTCCAACCCAAGAGCTTTCAATTCAATTTGAAAAGTTACTGACCTCATTTTTCTGTTGCATTATTACAGATACATCTAGACCCATCTTAGCAGTCTAATCAGGTAGCACAGCTTTTAGAAGTGTTGGCAGCATATTGCTATCCTGTGGCAGGTCATAATATCCTGCGGCTGATCAGTGGCATCATGCAGTGTTCTGCTTTCTTCTTTTCTTCCCATGCCATAATCAAAAGATCAGCAGACTTTTAAATCTCTCCATTTTTAAGTTGTTCATGGGTTTCCTTCCTTCTTCCATTTTTCCTGGGTTTCTCATTGTCCTTTAATGTGGCTATAATGATGGCAGAGCCACGTATCACCAAGACCGTTTCTGGACTAAAGGAAGAGCACCCAACATGGAGTTCTCGGGAGCCTCTCAAAGTGCTCGGTTAACAGTAGGTGTAGAAAAAGGCAGCACAGAAATCTCTTTTATCTTGGTTTCCATACCTTTATGTATCTCCCTTCCCTACCCTATGACCAATATGACCAATACCTCAAAAAAAGGTAATCTTATTCATTAACTTAATGAAGTTGTACAAGGCAAGGGTTAGTCAATACACAGATAAAAGGTCTGACGGTAATAGACTGACAAAAAGCTAATAATAATAAAGAATAAAAGGGTATTGGCTTGTGAAGAAGCTTGTATAGGAGGATACAGACTTGAGCGTGATAAGAAGGGTTTTGGCAAACCTTTGATTTGATTATGGGGCAAAAAGAGTAAAAAGTATCCTGGAAATTTTGATGGAAGGAACAAGACAAGAAGTAGGTTCACTATGACAGAACAAGGTGTGTTTACACCAAGACTAGATATTACAAGTCGCTTCAGGAGGGGAGAGAACTGAGCACTGAGGTAGAAATGAAAGCTGATATCCCTTCGAATAAGGGGAGAAAGGGCAAGACAGAGGAGAGAGCCTTGGTGTTGCCACAGCAACTGCTCCAATTCTGAACTGGCCCTGAAGAGGTGATTTTCTTCTGAACTTCTCTACAGCCAGATTCATTCCTGTTTCTACAGCCAACATCTGAAAGCAGGCTTGAGAAACAGTTTCTGAGGTGGACAAGGTCAAGATGACCTATCTGGCTGCCCTGACTTAATCCTGTTGACATAACCAAAAGTCCTAACACCTAACATGATGGCTTTTATATGAGTGATTCAGGGACTTGCACTGACACGCATTTTGCTTGTCTTAGTTGTACCGGCTCCCTCCGCTCCTGCACTTATTCTTCCAGAATTATGGGGCTGATGAATTTTTTCTTGTCCATGTTTAGCAACAGTAACTTTTTAATTTTTAAATAGTACACTCACTTCCTTGCCTCTGATTGTTCATAACAAAACTACACATGAAAATATGAAGCTTTGATCTCTTCATCACCCAAAACCATTACCTAAGCTAGCCTTTAGGACTCAGACACATCCAGCAACAGTGGTGCAGTGCAGCACAGGAACATTGGCTCAGCTCCCTACTTCTTCAACTCAAAAATATCCCCTCTCAGGCCAGCAAGCAAGTCATGATACCATTGCCTCCAAACTCGGCAAGCAGATCGCTTCTTCACACACCAGATAAAGATTAGCGAAGACTTTCAAAAAGGTTGAGTAGCCACATTACTGCTTTGCTCCCATCTACTGCCAGGATGGAATAAGTCTACTCTAGTCAAAAGGTAGAATAAAACCAGCATTTTTTTTTTTTAAGTAAAGTAATGATTGCAGAATCTTATAAACAACGTTTGAAGAACAAAACGTAGTAATACATGTTTGTTGTCCCCGTATCCAAAACTCTAGCAAGTTCATTAGTGTGCATTGTTCTTTAGGGAGTTATTTTTCACTGTTAATCATGCTTTGTGTGCAGAAGATGCGCTTTGGGAAATGGAAGCAGCTGCTAATGGAAACATGCTACAGAGTGCTGGGATTTGCAGCCTACCTTTCCATTTGGCAACAACCTCCGAATTGTAACACGGTCCAAATGCCATCCGGAGTTCAGTCCTCCACCCTTGTGTCCTATACGGATCTTTTCAATAATGTCACCAATATCCTCCAGCTTTTTCAACCACAGAAAAAAGAAAAAAAAAAATAGAGAAAGAGATATGTTGAAGAGCAGCATATGTTTGAGATACTACTTCTTTAGCTTATTTTCTATTTTTCCAGCCTATATGCAGTTCTAGGGGAGCAAATGTTAGAGCTGATGTCAGTTATGCCCTAACTTGAATTTTAGCTACACGGTTTCCCAGAACTTCTGTTCCAAATTTTGAGACAATCTTACCTTACACAAATTACCAACAATATGAGATAGGTTTGGCTGCACAGCAGCAATCCTACAGCTCAGGCTTCTCTGTGTGAGGGGGAATGAAAGTAAATGCTTAGAAATTGCAATACTGATGCTTTTTAAGTTTCTATTCTATACCTTTTTTTCTTTTTTAAACACTTATATGTACTCTTAAAACACTGGAAGAATAGCTCTGAGGTCAAAGTACAATATTAACTGCCCGGCATTTCATATCATATCTCTCCTGTTCTGCCACAGAATCCCAGTGTCATTCTGAACAAGTCAAGAGGGTCACTATCATATGAAGTGGATATTAGTTTTCTAATGCCTCACCTTATTACTTGAGTAATTTGTTACTAGTTCACTACTTTTAAGCCATCTTCCTTACAAAGGATTGAACATGAAAAACTGTATTTTCTCTTAAGTAACAGCTTTTGGTTATTTCACTACAAGTTTTTGTATAGCTGGCCTTTAAATAAAACAAGGCTGGCTGCAAACCTCTTGTTCATCAGAGAAGCACACTGAGCCGTCTTTCTATCCATAGGAACTTGGAATCTTGTTTTCTTGGAAACATGAGAAAACTGAACATCTCAACTTGTACCACTGGAGACTACTCCCTTCTTCATTTCACAGCTGATAGAATTGCCCCATACTTAATCAAAGACATCAGTAATCTATGCAGTGAGACTGTCAGCACTAGTCAAGGAGTTTCACACTCCATACAAAATGGGTTTGACTTCATCAGCCCTGTCCTGACTTTAGATAGCACAAGATTCATTGAAAAATAATTAGATGATCCAAACTAATTTCTAAAACTCACACATACACACAAGTGTGTACTAAGGGAAAATTATTTTCTCCTCTTTTATTCTGTCCAAATACTAATCTTTCAATGAGGCTTTTAATCAATACATTGCAATAGCATGATGATTGACCAGTAAAGGTCCATATTAAAGAAGTGGTCTTTGCTGTAGGCATCTGCAGCAAATCATCACTTTAGAGCATAGCTGAGAACAGTCGCTAATTTTTTTGCCTCTTTTGTGAAATACAAAATGGTAAAGGCAGTTAAAACAATAAAATAAATGGGCCATTCGCAGTTTGTGTGTTCTCAGATCCCCAAATTGTTTTTAAGGTCTGTTGAACTCCAAATTATGGCTCTACACAAGTAGGTGAAAGAAAAACATATTTTGTTTCATCCCCATCTCCTGCAGCAAGAGGAACTGGCAAAGACAGAATGAGGCTTGGGGACAGGTTAATATGATGTTATAAATCTGGAGAACAAACAGCATTTCCACTTGCTTCATCTAAGAAAAATACTGATGTTTCAGGTTCTACCCAGCCTAAAATAAATCTTATGGAATAAAGGAATAACAATAACACTCAGTTTAAGATTTATACCTATGGGTTAATGCAACCTCTATTATGAAAAACTGTGTGGAAACTACCAAATAAGCCTTTTTCTTTATTTTTAAGGAATCACATTGGGGATTTATTTTATGATTCATGCCATATAACAACAATGTGAGCTGGAAGTATTTTGACTTGTTCAAAAAGTTTAGTTTAAGATTTGCCTTCAATTACAAAACCAAACCAAACTTAAAACACAGAGGTTATAATATCTTCTATGAAGTCAGTGTTGGTGTTGCAGCCAGGGAGGGAGGGTAAGGACATGAAGCAGTACCAGAAGGATAAGCCAAAGCAGGACTCTCTATAGTTTTGCCTCTTAAAAATTCTCAGTGGTGAATATATTATGAACAGCAACAGCTGAATACTCTACATGTAAATGAGCTCACACACTGACGTACGCTGCCTTACTATCTGCATAGAGTTCTATAAGAATATGCAAGCAAAAGATCTTTGAGATTTAATCTTCTCCCCAGATTTATTTAATAAAACCCCTAAGACTTAAAATAGAATTAAACATTTCTGAAATAGAATCCTTTCCTTTTCCCTGATGCCTAGTTCCTTAATTTGTGGTATCTATAAAAGTTTATGCGTTTTTCTCCCTTAAGTGGTACAGTAGGACTTTCTGCTTAAGATAAATTAGAACAGGCTGCCCAGGGACCTGGTGGAGTGTCATGGTTTAAGCTGTAAATTTCACTTCTCCCTCCCTTCCCCACCCCCACCCCCCCACTCTGATGGGGGGAAATGGGGAGAAGAACAGAAAGAATGTAACTCCCACCGGTTGAGATAAGAACAGTCCAGTAACTGAGATAAAATACAAATCACTACTGCTACCACTAATAATGATAATAATGACAAGGCAAATACAAGGGAAAAGGATACAACCACTCACCACCTGACCAAGCCGAGAGAGAGAGAGAGAGAGCCCCTTCCGGGTTCCTGCCCCCAGTATTTTACATACTGGGCATGACATGCTGTGGCATGGAATAGCTCTTTGGTCAGTTTGGGTCAGGCGCCCTGTCTCTGCTTCCTCCCGGCTCTCCCTCCTCCTTGACATAGCATGAGACTCAGAAAGTCCTTGGCCAGACCAAAACATTGCCAAGCAGTAACTGAAAACACTGGTGTTATCAGCGCTGCTCCCGGGCACGAAATTAAAAACACAGTGCTGCACCAGCTATGCTGCACCACTCCCTCTCTAAGAGGGAGAAAAATGACTGCTACTGCTGAACCCATGACATGGAGTCACCATTCCTGGAGGTATTTAAAGACATGTAGATGTGGTACTTAGGAACATGATTTATTGGTGGACTTGGCAATTTAGGTTAGCGACGGTATTCAACGATTTTAAAGGTGTTTTCCAATCTCAATAATTCTATGATTATTAGTTTTGTAGACACTTCAGGAAATGCTTGATAAGGTCTTTCAAAATATTAGCCCTGGGTATTCAAAAATCCTGTTGCCTGCAACAAAGTAATGGTCTCTGTGTCCGAGGATACAGAGAAAAAGAGATGTTTAGCTTGCCATAGAGTTAGCATAAATGAACAGACCATCTACACCAAACGACGTGCTATATAAGTAGTGAGCACCACGGACCCTTCAACTTGATATGCAGAAACAGGATGCAGATGGACCTTAAACATAAGGCAGCTAATTTCATTGATATTGCAAGCACCTGGTTCCAGTTACCTTTCAAAATATTGTAGACTGCAAGAGAAAGCAAATATGCAAAAAAAATAAGAGTGCTAAGGAGAGGTACACATATTAGATCTGGTATGCAGTGAGACTGATACCCTCTCTTTACTAAATATGGTCTAGGAAATGGAAGATGTAAAGGCCTTCCTAGGTGGCTTGCAACTTCACCTGGAAGGGCAAGCCTTTGTATCTGTGAATTTGTACATGGAATCATAGACTCATTGAATAGTTAGGGTTGGAAAGGACCTTAACATCATCTAGTTCCCACACCCCTGCCATCACCAGGGACACCTCCCACTAAACCATATCACCCAAGGCTATGTCCAACCCAGCCTTGAACACCACCAGGGATGGAGCATGCACAGCTTCCCTGGGCAACCCATTCCAGTGCCTCACCACCCTTACAGGAAAGAACTTCTTCCTCAGATCCAATCTAAACTTCCCGTTTAAGTTTTAATCCGTTACCTCTTCTCCTATCACTACAGTCCCTAATGAAGAGTCCCTCCCCAGCATCCCTATAGGCCCCCTTCAGATACTGGAAGGCTGCCCTGAGGTCTCCACACAGCCTTTTCTTCTCCAGGCTGAACAGCCCCAACTTTCTCAGCCTATCTTCATACGGGAGGTGCTCCAGTCCCCTGATCATCCTTGTGGCCCTCCTCTGGACTTGTTCCAACAGTTCCATGTCCTTTTGATGTTGAGGACACCAGACCTTAGCTCCATGATAAAATTGCTCAAGCCTTTACAGAGTTTAACATGGTATTAAGCCATGAGGACACTGCATGTTGATACCTTTGAATTGCTACTACCTGAAGGTGTGTAAGAAAATATTTGACCCAGTTGCAGAACACAGTTCTTCAATAAAAGAGCTGAAGAGCATTTTGCTAAAAGGGGAGTTCCCACTTTACTCTGTTTTATCTTCTTAATCCCTTTAGAGCAACCTAAGATGAGAGCAAGCATCTTCAATCTTACCTCCACAATGAACTGATTGACCGAGTTCCTTTCAAAATACATTCTTTGCTCTCTCTTGTTGAGGCACAGGGATTTCTGCTGAGTGCAGATCCCATCACTTCCATAGAGAACAATGAAGACATCTGCATCCGTACCAGCTCCAAAGATATCACTGGTGTAGACCGTGATCTCATAAGGAACAACTGATTTTGGAAATGGCAAAAAGTTAAATAAACTATCAGAAGTTAGTTAGCAGCATTCAAATACCACCCCCCCCCCAAAAAAAAAAAAAAAAAAAATTGAAGTAAATCTGGATTAGAAAATTCAACAGTTTTATAGGATAGGGTAGGAATCACACATGGTAATTTAGTTATCAAGCTGGTCAGTACCATGAGAATCATAGAATTATATAACGATGTGAGTTGGAAGTGATCTTAACGCTCATCCAGTTCCAACCCCCTGCCACAGGCAGGGACACCTTCCACTAGACCAGGTTGCTCCAAGCCCCGTCCAGCCTCGTCTTGAACACTTCCAGAAGCCAGAGGAACTTCCTTTAAACCTATAAGGCCAATTGACCTTGATGCACATTCATTTACGGATATTTTGGGGTTAATTCCATGATCAGAAAGCACTCGGTATATTTATAATTGCCATCTAAATTTATTGAAATGAGACTTACATCAACAGCTCAAGTCTTAAAGCAAAACATGAATTCAGAATTTTTAGAGCAACTACGCAAATGGATGAAGTTAAGCCAAGTGGAGCAGCACATAAATATCTGAAACAGCTTTACTAGTAAAAATATCTATCGTTTTCAGTACTAAACAAGTGACAAAAATCAATCGTAATGAAAAGAAGTAAAATCCTCTGTTGTCCACTCTGATCTAGTTTCTTCTTTATACTACCTTCTCTGTAACACCAAGGCAAACTACCAGGTCACCTGTAAATGCAGGACGGTGAGGGTGAAGCCTCTAAATGCTTTCTTATTCTGCTCCTTTAGTTTCTTCAGAATGTCCTGTGACCCTAAAATCTGGTAAGTCCTTTTGCTGTTTCATAGCTTCTCAGTCCTGAGTTGCGCTGGAACATGATTCAAACTTGCTCAGGAATAAGACTGACCATGGAATAAGACTAGGGCTCTGTTCTGGCTCTGCTACAGATTTGCTGACTATCCTGTTTCCAAAGTGAGATGGTGTTTATCTCACAGAGTAAGAAATCTGTGTTGAGGTGTCTGCACATCAGATGGGTGTGTACATCTGCAGATATAATCACTAAAGCAAATGCAATTTGAAGAAAGAATCAGACATGCAAATGCAGGCATCTTCCTCAGAGTTAGCTGAATCATTCTCCAAATTCACCTTCTGTGAATGAACAAACATTTGTTGATGATAAAAGGAATTCAGACACTCCACTGCCATGAGAATGTGCAAATTCAGGTGTGCCACTTAGCAAACTAAATTGTGTCCCACTCTCCTTTAAATCCTTTCGGTACTCTATTGATGAAAGATGGTGTTTGAGCACCACTGATTTATCACAGGGACTTCTGCCACAAGCAGAAACAATCCCTGTAGTCCACCTTGCTATCCTTAAGCACAGCCAGTGCTATCACCAGGATCCTGGCCATCCCTCTTCCATACGCCGCCCACCCAGCTTCCACCATTTCCCACCCTCACTATTATCTTCTCAGCTGCTTGTCTTCTGCATCCTCCTACACTGCAACTACTTCAGTCATCTTTGCTATTCACACCACAGCTCTTTGCACTACATTTCAGATGCAGTGTCTCTGTCAGGGTAGAGAGAAGTTTTCTGGCACCATAACTGTTACCATTGGAGTAATTCTAATTATGTGTATCAGAGACTAATCATTCATTAAAAACAGAGACTCTCTAAATACAGCTCTCAGGAGAACATAGATGAAGTTTCCTTCTACAGAGAGTCAGCCTGGAGATACTTAATATTCCTTTCTGACCAACCCAATGAAATCCGCACTGCTGTGCTACAAGTAAACTGGAATAGTTTCTCCAGTATGTAAGAGGAGGGAAAAAAAGTAATCCTGAAGATCAAAAATCACATTTTATGCATTATGAATTAAAAAATTATCTCTGCTGAAGTTCATGGTGCCTGCTCTTGTTGCTTGAATATTAACGTCAGCTTAGAACCGAATCAGCAAATTGGCACTGTAACAAGGTCACCAGCAGCCTGACTTCCAGCTGTCAGATGCCCGTTTCATTTACATAGCACTTTTAAAGTTGTATCCCCCCGGGATGATTTAAATTGGGCTGGTGATGACATGTTTTTATCGTTTGTTCAGCATGAAACAATTCTGGTACAAGTCACCATAAAACATATCAAACCAGTTTAGTTACTGCTGGCAAGCTGAAAGCGCAGGGCTAATAGTTAGGAAACCAGAAGGCAGTAAATAGCACAGTGGGAATGGTTTAAATGGTGAAAGAGCCAAATCTGACACCAAATCTAGTGCAAGCTTTTCACCAGAGAAGCCTATTTTCAAAGGCTGAATGTGGCCTGCTGACAAAAATCAGGTTTACATAAAATATGTACTTAAAGGCATGGTATGCCAGAAACCCTTACATCATTGTAATATATGGGAACATTAATAAATTATATAGTGAACATCTGCAAACAAATATTGACTGGGATAACATGGGAAAACCTGATGAGAAACACATATAATGTCTCTGGGTTATACTCACTCCCTTGAACTTACTCACTGTATCTATCTACCAATTTATTTTTTCAGACCCAAAGACTAAATGTCTTCCAGTTGACTGACAAAAGTGAGGAAGGGAGTAGAGTATCTGTTCTTCTGCTCCAGACAGTTTAGGCGGAGAAGGCAAGACATGAGAAATAAAAAAATTACCTTGGCCGAAGCATATGGGAGTGACAAAAAGAAGACTTTTGCAGATCCTCAGAGAAGATAATTTTTAGTGACAGGACAAGGGGTGATGGGTTCAAACTTAAGCAGGTGAAGTTCAGGTTAGATATAACAAAGAAGTTCATTACTGTGAGGGTGGTGAGACACTGGAACAGGTTGCCCAGAAAAGCGGCAAATGCTCCATCCCTGGCGGTGTTCAAGGCCAGATTGGACAGAATCTTGGGCGACATGGTCTAGTGTGAGATGTCCCTGCCCATGGCAGGGGTTGGAACTAGATGATCTTAAGGTCCTTTCCAACATAAGCCATTCTATGATTCTATGATTTAACATACAGACTTCAGGGTATGAGGATCCGGACATTGGGGGGTAGACCAGCCAGTGTCAAGGAAACCTTCAACATGAACCTAGGGAGCACCTTGCCAGGGCACGGGGATGGAAATCAACTCTCAGGTTCCAGACCTCCTCCTGCATCACTGTGGCATCCAACATAATAAAAGGAAAAGGCAGTTTTGGTACCCCCTGAAGGTAGGCCAGGAAATATTAGTCAACAACTTCAAATGAAACAGATCAAGGAGGGACAAATCAAACAGCCATGGTGCTGCGAGTTCCCTGCACACAGTCAAAGATGCACATGTGAAAAGAGAAAGAGAGGGCTACAAAATAAGCAAAATAATGTTTTCAGTCATTTATTCAAGAAAGCCGTATTATCCGATTCTCATTATTCTGGAGACAGGAAAAGAATTTGCCTGAATAGAAGAATTTGAGATATCATAGCAGACTTGAAAATTAGAAGCTTATTACTCAGAAAGAGCTGAGTTTACCCCAAACATTAGCTTAGAGGGAAGTGAAGAATAAGGAAAAACTGGAAAACACTAGAAGAGGCAGACTGGTGCAATACAATCAAAAAAGCACAACACTGATGAAACTGTGGAAGAGGGTCTTTCAACAAGAGAGATGTGTGCAGTGCCAAAGGCACTGAGGGAACCAAGGCATGGAAGCAGGACCAAAGTGTCTGCTTTGTCAACAGAAACAGCAATACTAGAATGGAGCAAGATCAAAGGGAAATTGGAGACAAAGAAAACAGCTTGGAATGGGCTGAGGACTTGGAGGTGGCAGGGCAAGAGGGAGCAAGGAGACAATCACACAAAGCCACATGGCTTCTCATGACTCTCTAATTTGGTAAATACAGGAAATGTTCATCTAGGGCATCCAGATGAACCTTTTTATAATAATCAGAACAGTTTGCATGTGATGCATTTACAAATTTTTCAAAGCCAATTCAAGGGAGAGGCCAAAGCAATAAAACTGCATGAGCTAGTGAGATTTTATCTTCTGTAACGATGGGTGTATCCTGGGGAATTGGCATTCTGCTCACATGGGATATACTCTGTTGTCTGCAGTTCTGCAGGAAAGATAATTCTTTCAATGGCTCCATCATCCTCTGATTTATCCAGCCAACGGCCACAAGGGAACTTGAGGCACTGTCCCAGTGATGGGGCATCAAGCTCCACCCATTCCAGAAACCAGCCAGTTGAATTACCTGTGGTTGTAGAGATAACAGTGAATAATCCACAAAGCCTGTACAGACAACAGCAAATGAAGTGTTGAATTCTGGACTTTTGAGAAAGAATTCTGCCTCTCTTTTGCAGATGGAAAATAGAACGGATACCATGAAGATCATTGCAAGCATCTGTCCAGGTTTGAGCTAATGTGCTTTAAATTTCTGTATGTGTCAGGTCACAGATGTGCATGTGGAAGTGGTAATAACTATATCCTTTGGATTAATTTGATTTTGTAATCAGACAGGGAGTTATCAACAAACATGTCCCTTGATGCCCCATAGGGAAGGAATCCATGCATTCTTCCACTCCTTCCCCTGTTTATAGTAGAGACACAGCCATATCTAAAAAGCAGCCAAGACTTGATGATCAAAACAACAAAAATATTCGTAACAAATGAGGCAAGCCTATAGATGTGACAAGAAAAAACACGGTTTGGTGATGTATGAGAAATCTCTCTAAAGATGTAGCTGCAAAACCAGAGAGCCTTTTGCAGAGAGAGAGGCTGCAAAGCTACCAGCAAGTTGCCACCACTGTGCTATAGCAGCAGCAACCACCAAAGAGACACAAAGGATCTGTCATTAAAAGCTAAATTAGGTTTGGGGTCTTGGAGGCAGGTAATTTTATGCAGCAATGTGCCTAATGCACTAGAAATACTACATTACAAAGCAGATTATCTTACCTTTATTGTCATGGCCTATCTTGATTTTTTTCAGGTCTCCAATGTCCACAGACTCCACTGTAAACTCATCTACCTTCCCACGCTCAAATTTGTTCTTGTTACTCTTTGAGGCCTTTAGGCTGACTATCCCTGTTGTGGTGAGGCAAAAGGACATTTTTCAGCATGTGAAACAAATCCTTTGGGAATGTTAACAATGGCATGACGGAAGTGGCCAAAATGTAAAAAAGTGACTTTTCATCACAAGATCTGAGCTTTGTTCCTTCCCCCAAACCCAAACCTGCATCAACAAGCAAAATATACAGAATTCCTTTCTTGAGTGATCCCCTGGCAGTGCCACAGGGACAACACTGGTGCGCTACATTCACAGCTAAAGAAATCACCCCTGCCCATCAGTTCCTTATCACTCTCATAGACATCTGAGGCGCTGCATACACAGTTCAGCTGCTTCCAAGAGGATTTTTTCATCAGCTGATTAAATACTTTTGAGCTACTCAAAAAGGCAGAGGAGAACTGGATTTCAGGAGTATGCTGATTCATCGCTGAGGAAAGCAAATCATTCACGGCATTCAGTACTTGGTAATGTAGTCCCAGTCAACCGTGCTGTTTCTGTAATTGAAATTAAAGCCTTTACATCAGCAGCTGGTGCAAATCAGTATCACAAAGTTCAGCAGTGATTTACAGCAGCTGGTGGTATGCTCCCACTTATCACAATGTATGTGGGGACAGCAAGAACAAGAAATTGTGCTAAAAAGGAGTGAAGAATGAGTATTGAGAAAAGCATGACCTGACTTTTCAGGTGTCCAGCAATGAGGTGCTATCCTTTTCCATTATGTGAAGCCATACCTGTATCATCTTTACTTCCATAGAGTGTGATAAAGACATTGGCATCTGTCCCAGCATTCTTCTTGTCCCCGGTTTTCACTTTCACAGTGTATGTTGTTGATTTAGCTGTCAGATAAAATACCTTGATTAAAGAGTGCAAAGTCTGAGAAGAAAGTAACTCTACTTTTTATTGCATGTGTGTTTGGCTTGGGTTTTATTTTGATTGTAATCTCTAATTCTCATTGTATGCTGTGGTAGCTCCTGGGGTGAGCTGGGATATTTGGTTGCAGACTCAATGTACTGCTCCAGCCATTCATTACATTGTCCTCATATCTACAGATAAGAAATGTGCTCAAGCCTTCCTATTTGCTTCCTGGGAATGTGTAAGGCTCTTCAAATCCACCTCTGCCACCTCTGCTATTTCATTTAAAAAACCCAACACATTACTCTGCTTATTCTAATAGCACCAAATAATATGTTTGTGCATGTAGCACATACCATGAAGTATGTGGATGTTGATGTATGCAGTTCATATTCATGAACACACCCTTTATAACTGCATCCTTAGGGAGGTTTCTATCACACCATCATCCAGCAGGCACTTTAAACTAATGAAAATTGTGGAAACGTCTGTTACAGTCATCACTGCACTGCAAAAACCTACTCAAGATTTCCAAATGGTCACCTTTCTTTCACAGTCAGACACAGTTTCCAAGGTGCTGCTCAGCCAGAAGGTCCTCCTGAACCAAAGGGATACCCAATTTGTGGAAATCTGTTGGCTATAGAATTTGTGGAAGTTATTCTTGTATTTGAAAGCATATGAGGGGTGAGTTTAGGACTTTTCACTGGCAGTGAAGAAACAAAAGTGCTGGGCACTCAGCACCTTTCAGCATAAGAGGCAAGAGAGTCATTGCTCTGTGATTACTGTGTAAAATTACATACAATTGAGACAAAGTTATTTTGGAAGACAATGGACACAAGCAGCAGGATGGAAAGTAGGATGCATTTAGGTCCCTTCCCTTTCTGGTCATGTTTGCTCTCTGCTTGGTTTATGTTGAAGTATTCAACCATTCCAGTCCACAATGTGAAATGGCTGGAATTCATACCGTAGATATTAGCAACAAGTGTGCATTTCACTTGAGAGATGATGACTGAATGTATTATACATCTTCCCAGCTTTCTCACTTTGGGCCAAGTCATGCAGGATGATTAAATCACCTAAAAATGAGGAATGTCCATCCTCACTGGCTAACATGCACTTCACACTTCATTAACACCTGAAAATTTCCTGGTCAGGGCAGAATTATGCACAGCCCAGTGTATGCTAACTGCTAATGCCCTCAGCAGTGCTAATAACTTGGTTCCTTTTCAACCCCACACTGGAAGAAATACAAGGCTAACATAAACCTTTCTGTTCCAGGCCCAGCGTTGCAAGGGACTGGCCTTCATTTTCCGAATCTTTCTTTACAAATGCTTCATCCACTGGGACCAGCTCCCTGACAATCTGACCGTCATCTTCCTCAACTGCTAACCACCGCTGGCATGGGAAATAATACCTACAAGAATGACAGCAGCACCCAGCACTTACACAGTACTTCACAGGCTTTAATAACATACACAAGCAGAGATCAGAGGATACTTTAAAACAAAAATCAAAAATACCTGAAGCTGAACAATACATCTGTTTTCTTTGAGCTCTGTATCATTTGTGGGAGCTATATCTGTAAATAGGTTAGTGAGCACTTACTGTGAGGTGCTGTTTCTGAGCTGCCAACCTCAAATGAATGATTTCTTTTCGTCTGCACTCCCAGAAAAAGTTAAATAACTCAGGGGACCCACCAGTCTCTCAGGCATTTTACACTTACGAAGAACAGACCCATTATGAGGTCCATACAGGCAGTCCCACCCACCAGAGCACTGTACAGCTATTAAGCATGTGACTTCTAGCACGTTTCAGATCAAAGGCAAGCCTGTATTTCAGGTTTCTTACAGCCCAGGCTTTGCTCATCCAGTTGTCTGTGAAAACATGGAAGTTCACTTAGATTGCAGCTTGCTTTTGGCCCAGATCTTCACGTTAAGTATAAAACACAAACAAAACGTGAGGTCAGGAGCTTCCAGAGTAGAGCTGTGAAAGGAAACATGAGCGCAGGCTCTGCAAGGACGGAGAGGCCCCCCGCAGGAGAAACAGAGAAAAGCTGAGGTTTTTTTCAAAACACTGCTGGTTCCCAAACTGCAGAGACGCTGGGGCAGCAAAACCGCCCACAGAGGTACTGCAGCATAATCATCACAAGGCTTCCCGCAAGATGATGAGGAGCTACAGTGATGCCCTCCTGTATCTCCTGCAACTTCCCACGGTTCTATGGGATCCTGAGAATGTGCCCTCATTTCTGACCATATAAAAAGGGTGCAACAGGCTGCTCACGTGGTGCTGTCCTTGAGGTCAACAATCTCTACCCTTTCCAGGAACCAGCTTGGACTGGTTCCCGAGTTATCATGGCGGATACGCAGCTTCTTCAGCTCACCCAGGTCGATGGCTTTGATAGTGAACACATCCACCTGCACAGGAGGCAAGAAGCAAATGACAGATTTCCCAGACAGAGGGAAAGAAAGAAAGCAAATGGGCAAGGGTTATCTTTTTTCTCATTAAAACAATTGGTATTTCTACGACTATTTTGAGTGGATATACTAAGATAACTACAGAGTTGAGCTCTCCCATTAACACTCATTCTTGGCTTCTACAAGGCAGTTAAATTGAGCTGCGCAGCCCTTCACTCCTTTCTTTACCTCAGTTTCAGCTTCCTTTCTGTTTAACTCGTTTGTTCTAAATCTCATCCCTTTGAGGCTTAGTATTTTCCCTCAGATTGAATCTGGAACAGGACACAAAGGTATTGACTACATGGAAACTGTCCTGTGCAACTCCATGTGTTTTATTTCAAACCACAGAATTTCTTCCTATTTCTACTGCAACCAAGAGGTTCATTTATTACGTGTATTAATGTGACAGGATGGCCTTTGTTATCATAACACTTTACGCATCTTAATGTGATTAACTTGTTGGTGGACTTTGGGTTTCTATTTCCAAGAGCAGAGAATGTTATATTTGCAGCTTGGAGCTATTCCCACTGAATGAAGAACCATGTGCAGGTTGCAGCTTCACTAGCGCCAAGTTCATAAATCACAGCAAAAAGCTTATTTAACAACCTTAGGCTCTTTTTTTTTGTGATTGCAAGTTTTCCACAGCTGCTTATTGTTTCTGTAATTTTTTGTTATTCAGAATTATTCCTTAAGCAATGCCTGGCTATAATACTAGCTTGTTAATTGTTCATGAACATTTTTATGGCAAAAATTTACCTACAAGAGATATTGTTCAATTGGACTGGATTATAATGCAATTACAGCATATAGTGTAATATTGGTTTTATTCCCTGAGTGGTTGAGTAGAACATTTAGAATCGTATCTGCAATCTAAATTTTGACACACTTGAGCTCCCTCACAAATATCCTCCAATATTAATTTAGAGTTTGTGGTTTTCAAACATTATTGCCAGAACACTCACAGGAAGCAGATGCAAAAGGTAGCTTCATTGTAGAATTGGTGCTCAGCTTATTATTCAAATGGATTGCCCCTGAAAAATTTTGGAAGCACTTTGCTTTAAATAATATATCTAAGAAATAAAACTCATATGAGCTGTAAGCTGAAAGAAGCCAAGCCTTGCAGAGAATGAATGGCCGGCATGATAACTGAAAGCTCTGCCAGCCTCCTGCTTGCTTTAGTGAGTTGAGTTCATGCATTACCTGTCCCTTTTCAAATTTGTTGAGATTATTCGACCTTTTCAGCTGGCGCTCACCCGTGTCTCCTCTTCCTATGCCATAGATGCTCAAGAAGACATTAGCATCTGTCCCAGCCCCCCACACACTCCCAGTGAGAACATGGACTTCATACGTATTTTCTGCAAGTAAAATTGCAAGAGCAGATCAGAAGAAGACCAGAAATAGCCATACTTCATCAGATCCATGGCTTTTATGGAGTCCCAGAATGCCAACACAGTCAGCTTTAATAAAGGTTTTATCTGCAGCTTGTTTGCATCTATCTTCTAACATGAGCAGCTCTTTCTTCAGCCCTTGTCACTAAATATGTGAATACTTAGAGTTTGCTAAACTCCCATCCACAGTGGTACCTTGTGGGATTCAGGACTCGAGAGAAGCCCTGAAGAATTCTACAGATACCTGTAGAGATTTGTATTTTTAGATATTCTACAGAATGGGAGTATCTTTAGGATACTCTCATTTTGGGCTGTCTCCTCCCCCTTTCCCCTCATTTAACCATTGTACTTTTCCTCCCCAGAGCTGATCGACCAAACTGCAGTGTAAGCTACACTGCAAGCCTGGGGCAATGGGGTTGCTGCAGGGCCATAAATGGTCCTGCAAAGCACCACAGTGTGGTTGTCATCCTTCAAGCAACCGCTGTATCCTCATACACACACACATATTCCCTCTGATATTTACCTTCCAGGGCTGATTCTCCATCAGGCACCAGCTCCACCACAAGCTCCTTATCTCCTTCGTCTTTAGCCAGCCAGCGGTGTGCCACAAATGTATAGACGTCCATTACTTCTTCCTCCTTGGTCTCCTCTTCTTCCTCCTCTTCAGACTTCTTTTTCTTCTTCTTCTTTTTATCAGAGTCCTTTGTCCTTTTGGCAAGCCGCTTCAGTGTGACGCTCTCCAGGAACCAGCCATCCCCAATGCCTTTCCCATCATGGCCTATCCGAATCTTATATATCTTGCCAACATCTGCAGCCTCTCTCTGTCACCAAGGGAAAGTCAGCACCCAGGAGGATATAAGACATCATAACTTTATAAAGTGCATTCTTAAAAATGAGGAGTGTCACCTCAACCACCCAAAACATCTAAGCAAGGATAGGATCAACATGTAAGCAAGGATAGGATCAACTTTTTATGCAAGCTTACCTCTACTTTTTCCTTCCTATTTTGTTCTTTCATACTTTCCATCACCAAATCTCTTCTGAACAGACTGAGCTGAATATATTCAGAACAAACACGGCTAGGATAGAAGCTGAATCCATATTTACTGGGCTCCCTACTTTGCCATTGCTCTCCTCACCAGTATTGTCTCTATGTTGACATTAAAGGTGAGTATGCTGGAATACCATACTAGTTTTTTTACAGATTCTCAGTCTCTGAGGTAGTTTTTAAATTAATAATAAGTTACATTTAATATTTTGCACAAGAGCCAAGCAACAAGCAATAATGGTAAAGTGAACAGGCAGTAAACTTGGACTCATATAACTTGATCTCTGACATAGACCATCATTCTCATCCTTCTCATCTGGAAAATTAGAAAAGTACTTTCTCACTTCAATACTGTGCAGAGAGGATACAATTATTCGTGATTACAATGCATCAGTTGCAGATGGCTGTATCAGTAAGAAGGTTTCCATCTCTCCAGTCAATATAGTGGATACAAAACCTTGTTCATTTAGATTATTTGTCCAGATTACTACCTAATGAAATTGGATAGGAAGTTTTGCTCCATGAAATCCTTCAACAACCAATGGCTCGTTTCTGGTGATTGCTTATGCTGCTAGGCAGCGTTTATGTTATAAAACTTGCAAACATTTGCTTCAGGCTGAATTCTGGCAACTTCGCATATAAGGTTTCAGTCTAGAAGCATTTTTTCTACAGCAGATTAAACCAAAATCAATTGCACGCAAGATGCTTATCAGAAAACTAAAATTGATCCAGCTGTCCTTGCATAAAAAATGTGTCTTTTCTTACATTGCTTTACCCTTGGATTTGCTGTAATCATTTTGCTTGCCCTGTCTTGTAACTGATGTCATTTCCTATTAGCATGTAGCTCACAGAATCTTATTATTACCCATATCTTTCTGTAAATATTCATATCATGGAAGAGATAGAGAACCTTTATATTAATGCCTCAGAGCTTCTGCCTTGTGTGCTTATTAAAAAAAAAAAAAACAACCAACCCCATATGGAAAATGGGCAGAACTTCGAAGTCCAGCAATAAACATCTGAGGATATAAGCATGGCTATGTAAACAGAAGACTGTACATAGGGCTTTACTATAAATCTGATATTGGCTAATAGCTTTTACTCATAAATTTTGGAAAGCTTATTTCTTTTAACATTGGAGAAGCCTAATCTTAAAATTATAGTCTGTCTTAAAAAAGCAAGCATTTATAAGGTGCTAGTCATCTTACATCCCAAAGAACTCATTAAAATTGGATTAACAGCACTAACTCCATTCTGTAAAGCATGAAACTGAGGCAGAAGAATTGAACTGATCTCAAAAATGCACATTTCAGAACCGTGGTAAAGCTGTGGATAAAGGCACCTTCATTTGGTCAGTGACAATGGGAAGAATACCCTAGTTTTCCATGACTAGCTCCAAGTAGGTGCTTAACTGTGATAAGCTGGATGCCACCTCTGTGGGACTGCAAATTCACAAGGAGATCAAGGTACCACCATTCTGAGCCATGTGCTGTGAGTACATATGACAGATATGCCTGAATTCCTACTTCCATCTGCACTTTGTGCTTTACTGTCTCCCGAGGCTGCTTCAATACAGAAGGACATGGCTATGACATGCCCTGACAGCACATCCTGTCCTTGTTCTGAAACCTCATTCAGGAAAGAAGATCATTCTATTACCTAACTACTGGCCAGACAGGTGTCTGGGGGAGTGTGCTATACATTCCAAGCTCCTTGCCTGTGCAGTGTACCCTGGAGTGGTGCTACAGCCAGTAAAATCCATGGTGCACTTACATGTTCTCAGAAATTACAGCAGCAAACCTCTGCAGGGGTGGCCTGACCACATGTACCTATGGTTAACAGCATGTGTGACCACAAACAAGGCCAGGGAATCTTATATTGTGTATAGAGTTTCTTTTTCCCCAACTAGATAAAGGGACAGTAACTTGTGGTCAGGCTCAAACAGAAGGTTAAGGTCTTTTGAGGTCTAACATGAGTACCTACTTTTGAAAGTAAAGGTAAACAAATGCTGCTATTAGACTGTATTCTTCCATGCTACTTTTGTTACCAGTCCCTCAGAAAATGAAAATCACTCCCCAAAACACAAACTTTCCACAAATAAATACAAAACCTCCCCAAAATATGGATAGAGATCAGCAGATATCAACAGACCTGGCAATTTTGTTAAAAAGTCTATTGTTTTGTATGATTGGGCCAATTATTGTGTTGATGTTCCAGGTTTGGTTGGTCATCTCTTTTCCCTCATAGAAGTGGCAATGACTGCCTTCATCATACCTTGAAGATATCTGTCGCTCCCCGCTCAAAGTTGTTTGATCTGTTTTCTAAGATGATCAGTTCAGTTTTGCCAGTCTCGCCATAAATCTGCATGAAGACTTTGGCATTGGTGCCTGCGGCCCGCACATCTCCAGTAACTACAGACACCTCGTAGTTTATCACTACTCCAAAAATAAAGCCATTAAGTTAGCAGAGAAGCTCAAATAACAGCACTCTCTAGGGCTCAGTTTCAAAATCAAATTACCTTGTCTTAACAAATGACCATGTAGCCAACCATTTGCTCTTATCTAAACCGAAAGTGAGATAGCACAGCTCTTTACAGGACTAGCTTAACAGTTTTCCTTTAACAAGTATTAAGCCAGTGTCAGAGTGGTGCAAAATAGAACCTTAAAAGGGAATTTCATTCCAGTTTTAACTGTGGCCTGGATAAATGACCTTCTTAATATAATACAAGGGAGGGAATTACACAGAGCAGAGGAAAACCACGGCATCCTTTCTCAAGATCCCAAGGCAAATTAAACCATATCCTTAAAAGAAAATGTATCTACTGATGAAACTCAAATATGCAGCAGGGATTTGGTCCTTATTTATCAGACATCTCCTCTCTTCCAGGCAATGGGTTAATACAGGCAGGATGGGATGTTTGCTGGTGAAGCAGTGGGACAGAGAGGCAGTAAATGTGAATAAAGCAGAACCTGCTGATATTGCAATGAAGCACAGTGCCTTCAGATGTGTTTTGCTGCTCTGGACATAAATTTTTCATACGATCTCAGGAAATAGAAATTAAAACTTCAGTAACATTTTTCCAGCTGTTTTAGAAAACAAAACATAAGGAGAATAATTTACTTTCTTACCAACATAAGGTCTTTGGGACAGGGACTTTCTGGTTTTGGTGTCTAACACAGTGGAGTCCTGTACCTTATGAATGCTAGTGATACAAATCTAGTGCTAGCTATAAACCAGCATGCATTTCTCAATGTGTCTTCTCTTACATTTCTCAATAGGCAAAATCTCACTTGGGTAGACCTCCACTTCCACCCTGCCATCAGCCTCATCTTTGTCAAGCCATCGGTTGCAGGGGAACATGTATTGCCTTCCCTGAACTGGAACCGTGATCTGGACACTGGCCAAGAACCAGCCACACCGAAGACCCACGTTGTCATGTCCAATCAGTATTCTGTTGATCTTTGAAAAAAACAAACAATAAACAAAAGGACAGGAAAAAAGCCAACACAACAGAATTTACTTAATATATATATTAAAAACCCCTATCCCTGGCACCCCGTTCTTCCACCATTTTCATGTACATGATTTATATATGTATTTCACTATAAACTGATAAAACTCTTCACATGCCAGTATCTATGTCAGAGTGCCAGTGTAGTAGTCTGTACAAAATGTATTTCTCAATATCCAGTGTAAAAGTCAAAGACTTACACCATATTCAGTCCTGAGTGTTATGTTGATTGGGAATTTAGACACTTGCATGCAGTGCAGAGCCACCTGCAATTAATTCTTACCTTCCCAATGTCCATCGTATCTATAGTAAACTCATCCACTCGACCACGTTCAAAATAATTGCCTAGATCATTATCAGAGACTAAGAGAGTCTCTTTGCTGGAGTCTGCTTTTTCACCATAAAGTTTGATGAAAACTTTGGAGTCTGAGCTGGCACCAGGGACATCTCCTGTCTTCACGCTGATGTGATAACTGACATCTAGAGAGATCAATTTACAGAACACAGACACACATGTGGCATTTCCAGTGCTCAGCCAGGCAATCAGCTCCAAAGAGATACAGGGAAGAAGGGCTTCAGCTAGAGACACAGAGAGGAGTTTTCTCCTCTGTTTATGTATCCAGCGTCTTAGGGCCACACTGGGTAAGACATCACACCTTAGAGTTACTCAGGAAAACATAAGAGATGCAATAGTTACACTAATAAGCAGAAAACATTTGGTATGTCTCTCTCTCACTGTTGGATGATTAACAATCCATAAAAATAGCTTTGGGCAAGTGAGGTGATTTCACTTCTTTTTTTTTATATTTAAAATTTAATTCAATAACTTTGATTCTTTTTCCTAAAACAGAACAAAAAGCATCTTAGCCTGAGCTCTGTAAGCTCTATTTTCTGAAGAAAATTGTACAATTTGAGACCTGGTTCTTCAGAAAAGGACAATTTAATCTTTCTGGTGATTTTCTTCAGGGAACGCAATGTTATTCAATGAAATTTACTCTAGTAAAGCAGTGGTGATTCAAGATCCTTCAGCGAAAGCTGTACGAGAAAGCAGTTTTTAAACAAATTATAACATTAATCGAAGTTTCTTTCTACAGTTTTGTTGTAATTGTTCTCTTTTTTGCAAATTGATCTCATTTGTAAACTAGGATTTAAGGGTCAAAGGCATTTCCTCCTGAGCAACCCACTTCAGCTTCTTGCATAAGAATGGCAAAAAACACCCAGTAGTTTTACTGTGAATTGATACGGATTATGAAGTAGAATAAAGGAAACAAATACATGCGTACACAGGTCAAACTCAGACCTTGTTTTTTTCGAAGCTAAACTCACTTTTTAGCATTGGTGACTCCCCAGCAGGTACTAGTTCTCTGACAATACAACCATCATCCTCGTTTTTGTCAAGCCATCTGGTTTACAAACAGAAGTAAGTTATCTTTGAATAATTAGGACCTGTTATACCTTTCAAAACCTAGGCTGGCTCTACACATAGTAAAAAAACACATTGTAAAAATCCACACCACAGTCACAAAGGCTTTTTATCTCTGTTAAATCCACAGAAGCTTGACCAGACCCTACAGCAGTCACACTTTAAACCTCCATTTTCCAAAGGTCGAGATCAAAAGAGCCATGCTAGCAGTACATGAGCATCTGCTGTGATGTCCATCTGTCTGGAAAGCACAAACTCTACAGCCACAAGTTATTCCTGTAAATGGGCAGACTCAGTCTCTTGAAAGCTTTGACCTTCATTGAACAGAAATACTTGCTGCCTTTATTACAAACCACCTTTATTACAATGTTTATATCATCTAAGTTACTTAACCCCCACTTTTCTTCTTACTGTTTACTTACTCTGGTTTATCATCAGTTTTCCCTTCCTTACATGTCAGTATATCACACTCTTTTCTCCACCAGGAGGGGGATGAATTATGCTGACCCAGTTTCAGAAATGGGTTGTAGAGGCAGCTGGCACCAGCAAAAGAAAGAATTTCCTTTGCTTCTCTAGTGACCCAACTGGACTAATTAAGAGGAATTGCCCAGTACAAACCAAAATGGGGAATGATCTCAAGGGAAAAAAAGTGTGAAAGGAAAATGGAGGGAAACCAACTGCTAATCTTGTAACCTTAACAGCTGCTTCTTCAGCCTCAGGGATGAGTGAATTACAGCCCCAACCCCATCATATGCTATACAACCAGCATTGTATGACAATGGCAAAGACCCTGGCAGAGGTTTCTCACTTTCCACTTCAAACTCAGACTGCTCAGGGTATTCCTCCAAGAATCTGCTTAGGGTCAGGTTTTCCACAGCAGCTCACTGAGGCCATTTCAGTCTCCCAGACATCACATGAGAGAAAGCAGTTCCCAAAAAGCCCATTCTTCCCAGGTACACAGCTCTTCGCAGCAGCCCATTTTGAAGTTAAAAATACTGCATTAAACCATTGTGGGTGAACAAGGAACAAGTGAACAAGATCTGGCAGGCCACACAGGGTATTTAAATTGCTATAATAATTCCCAGAACTAGAAAAAAAATCCCCCAAAACTGTTTCTTTTAGAAGGCTGCCACGCAGCTATGTGAATGTCACCAGACCGCAGAAGAACTGCTTCTACACAAACCCATTCTGTGCAGATGTTCTGCAAGCTTCCTACAACATGGCCATGCCATGCATGTTCTCCTTGGCTGACCCTCACACCAAAGAGAAGGGAAGCTCATTTCCCATTTCAGTTTCCATCTTTGATTTTGCTGATGAGCCAGCACACATGGAAACCAGCAAATGACAGGGCTAGGTTGAATAGGGCTTGGAGAAACCTGATCTAGTGGAAGTGCCTTTGTTGATGGCACAAGGGAGGTTGGAACTAGACGAGCTTTAAGGTCCTTTCCAACCCAAACCAGTCTGTGATTCTGTGACTCTATGATCTGGGGACACGAACAAATGCCCAAATACATCACACCTATGGCATCTTGCTGTAATAAGCCAGTACAGCTTTCAGTCATGAATAGTTGGACTTGCCATGATGATCAAGAAGTAAGCAGATGTTTTGGAAGACCAAGGATGATAGGTCTCCATTTTGTCCATCTGAAGGGATATTATCTTTTGTTGTCCTCCTCTCCCTTCCTTCCCAGAGGAAAACAATAAGCACAAAGAAATCTTATAAAAAAACAGCACCAGGAAAGAAACTCAAAATGAGCTAAGAGCAGGCTGATCCCAGAAGCATAGCAGCAAAGTTCCCATGCAAAAGAGGTGCATAGAGCCCCATCACACATCTCCAGTCCCAGCTCTCCTGTAAGCTTTGGCAGGTTGTCGGGTATGAAGTCTACCCAGTATTTTTCCTTTTCACTAAAGCAGGTGGCCAAGTGCAGGTGTTACTTGAAAAGGGCTAAAAGCTAAGGGGGTCAACATGAAGGTGATGAATACGTGATGGTCACACAGACACCATGTGAGGGCATCAGATGAGGCATTGTGCCTCAGTGGAGGCTGAGAGCTGTGGTGGGGGTAGAGGAGCAGAAAAGTCTGTGGAGAAGACCATGAAATTGATGTAAAGATTTGAGCAAGGATAGAGTTCAAGGAGAGCAGAGGAAGAGCATGCTAAGACATCACTTTTTCTTAAGGAAGGAAGCCTTTATTGGTTTAGGATTGGGGGATTTTTTTTTTTTACCTGTTAGAACTGGTCCTTAATACCTTTATATCATGTAGTTCTTGATCCTGGCTCAGTATTCACGTCCTTGGACAGGTATCCAATGGTTACGGGATTGCATATTCCCAAAGGCTAAGATGCTTCTGCATACATGGGTGTTAACTAGAAGGACCCACAAAATTTGAGCCTATGAACTCCACCCCACAGGGACTACTGATTACAGAATGGCCTTCAGGAAGGCAGAATCTCATGAGGTAGACTCACTTCTGCTCTCCTGCTGCTGTTTTTTCTGTCCTGCAAGGTGCTGTTCTGTTGCTGGTGTACATGCTGTTGCTTTTGGTTGCCTTCACCACTGATAATGTTTTAGTGAAACATCTGCACCGAAGCGGTAGGATGAAAATACATCCCACAAGAAACAGATCTCTGTGTGCAGAATGAGAAATGCTAACTGCTTCAACAGTGAGAAAAGTGAGTCAAAAAAGGAGAATGTGTCCCTAGATAAAGAAAATTCCACTACCAATGTTGGTAGCTACTGAAGGTAAGAGAAGGAGTATGTCTTGGACTGGACGAGGAAGAGTGAAATTTATCAGCAGAAGTGGCTTAAGGCTCCTTACTTTGTTTCAGCCAAGAGAATAGCTGGAAGTGTCAGAGGCACCATTTTCTCAAGTAAAGAGTTGTTTTCTCTGACTTTCATGGCAGAGGAAGCATCTTTATGAGCAATACCACTGTGCTCCTTCACTTTAGCACATATGCTGCAATATCCTAATTTTACTTCAATGTAATTCCAATAGCATATCACTGAGTGGCAGATTACAACCAGAGGTTTATAGTTTTACACTGAACACAAGTGTACTGACACATTATAAACACATCAGGCTTCAGAAAATGGAATTTTCCAGCATGGTGCCATCATATTTCTAGCACAAAAGACATAACAAAATCTTTCATTTTATCAGAGCTTCCACATGATTTTAGTATGTGCAATTTATCGTGGGTTTTGCAAAGGTGTAGTTATATCATGTATAACATACTTCATTCTAGGGAGATACTGTATGTCCAATAACCAAAAGCAGACACAAATATGATATGAAAGCCACTTCAGAGATAATTCCTAGAGGATCAGAGAGTCAGGGAAGCACTGGAAAAAACTATGGTGTGATATCACATATAGCATTTGAAATCCAGCGGGTGATAGCCTGTGTCTAATTAGAACAATTAGCACATCCATTAGATTCAGAGGTACTGATGTACTTGTGTGCGTCTTTAAATATTACCTGTGTATATAAATACGTGTAAAAGAGACATTCCAGTCCGATTCTAGGGAAAAAAAAAGAAAACAAAAACCAAAGAGGTTTATCTGGATCCTTTTTATGGCGAACACTTTTGGCATTTGGTTGAATAAATGTTCTTTCACAGAAGTCTCCTAGTGCATCATCCTATTCATGGTCTGTCTGTTGTTCTTCAGAGAATTAATGATGTTCCCTTATGCTTATGCTGGAGAAAAATTAGGATGATGCAGTCCATACATTTAGAAGAAAATGTAATGAGGTATCATTGAAGATTTCATTGGAGCTGTAATGATTTATGGCATATAAAATTCTATCCTATCACAAACTCGTGACTTTACCTGATTGAAAATTCATTTCTGTCTGGGATAGAAATATTATTGAAAACAGGCTATTTTAGAGAATGTCAGCTAGTCCATTCCTGGACTTCCAGAGAGCCTTGAGGAGAAAACAAAATCTGAGTAACTCAGTTCTGAGCTTCAAAAAGTTTGCCTCCAGTTCTGGGGCAAAACAGAAACTCTTTCATTTTGAAATTTCTAGCAGCATTCACGATCACAATACCTAAGCCACAGCAGGTATTATAAAGTATTAATTGTTTAGTTGTGCCACTGAATGATTCAGTGTTCATTCCCTAAAAGCATAGATAGTATAAAGTTATGGAGTCATAAGGGAGGAATAACACTGCAATGCATCCAAGTGATATACTAGTAATTCTGCAAATAATGTTTGGAGAAATTACTTGCATTTATTTCTTGAAAGCACAAATTAATGACTGCTTTAAAAATCACTAAGAGGAGCTACAAACCATTCCCTTTACAGCCAACTAGAGTTTTTAGAGTTGAAAGCATAGGCCTGGAAGTAATTATTTCTTGATGCTCTTCCTGAATGTGGCACAAACTCACAATTAATCCACTTAGCTTCTCTTTATCTGTGCTGGCTCCCTTGTACAACAAAGACAGCTCTTCTCATAGGGCTCTTGTGACTACTAGGTAATAGCTGTTCCTATAGAGTCATAAAAAAGCTTTCAAATTAAAAGACAAAATGCAGCCAAGTATATGAATAGGTAAATAACAACAGCAGAGGCTTCAATGAGCTATATGCAGTGAAGATCTATAAGGATACCCTACAGGCATTAATTACAGTAGAAGCTGGTTAGCCAGCTCTTTGCTATCCATTCCCCATATGCTAGCACAACCTAGTTTTTGTAGAAGTAAGAAGCCTGTGAGGCATTCTGCAGCATTGAGATATGTTTCTGCTGGAAGGAATTTTGTCCTCTATCTGTCCCACAATGACAGCTAAGCAGCAAAAAGCCAACAGAGTATCTTTCAGTAACCACACAGCAGCAGAAGTTGTTCTCCCCAGACCATGCAGTTATGGTGCGCAGAAGAGTCAAAGTTAATGAGGTCAAAGTTAATAAAGTCAAAGGTCTTGGCTGTTACGGCAATGAGAACATCAGCATGTATACTGGCTGGCCTCAGAGTACCCAAGCAGAAGCAGAAGTTTCCCTGGTGTCCCCCAGCTGGAGTCTTTAATTAATCTCACTCGCATTGGCTTTTCTTGGCTAAGTCTTCAGCATCTTGGCTCTGAAGAGGCAGGTGAAGGAGAGCTCTATGAGCAGCTGCCAAAGCAGAGAGGACATAAGCTGTCCGTGGCCTACAGGACTGGAGGGGAACATCCAAATGCTGCAGGTCATGGAGATTTTTATCCCTCACATAGAGGATGCAGTGGGTGAGCACCTTCGCCCTCAGATATCTCCAGACTCCATGACGACACCCGTATACTGCGATGATGCCCCCATCTCTCAAGAGACACAGGCACCAAAGATAGTGAGAGGGAGCAGATGTCCCTGTGTTTGGAGGTGATCAGTCATGTTACCTTCTCAATCTGAGAGGAAGAGATAATGCTGGCACAAGGACAGCAACTAAAGCTGCATGAACATCACAGATATCACTTGGAAAAAGAGACCTTTAGAAAGGTAAGAAGAGTGGAATTCCATTTTTTGTGACTTGAAGCCTGAATGCACCCCACTAATATTTTGGGGATAAAGTCTTGGGTTTTCTTTTTTCCTCCTTTCTCAGTTCCTGGCCTGAGGGAAATGCCCTGTAGACTCTGATGCACAGCTATAAAGCTAAGGGGAAGGGGGCTATCACTCCAAGCTGAGGCAAGATGACCAGCCAAATAGGTAAGGAGGCAACGCAAAAGGAAATATTTAAAAAGAGCCAGCTGCATAGTGCAATTAGATACCTCAGAGGTATCTCTGAGGAGTCTGAGTAAAACAGCTCTTCACATGGACACTTTATGTCCAAGTAAAAACCTGTCTAGCTTGCTTGCTTAACTCAGTAAAACATATGGTTGTTAAATATGTATCAAAAGGCAGCAATGACAACATGGTGGTTTGTTCTTTGAAAAGGGAGAGACTAGCTTGCTTTTCACAACCAAGATGACATTGCATCTGCTGCTCCGTGCTGTCTCCCCAGTGAGTTTGCTCTCTGATGAGATGCGGCTTTTGCAGCGCAGAGAGGCTGGGGCTGGCTCCTGTTTTGTATTTGGTTGATTCCCCTCATTATAGTGGAGTTCTTCCAAGAAAAGAGACAAGTAACCAGCTTAGAGGTTTACCTTTGCAATTTAGAAATAACTGCGTTTTGCAATTCTCCTTGTTCCCCAGGAGATGACTTCTTAGAGCAGGTACTTGATGTTGCTAAGTGGAACAAAATGAAATTCCATCCTACAGGATGGACAGCCTGAGAGGTCAAGTGGGACTTTACAGGACATTGAACTATGCTGAATTTAGTCTTTTTTGTTTCCACCATGTTCTCTCTATTTGTGTTGCAGTGTTGAGACAGGCCCTCATTAGCTCCAGAACAGATGGTACATCTCATTCCCCATGGGCACCCACAGTGCAACACATTTCTTTTGGCCACTTGGCTGTCTACAAAAGAGAGGAATACATTTATAACCCACCCATAGGGGTAAGTTAAAGCCCTCTACTCTACCACTATCTCTGTCTGCATGATATGCATTTGCTTTCATGCGAGGAGCTCTTAAGACAGCAGCACAAAAATTCTGCATTCTCCCAACACAAAAATAACATCCCAGTGCCCCTGGAAAGATGGGATGTGCATGTGAGGGACTGGAAACTCGTCACACACATGCGATAAAACTAGCAGATTGTAGGGGATTGCAGAGCGTGTTTCTGCAGCAGGCAATTGCAGTGACTATGGATGTGGTACTGGAAGGTTGCATTCTACCTTTTGGAAATTCTCTGTATTACTGAGCAAATTGCTGAGAAGTTCACATTTCAGATTGTAGTTCATTTGGTAAGGGGAGTTAGTCATATCTTAAACCTCCCAGTCCACACTCTTTGCTTTCAGGCTTAGCAAAAATAAATGAACGAATAAATAAAAAGGATTAAGCTGTGCTCAGAAGATTCAAGTCTTGGAACAACAGCTAGGATCTTCAAAGTCTTGCAAATGCATAGATGGAGGCACAATTTGCAAGCTTTGTTTCTAGTACCTGTAGCAGGGGAATTCCACAGCCTCACTTTCTGGCTGTCCTTCTTCCCTCACTATCACTTTGGCAAGGTACCAGCCACTGCTTCCTCCTTTGCCGTCATGCCCTATCCTCACCCTCCTCACCTGCTTCAGCGTTACTGCTTCAACGAAGAATTCATCAGCCTTTGAGAAGGAGAAGAAAAAAGGTAAGGCAATATTTCTCCTTAAAAACAAACAAACCAGCCAAATATATTATTGCAGTCAAACCAACATCATCAGCATTCCGAAAGACAATTCTTCATAAGACAAAGTAGAAAGAATGAATAAACCAAAGAATCAAAGCTCAAATATTTGTGCTAGATGTATAACATCAGATTTACAAATACATGATCTGCCAGCATTTTAAACCTTCCACATCATTGCATGCCCTACATAACTGTAAAAAAGATAAGTAATTTGATTATTAAGAAGTTCATACAGTGGGGCCGGAAATCCAACTTCAAACCCCTGCTCAGATACCAGCTTTCTGGGAAACCCAGGACAGTCACTTCAAAACAAATCCGCAGAGGTATTTAGAGGTACAGTTGAAGGATATTACTCCACATTAAATTATGGACTAGTAAGCTCAATTTAACCCCAGCGATTTCTTGGCATGCAAGAATTAGGCATGACTGCTTAGGGGTATTTCCAGCTGCTCCATGAACTGTGTTTGGTTGTGTCAGAGTTTGGTGTGAACCTAAGCCAGCAGCAAAACACCCTTAATATCCAAAAAAAAAACTCACATGAATTTTATGTTGGTTTTGTTGTGTTGTTGGTTTTTGTTTGTTTGTTTGTTTGTTTGTTTTTTCCTGGAAAAGACCTTAAATCTCCAACCTAAAGATTAACCCAAAAGATGGCCCCTCAAGATCAGACTTCTGTTACCCAAGAGTATACTGGAAGGAGCAGTTCCCAGTGGCTGATGGAAGATGTATTAAAAGAGCAAGTTACTCCTCTGGGAATCAGGCAGACAGGTATCTATGCTACATGTACAGACACACACGCACATGTATAGTAAATACTATGTGCAAGCACACAGAGTATCTGAAGCATATAGTCCAACAAAGAGATGCTACTGCTGTGATTACCATCTGGCTGAGATGCCCTGCTAGGTAAGATACTGCCATTCATTTGTTCTTCATCTCCTAAAAGCCCATGAAGCACACATGGTGGTAACATATATCCAATTAGCTTCCGGAAAGTGTGGTGGCATGGCAATATTCATTTCAATATTTAAATTTATTAAAAGAGTCATAATTTTTCCGTCACTCAGAACCCCAAACCAACCTTTAAAATAAAGAAGACTAAACTGATTACCACTGTTTAAGTGTTAGTGATGGGCTTACATACCTGAACAAGTGCTGCTTTCATAGTCAAAACTGCTGAATTGGGGATGTAAGGTATCAGAACCTCACTGAGTCAGTCTTAGTCAATGAAGTCTAATTCATTAGGCCTGCTGTTCATCTCCCTTATTAATGGCTGATCTCAACTAATGAGAAAGTAACTAACTGGAACAACAGCAGGGCAAATGCCTAATTTAGAGACATCTTTAAATTTTACCTTATATACAGGCTTTTCAAGTCAAGTTGGTAATCAAGGTTCTACTGGCTTAAGTGGCTGTAGATTAGAAACTGCATTGACTTAGCTACATTTCTTTTTAACAGGGTATCTGAGTTAATCAGTGTAGATATATTCATTCAGCCTCTTGAATTTATGAGCTCTACATTTCTCAGGATCAATCCTTAAACCGCTTCCAGTTCATTCACCAGCTATAGACTCCTCACGCCAAGACAGCAGTTTCCAGTAGCCAGTTACAGTTTGGTTTATATCACTTGGATACTCTTAATCACAGTAATTGCTTTGCAAAATGATTTTTATTATTTTTTCAATTTTTCCCTTTCATGCAGGTTACCCTATAACTCATTTTTGGAGTAAAAAATAAATAGTTACTATCTGTCTTTAAAATACCTTCCGAGAACCAAGCACCTTCTTTGGGACTTCATTGAAATAGTGTTTAAATCACCACCAAAACATGACTCATTTTGCTATCATTTTGACAAAACAAGATTTTCCCAAATAACAAAATGCTGTCCTTTATAACTTGGACCTTCTTTTTAAAAATAAAAAAATGAACGTTACTGCCTAGGAAAAAATATGATGTTTCAATGTCCATGTCTGCAAACCTGCATGTCATTTAGAAACAGAGTGAATTTACAGACTACGTAAATACCACGTTTCCATGTAAAGGTCTTACAGGCACAAGAAAACCATGGTGAAAGCTCTTTCAAAGTCTAAAAACTCAGTGATTTCAGTGAAGAATTGGAAATTCTGGATACTCAAAGGCAAATCCAATGTGTTAATACATATTTCAGAAGCCTGAATTCAACAGCCAATTTTGAAAACATTACCTCCTTTTCTTTCCATTTTTCCATTCCAACATCCTCATTTTCTTTCCATTCCAGATTTTAAATCAAATAATGACAAAAAAGATGAGATATCTGCAGAGTTGTGTAATCAGATTCTCAAAATCCTCTCCAGGAGATACGGATTGCATTTATCTGTCAAAGGTGGACCATATAGATCCAAAACTGGCTTCATATAAAGTAGGTTGACCCCATAGATCAGATCAACGTATTATATACTTGTTAATGCTGTTAATGCTACAAGGGCTTTAACTACAATTTGACTTTTTTGTATCTCCAGCTTTCCAAGAATCTCTGTCTTCACTCCAGGCCATTTCCACCCCCTCCATTCAGGACTCAGTCACAGAAAAACATGTTGAAAAGCAGATTGAAAATAACACACGAAAACTGAGTTCATCATGGTTGAGGGAAGACTGGAGGAAATAGAAAGGAAACAGATTAGGCTTTTGGTTCTAGTTTTCACATTAAATAAGATGCTTTTTCTTGCTGTGCCCTGGGAGGCAGATTTTTTGCCATATTTGATGAAGAGCGAAAGGTTCATTCTAGCTCTTGGAAGATGCACAGATTTTCTGTAAGCCTTCACTGAGCTGAAGATGCAATGTCAACAGTCAGAACTTAGCTGGGGAGCAAATCAGGAGGATCTTATGAGCATGCTGATGTCAAGCAATGACACACTATCCCTGACCTGAACCTCCCTCCAACTGCAACTTGTCATGATGCTCTGTGGACATAATTCATTCTCCTTTCTGCTCTAGCCCAAACTGGCACGGAAATTAACCAAGCTTACAAACACATACATCAAAAAAGAAAATCTACAGTCACACACTTGAAAACCCATCTTAAGGAGCTGTTGTGTGAACTTACGTTGCCCTTTTCAAACTTATTGACGGTGTTGATGCAGTTGTAGAGAACACGATCTCCTGTATCTCCTTGGTCACCGATGAGGCACACAAAGACGTTGGCATCCGTGCCGCTCCCACTTACCGTCCCAGTGCAAACCGTCACCCGGTATTTTATCACTGTGATTAATAAAACAATTTCAGCAACACAATTAATTGCCATTTAAATTTACTGCATTTTTCACAGAATTGCAATTAATTTTAAATGCTTGTACTTCCAGTTGGTACTTCTGATGATGTATTTACTATAAGATTTCCATGTTATCATATAATCACAGAATGGTTTGGGTTGGAAGGGACATTAAAGCTCAGCCAGTTCCAATCCCCTGCCATAGGCGGGGACACCTTCCAATAGACCAGGTTGCTTCAAGCCCCTTCCAACCTGGCTTTAAACACTGCCAAGGATGGGGCCACTAGGAAAAGAAAAATAGACAAAATAGGAAGGCCTGAAATGCCAAGAAAAACCATAAACCCCCTCCACAGGACACAAAAATGCCATCCTCTTCAGGTAAAACCTCATGAATTGGAGTGTATAGCCTCCTTAGGGTCTCACCTCTCCTACCTCCCCTCCTGCCTTCCCAAGAGGATCCTTGTGATGGGGGACCTCGCAACAACATGTTCTGGAAAAACATCATTTTCAGCACCCAAAGGCAAGACAGGGAGAAAAAAAGAATTAAAAAGAACTGGGCACTTGGAGACCTGAGGAACAGGCTCTTCATGTTGGCTTTATGGGGGAAGACAAGCCCAGCTGGCCCCATCTCCTTGGGACCCTCATAAGACAGGAGGTTGGGTTGTGTCTTGCCTGCTTATGACCTCTGGACCATTATTGAGGATTTTGATGGGTAGATTTTGAGTTGCCACCTTCCTCCCCCTGCCTCGACTTCATCTCTTCCCCCTCAGCCCATTGGGTGAAGGATTTCCAGAAGAAATTTCACAAGGAAGAGCCAGCCCAGAAACCAACCTTCAAGAGAAACCTTATTCTCCAGCATCAGGAAGGGACAAGAAGCAATACTGCCAGCCTCCCTCTGAAACCAGCACATGGGAGCTACATCTCACCCATGCTCAGCACTATTGCTACTCACAGGGAGTGCCTGCTTTTGAACTCAAGCAGTGCTCTCCACAGCTGATTAAAAATACATTTCAAACCCAGCTTTATTTACATTTTAATAACATCTGCAATTACAATTACTCTTCCTCTTCTGAGGAACTGCTCAGCTGCATGCAGATCACTGAGTTCACTGGAAACTTCACAAAGCAGGGGACTCGTGGTCTACAGAGTGTGGAGCCCCACCGGCTGCTTTGGTGGAAATAAGAGAAATCCCAGCATGCACCTTGAGATATGCTGCTCTCCAAAAGTCTCCTTTCAAGTACATTTAATTCTTGTGACACAAGGTCAAGACTGAAGTGGCCACTTCAGGAAGCCAGCTCAAAGTTATGCAGCTTTCCTTAATTAAATCTCTAGTTCAAGCACAGTTAACTCAATAAATAGATCAGATTGCTTACACGTTCTGAATGGTGTCTGTGCTCTCACACAACTCTTCTGTGTAACTTCCCATACATTTATACATATAACTGCTTAAATGTGCATATAATTAAACAAAACTTTAAAGGCCAAAAGTGGTTGCTGAATTTTTTGCCTTTCAGCTGAGTGAGCTTTCCATGAACATCCCTCAATCCTCGTATTCCACTTATTAAGGAAGAATGAGAAAAAATCCAAGTTTGGAAAAAAAAAAGTATAACTCTGGAAATTATTGTATTGCAGCCAGACCTCTCTCCTCTCCTGTCACAAATAAATCTGCTCAGAACGAGATCCTGGGATTTCTAAGGCTTCATGAATCTAATGATGCTCTCATAAAATACTGCAGAGAGAAAGTGCCAGAAAGAAAAGCTAATTGAATTGCATCGGTCTGCTCGTGCATCCCTTACACAAAGAGGGTTTCTTTCTATTCAGGTCCTAAGTGAACCCCTAAACGGAGCCCATAGCTCTCACCTGGCATGACTTCAGTCACTAGAGATCCCTCCGCAGGGAGCTCCCGCACGATCTCATTGTCGTCTTCATTTATATCTAGCCAGCGGCCGCAGTTGAACGAGTATTTTTCTTTTGTCAGCGTTTTCAGCAGAGTTACCTTCATTAAACCAAAACACTATCTGAGTTCAGAGGCTTAAAGACAAAAAAGCAACAAGCTCCTGACAGGTTTTTTCCTGGGAAGCAAGAGTAGAAAGCCACAGAGAAATAGCACACTTAAAAATGAGACCATCATTCCAACTTGTGCATGACGGTGATGCATGGAGCAAAGTCTGTCATAGCTGATGGATTTTCGTTCCTTCATTCTCCAATCGCTCCACAGTGTTGTGAAAGTATTGTTGGATATCGTGGATCTTAGTAACTGCTTGTCATATGCCACTGCATAAAACCACAGAGCAAAATACGGATGGCGCTTGAAATGCTGGTTCTCTCAGCTAAAATCAGTGCATGGCACCCTGAGAAAACACCCAGAAAACAGCAGCAAGCATGTTCATAGAATTACAGACTCAGAATGCTTTGTGTTAGAAGGGATCTTAAAGTTAATCCAGTTCCAACTCCCTTCCATGGGAAGGGACACCTCCTACCAGACCAGGCTGCTCTAAGCCCTGACCAACACTGCCAGGAATGACAGCTACAGCTTCTCTGGGCAACCTATGTCACTGACTCACTACCCTCACAGGGAAGAACTTGTGTCTAAGAGCTCACCTCAGTCTCCCCTCTGGCAGCTTAAAGCCATTCCCCTGTCCTGCCCCTACATGCCCTTGTCCAAAGCCCCTCTCCAGGTTTCCTGCAGCCCCTTCAGGCACTGGAGCTGCTCTGAGGTCTCCCCTTCAGGAGCCTTCTCTTGTGCAGGCTGCCCCAGCCCAGCTCTCTCAGCCTGGCTCCAGAGCAGAGCTGCTCCAGCCCTCGCAGCAGCTCCATGGCCTCCTCTGGCCTCGCTCCAGCAGCTCCACGTCCCTCTGTGCTGCTGCCCCAGAGCTGGATCAGGACTGCAGGAGGGCCTCCCCAGTGTGCAGCAGAGGGGGAGAATCCCCTCCCTCGACCTGCTGCTCACTCTCTGGAGGTGCAGCCCAGCTCATGGGGGGGTTCTGGGCTCAAGCGCTCACTGAAACTGGGTCATGGGGAGCTTCTCCTCACCCAATACCAATACATCCTTCTCCTCAGGGCTGCTCTATCCAGTCTCCCCAGCCTGTATTTGTGCTGGGGATTGCCCTGACTCAGGGGCAGGACCCTGCATTTGGCCTTGTTGAACTCCATGAGGTTCATATGGCCTCAACTCTCTGGTCTGTCCAGGTCTCTCTGGATCCCATCCCTTCCCTCCGGCCTGTCCATAGCATCATACAGCTCAGTGTCAACAGCAAATGTACTGAGAGTGCACTCGATTCCATTGCCCATGTTGCCAGCAAAGATGTTGAATAGGATTGATCCCAACCCTGACCCTTGAGGAACACCACTCTTCACTGGTCTGCACTTGGACATTAAGCTGTTGATCAGAACTCTTTGAGTGTGATCATCCAGCCAATTCCTTACCAACCTAGTGGTCCATCAAATCCATTCCTCTCCAGTTTAAAGATGAGGATTATGTGATACAGGAGAGAGGATGCCGGACTAGATGGACTTCTGGGCTGAGCAGTGTGACTGTTCTTGCGTTCTTAGAATAGAAAACGGAAGCCTGCTCTGACATGAAGCAAGCTTGGCATGAAATGTGTGAGGAACAAAGCATCATTCAGATTTCATCTCAGTATGGAGGCACAAATGATGGGAATCATCTGCCATGAGACTGATCCGTCCAGAAAGCAGCAGACTGGGTGTACATGTGCAGATTGACTTCATGCATCTTCACCAGGTTTGCTTAGAAAGTTTGTCCCAACGTGAACCCTAGACACACTGTTAGATTCCTTTTGTCCTTCCTGAACACAATTTCTGTGCAGGAAAACAGAATATCCTAGGGAAATTTGTAGTTACAGAAGGTCTAAGCAATCTTACTCATCATCCATCAATGAACTAACAGATTGCAGAGGCCTAATGTCTGACCAGAACTTTCTTTTTTATAATAAAGACCACAGCCAGACAACTTCTCCCACCACACGGTGAGCACAGCATTACTTAAAGTCCTTTCCCCACTGGAGAGGTGTTTGTGTGTGTATGCTTTAGCAGCTCCCTGACAATGCAGGACAGCAGGATCTGTCAAAGCACATTAAAAGCACTCAAGAAAAACCTCTTAAGTGGTAAATTGTGATGTATCATCTCAGTTATTTACAACTGCATAACAAAGAGTATGTTTTGTTAAGTCCAGAGAACATCTTCCAAGATCTGCAGTAGGAGTACGGGTGAAGCTTAGAGATGAACTTGCTGATTTGCAGATCCATGTGAGGGCTGACAGCATGGTAATCACTGCTGGTAGAACAGAGGACATGCGGTTGAAGGTCACGCTTTTCATTTCCGAAACGTGACAGTGCTGCTCTCTTCTGCACAGTCTCCACAGGCTGCTCCAGTCTACAAGTGTCCTGCAGTGGGGCTGTCAAAACTTTGGGGCAGGTTATGCTCCGAATAGGAGATCATACACTAATCACTGCTGTAATCAGTTCTTCATTATGACCAGCCTAAATAGGAGAAGGTTTACCTCGCCATATAGTAACGATGTTTAAGAGTAGGAAGCTTTTCGAAGAGCAAGGGAAAAAGTCCCTGGCAGCAGAGAGAGGGGGACTACAGTGGTCTGATGCTGGAAGCATGGGGAAATATCATTATCACCGTTAAGTTGGGCTGTTGGGAGCTACCATTTCCCATTGCTCTCTTTTCCCATACATACCTGGGCTGAACTGAAAACGACGGAAGGGAGAAGGAATCTCTTCCAAAACCATACAATGTACCCTTCTCTCCCCATGTATTTTTGCGAATGCTATGATGTTCTCTCTTCACATCCTGTTTTCATGTAGGATTCCCACTTCCACCCCTAGGGCTGCACTGTTTGTAAAGGGAGGCACCTCTGACCACTGCACATCAAACTCAGCTGCCAGCTGGGGAATGCAGTGACCCAGGACTGCAACCAATCTGTCTTTCCAGGTCTACCTTCCTCTGCCATCCCCTCACCTTGTTCAGATGCCAGCCAGCAAAGGGATTTCTTTTCTCATGCCATATCCGAAGCTTATAAAATGTGCCCAGATCAGGGAGCTCAATCTATAAAGGGGGAGAAAGAAAAAACGCATTATTAATTTCCTAACGCAGCAAAGCACATGCAAAAAGGACACCTCTGGACATCTTTTTAGAGTCAAACCAGAGAGGAGTCTAAAACTAAACTAAAAAACCTAAATTTTGTTCTTCAAAACTAATCAATTCTACTCTGCTAAGAGCTTGATGCTTCTCTTTTCTGGAGAGGAGAGCATGTAAATTTAATCCATACACTTTTGATCATGACAGTTGCTTGAAACCACTCACTCCAGTAAGAACTAAGGCCAGTTCCCAAGCTGCAGCTCTTTCTCAAACAGGGTCTGCAAAGCACAGCCACAATTCCTCCAGAAGGCATCTATTTGCTGCTACATCTTTGCTGCTGCAAAGAGTGTAACACTTTTGCCTTCAACCATGCTTTAAAATTGTTTGTTTCTTATTTTTTCTCTGACCAGTCCCCAGTTAACTTTTAAGCATATTGGTTCATAAATACAAGAAGACCCTCTCCAGCCTCTAAACTCAACAAGGTTTTGAGCTCAGCTCCAAACATTCAAGGAGGTTTGCATCAAAGGAGGCTAGCGTCCAAGGAGGCTGAAGACCAGATCACTGGGGAGAGGAAACATCAGTACTAATTCTTCTGTAAATAGCTAATAAACTCTTAGGTGCTGGGGAAAAAATAGGCAAATTATTAGCTTTAGAAAGACATGGCCTAAACGGGTGGATGAATAATTTGCATCACCAGCAAACTGAATGATTTCACCTCCACTTCAGAAGGATTTACTGTGGTAAAGACTTCATAATGTTGATTTTCTGTGCAGGACTGAAGCTAATGCCCCAGGAAACAATACCGAGCCAAATTCAGCACTTGCACAAGATTTGTACCATGAACTTGTCAGTCTGTCCGGTTTCAAAGTTGTCTGAATTATTGTCCAGCTTCATCTCATCTGACTTCCCCTTGTCTCCATAAATTTGGAAGAAGATGGTAGCATCCGTCCCTGCATTCTTAATGTCACTTGTCCAGATCCACAGAGACCAGGGGCTTTCTAAAAAGAAAAGGTCAAGACATTTTGTTTAAAAAGTAATTTTTAAAAGTAAAAACCATAGTTATCATTCTTTCCTCTGGGAGAGGGCAGGATGGCATGACATTCTTCAGGACATTTTATCCTTTTCTGCGCAAACATGATCAAGCTGCTACATGATATACACAAATGAGATTGCCTGGAAATCTAATTCTATGTTTTAATTTAAAATAGAATGAGATAAATCATGAATCACCGCTTTTGAGGTGAACTATATTCTTCTGTGTCATTCTTCCGTCTCATACATTTCTAACATGGTAATCCAGGTATGTACTCCATCTCTGTAGTTTGAGTACACAGTCAGCTTCCTTTTTGTCAACGAGTCTCCAGTTACTTGTGTATGGTGCAAAGCAGATGCAGGTAGCTCCTAAAAATTGCTCCAGATGATCTGTGTTTGGAACAAGGAGGAGTATGGGTATGGCCATGTATCAGTTCACCCTGAGCTAACGAGCCTTCCTGAGGTTGGATCAATTACTCCAGATATGGCTTTTGCAGGACAGGCTGTCAAGGATCCCATTCAGGTATCTCCAGACAGTCAGCACCATGCGGGGCAAACATGCTCAGAGCAACATATAGATATTTTTCAAAAGTTTCAAAGCTATTTGCATGCTTAAATCCTACGTGACTTCAGCTAACACTTGTGCTACTCTAAGAAACATACCCCAAAATCATGCCAAAGCTACATTTTCCTCTCTTAACTCTTCACCTCACACTTTGGCTATAAAAGCAGTCCACCTGCAGCATCTTTATAATAGTTTTCTTACCAGGGGATGGTTGCCTATGTAAAGATGACTTTATTTCCTCTAAAGAGCCCCTCATCTGCCTTCTTTATTGGTAATAATGTGTTCCAGTTCTGCAGGCTTTGCAGCAGCCGCAGAAGAGGGAACAGGCTTCTTTCCTGACTCAGACATCAGCTGAATTATTAACAAATCTTAATGAAAGAATTGCTCACTCTTTGGTATGCCAGAGCCCAGATTGGCATGGCTTGACCTTCAGAGCCCAGAGTGGAATATAAAAATAAAACGACATGCATATAAATTAGGTCTTTACTGATGTACTCTGCACTTGACTGTGGAAAAGAGGCAACAGCTACTGAGAGGAAAGAGGGAACTCTCTTCTAGAAAAAGTTTTGCCCCTATATGCATGATGTCCATGACCACTCCTTCTTGAAAAACATCAGCAAGTTTTATCTGAGCAGAAATGAAGCTAAGGCAAGTTTGTGCATGGCATGTGATCCAATGGTCCTGCTCTCCCTGAGTAAAAGAGCAAGGGCAACGCAGACACCAGAGACTTCTCTCGTCTGCCTTATTTGGCCTCCCTGATCTCTTGCAGAAGGAAAGGAGGAGCAATGGATGCAGGGATGAGGAACAAGGAACTTGTACCAGGATTAAGTTGCTGGTGGAGGGATGTCAGGGAGAAGCCACACAGGGAGAAAAGTGAGTGAGCTAGGTCTGCAGCTGCTGGAGCAGACCAAGAATCCCCCCAGATACCCATCTTCATCCTCCCAGGGCTCTCTGAGCTCATTCCCAATCCCTATCCCTTCACATAAAGGTATCCGAGCAGATTGGAAATTCTCAGAACCAGAGTGAATATTCCCCAGGGCACAAACATCATGGATTGTTTGTGCCCTGGAGGGCTAGACCTGGCACTACAGTTTTCAGGATAGCATTTGAAATAACAAGGGGAAAAGAAAAGGCTGAGAATAAATAGAAGCTATATGATGGGCTGCAATCCACAGGGGGAACAGCTTGCAAGCGCTGTGCAGGCAGCCGTTTCACCATGGATACCCAAAGTGAGGTTGAACCAAGCTTTGATCATCTCTACAGAAATGGACAGTCCTGAATGCATGGAGAGATAGGCAAAATGACATAATAGGTCTTTTCTAACTCCAAGTCTTACGCTTCTATAATCTGGCAGATAAAGGTCACAGATTTCTCAAGGCTAATGCTCTCTATCTCCTGCACTGCAGCAGCAAGGGAATTAGCCTGCCAATAACAGTCAGAGCTGATAATAGGGGGTTAAAGGCTGCAGAAGCTTTAGTTAAATGGACCGAGTCAGAGAAGCAATGTGGTTCTAACACTGACTAACATTTAGATAAAGCTCATTTAAATTAACTGCTGCTTAAGCAGGAGCCCACCTGAAGCATTCAGATTAAACTGGATATATTATCCTAATTAAAACATTCTGCTTACACACAGGCACTGGTGCAGGCATGACAGCAGCTATCTGCTCTGTGTGGCAAGTGAGGCTGGGTGCTGGAGCCTTGTGTGGATGGATGGACATGTTGATATGCTGCCCTGCCTACCACAGAGCAGCACCTCCCAGCAAATGTGTGCCATTGCCTCCTTCTAGAGAAAAAGAGGCTTCAAATGCAGCACTGGTGTGCCTTGGGACGCACTTTTGGCAGCTGGACAAGACTAAGACCTGCTTTTTTCTCTTAGGCCAAGAGTTAAACAGTTGAAGTTAGTGGGAAGAGTTTGGAGTTTTTTCCTGTTTTCCTCCAGGTTTGTATTTTTATTATACTTCGGTTTTGTTTCTATCTAGAACAAGAAACTTTTGCTTCTGTTGTAATAAGAAACGTAGCCTGGTTTGCCTGCAAAGGTGAAATGGCAGCAGATGCAGCCCAAAGCCCAATGAAACTAGCAAGGTTGACGTGTCCCACTTCTTCCCTTAAGAAAAAGATTGAAATTCTTCAAAATACTTTTAAAGTTTCATTTTAAACTCCTCAAACAAACATGTTCAAAGCTGATACTCATGCAGGACTCAATTCCCTTGAGCATCTACTTGACCATAGATCTACTACATGTCATGTTGTGTGCGTGACACTCAGGTTGCTGTTACATGTATGAGGGTCTCAGGAGGCTCCTGGGCACTTGTTCTTACTTTTCAGTCTTCTCTGGCGCAATGAGACCATTTCATAGAGTTCCCGCTCTATAAGACCATCTCCTTCATCTTCATCAAGCCATTTATCACAGGGGAAGGTCTGTTCAATACCCGTGAATGGGCAATAAACCACCACCTAGGAAAAGAGACTGGGAAGGTGAATATTATTTGCAGGCAGCCCACAGGACCCTGATACTGAAAACTTAAGTAACTGAAGCAAAGGTACAGCTAGAGATCTTGGTTTTGCTCACAAAAATCAAGTTTTCTGGACCAACATGAACCAGACTGGTTACACAGTTCCTAATTTGGGGTGTAGCTGGAACCCATCTGTGCTGTTATTTCCACTTTGCAGAAGCGGATCAAAGTGGGTCAGCAAAGAAGAGTTAGAACACCACAAGGGGAAGGGAATGAGAACAGGCAGTGAGTCAGTGTGCAGCGCATGCCCCGAACCACAACAGTGCACAGTAGGGTTCTGAAGGGAGCACAAGATACAAAAGGCTTCAAGTGCATAGAATCACAGAATGGTCTGTGTTAGAAGGGACCTTAAAGCTCATCCAGTTCCAACCTCTGCCATGGGAAGGGACACCTTCCACTAGAGCACATTGCTCCAAGCCCCTGTGTCCAACCTGGCCTTGAACACTGCCAGGGATGGGGCAGCCACAGCTTCTCTGGGCACCCTGTGCCAGCGCCTCAGCACCCTCACAGGGAAGAACTTGTGTCTCCCCTCTGGCAGCTTAAAGCCATTCCCCCTTGTTCTGTCCTTACAGGCCCTTGTCCAATGCCCCTTTCCACATTTCCTGTATCCCCTTCAGGCACTAGAGCTGCTCTGAGGTCTCCCCTTCAGGAGCCTTCTCTTGTACAGGCTGACCCAGCCCAGCTCTCTCAGCCTGGCTCCAGAGCAGAGCTGCTTCAGCCCTCGGAGCAATTTCGTGCCCCTTACTCACATCCTAAATTGATTTTCCTTTCCAGGAAAACTGCATTTACTCCTAGCTCCAGGGTATGCAGCTGCCTTCCTTTCCACCCTCCAATTACCTCCTGCTGATCTTGTACATGACCTCACATCACATCTTGCTGCACTACCTCCCAGTAACAGCTGTGGTTAGCCACTTCTTTCTCTGAGCTGGAAAACAGCATCTAAAAACTTGAGGGAAGTTTGAATATAGATGATAAGTTTGACATGCTCAGCATAATCCAAGACTGCTTTTCTCTCTGGCCCCTTGGGCCAACATCTGAAGGTGCTTTTGGCACTGAGCAAACAATAATCTCTATCTCTGTGACTGCAAATGTGCAATCAACCCAATTAGAGAGTGATTGACTTATGCATCTATTGTGCCTTTGAGACAATCAGCTACTACCATACGTTATGTATAATATTGACTTGTTAAACCAGAGATATTCTCATCCGAATGAATGCAGTTTTATTTTAGGGGGTTTTTAACCTTATTTAGTTGCTGGGTTGGTGTCATGAATGGGAAAGTGGCTGACAGCTGCCTACAGACAAACAGCTTGGTCTCACCTTCTCACAGTACCAGCCAGAACTGACACCACAATTGTCGTGCCCAATGGTGACTCTGCTGAGCGGGCTGAGAAGAGCAGCTATCTCCACATTAAAGAGATCTGTCCTGGCACGCTCAAATTCACCTCCTTCCAAGAAAATCTTCCCACTGTTCTTTAAGCCTTTGGACCCATGGAGGATTATGTGGATCTTGGAGTTAGTGCCAGCTCCTCTGATATCTCCCGTCACTACAGCAACGTTATACACGATACCTGAAGGAATCAGGAATTCAGTTAGAAAGAAAAGAAGGGAGGAAAAAAAGGTTAAGAGTAATAATTTTGATTGGATTTACATTGAGCTCTACTGGTTTTCTATTGGTCTTGTTAGCTTTCAACTTACATAGACTGCAATGCTGCTTCTGCCTTGTTCCACACACACCTCTGAGAAACACACAGCTACCTTCAGAATGTCAAAGAGAAACAGGTTTGTGGACACAGACTCCCTGTCACATGGAAAATGTGTGAGGGTCTTTTATCACCACCATGTGGTGATGATTAGGTGAAGAAAGGATTAAAAATTGAGTTGGCAACTAGGTCACTTGATTTTGAGAAGTATCAAGCACCAAACATGTCAGAGGTTGAAGAAGTGTTGCTTTAAACAGTGGTGGCATGATTTTTAACACCACAAACACTACAAGGCTGCTGAAGCCAGTAGGACCTTCACTGTCACTGTGAGACCCTAAAGATCCCAGTGAAATAAGGCTTGGGAGAGGTATGATCCCAGCTGGAAGAAATAAAAGTACTTCTGAAAAGAGGTCTATGTGAATAAAAGTTTGGTTGCTTAATGTCCTGCTCTAATTAGACCAACTGGATGTTGATCTAAGAAAGATAATATTTCTTCCTACAGGCCTTAATTCCCAGAAGGCTCATTCAATGGCAACCATATACTAGACCTATATCATAATATCAAATAAAGAGACACCTCTGTATCTGTAACAGTGGTTTAGGGAGCATGTATAAGACAGTTGAGGACCAAGCTAAAAAAGAAAAGCTTCCTTTTCTTAAATTACCCAGGAATTTCAATAAGGACTTGAGACAAAGTAGAAACATCAGAACTCATTCCTTTCAAACAATCCTCTCTTTGAAGTTTATGTTTAAAAATGTATTTAAGCACCTTCTGCTGTGCAAATATCTTCAATAAAACTCATGAAAGCAGGAAAAAAAGTGCATAGTCATGAATGGTCAAAAATAGGAAAATATTTTACTAAATTAATTGTATTTTTTTCTGATTTCTCTCCCATCTTCCCCTATTTTTTTTCCCAGCATGCATACTTGCATCCTGCAGTGAGAACTGTGCACCCAGATCACATTCCTTCAGCACATGGAGGGGGGAATATGAGGACTGCAGATGTTGAAGTCCATGCAAAGAAGTAAAGAACAGCTATTATGTACATAATCATAGTGTTAACGTTTATGCTAATGAATAAATACAGGCAGAACTTTATCCAAATAATCTTCTGCCTCATGTTAAATTCTTTCATTGAATTTACGTCCACGTTTCTTATAACAGAGACATATTTTCATTTTATATTGGACAGTAAAAATGCCCCTTCTAGGGCTCAGGTCTGCCTTTCTTGTTTTGTAAAAGGATGCACAGCTCCTCAGAGCAAAACCTGAAGTACAATGTACACTACTGTGTGGCATGCTCAGGACTGTGGAAATAACAATCCACTTTCTGAAACTTCATGAGTGATTTGCTGGCATACAAGCTGGATCTTTCATCATCTGTCCATCAGCCCCTTGCATAGAACCATAGACTGGTTTGGGTTGGAAGGGACCTCAAAGCCAATCCAGTTCCAACCCCTGCGATGGGAAGGGATATCTTCCACTAGAGCAGGTTGGTCCAAGCCCCTGTGTCCAACCTGGCCTTGAACACTGCCAGGGATGGAGCAGACACAGCTTCACTGAGCACCCTGTGCCAGCGCCTCAGCACCTTTGCAGGGAAAAACTTCTGCCTAAGATCTCATCTCAATCTCCCCTCTGTCAGGTTAAAGCCACTCCCCCTTGTCCTGTCCTACAGGACCTTGTCCAAAGCCCTTCTCCACATTTCTTATTGGACCCCCGTAAGGCACTGAAAGACAACAGTAAGGTCTACCTTGAGCCTTCTCTTCTCCAGGCTGAACCTGGATTTATCATCAGGTGATACATCAGCTTGTAGGTCCTGTGCCGTTTCATTAGTGAGATGTGGAGATTGGAAATGCAATGGTAGTTTGCAGACCCTCACACAAAACACTCTGTCACCAGCAGGCGGTCCACTGCAGGTGTCCCTAAGCATAACACATTCCATCTTCTAAAAAAGCACTCCTAGTAGCATTAATCATGCTTTTGTACCTCCATATTACCTGCCATGGATTCCACGTATAACTTTACCTGTGGCCTCAGTGCCCCCAACAAGAATGTCCCTCTGGATTTTTCCATCGTCTTCATCTAAAGCAAACCAGCGTCCAACTGGGAACTGGTACACACATTTGTTGCCAATGTCTTCAATAATCACCTAAGAGAAAAGAAACAGCACTTCGTAAAATAACATGGGGAAAGCTATCATGTTACATGAGGGGGTGAAAAAGAGCAGAAGCTTAATGTAAACTCTCTCACCTGGTATTTAATATATTCAATAGTCAGGCAGATCCCTCTCTGCTCCCTAATTAAGTACTGATAGAATTTCAGACAATCAGAGAGTAAAAAAAAAAGCAGGCTTTTTTATTTTCTCTTTTTATCCAGTGAACTCAATCTGCATCTCTCACCGTGTACGAGACCAGATGTCTCTGCTAGCAAGACCAGCTGGCTGGTCTGTCTTCCTTCCCTCCAGAGCCCGTTTGCTGGCTATCCTTCTCCATCAGCTGAATGGCAGCTCTTTGTTCTGTTTTAGGAAAAGGCTGTCTTCTTTCTCTCTCAGTTTCAGAGCTTTGTTATAAAATAATACCAAGGAATTTCAGGACAAATCAAGACCATCAGTTCAGCTTGTGTGACCTAATGAAATTGTGTGATCCTACTGGATTACTCCAGGATGGAATCATTGGAAAGACAGCTAAGAAACCCCACAGTAGAAATAGTTTTTATTTGGGAGGATTTGGCTCTTGGACCTATGTAGATATGTATTTTATTGAAATGATATTCCTTTTTAATGCTAGATAAACTACCATTAACCACTTGGAGTTTCTTGCATCTCCTCCAGAGGGATTACTTACCAATATCTTGCTCTGTATTCCTGAATCTTGCCATAGAGTTACTGCAGTGTTTTAAACAAATAGTGAAGAGTACTGAATCTTTTCAGCCAGAAAAGAAGAAATAAAAAATGTCTACTCACCTTCATGGCTTATGTCTCAAAGAAATAAAAACCCAAAATCACTATAAGGGATTGAAGGTCATTGCCACTTTTTTCTGCCTTCTCAGCAAACAGTAAAAATATGAAATCTGTCCTTTCTGATAAATTTGTGAAACCAGTGTTGGGAACCAGAACTTCCCCTCTTGTCACTCAGCCCACACTATGCTGTTTCCTGTAGTGTTACTGATCCTCATTGTGTCTCTGTAGACACAGACAGCAGTGTCTGCCAGGGCTGGGATTGTCAGCATGAGAGAGTAGTGCTGTGCTGGAGTGTTACAGACTAAAATATATGAGGCTTTGAAGCAGTATCAACACTTAGACCCCCCTCTACCAGCTGATCCTCTCTGGGTGCCTGTTAAAATGTTTATTCATATATTTAGAGGTGGAAAAACAGCTCTGAGTATAAACCACGCTGAAAATACAAGAAACATGAGATGAACTTTGAGTGATGCTTAACAGGTTCATCCAGGAGTGACAACATTCCCAAAGATTGGAGCAAAATAATGAAAAACATCTACCAACAGTAGACGATAACTAGATTGTTTCAGCTCATTCCTCCAAGCTTCCAGTTGAACTTGCAAGGCAAAAGTTGCCTTTTACTTAATCACTAAACTCTGACCTGTTCCTGTGCAGAACATAGGATTAGCATGTTGGCTGCCACTAGCCACTATTTCAGGCTTTGGGTCTTAAGCAAAACATGTCCTGCAGACTTCATCTGTAATGTGAGAATAAGGTTCCTTCTCTATGGGTTTCTAATCCCTTTCTCCTCCCTCCCACTCTATTAATTACAGGGGGCACAACAGCTTTCGTTTTTATCTTCTGCATTTTTTGTGGACATCCAACATAATAACTTCTTGTGCAGCATATGGTGGTGGTGGAAAAGTATGTGTTAATATTTGCCTTAGTGATAAATCAAACCATCCTCTCATCCAGGATTTATAAATTTGGGGTCAGATCTTCAGTGGATTAAAGCCAGCTGTGTTAAATTACACCAGCAGAGGAAAGAAAATGAGATTAGAGGAAAGAGCAGTCATACATTTCTTCTTTTAAAATATTCCTTCAACCATTCCACTAAAAGCTGCTTAGAGCTCTCATGACTTAGAGCAGGAGATTAAAATGAGGATGAAAGTGGAAGAAAGGTATCTTTGTGGCAGGTATATCTCTTTTGCTGTGCCCATGATAAATCACTTAAATGTGGCCAGGTTATAAGTCTTTTCAAATTTCCAGTGTCAACCCACTCTACAGATATTTCTTAGGCTCCGGTATGTTTACCATCTTGGTAATGAGTCAAGTCAACAGAATGAGAAGGGGCTTGGACAGTTTCCCCTCATCTGTCAAAGAAACTGCAGTGACTGAGACACAAGAAATATTAGAGCAGGCAGATTCGAATCTTCACAGCTGGATTTTCTCACTGCCACAAAGTTGCCTGAGATGCTCGACAACTTACCCTAATGCAAAGCGTCCCTCCTTTTATAACTACCCAATTTGAATCTGCTGCACCTGATTTAGATGCGCCACAGTGGCATGCACCAGGCTCCTGCCAGTGCTTCATCAACCCCCCTTGGCTCTGCAGAAAAAGAAAGTGCTGGAGACGATACTTCTGGAAAGGTGAAGACTTGATTTGTGCCTTTCTCCATAGCCAGGGACCTGATTCGCCAGCAAGCATCCTTGTATTTCTCGTCATCAGACCACCAAAAAGGCAAATGAGGTATTCTGATTCCACAACATGCTTATCTTAAATGTCTCAGAAGTAACTAACCTTTGCAAGGAACCAGCCAGCAGAGCCACCCTTGTTGTTATGCCCTATATTAATTTTCCTTAACCTTCCCAAATTCGGAGCGTCGAGTGTGAACTTGTCCTCAGCTCCCTTTTCAAAGTTGTCTTTGTCATTGTCCAGTTTCCTCACACCTGAGAAAAAATAAAGAGATTAAAAAACAAAGAGAAAGGGGTTACTGGCACATGTGTGTTGTAGGTAAAGAAATATTTAGGAATGTCACAGCTGACTAAATTAAATATCCTCCAGGTAACAGCTTTCTGCAACCCGGATTCAAGGTTAAGGCAGAGAACTTTATATTCTAATGAAAAAGGTAGCTTTCCTTGAGCACACAAAAGACCAGGATTTTTACTCTGATGTCAGAGTTACTTACAGCTCTGACAGTTTTTAGAAATATATATCCAGATGGCTCTTGTGTCTTTTTTTCAAACCACCACATTTCCCTTTTATTTTTAATGTCTTTAAAAGTCTCTAAACTGTTTAAAAAAAAGGCTTTGGCCATAAGCTGCCGATTTTGACTTTTCAGGAGGGGATTCTTTGCTGTTACACAGGAAGGATTTATTTTCAAATTAGGACCCAATCACAGCTATTAGCTTTTCCTGATCTCAGGGGAGCTTGGCCTAATGAAAATTACTGAAGTGATGACTCAGGTTGCATCCAGCACTGCTTATGTGTGAATGATGCTGGGAGTGGGATTGAACCCACCCAAGGCACCAGTGCAAGAAAGGTGTGAGAGGTAAATCTATCCCTCCTACTTTAGGAGGATGAATCGTTTTCTAGGGTTGTTATTTCTCTGTGTAGATATGATACAAGTGCCTGGACAGCCAGCTTAGATTTAGACTCCAGCTTTCAGACATCTCCAGAGAGTTCAGATGAATTAATCAAGAATGAGACCTATCCACTATTTTTCATAATCAGTTCAAGGACACTTGGCAGACATCATACCATTATTTCTTGAATCTGACAGGATAGGTGCAGTATAGAAGAGAGAGAATATTTGCTCTCTGGGTCTCCAGGAATTTCTACACACTCTTCTCCACAGATTCTGCTCTAGGTACATCTTTTATTATTTGTTAGTTAAAAATATTTTTTAAGGAACATAAATTGAAGTTCCCAGATCACTGATGCAATACAATTTTCAGTAAAAAAATAAATAAACAAATAAAAATAAAAAAGTAACTGAATGAGCAAAGAAATAAGCTCCCACCATTAATTTAAAGCCAGCTAATATAAACCTTGGTTAGATTATCTTTCAAAATGGCCAAGAAGGCTCAGTCACAGCCTTTGCCATACTGAAAAAAACAGTATCACCTGTCCAGTGACACAGAAACATGGGTCATGCAGCTTTTACTGCATGCACTGTAAATACACATTGGTGCTGGATCCCTCATTGGATGGGTACTCACTGCACTGGTTTACACTGATGATTAATGTTGCATTTCCCAAGGGTTTGGGTTTTTTTGGTGATAGGTAACTTCAGTTATCCTCACATTCCAGCCACGACTGCTGCACTGCAGATGCAGCTTCCAGAAGCTGGGGATGTGAGAAACCCCAGAGCTAACACCGCCATTTGTTGTGCCCTTCACTCAGCCAAATTATCCTGCCTTTGCCAGATTGCTGTTGTGTGTTGTGCAGATAGTAGGCCTACAGAGCACGAAGAAGTATTTTACTAAATGATTTGCATCTGAATACCTGTGTCTCCTTTCTCACCGAAGATATTAATGAAGACATCCGCATCTGTTCCACTACCGCTAACTTCACCAGTGAAAACTCGGACCACGTATTTATTGACTGCAAGAACAGAGGCAGAAATCCCAATACATTAATAACTCAGCAGTTTGATACAAAGCTTAATAGTACAAACCAATTCAGGCTGTGCTGCTATCTTGGAAGCGTTTCTGAACCATGGCTCCTGGTACGCTTACCCTCTGCGGCATAAGAGGTACAAAATCCACATGCAAAGCTCTGACACTGCATATTCACTGCCCAAGGCAAGAGGAACAGGTCACTTAGTTCCTGGCCTTGACATTGAAAGCTGAAACAGATGAGAAGAAGGTGAAAATTTTGACACTGATACATTAAATGAACTAAGACCCACACACAGCCTTGCTTTCTGAAAACATCAATGAGTTATAGAGCCAGACATGTGCCCAAATTCAGAGCTGACCCCTCAGGTCCAAATATTAGCCTAGAGCTATTTTCAATGATATCTTAGAACTTCTTTTGCAGCTTAGTTCACTTGGTTGCCACCTGGCTGGTGACAACTTGTATTTTCAGGGAAGGTCAGTCACAATGCACAATACACAAGCACAAAAAAATGAAGGTGACCACCCTGTTACCCTGCCCAGTTCAAAAAAACAAATAAAAACAATTCAGTCCATACCATAGAGAAACAGGAGTAAAGCCCAGGATGAAGCCACGTTATGTGTGGCATCAAGCAACACAAAGATCACACGGGTGAGCCACGCCACGGACGTATCACATATGTCATGTCAATGATTTTGAGAAACAAGTTCTTCAAATGGATCAAGATGGGACTAACATGGCTCCAAAGGACAGCAAGCGTGAGCTCAGTTTCTTGTGAAACCAAAGAGAAAACTCCCTTGGCCTTCAGTGTGACTACATTTGGGCCAGACATGAGCAACTTTCAAAATCTACCACCAAAGTCTACCTGACTAAAAAGAAGCTTTGGCTGCTCCGTGTCTGGCAGTGTTCAAGGCCAGGATGGACAGGACTTGGAGCAACCTGGTCTAGTGGAAGGTGCCCCTGCCCATGGCAGGGCATTGGAACTGGATGAGCTCTAAGGTGCCTTCCAAGCCAAGCCAGTCTGGGATTCTATGATTCTATGACTACCTTGTTGCTCCAAGCAAACTCAGACATGACTGATGTCTTGTGCTGTACTCTTTGTGCAGAACCAGTGTTGGAGACAAACAGCAAGATACAAAATAAAACTGATGAAGATTAATGCAAAATCTACTGAAAGGTACACAATGTCACATATGCCTTCAACAAAACATCTGTTATACCCTGTATTACTGAGCCATGGCTAGCTGATACTGAAAGCTCTGTGCTACATCCCCTCTTTATTTCTGCATCCTGGTCATGCTGCTTCTGCCAAACGGACAAATGCACAGGGCACCTCACACATACCTCCCTTGCAAACATTGTGCACCATGATCCATGGTGAGCAACTTTTTCCCTTTGGCAGGATGAAAGTTAGGGAAGAAGCTTGCCTGGGCTACCCAGTCAACATTCAGAAATGAATGCCCTCAGACCATTACAAACGCCGGGTTACCAGTCCCAGAGCAGGTCACCTGCCTCCTCCACCGTCACCAGTGTATATTAGAACTTAGCCTGAAAGACAGCAGGCACCTTGGTACTCCCGCTGAGGCAGAGGATGTGAGAGCAATCCCATGAGAAGCGGTTGTCGTACCATCCTCTGAATTATAAAGATGATCTCAGCTCCTGGGGTGAGGAGTACAAGGGCAGAGCCCACAGGGAAGGGAAAATCACCTGTCATGGTTTAACTAATGTGCTAAAATCGACCTGAAGTTCCTGGCACCCCATCACAAAACGTGCCATTACAAATAAAACAGTAACGATAACAGTGCGATAAATACTAAATAACAAGAAAGGGGAGGACAAAGCCAGGCTCAGACGAGGGGGAAAATGCCTTAATGTTTCTCTTTAACTCTTTTGCTTCAGTTCACATTCCTCTAACAACCTGCTAGAGATATGCCAACTCCAGAAGATTTCATTTGCATTAGATGGTGCAATTTACAGCTTCCATTTGGCCACTAAGCTGCTCTGACTATGTGACCCATTGTGCACTGGGATTTTTAATCACAGCCACATTCTTCAAGAAGCTTGCTCCTTGCACCTCCTCTAGAATATTTATTCTGATGTCAATGATTAACTTACTACTCTGCATTTCAGGGACCAGAAGAACCTGGAGGGATAAAAAGAACTAGTGACTGAACTTAAATTACCCTTGTAGGGTCAAGTTTTATGCCTTTGAAGTATAGATCAGAAGGATGGCAGAACACATGCAGGGCACCAAGCAGGAGATGTAGAGAACAAGTCCATAAAGACCAATGCCCAGTGACCAGAAAAAGGACAAGAAGGACACCTTGTATAGCTGCTGCAGAAATACTTCTGGTCAGCCAGAAGAACACTGGTAAAATTCTCTTCCAGATATAATACCTTGAAAGATTTCTCAACATGGCTGTATTTCAAATCTAAGTGATATAAAGAAATGACATTATTGGACAACCTGCTCAGAACAAGTGATCCCAAGGGATCCCAAGTGATCCCAAGTACACACACAACATTGCTGTCAGAGTGTCAGCACAAAGATCCCCTTGGTGGAGCTAATTCCTGAGCCCACAGAGACGCACTGGGATAAGATTTTGGGCTGGTGGCAATCACAGGCACTGTGCTGCATGGGTTTTATGTTGTACTCTAAAATACAAGCAAGGATGGGATGCATGGTTCGTGCTGGCCATGAACATTGGAACACATCTCCATCTTCCTTGCAGAAGTGTTTCCAGGAGCATTAGTGGTCCTTGACTTAGCTCACAGCACCTCCCTGCTTCACAGACCATAGGGTCATGCCTAGCATGTTCTCACCAGGTTTTCCTCTTAATTTTTTCATATGTCCCCAGTTCTGAAACTGTGCACTCAAGCCATTCCCCATACCTGCCCCACTCAGCTCTATGGGCAGGGCTGTTTTAATTCCTTCATCTTCGGGAAGCAAACAGATCAGTCCTAAGCCATGCTGAATTTTTGCCAGCTCTCTCTCCCCCTCCAAGCAATTCAACACTCAGCTGCAGCAAAGAGAGTGAGTGCAGAGTGAGAGAAGCGAGAGTGGCTCTTCATTCTGTTCAGGGGTCCTTTTGTGCTTCATACATCAGCACATCTTGCAGAATTACATGGTGGATGTGCAAATTTAAATAGAAAGGGACGTCGCATCTCAAAAAGAGAGCGAGGACTCAGCTGCTAGAGGCATGCAGGAAAAGGCTCTCATTGCAGCCGAGCAGAGAGCTGGCTGAAGTCAAGCACTCTTCATTTTAAGCATGGGTGGATGTTCCCTATTCTGTAAGCCCTTAATCATGCATTATTTAAAACATTAACATCATCTTTTCAGAAATACCCACTTGGCTTTTTTTAATCTCAATACATGCCTCTGAGTTCATCTGCAAAATAGAGATCAAGATGTTGCCTGGATATCTTTTTTCTAAGTGCTTCTCCTAGCACTGGGAACATGCAAAAATTATAATGTACGGCTGTGTAAAAGCTGTGACTCCATCTACCACTGCATGCTCGCTGCAGCACAGGCATGGAGAGGGGAGCTTTCCTAGAAGCAAAATTACCAGCTTCAGAGGCGTGAACTGCAAGATGACAAGAGCAGAAAAGCACAAATTCAGTAATGAGAGTAATAACTATTTTCTGCTGTCTTTCCTCTTCCAGTTGCAATAGACAAGCTCAAATGCCCTGTGTGGTTACAGTACCTTCCTTTTCTTTATGGTTGGGTGTCTGCTCTGTTACAGACACTCCAGCTTCCTCTGACACCCCTCATCCAACACATACAAAGCTGTCTGAAGAAGGCATTTGGAGATGTTGCAAGGATGCCATTTTTGGGAAGCAGTGGGGTGGCAGTAACTGATATAACCCCACTGCATCAATTCAGCAGAGGTGTCACAGTCAAGCAGCTTGCCTGCTGCTAATCAAGTCAGCGACAGCTCAGCATCTAAGAGGGAAGATTAATATTGCGCAGTGGGATAATCAGGCTCTTTCCACAGAGAGACAAGGGGTTTATTTTAGTGATGGGCTGTGATGCTGCAGGCACTTCCAGCGCAGCTCCTGGGGGAGAAAGGGCATGGAGCTATAGCCCTCCTAGCCCTAATGTTCCCCATTGAGGCTGGCCCCACTGCCATTTCCTTTTTATCCAGCTCCATCCCTCCTGGGTGCTCTTGCACAACCTCTCTCCTGCCTCCAACCATGGGAAATGCATGGACACATCCCAGCCAAACCCTTCTACCTGCAAGCTACAGCTGACTGTTCATCCATGAGGTATTGATCTGCCAATGCTGCTTATTTAGCAGTATGATATCATGGTCACCTGGAATGCCATAGGACAGAATTGCCTGAAGGCATCTTGTAGCTAATATTATTTGGGGCATTAGGATGTTTATGCACAAGCTGCTGAGTCTGTAGCCGCAGGAACACCAGATTTAGGCAGGAAAACAAAGCCGACCATGCTTCATTACCTAGATTTATAACTTCCTGAAGGGCACGGTGAACTCCCAGCTACACATCCCTGCCTGCCTCTCATGTGCATGGCCTGCCATAGAGCAGGGCAGCAGCACAGCATCCAGCAGCTAAGAAATGTCACAGCCTTCAGAAGCAAAACACACTGGGTTAAAAGCAGGGAACTGAGTTGTAGACGGCAATGGATTCTTCTCATAAGGCAACTTCTAGCAATTATCCTTCTGTTTCCACAGTGCTCCCAAGGGTGCACAAGATCCATCCTGTAATGCTCAGCACTGAGTAGGCAGATTTCAGAAGGAGAGTAGAGGCACCACTACTGTCTCCGAGTTTCTGCTGGCAAAGAAACACATTTGTGGTTAGTATAAAAAGCAGAAAGAATTGTTATTAGAGGGAGAGGCAGGCGCCTGGATCTGCAGGCAAGGCGCAGCTTCAACCTGAGTCTGCCACAGTCTTTTTGCACAAGCTCAGGAAGGTGGTTTAACGTCCATATGTCTCAGTTCTTCTCTGTCATATCGAGTCAGTCATTCCAGCCCACCAGGAACTGTCTGACAATATGTCTTCTTGATGGAGGAAGCACTGAATTATCAAAATGGAAGCTTCTTTACACCACTGCTGGCAGCACATTCCTCAGCGACAGCTTGACTTCTTGGTCAGAGCAATCTTAAAAGTTCAGACAGCCTATGGCCAGGGCATATGTCGGATCTGGCCTCCCAGCAAGCACTGGAATTTAGTTCTCATCTGTCTTGGGAGAGCGCCCACCCCACCAAGTTAACAACACCTCCTCCTAGATGAGCTTCTCTTGAACTTCTGGTGCAGACGCCTTGCTGCATAATCATACACAGCACTATCTCTGGAGTCTCTGCAAACACTGCAGAGAAGAAATCACACCCAGCCCTAACCATTACACCTCTCTCTGCTGCAGCAGCAGGGATCCTAAAGGCAGCTATGCTGAAAAAGACTTAGTGAGACCCTAAAGCAATCTCTGGAGCAGTAGAGGACCCCTGATGAGTTCACCAGGAGTGAGCTCTGTCTCAAAATCGTGACCTGCACAAGGCTAAGGAAGGATATTTTTTCCCCCCCATCCAAGAAACGGTTGAATTCAAAGGATTGGTTTAGAGCTTGAAAATAATTAGTCTCTGTCAAGAGCAATTGAGAACTATCTTTCTTAATGAGCTGCGCCTTCAGAGATAGTGAACAGCTCCTTAACCCAAGGGTTCAAACTGGAAGTGCAGATTACAAGCACATCTGGCGCACAGGGCATGCTGATGAATAAAGAGCTTTGCCTTGCTTTTGACCATAAGCACTGCTGCCAAAACATGGTGATAGTGGGGGGAAGATGCTAAAGAGTCTGTGCATGGCTTTGGGGTGCATGTTTTTAGAGGCAGCACCGAGGATGCAAGGCTGGAGTGACCCTGCGTTGGCATTTCTTTAATCCCAGAAGACCTGTCTATAACTGCGTTCTTGAGAGATATTATTGCTGCTTCTCACATGGGAAAAAGAAATTATCATGTTTGCTCTGCTGAATATTGTATTATCCTCATGTGCTGCCTCATGCCTCTCCTATAATGAACTCAGTGGCTTACTCTCCCCACCCAGGCCAGAGACGATGAGAGTCAGCTCCATTCTGATTGTCTCCTACATGAAATCAAAGTATGCACCAAAACAGTTAATGTATTAGGATTCAGTCTGGATCATCCCTCTGCAAAGCCTGTGAGAGGCAATCTACCACATGCAGGAGTCTTTGCTCATAGGATATGCTGAACTGATGTTCCTACTGTGACTTCAAAGTGATGATGGCATTTTAAAGTGAGCATTAAATGACCTTGCTCAAGAGACAATAGCAGTTTAGTTGCAGGGGCACAGAGCTTAGCAAGGGGTAACACACCTTGTGATAGCAGTGTGGAAATCCACATTCATCCAATTCTCCGAGATTTCTCATTTTTTTTCATTAGTTTGGTCCCAAGGTGAAAGCCCATGGAAGAGAAAAAAAAAACAAAAAGGGCAGATATTTCATAATAGAAATATCTAGTTTCTGCTTTGCCCAGATATGCTATTATCAAAATTGAGGAAAATAACTTCTTGGGTTAAACATTTTTTCTCAGAATGAAAACTGAAATGACTTTACAGTATTGTATAAAATCATACCATTATCACCGTACTTCAGTCTTTCTTTGTATACATAAGGTACTTTTTAAAAGTTACTCTTTTCAAAACTGGTGGTTGAGTTAATTACAACATCTAGACATAATTGGTCAAAATTATACCCCATCTTCACAAACATTCTGAGCTGTTTTGTATTGGGTACATACAGTTCTGTATACCAGCCACACACAGAGATGTCTCATGCCTCTCCAGATTATTTTCTCTTCAAACACAAGGTCCTTTATATGAATTACAAATCTCTATTTCCATCCCATTTCTAAGCTCTGTACATCTTGACTTTCTTGTGGCTTACAAGTCACCCATGTTCCTTTTCATTTCTGTGTTTCAATTTCTCATAGCCCATCTTCAGAGACAAAACAACAGGCAAAGAATACATTACAAGCAAAATGTCCATAGCTGCCTCATTTTAGAAGTAGTGATATAAGATGGGCAAAGTTTTCAGGGAGAAAAAAATACTTATTAGACCAACTGAAGTATTTTTTTGGGGTAGAGAAGGCATTTTTGGGTGCTCAGTGTGACAGAGAGCATGTAATTTTTTCCCCAGTGTTATCAGTTGGGTGGTAAAAGATCCCTCTAAAAACCTTGTTTATTGACTATCTCAGCATCCAACAAGACCTCAACCTTAGCACAGGGGGTATTTACCATTATAGAAAAGTAAACAACTCATATTTATTTCATAAATATATTTAGCTGCATTTTCCTGTGCTGATTATACACTTCCAGTTCTCAATGTAAATAAAGATGAGTTTTGATGAGCAGATAGCACCTATTAATATTTCCTTTCCTCCCCTTCTTCATCCTCAGAAATAATTTTTTTAGTTTTACTGATAAGGAAAGTTCCCAATGTGTGACATCTCATTTTAAATCACAGCTCAGGAGAAACAGGAGAGAGTCCAGTCCCACTCTCCAGATCTGATGCTTTATAAAACAAGATTGCAAACCCACAGGGCATCATCGACTGGTGCCTCACATCCCAACACTGCTCTTTATCAGAGCTTCTAGCATCACTATGTTATTGAGTAATATTGGCCACAGCTTCAGTTTGGATCCAGTGCAGCCCTTAGGGTCATGCATACCCCTTTGGATCAGGAAAGATTTAGCTACTGACTAAAATTCAAGCATGCGCATCAATATCTGCTGCTCTAAGTGTTTCCTCAAGCCACAGCCAGGTCAGTGCCCAGCATTAAAACTCTAGACAATGAACTGTGAAGTCTTAACACGAGCCTTCTTTGTAGAGGAAAGAAATAACACAGCTGACCTTCACCTTCCCAGATCAAATATATGAGTTTAGGTCCTGGTGGATATAAAAACCTCAGAGAATATCTAGAGGATATGAACTCAATGTGTGCTTGTGCAGATGCACTCAAAAGCACACAGGGTAAAAAAGACAGAACAACCCCGTGTGCTGGGCTGCACCCCCAGAGAGCAGGTGGAGGGAGAGGATCCTCCCACTCTGCTGTGCTCTGGGGAGACCCCCCCCTGCAGTCCTGATCCAGCTATGGGGCAACAGCACAAGAGGGATGTGGAGCTGCTGGAGTGAGTGCAGAGGAGGCCATGGAGCTGCTGCGAGGGCTGGAGCAGCTCTGCTCTGGAGCCAGGCTGAGAGAGCTGGGCTGGGGCAGCCTGCACAAGAGAAGGCTCCTGAAGGGGAGACCTCAGAGCAGCTCCAGTGCCTGAAGGGGCTGCAGGAAACCTGGAGAGGGGCTTTGGACAAGGGATGGAGGGACAGGACAGGGGAATGGCTTTAACTGCCAGAGGGGAGACTGAGATGAGCTCTTAGACACAAGTTCTTCCCTGTGAGGGTGCTGAGGCGCTGGCACAGGTTTCCCAGAGAAGCTGTGGCTGCCCCATTCCTGGCAGTGTTGGGTTAGAACTGGATTGGTCCCTTCCAACCCAAACCATTCTGTAATTCTGTGAAGTCCAACACAGACTGTTTCTTCATGCGCACAGATTGCATTCATAAGACAGACAAAGACTGCATTTCCAGCCTTCTAAGGAAACTGTTCTGTGCTTTTCTCTGCCTGTGGTCTTCTCCTCTGACTCACTATGAACACAGACTCTCCAAGTCTCCTCCGGTGATCTCATTAACTCTGCCCAAAACGAGGACAGACCGATGATTCAGGGGAAGTTGTGAAAGACTAATGGATTGAGGCTGACTTGCAACTTGATCAGCTGAACTGCTCTCATTTGTAATTATAACACTGTTCTCATATTTTAAAGGCAAGACTACCCTTTGCATGCACAAGCACATGGGCACATTTCACCACTCCTCTGCCTTCACAGGAATCCAATTCCAGTTTGCTCAGTGTGAACTTACAGCTGTTACCCCTTAGGACATATCCATGCAAACTCTCAAGTACACTACATATCAACCCCAAAATCAGGCCACAATTGACATAACAGCCAACCATTCGGTTCAACATCATGAAAAAACTCATGTCTGCCTGCAAAAGACCACACAGGTTTAGCCATAGATACAGCACAGCTACACCTGATCTGGTCTTGCGATACATTTTTGACATAGTATCAATAATAACACAAGCAAGAGGTGATCAGTGCCCAGCACTTTCAAGTATGGAAAAAAATAAATGCAAATTAACAGTGTTGGATTCTTCCACCCTCAAGGTCTGGGCATTGTGACTGCCCTACTCCTCAGAACTGTGCTGTGTAACATGCCCGTTGTCAACACATTCATTATTAACAGACCAAATAAGACTAAATTTTACCCAGAGAAAGTAGAGAATGGAAAACTTTTGCAGTTTGAAGTTTCATATTCATTGAGGTTCTGTCCTACTGTGAAAATACAGCCTCAGAACAGTTTGACCTGAGCTGCTGCTCCATGCACATATATAGCCCATTATGTCCAATCCTAAACTATTTCAGGGTACTGGCATTCAAAGGTGAAGACGGAAGTCAGTCCTTGTCCCTTAAACCTCATTTGCAAAAGGCTGGCAAGCCTTGACCAAAATTTGACAAGTTAGCATAAATTGTAATCATGCAGAAGACAGCTAATTTTCAGATACGTGCATCCTTGAACATGAAGGTTTCTAACCACGAGGACCAAGTGATTAAATGTCTTCTTTTCAAATTACTGTTCCTAGCTTCTCTCAGTATAAGAGCAATGTTATAAAAAGAAATGTTTTGATTAGGGAGAGGTTTCAAGAGTAATCAAGAAGAGCCAGTATGTGTTGGTGGTACCTAACTGCAACTTTTTCTTTTGTTCTGAGGCCAAGCTGCAGAAAACCAGCCTGACCTTGACCACCTAAATAGCAATTACAGCCTGTTGTCATCCCAGAGAGAAGATGGCCAATGGTTAATTAATACATCATCTAATCTGACCAAGTCTCAGCTGCTTTTATGAGTCAGGAAAAAATGTAGCCTTGCAAAAATGTTGCATTATTAAGTCTTGAGACACTCTTAAATCCGCCTGAAGACCACATTTCAGGACTCCCTGCTTTCCAGCTGGATGATAAAAGCTGTACCCATCACATATAGGGATGGGAAAAAAAGACACCCCCGGTGTCCTAACTGCCACAGATGCAGCATGGCTCTGGGGATGCAGACCATCAGGGAAAAGTGAGTGAAGTCCAGCCAAAGGAGAGTCACCATGGGGTGGGAGGTGTGACTGTGCCCAGAGTGGTATAAGTAATTCTGCAGGTATCAAACAACTGCTGAGAACAAGCTCCCGAGTTTCATTTGCTTTGCATCTCCATTGGGTCAGTAATTCTCATTAGCGCAGCTACTGTGAATGTTTTCACCCACCAGCACTTTGGTAGGATATCAGACACCCTCAGATTGATCCAAAAGCTGCTAAACTCAAAGTGCCTGACCTCAGTTTTGAGTGCCTTGCATAAGGGCTCAGCCACAGTCATACAATCCTAAGGCTTCATAAATTCAAGTGAAGCAGGATAAACTTAAACAATAGCCCTTCCTTGTAATTAATACCTGCAATGTAAATCAATCCAGGCTGCCAAGAGCAGCTGCAGGGTAAATAAGAATCTGTGGCACTATCATCTGTCAAAGGTCCATGGGCATAAGATGCCATGGATGTGAGTACAGGGAATAGAGGATCATTCAGGCAGAAACACTTAAAATGCAACCTGTTTTCCTAGAGAAATGTGTGGCATTCAACAGGGAACCTGACAAAAAGCATTTTATTCAGATAAGTAAATGCAATCATTCAGATGTCTGCGATCACTCTATTTGGATCACGGAAAGAACTGTTGTTTTGTGCATGTGTGTCCCCAATTTTTCAATTATATGCTATTTTTTTTGAACATATTAGTTTCTGTGGGTTTTTTTCTTAAAATTAACCTCTTCAAAGCTCACAGACTTGCAGGGATTCTCTGGCTGTGCTGTGCTCCTCACCAAGAAATAGGCTGAGTCTCCGCATAGCTTGGTAGGTCTTGGTCCAAGCGCCAATAATCCCCTTCAAATATGCTTCAACAAAGCAGATTTATGATCAGAAAATTATATACTTGTTCTCTAGTTCATATTCCACATGCATCACAGGGATGATACACATCCCAGCTGTGACTTCCGGTTCAAGAGAGGAAGCTAAATCTTCAGGATAAATATGAGAAGACTCTTCAGGGGAACATCATAAGCTAGAGATGTTGGAGGACGAAATTTGTTTGGTTACCTCCAAAAACAAACCAGACTGTGCTGACAAATGGAGTATGAGAGGAAAGCGTAAGACTAAGATCTGTAACAACAGTGTCTGGGTGATTTACAAAGAAGAGCTAAAGAAAACAGGAGAACAGTGATTGAAGAGACATGACCAAATGGGAGAAGAGTATGACACTGAACACTGCTAATGCAAACACAGACTTAAGAGGGAGTAATTAATCTTTCTTTACAGGTGCATAAAATCACCAAACCACATAATTATTCATTTGTTCTAGTAGACTAGAAAATATTAATTCTCAAAGAGTAAACACGACTATTTAATTCCATTTGAGAGAAAATAAGAAAAACAAAATTTAAAAAAACCCACAAAACCAAAAAAAAAAAAAAAAAGCCCACAACCAGCCAACCAAATTTAGGGCAAATTACTTGTATGCATAAAGAAAATATCACAATTTCATGTCAGACCCTTACAGATCCAGAGGAAGATGAATGAATTCAGTTAAATTTACATTTTCAGTTCACAGTTCACCTCAGCAGCCTGGGAATGTTTATCTTTCATTAATTATGGTTCAAGGGGAACTGCAACCTGAGATAGCCAAGCTAACCCTCTCCTCTTACAGATTCAGACCTGTTGCCTGGAAGGCATCCAACCCTTCACCCGTGCCTCTGGCCTTAGCCCAGCTCCCTGCATTTATATGGAGGGCTGCAGAGCATTCAGCCTGTGCCACTCTTAAGTGGGCTTTTCTGTCTGATAAAGGCGATGATAATAGATTCATTTCTGACAAATGCCTGGTTAAATCTCTTCTTTCAGACTCATGAGAAGCTCTAATTTGTATTTGTCCTTGTCCAAGCACATAGTGAACTTTTGATCTATCACCCAAAACCACTTCACTAGAAGAGCAAACGCTCAGGACAAGGGTGCAGGTTGGTGAAATGTGAATTTGCTCCAGCACTTTCGTTGGAGCTGCAGTGATTTTTACCAGCTGAGTGTTTAGCTCACAAATCTCTTCCTGCTGAGAGACAGGTGTTGAACAAGATGGAAGAAATCACATGCATTCTTTTGAATCAGCTCTCCCATGCTGGAGCAATAATAAATTCAGATAAACTGTTGTGTCATTTAAAGATCCATTAAGATTGAATGGTTGACTTCTTCCTCTAGGGAACATCTCCTTAATTGTGTATTGCTTTGTCTCATCTGCTATCTCCTACAGACCCCTCCTGTCCCTTGAGTGTCCTTAACTCTTCTGTTTCACAACCTGAACAGATAAAAGATCAGAAAGGGACTTTGGCACACAGAACCCCAACGTGGGTGGGCTTTTAGCAGAGCATCTCCAGACGTTATCTCATTCCCCTGTGGCAGCCACCCTGGAGAGGTCTGCATTTATAAAATGCTCCCGCATACATTTCTTGTCAATGGATATTACTTGTGTACGCTAACTCGCATGCAATACCTCAATACATGCAATACTTATATTCAATACTTACATCTTCAACATACTGATACTGATGGCCATATCTTAATAGGACAAAATTATTCAACAATTCAGGGACAAATTGTGTCATGGCGTACTGCTTCTGTTAACTTTAAGCAGGATCTCAACAAAAATAACAATACTTTGCCCTTGTACAACATCTATCAATGTTCAAAACACTGTGTTAAGGATGGCAATAATGTGATTTTACCAAAAGAAAACACTCTTAAGTAGTCACATCAACTATGTTACTGAAGATATCTACTACATGTTCTCAAAAATATGTGAAACAACAAAACCACAAGTTTCCCTTCTCTTTTCCCCAAGACCTTTGGCTAGTGGCAGGTGTACTTCACTCTTCATGAGTGAAAAATTAAGCTCCCAGAAAGGAGTAGAGCATTGGTGAAGTCATCAGGAAAACACAACTCAGTTTCCTCATTAGCACTTTCAGATGAACTGCTGACATACCACCTGAGGCTGGTTTTCTGGCTCCACTTTCACATCTCGATCATCTTCCCACTCACGTTACATGCACTATACATCACCGCATGGCCTACACACTGATATCAGTTTGGGAGTACGTCTGGTTTGCAAGCTGTCCTGGCTTCGTTTCAACATCATTAGCTTAAAACCACTCTGAAAAAATAGGCACCACTTCAATATGGATATCATACACGTACAGTAAACCAGCGTAGAATTACAGTAAGACAGTTGGCTTGTTTATGGAATTTTCCTGCAGGTCATCACCAGAGCCTGGAAACACTTTATACACAGGACTACAGCTATGCAGCCTCTTCTGATCACACACAACACCAGGTATATCTTTTAGTGTAGGATGCATCTCACCTACAGTAGCCATTTAATATACTTTAAAGTAGTCACCACAGATCCTTTGGTGCTCAACCAATGAAAGGAACTTCTCTAAATAGTGATTTTTCCCACACTAAGATGTGAGGTCTAAAATTGGAAGAAGGAATTATCCTCTGGAGGCATCTTATGTCTTCTTATTTCTCTCTCCACTGACTATAAAGAAAACAAATTCACTAAATGATTATTTTTTACATGGCTGAAGTAATCTGAAAACAACCCTATCATTTCTGACAAGGCACCAGGAAGCAAAGCATTTTGGAAAACCCTTACTTTTGGGCACATCCATGGGATTCAGGCTGCCAATGAGGTCTCTGACATACAGTCCATCCCCATCCTCCTTGCTCAGCCAGTTGTTGCAGGGGAAGTAGAACCGCAGGTGAGGTCTGTTCATGTCGGTCACAATCACACGGTCGAGGAACCAGCCTGCATTCAGTCCAGTGTTATCATGCTCAATCCTAGGAGAAGAACAACCCTGGATATGTATTTTGGTTAAGACTAGCCACTAGAACTGTACTTTTGTGGAATATTTTATATTATGCAAGGCCAGAGCAACTACACACAAAATGCTTGCTTATACCTGCCTACCCAAAATCTTTCATGGGTCTTATGGGATTTACAGAGTATTTTGAAAATTGCAACCTTCCATATACATTTATGGGCAGGTATCACAGGCACATATGTGTGCAGTTATCTGACAGAGATGCACACAAGCATACACACACCTTCATGTTCATTCAATATATGTAATAATTCACCTTACACTTCATGTCTAAAATATAAGTGGCTCTCATCCCACTCTGTATCCCTCCTGCTCTTTTCTCTTCTTGCTTTGTTTTATCCATCACTTCCCATTTCCACAACTTCCTTTGTACTACTTACTAATTTTTAATTTTATATGGGTCAGTCAGATGGTGGTTAAACAAAATAATTATCATTTACATCACACTAATTTGGCAAAAGAGGATAGCGAACCCCATTTACCTTCACTGGGACATAAAACCAGTCCTAAACACCTTCTTCCATGATTGCATATGACAGAAATACAATTCTTGGTGAGGATCATGGATAGCTATGAGGAATTCTGCAGGTGATTTTATGCTTCAGTTCAAATCTTAGGTAGTAAATAAGCTTTTACCACCCCTTAACTTCACCTTGATAGAAGCACATAAACAAGTAATGAATAAAACATGGCAACACTAAAACCTCTACAGCCTGTCATTCAATTAGCACCTCTTGGATCAGCTACTGTGGTAGTAACATTGTGAAGGTACCTTATTTTCTTTATTTGTCCAACGTTATTGGTTTTCACTCGGAACACGTCCGTTTTACTCCTCTCAAAGGCCGTGCTGCTCCTGCAATGCACATGCAGCAAAGTTATGGTAAAGAAACAGCAACTTTGTCAGCAAAGCCACCATGCATGGTGGTCTGACAGAGCACTAATGTTTAAGGATGAAGAAATGTCATTCCTATCCCTGGAAAGACCTACTTTTTAATGCCCTCTTCCTTATTACAAGTTTCAGATGCTCTAAGTACTGACATTTAACAGATTTTTTTCCCTTTTCAAGCTCTAAGAGTCCTTCTAGGAGGTGAGATGGCAGCTCAGGGGGAAATGCAATTCTGGCCCAAGCAGATGCAAAGCTTGAATCACATTCCTTATCACCTCCAAGAATATAACATGACTAAGGTTTTTCAAAATCCTCAACTAAATTGCCTGTAGAGGTGAGAGCTGGGGGAGCTCGCAGAGCCTGTAAGACCTGCCCATAAGCAAGTGCCTTTCAGAGGTGTCTGAAAATAGCCTTTGGTGAAAGTATTTCAAGGCAGCACCAATGAAGTAAAAACTAGATGAAGAACTCCAGCTCTTCAGTAACACTTCATTTATGGCTCCTCAACCACAAGAAATGTCATTCTGCCCATCGGTTGCTAAAAAATGGAAGTAACAGGAAAAAACATGGGGGTGTTTTCTGCTGTTCCCATCCAGGGTAGCTGGACAATGCTCATTTGGAATGATCAGGTCAGAGCTTATCAACCAGCCCTTGGTGGCTGGCCAATATGGAAGACCCTAGTGAATCTGAAGCCCTGAACACCCACTTCAGTTGCTTTGCAGGGCCTCAATATGCTTTTTATCTCTATTTCCAGCTCCTAGATACATCCTCTCCTGCCATCCCAGCCTTCAGGCATCAAGCAGACCCACTCTTGGTGATGGAGCAAAGGGGTTCCATAACTGAGTGAGTTCCCTGCAGAGATGCAGAGCTGCTCAGAGTTCAGCCAGAGATAAAAGCATCCAACTGCATCAAAGGTTTCTTTCCACATCCATCTTCCGACACTTGTTTAATGACCATCGAAATTTCCTTCCTTCCATAGAAAACTTCCTTCCTACAATTTGTATTTCACTCAAAGCCAAACAACCGTAGGACAGGGACTAGTTTAACATTTTTGTGAAGTGTTAAGTATGCAGTTTGCATTTCACAGCTGAAAGAGGAAGTCAATATTAAGTATATTGGCCCAGGTCAGGGGTTGTAGAATTTAATACCTAGTCCTGCCTCTAGCCTGAGGAGTGATCCTTGGCAAACACCTTTTTGATCTCCTATTTTCCACAAAACCACTAAGAATAATACCAAGGCAAAAACCCATCCTTGCTTTGAAGACACAGACTCTCCCACTTACCCTCCCTGGTGGGCTCCCATTTCACCTGGGCCACTAAGCATTGCTACAGATGATTAAACACAGAAAACCCCAGAAGTCATATTAAAATGAACAAGAAACTACAGCACTTGAGCAGCATAAAACCGCCGAGACACACAGCTTGTACTCATCAAGTTAATGAATATTAATAGTCACAGCAAGGGGGATCAGCTTTGCTCAGCTCTCTTCTCCACATCATTGAAGGACCAGCATGCACCTATGTTTACAGGTTACATTGTGCTCTGCAAATGCATGTACAACCCTCCTCCTCTTCCCTCCTGCTATTCCAGATACTGCACCAGGAGCATCGCCGCTACATGAAAAAGCTAAAACAGTTAACCTTGCCATGAAGACAAGAGACAATTAAATCCAACCCAGCCTCCCCCAACCTGGCTGTCAGAGAGAAAACAGGCAGTGAGTGCAAGGCAATTAGTTTGTCAGGCTTGAGCGATCATTGTAATGACAGCAGCTTCTCCCTGCTTCGGCTCCGGAGATCGATGCAGTGCTGCAGACTGCTACAGAGATGCCACAGAAGTATGAAGTGAGACTAATTAGCCCAAATCATTCAGCACACCCATCCTGGTTGCTGCTGGGTTACAGCAGTCTCACTGCTGTGCTGAGCAGTCTTGGGTGCTGGGAAGGTGGGAGGAAAACCTTCTGTTAGAGGGGCATCAACTGAGCATCCTAAAGTGTCCAATGGGTAGATGCTTTGTGCATCTTGAAAGAGCTTGGGGAAGCTTTGGGAAATGTGATGTAGCTCAGAAGTCAAACTCCAGGGAAGTCTTGCAGTCAAAAGGTAAGAAGAATTTGACACATCTCTTCCCGTGAGATTGCAGCATCAACAGCACAGAAAAGGGGAATGTCTTGGGGGAAAAAAACAATCCTTCCTTCTAGTGTTGCCAGTTGTGGGAAGAGAGAGTGAGGGAATACCCCACAGTGAATAACTATACTGAATTTAGCCCCTCCCCAAAAAAAGAGAGAGCAAGAGATAGAAAGAGAAATTACAACTGGGCCTTGCTAGAGTCCAGTCTGACCTGGGTAAGAAATTCATAGCATGATTACCATGAGGAACTCGTTACACCAAACAATGCAGCATGCTGGCTTGCACAGCTCTGGTGACAACTAAAGCAGGGAGAAATTCAAGTTGGAAATCATAGCACTACATTTCCGGTGTTCAGGCTTGACTGGGTTCACACACAGGCACTGGACATGGCTAGTCATGGTCTGAACATCAGCAGGATTTCTCCCAGAACCCTATAATTCAACTGGGATAGAAGGCTAAGGCAACTTCAGAAATATGTTTCAATTCAGCTTTTTATTTCACTTATTTGTCTTTAGCAGCTCTATTTTTTTATGGATTGTTGTAGTTTCACCCAATTGCTTTGTAAGAAACATCCAAAGAACGTCAATGAAGATTACTATAGGAAATTCTTAAATATTTTTTGCATCTGAAGCTGTTTTCAGGGTTTTTTTTTTACTCAAATGATTGGCCGCAGGTTGCACTGCAGTGGTACTGCAAACGTACAACGATTTAGAGCAGTCATCAGCCTCTAGCAGTTGGGTTCAATGATCTTAAAGGTCTTTTCCAACCTGAATGATTCTATGTCCCTGGTTGGGTGAGTCACATTGCTAAAAAGCACCACAAGAGTGGTGAGGGTTTGAGCATAGTATTTAGAAATCCTTACATGCATCTCTTCTGTAGGCCATTGGCACAAACAGAGCCAAAGTTAGAATTTCACTACTGTTTCGTATGTTGACAACAAGAACATTTTCAGTAATGCAGTTCTAAATGTAAAAGTACACAAACATCTGCACTGGTAAATAACTTTAAAAAAAATGGAATTAGCAAGAGATAATTCCACCAACTAAATAAGGTCACAATTGAAATTTTAATTTTGAGTATTTGTAAAAAAATATTCGTCACTTCTGATCAGCTCACAGCATCCTTTCCAGGGCTGAGCTGTCAGGAACAGAGGGAAAAACTGCATATGATCACAGCAAAGGCATAAAAATAATAACCTTTAGCAGTGATGAAGTAACCTGAACCAATTTAGCTTTGAATCACTGAGTTAATGATCATTTAAATTGCCTTTCTATCAGGTGTTTTATCTGATAATGCTTTGTACACACAGGAGAGCCTGCAAAAGTAGGATGAAGGGCTGCACAGAAGCACAAAGTGTTACCATGGATGTCAGTTCAAACATACTTTTAATGATGCTCTGCTAATCATCAGAGTCAGTTCTTGGTGGTATCTCTGAAATGCTGCTCACAGGTCTGCCTGCTCCTGACACTGACATTTAGCAGCATTAGGAAGGAGCTGGGTATTGGGGATGCTTTCAGAAGGTTGCACAGCAAAGACCATCCCACAGCTTGTCACTCTCTAGGGACACCTAGAGCAGTTCACCTGCTATCCCATGGGAGGCGAGTTTCTCATGGACTAGAGGTGGGCAGTATAGTGTTAACATATAGAGGTAGCAAGGATGAACATTGCTGTATCCTTTTTGTCATCCCGACTGGAAAGCGCAGATGGTTTGAAAGCACAGACAGCTTTCCTTGTCCTCAGATTATTCAGTATGCATTGTAGGATGGGTGAATCTGTGTTTTCAGGCCTCTGGCTAAGACGGCAGCTTGCCAAGAGGTGCAAAAAGATATTGGAAAAATGCTTACAATGTGTTTGACTCATTATTCTGTTCTCATTCACTATTGATTAATCCTCAAAAGAGGACACTGACCTGGATGGACCTAAAGGCAGCCTAACTGCAAGATAATTCCATACAGAATCACGGACTGGTTTGGGTTGGAAGGGACCTTAAAGCTCATCCAGTTCCAAGCCCCTGCCATGGGCAGGGAAACCTTCCACTAGAGCAGATTGCTCCAAGACCCTTCCAGCCTGGCCTTGAACACTGCCAGAGATGGCGCAGCCACAGCTTCTCTGGGCTTCTTGTGCAGGTGTCCCACCACCCTCACAGGGGAGAACTTCTGCCTAAGATCTCATCTCAGTCTCCCCTCTGGCACATTAAAGACATTCTCCCTTGTCCTGTCACTACGTGCTCTTGTTAAATGTCTCTCTCTGGACTCATGCGTATGTTCAAGCCATATTTACTCTTAACGCAGAGCTAAAATAGCAGCATCTTTAACCTCCTTCCTGGAGCAACAAATACTCCAGGGAGTTTGGTCTGCAACTATTTTGCCAAGTCTGTCATGAAGCTGACAACATCAGTCAGCAAGCAGCTGGAAATACTGCATAAGGCAGCATACGTCCAAAAACACTCCAGATGGAGAAGAAACAAGCCGAGAAGCGCAGCAAATGCAAACGTCTCTGGACCAAGGACATTATTTTCTTTTCCTACCAATAACCTCACTAGCAGAAGGAATCCTGCTTGAACAAGCACAGAAGAATTAGTGAAAAAAAGGTCCCACTTGAAAGAATTCAACTGAATAAGATAAATTGCTCAGGGCTGTAGCAGCGTGATGACACCCAGAAGCCAAACACTGGCCCAGAACTGTGAGAGCCTTCATCTGAACTTACTCTGAAACTTAACAAAGAGCCATAAGGCGCACTGAAACAGATCCAGCCTTATCCATAAACAATCCCAGTACAGATTTTGAGAGCCTTAACAGCACGTGTTGAATATATGCTCCTTCACTGCATGGAGCAACAATAATACCAGTCTTTCATCTTTGGTGGCATGATTTACATAAAGAAAATGAAAGAGTGGTATTCCATTCAGTTAATCATAGCTATTCTTCATGTCTTCTTTATTTACTGTTTGGTTAATATTTTCTGGTGAAACTGTATACAAAGTAGATAGTGCCACTGATAACAATGCAAAGTTTACTCAACATGTCACAACATTAAATTACTTTTTTTTTAACAGATTTCAGGGCAAATTTCACTCTGCTGAAAAATTCTATCCCATTCCATTGCAGAAATATTTTTTGAAAATTTTAGTGCGAATGAGCTCAGGGTTGATTAAGACATATTTAATGAGCTAGGATAGGGGCAGGATTTTGAGCAAGGCAGAAAGACTGAGTTTGCTCCAGGGAGGCACCTTATATTCATCCCATGGGGAAAACTGGCCAGGTTTTACAGGCTGAAAAATGCTGCTGATGCCTGATCAGCAGGGACTTGCTCTAGCAGCTAAATTCCCTTAAAAGTCTGCCTGTTTTGAGTAAATTCCTCTTTCTCCCTCCAAGACCTGACCTTGCAGTTGGTACCACCAGCTGCTATGTGCATAGCTGCAGGTGGATTATAATTTATATATGTGCCAGTGCTACCGGGTCTTATCTTTGGGTTGTTCAACACTGCTGTCTAAGCACCCTCTAAGGTAATTTTGTTCCTGAAGTGCTAAACAAAGGCTAACCAAAAAACCTGAGCGAGAGAGAATGAAGAAATTTCCCACTTCGTTTCCTTTTCTGAAGTGAATATAGACTACAAATTGTGCCGTCACCTAATGCCGTTCTAGATGCTAAAGTCTGCACAGTGAGGTGTAAGTGCTGCAGATTTGTATGGGCATAAATCAGAGTACAGTTAGATACATAAACAGCTTTATACTGGGAAACATCCTGTGCCATTAAATGAAAAGCACTGCAACCCATTTCTGAATGAGTGCTTCAGCAGCAATGAGAGAATCCTTTCTCCACTGAGCTTGGGGTTTGCTGTGTTGCCTGAACAGCGCTTTCTGTTCCAACTTTCCAACACTTCCTAACTTATTACATGAACTATTAACAGCAAAAAGCTGTTTATTTATTCCAGAGCTGTTAAATAATAGACAGATCTTACGCAACTCCATAGTTCTTAGATATAGTAGAGCTACGAGCATCAACATCCTCTGAAGACCATCATGTACATCCCTTACAATTCATGTGTCGTTTGCTGGCATTAGGAACAGGAAAAACTTTGTGTAGTGGCCAGGTAAAAGAGACTGCCAATTAAAGGTGTTCAGCATAGGAAATAAAGAAACAATTAAAATCCACTGAAGAGTCCTCTAATTCAGTAAGAAGCCAGCTGTCACTTAGCAGTTACTTCATCGTTCTTTCAGATTGCCATTGCTGTTCCATCTTTTATATCTCTTTTTTCTTTCTTTTTTTTTAAAGGAAAATTCTCTCCATGAATATTTATTGTATTGTCACAAGCTGGACCAGATAAGCCTGACACTGAAAAGTGGACTTGTTTACACTAACAACAAATAAATAAATTTGCTGCTAAACACTGTGAATGAGCTGACAGTGGCATCCCAGCTGAGTTCTGTATTCAGTCCTCAGCCTCAGCATGGTGGAAATCATATGAGCATGGAGAAATAAAATGCCATAGGGGATCAGCGCTGTTTGGATCAGCACATGGCCAGCATTGGACCTTGGAGAAACATCTTGTGCCTGTAGCAAAGGTCTTGGCAACTGCCAAAATGCCACCAAGCAATGCCTTGGTGTCCCTCCAAGTGCCCATGATGGAGCCTGTGGAAAGAAACTTACTTGTGATAGAGCTTTTAGCTTCTGGCCGAGCTGTAGCTGGTGCAGGATGGCAGGTGGGGGACCTGGAATGTCGTGTGAGCTGGGTTTTGAAGTGGGATTTTGCCAAGCGTGGCTGGAGCTAAGCAGCATTTTGCCAGCACCCATCCACCACCTCCAGCACCAGTGGGGGGGCACTGTCGTACGCCAGATTGGCAGACAGCGACTGCAAGGGAGGAATTCCAGTTCCTCCCAGACGCAAACACTACTCAGTTAAACCTCATTGTCTAAACAAATGCATCTTCTGGGACAGAATTTGGGTGCTGCCACTTCTACAACTGATGTACCTCCTAACGAGACATGGTGAAGATTTGTGTCTGTTTTTCACAGTTACCTTATGATTGGCCAGTGTGAAAAACACATGATATTTCATCAGCTTGCCATGTCTTCCCTTTACCACGCATGACAAAAAGATCTGAAATGTCACGTATTTCACTACCAGCACACAATCACAAAAGAAATAAGAAATAAAAAACCTATTCTAACCAGAAGCTGAAATGGTAGTACCATCTTTAGGCAATGCATGATATTTTAGTTTTCTGTCTTACACAGGGAATGTAAACACCTATAAAATGTCATGCATTTGCAGTCATAAGTGAACTAGTGTAAACATTTAGTTGAAAGATGCATGAGATTCCATCCTTTTGCCATATTCACAAAGCTGCATAATAAATTTGGGGGCAAACTGACTACTTATTGGTTTGCTTCATATTTAGGAGAAAAGACTATCAATTAAGTAGATCTGCAGATACTCCTACAGTCTAGCTTTTTTCCTTGCTGTTCCACTATGACGCACTGTAACACACCAGAATTTGCTTAGAGACACAGAAGTTTTGCTGATGTTTGGGAAATTCCCATTGGAAAGCTGTAGTTGCAGTTCTAATGTTCACCTCCTACGGGACCAGCTTTAAGTGACCTGAGCTGCAGAAGGCTGCCTTCCCATGCCTTTCATCCTTCCTTACCAACACCTTAGCCATTCGCTCTCTGAAGCAACAGGGACCAAGCCCAGAAAGCTAACCCAGGTCTGAACAAGCTCAGATTGCTGCTGCTGCAACCTAAAGTAATCCCTGTGTGTCCCTTCTTTCTGTCACAGGATGAAACGTCGTGATTTCAGGAGCAAAGAGCAGGCATTAACCAGAGTGCCAGCAAAAATGACTTTTACAATGACTAGCTTGTTTAAGGCCACAGCTGATTGAGAGATCTATTATGGGGATCTCCTGACTCCTTCTGTAAAGGGCATATAGTATTGTATTTTTAAGATAATTCTTGTATTCTTTCCATAGTCACATGCAGAACAGCACTTTCACAGTGAAATGGCTGTTTATGTAAAAGCTGACCACAAGAACATTCCCTGGGAAGCTGCTTTGATGGCTTTGCCAACAAGGCAGGTTTGGGTGCTTGAAGGTCTTTCCCCTGAAGATATGCTGCTGCTGCTGCTCCCTGCTCTACCACTGACCTGCTATGTCTTTTACCTCCTTGCTTCAGTTTCCTTCATTGTTAAATCAAAAGAAATTGTATTCTGCTTTACAAGTTCACAGGGATGTTTGGATGAAAATCGCAGGGAGAGACAAAGCATTTTGTATAGATACACAGTATATGATCCTCAAGTTCTCCCTGGTGTTTCTAGGGATGCTGGGATGTTAGAACTCCGTTGCCTAGCTCTAATTTCTGAATTTCAAATATGGCAAAGAGGGCTGAAATTTCATGTATTTTCTTTACCATTCCCATATCATTTTCTTTACAGACTCTCATGTTTGAGTTGCTTCACTGGGAAGAGAAGCTCTTTTGAGGGTAAAATTTAAAATAGCTGCAGGTACCTCTTGTCGGTGCTGTAGAAATGGAGAAAATGTGAAGTTACCGTGTGACATTAGCACAGGATTAATAATTCTGAAACACATTTTCAAGAAAACCAAAACAATAAGAACATCGGAAAACAGAGACACACAGCCTCTCCTAGACACCATGGAGAAGGGATTTCTGCTTTATCTTAGTGTAATTATCTGCCTAAGGAGAAATTAGTACATGCAGAGCTGGGACTTTGTTAAAAGTCACCTTGCTTTCATGGGAGCTGAGCACGTGCTGGCCCTAATTCTCACTTCTTTTTTTTTTTTAAGGAAAATAAAAGCTATTGAGAGAGTCAAAAACCTAACAGTAGGTGTTTGAATTAGAAAATATGGTTTCCACCAAGTTCAACATAATGATAAGAATTGAGATCTTGCAGCCAGAGGGTGGCATTGGCATCAGCTGGAGGAAATCAAAGCAGTACCACTAGCGATGGGCAGCCACAGTGGTGTGCAATAAGGCATACATCATACAGGATGGAAACAGTCTAAATTAGGAATCAGCTTTAATTCTTCCATTTCTACTCGCCTCAGATTTCCTGTGGCTGGGTGTGGGTGGTTACCCATCAATGTTATTTCAAACCCACTGAGTCACTATTCAGAAACATTCAAGGACACTTATCTCTGTACCTGACTTAGCACAGAGACCTCAGTGGGATTATAGACATGTGAACATGGCCCATCATGCCCACTCCAACAAACGATGAATATTCTCATCTCCTAAATTGGGAGCTCCTAATTTAGGCTTTAAGAAAAGCAAGTATCCCCACACCTTGCAAGTGCGAGGTTTATATAATATGAACATACATTTCCACCTACAGAAGGGAATACAGGTTTGCAAGGGATTTTGTAAGAACTATGCAATGGCAAAAATTCAGATTTCCCTGGTGATCTCAAAATACCTTTTAGATTTATTCCCTCTGCATCTATCAGCACAATGTTATGTTTCATCAAAATGCAATAAATGCTACTGAAATACAGGCCTCAAAGATACAAATTTCTTTCCAGATACTCACTTGCTTGTGAGATGAGTCTTGGGAGTAATCCCGAGCTCTCCAAAGAGAGTAACAAAGACATTGGCGTCGGTTCCTGCTCCTCGGACATCTCCTGTCACTGTCACCACCTCGTAGACTGTGGAAGAAGAAATGAAAGATCAAGACAACAGGAGAAATCCTTCACCTTACATATTCATAGGATCACAGAATCCCAGACTGGTTTGGGTTAGAAGAGACCTTAAAGCTCATCCAGTTCCAAGCGCCTGCCATGGGCAGGAACACCTTCCATTAGAGCAGGTCGCTCCAAGCCCCTATGTCCAACCTGGCCTTGAACACTGCCAGGGATGGGGCAGCCACAGCTTCTCTGGGCACCCCCTGACAGTGCCTCAGCACCCTCACAGGGAAGAGCTTCTATCCAAGATCTCATCTCAATCTCCCCTCTGGCAAGTTAAAGCCATTCCCCTGTCCTGTCCCTACAGGCCCTTGTCCAAAGCCCCTTACTAGGCTTTTTGTTGCCAAGTTATGCTCTGGGAGCTGCTCTAAGGTCTCCCCTTCAGGAGCCTTCTCTTGTCCAGGCTGACCCAGCCCAGTTCTCTAAGTCTCTCAACGTCTATTACATTCAGATCTAAGTCATCCCCAATCCTGAGCTGAAATACAGACCTCAAAGATGAATCTCCGCACCCACCACTGAAACAAGTCCATCCCTTGGAGAGGGCGGAGTCACAGCTAAGGATCAACACAACTGGTGAAAGTCATCACATCAAATCAAAACTGCTTAAGACACTTTACATGAGGAGAGAGGGATGCAGTTCGGACAAATTTTGTTCCAAATTAAACATTTCTCTGTAAACACATTGCCTCCCCTACCATAATGCGTGTGCATGTACTACAGATAACAGACGAATTTATGCGAAGTGTTAAGCTGTTGAGCCATTTTTTTATTTATGCACAGGTCAGTGCAGTGCATGCTTTCCTGTTTGCTCTGTTAATACATTTGTATGAAGCTGAGAAATCACTACAGCTATAAAGTTTGCATTTCAGTTGTTCTGGAAATTTTACCAAAGACCAAATGATAAATCATGATGAGAATAAGGTAGGAAAACTTTTAGAGTCTCAAAGCTCTACAAATTTATCTTTCCAACTAGTAGGTTGAGTGGCAACTTTATTGCTACACATATTTATCTTCTTGGAAGACACACAAGTTAAAAGTAGCCTTTTATTCAAGTGGAATAAAGCACTACAAGATCCAATGGTCACAATCTAGAGGCAGATAGATTCAAATTGGTGTGAGACATACATTTCTAAAGCAGATTGATGAGAGAATTTAGAACAAGATATAAGGCTTGAAAACAGGTTACATGTCTTAGTTGACTCAGTGCAGACGGAATTGGAAAAAATTATAAAATTTAGCCCATGGCCAAACCGAGCATCCTTATGGCCTCTTTGTGGCTTTAGACCACATGATGGTCATTAGCTAATTTGTATTTCAGGATCAGATCTATAAGCTGGATGAAAGGCTAAACATTCATGATTTCCCTTTGCACAACCTGACTGCTAAGTACTGGATTAGAAATAATCAGAACTAATGCTGTAGAAATGTCCTCTTCATGAATGCATCAGAACTATTATGTATTTTGTTAGTACCCATCTTTCCGTCTTTACATCACATATATATTCAAAAGAGACAAAACCTGTATTGGAACTATACTCTGAGCAGCAACTGTTGTTCCCTACTAACACTCTTCCCTCAAAGGACAGCAGAGAAGAAAGTAAATCACCATTTTAAATGAAAAGCATGGAGTCAGAGAGCTAGAGCAAAATCCAGGACACTCAGGAGGGGAGACTGAGATGAGCTGTTAGGCAAAACTTCTGTCCTGTGAGGGTGCTGAGGCGCTGTCAGGGGGTGCCCAGAGAAGCTGTGGCTGCCCCATCCTTGGCAGTGCTCAAGGCCAGGTTGGACACAGGGACTTGAAGCAACTGCTCCAGTGGAAGGTGTCCCTGCCCATGGCAGGGGCTTAGAACTGGATTGGCTTTAATGTCCCTTCCAGCCCAAACCAGTATGGGATTCTATGAAAACTGATTAGAAATTGCTCCTTGTTTCCAGCAGATATATTGCACCAAGATAGGAAAGAAAAACATACCATAATATTCCCAAATATCTTCCAAACCTCACCTTTCCATGAAGGAAAATAAGACAGAAAGGGGACATTATTATGATAAACAGTAAGCTATGATATTTCTTCTGGTAAATTTTCAGAATACGTTGGCTTGGCATATTTTATTTTTGGTCTCAAAGGAAAGGAGATTTCTTTGGAAAAAAAGAATATGAAATCCACTGCTTGCACATGAGTAATATGTACGAACAGTGTTTTCATTTCACCTTCCTCCTTTTAGCATTCACACATGCCAAAGGGAGATGTTTGGCGTAGTGTGGGGAGATAGACAATGTCCTCGCGTTACTCATTAGCAGGAGGAAGACTTGTAATCCACTCTGCCCCAGTGATTCAGCACTGATTGCTTCACGGTTTTCAGTGCTGTATTGACTCTGCTTTGGTAACAGGGAGTTCACATCATTAATTCATTATATTTCTGTGCTCTTTTATAGCAGCCTTTTATGCCTGGCCCTCTCAAAGCAAATTCAACTTATCTGTACCATGGAAGTACTTATGACTGTTAAAGCATCCTATAGGCATTTCTGAAGTGGCCATTACAGCTCAGCATCCCTCTGCAAGCATTCATTTGGGAAAGGGCCTTTTATGCATTTTCCCCCCTCTTCCCACAGAGACTCAGCAAAATGTAACTCTTTTTCTGTTTTCAGGTCAAGTTGTGCCCCATTTCTTGCTGTCAGGCACATGGCTAAAAGCATTTTTCCTGTAAAAAGGGAAGGAAAAAAGTAATTGCAACACTCTAAGTTTGCAGAGACTTTTCAAAAGCTCAGGTAGGTTGTTCCTAGTGAGTTGTTTTTCTCTTGCTACAGAAATGCCAGGGCTCATATGTGGCAGGCAGAGTCTGTCATGTTACATCTGCTCATGTTTACATCAAGCGAAACCCTTTTCTGGACCTATCTGCTGCACCTCTACAGCCACTGACATCATCCCATCTATACATCTAACCTAAACTTCCTTACAGAAGATATAAGTCAGACTGATCTGCTTCTACTTTTTAACTCCTAACAAATGAGATTATGGTACACAAGGAATTAAGTGTCTAAGACAATACCACCACCAAGCCACAATATTCCCCCCACCTCTAAAAAATCAAAACCCTTCTCTAATACCCACAGTGGGAGTCTCATAATTGCAAGAAAAGCCATGAATACATCCAAATTTACACTATATGTTCACAACCCCAAGTTCAGCCTCCACAGACTGCAGCAAGCAGGCAGCAGTTTTTACCAGGACAGATGTGTTAAGCCCTGCCCAAGTAGCACATGTCATTACTGACCATATGCAGAGGTTAGCACCATTTTAATTAAGTTTGCACAGAGGGATGAAAGGAGGGGCTGGGTCTATGACACCAGCACATCAGCACATTTGACAAGTGTCATGGCGCACCTCTGGAAGGGGAAAGGAGCCCAGCTGCCCCTTCTCCAGCACTACAGCTGCGTAGCCAGCTGTGCAAGTCAATGATGTCATAGCTTTCCAGAGATGTCCTGGAAGTCAGGACTTCCATTGCAGGAAGAAAATAGAGATTTAATACTACTACTGAAGCTAGTACTAGTATTTAGTACTTTCTGGAGAAGGCATCTGGAGACAGTTTATTTAGCAACATCCTTTGAAGGCACGGGAGTGGAACTGAAGGCATTGGACTGGGTCCAGAATTATTTCCTTTCACAGAATCACAGGATGGTTTGGCATGAAAGGGACCTTAAAGCTCCTCCAGTTCCAGCCCCCTGCCATGGGCAGGGACACCTTCCACTAGATCAGGTTGCCCCAAGCCATAGCCAACCTGGCTTTCTTTGCATTTCTTTTATTTGGGATCAACCACTGACAGCTGATGGATATCATCTTTGCTGAGAGCATCTGTGGAGCTTGAGGACCCAGAAGGCAGAACAAGCTACTGTTCTGGGATGGGTCAGCATTCTGTACCCTAAGCCCCTTTGCTGGGAACAGGAACTATGGTATATGACAACAAGAACTGTACACTAGTGACATGTCTTAACCATCCTAGTAGCTTGCTCTGGAATAAATGAATATTCTGGCTTTGAGACAACATGTTCAGCCTTAGCAAATCCCAGGCATCTTGTACTTTGTGATTTGGGACAATAAAGCCGAATTAGCTGAAAAGCTTGAAATTGGATTTCTGTGGAAGTCACAGTTCGAACCAAGGGTTTCCAGGCTTGAAAGATCAATTTTGCTACTTCAGTGCAGCTGAGACAGGGTTCCCCAGCTGTGAAGAGGGAGATAAGGAAAACACAGAAGTTAAGTATCTTGAGTATCATACATGTTTCATTACACAGACTGGGTCTTCCCTTCCCACTGAGTTCCTTACTTTTTCAGATGGTCTCATGGTATTTCCAATCTTTTCCTCATTTTGAGTCCTGATTTTTCAAACCCCTCTCCACCATTCAAAAGGTCTGAACTCCCTGCTGAGGATTCACATCCATAATTGCTGTGAATATTCTTAGGATCATGGGTGTTAATGCTCACCAAAAATTTGCCTCTACACTGCAGTGGTGCCAGCCCTTAAAGCCCCTCCACTGATGGAAAATATCTACACAAAGTATCTAGGATCTCGAAATTTGGTTTCAACAGGGGCACTTGTTTATTCACTTCCTATCTTCCACCTCCATCAGTTGCACATGGGATATATACTAAGGATATATTCTAACCAGGCAAAGTTAGAAAAAAATAATTCATAGAATCATAGAATAGTTAGAGTTGGAAGGGACCTTAAGATCATCCAGTTCCAAACCCCCTACCATGGGCAGGGACACCTCACACTAAACCATGCCACCCAAGGCTCTGCCCAATCTGGCCTTGAACACCACCAGGGATAGAGCATTCACAACTTCCTTGAGCAACCCATTCCAGTGCCTCACCACCCTTACAGTAAGGAACTTCTTCCTTATATCCAATTTAAACTTTCCCTGCTGAAGTTTGAACCCGTTACCCATTGTCCTATCACTACAGTCCCTCATGAAGAGTCCCTCACCAGCATCCCGATAGCCCCCTTCAGATTACTGGAAGGCTGCCCTGAGGTCTCCGCACAGCCTTCTCTTCTCCAGGCTGAACAGACCCAACTTTCTCAGCCTATCTCCATACGGGAGGTGCTCCAGCCCACTGACCATCCTCGTGGCCCTCCTCTGGACTTGTTCCAACAGTTCCATGTCCTTCTTATGTTGAGGACACCAGAACAGACACACCTCCAAGTGAGGTCTCGTGAGAGCAGAGTAGAGGGGCAGGATCACCTCCTTCAACCTGCTTGTTAAGCTCCTTTTGATGCAGCCCGGGATACGGTTGGCACTGCAGCCAGTTCATGTTCATTTTCTCATTGACCAACACCCCCAAGGCCTTCTCCCCAGGGCTGCCTTGGATCTCTTCTCTGCCCAACCTGTGGCTGTGCCTGGGACTGCTCTGACCCAGCTGTAGGATCTTCACTTGCCATGGTTAAACTTCATCAGGTTGGCATCTGCCCACCTCACAAGTGTGTCAAGGTCCCTCTGGATGCCATTCCTTTCCTCCAGCGTATCAACTGAACCACACAGCTTGGTGTCATCAACAAACTTGATGAGGACGCACTCAATCCCACTGTCTATGTCACCACAAAGATGTTGAACAAGATCGGTCTCAACACCGATCCCTGAGGGACACCACTCATTACTGGTCTCCAGCTGGGCATCGAGCCACTGACCACAACTCTTTGCGTGTGGCCATCCAGCCAGTTCTTTATCCACCGAGTGGTCCACCTATCAAATTGGTGTCTCTCCAATTTAGAGACACGGCTGTCGTGTGGGACAGTGTCAAACACTTTGCACAAATCCAGATAGACAACATCAGCTGCTCTGCCCCTGTCCATCAGTTCCGTAGCGCCATGATAGAAGGCCACCACATTGGTCAGGCAGGATTTCCCCTTAGTGAAGCCATGCTGGCTGTCACCAACCACCTTTTGTTTTTCATGTGCCTCAGCATGCCTTCCAGGAGAACCTGCTCCAAGATTTTGCCAGGCACAGAGGTGAGGCTGACTGCTCTGTAGTTCCCTGGTTCATCCATTTTCCCCTTCTTGAAAATGGGGGTTATATTTCCCTTTTTCCAGTCATCGGGAACTTCACCTGACTGCCATGATTTTTCAACTATGATGGACAGTGGCTTAGCAACTTCATTTGCAGCTCCTTCAGGACCCGCGGATGGATTTCATCAGGTCCCATGGACTGGTATACATTCAGGTTCTTAAGACGGTCTTGAACCAGATCCTCTCCTACAGTGGGCCCAGGGTCTTCATTCTCACAGTCCTTGCATCTGCCTTCCAAGACATGGGTGGTATATGGTCAGGGCATTTGCCAGTGAAGGCTGAGGCAAAGATGTCATTAAGAACCTCAGCCTTCTCCAAATCCAGCGTAGAATCCATCCAGTTTACGTTGTCAAATGGAAAGTTAAGAAACCCCAAGAACCAACTCACAACAGAAGAGCTATATTTTCTTGCAAAGTCATGAAACACAAAGGTTGCTATTTTCCCATCTTTTGACACTGATGCACACAGTCAGTTCAAGATTTCTTTTGGGGCTGTTGCTTGGTCCAATAGTTAAAGACAAGTTATAGCATAGTTTTTCAGGATAGAATAAGGTTTTGGAATATCACTCCAAATTTGGCTGCTTCCTATTATGTATACTCCTCAATGGAAGCAATCACTAAATGCAAATAAAGAGAGCACCCACAGGGATTTTATGATTACCCTGGCAGTTTCCAAGTGCATCTAAAAGGTCTCCTTCCCTTGCTTATTTATGAGATGTCCGTATGTAGTCACTTTGCATTTAGCTCTCTGACATCTTTAAGAGATATTGTAGGGAACCTTTAAGCTCCTCAAAGAGGTCTGCTCTCAAAGTGGAGTATGGAAGGGCTGGTTCAATCTCATTGACATTTCCTCCACTGAGTCTGTTGAGAGACCACAGCCAAGACACTGCAATGTTTTGCTGGCTGCACACGTCAAAAGTTTATAGTTTTTCCCATTGTAGTCAGCAGGACTTGAAAATGAACTTTCTTCAAAGCTTTGCGTAACTTTTGGCTTCCATGATGTGCAAAACAACTCCTTTATGTGCATTCCTGCTGGTCTTACAAGCTGAGATGTATTTTGGCAGAGAGCTCTTTACCTTCTCCATGGATAGATATCTTTGCAGCCACCATGCCCGTATTTCCTTCTTGGTTAAACATAAGGCGCAAACCATGACATTGGCATTGCTCATCTGCCTCCCTTCAAACTGGACAGGATTCTCCAAGTGTCCATGCCTCTTCACCCAAGCTGCTGACTTATTGAGGTCATTAAATATGAGGATGCTCCTGCTCATTTGTCCTACTCCTCAACACTTTTCCTACTAGGGTTGGCTGAGTTTGTCACGCACCATGGATAAGCAAGCCCCAAAGAGGGGTCACAAAAGGAAAAGGGAGACTGCTGGATCTCAGCTTGAGCATCATCCTGCTGAGCAGGCAACTGTTCACAGAAAGACACCTACGTTTAGGTGGTTTAGGACAAAAGTAAGCCTATTCTGAATGAATATGGCCAATTTACAGTAATCTGTGGTGTTATTATGAGAACGCTTGACTTTCAAGCCAGTCTCCAAATCTTGCTTTTCTCCCAGTGGGCTAAGCAGAGTCAATACAAAGCTTTAAATATAGCCATTGATACAGGCTCTTTTGTTCCAAGTATTACCTCAATCAAGAGGAATTTGGTGCAGTTATCTCATCTGGTAGATATTGAACCCCCAGCTGACTGCACTGTTCAGCTATCCGGTATGAAGACCAGTCAAAGTTTCAGCAAGCAAAACAGAATTGATTTGCTACGGACTGCTTTTCATGGGCATATACAATCTCAATAACAGAAATAACAGACATAGTTTCTTTGCTGAAAATAAGCATTCAGAAATGGTCATTTCAAGCACAAGATACAGACAGTATAAAATCAGTATCAAGTTTCACTGCAGCATTCCTGGAAGAACTTACATCCGTTTCCATGTCTTGCAGTAAGAGCTGATAGTATAAATCTGTCCATTGAGTGGCCAGAGTAAACATTCATTTCAAAACAGTTGCTAAAATTACTGTAAAGCTGTAAAGACTGACAAGTGGAGGCTGAGATCCTCTAGCTAAGAGCATGCAAAATTCCCTTAGCTCCACAAGGAAGGAATATCTTCAGGGCAGAAGAGTGCTTTGGCTGATAAACTCAGGTTTTTCTGACACCAGCATGGGACTGCTTAGCATCAATTATGGCAGTGACTGCAGAGCCCTTCAGGTCACATTCTCACATGGTGAATATGGAGAACTGAGCTGGAGCTCACGACGGTGCCTAATTGTCAAGCAAAAGTAGCCCTTGGTAGAAAATAATTAAGCAATATGCCACAGTTATACAGGTGTAACAAGACAGCAAAGAAAGGAGTCATCAGAGAGTCTGGGTAAGGAGAGGGAAAGCAGGAACTAGAGCCAAGCTAAGCTGACTAGATTAGTAAAGCCTACACTAGGTAAAAGCCCCAGGGTGGCTGCAGACATGAGACATCCCAGTGTGCACAGAAGCACCAGTGTCCTGAAGGCAGCTTTCCCTCCTCCAGTACGTCTTTACTCCTCTTCAAGCTGATATACCAGATACCATCATATGCCTCATTTGTGGCAAACCTCATCTCCCTCATAGCCTCCTGCTTCCTTAAAGATCCACAAACCCAAGCTACATGCACAAAGTAAGCAAGATCTAAACCCTCCTACACCAAGGTAGCAGAAGAAACCAGCAAGATGCTGTCTTCGTCTTGACTATAAATCCAAACCAGCACAGCTTAAAATTATGGCTACCAGAGCAACCTTCAGAAGCATAGACAGGATGCATTTACTTCAGCAGCAGTAATGGTTGTCTGCACTTCACTGAATTTACAGTTGGAAATTCACTGATTGTTCTCAATATCCACTTAATGTTGATTCATGCAAAACACCAGTCACCCTGGCTCCTACTGAAGCACTTCAGCTTATGTTTGCTTGGAGTACCTGAAGAGAACCTTGATAACTATACGTACGTATGACTACAGAATACCTAGAAGTTTTTAAGGGCCTGTGCTGATTGTTTGACAAAATGATGCCCTATATACATGAATACAGCAGTTAAATATTTGCTGTAATTACATCTTTATCAGGATTATCTTTTCACCACCATGAAGAGGGGCATTTGAAATAAGAGCTTGTTTTTATCAAGCCACAATTTGGGCAATAATCTCTTGTCATACACAAAATGAGACAAAATCTTCTCTCATTCACTCTGGGAATGACAGATCCTGACTAACTCCATCAACTAGAGCACCATGACTTTGGATTCATACTGGCCAAACTGTGAACAGATTTGGGCCTCACACACTATGGGAGATTGCCTGCTCATTATATGCTTTAGCAAAAGCAGCTTTTGAGTTCAGCATGGATGCCAAATTAATTATTCCAAGCACAGGAGAGGGATATTTTCTATGAATATCTGGACGAGTTGCACACTGTTCTGCATTTTACTATACATTATAGAAAGAATTGCAGAATTAATAGTACCTTTCATTTTGAGATACTTCATGGATATGAATTAGGGAAGTTTCCCACAAAGTTACTACTTGTACATATAAACAGAATAATACTGAGCTCTGAAACATCATTTATCTTTTAAAATACAAATCTAAAGCTGAACACTGTCCTGCCTGTTCCCACAGGCATTGTAGTTGAGGTCTGGAGTTTGTTTTACTTCATCAGCTATTGCAAAATCAACATTTCATTTTCATGCACTGTAGGAAGCCAAGCTTGATACAACTGCTGCTCCAGCTATCACTTAAAAGTACTTTTGCCTTAGCACTACCAGAAAAAAAACACATTAGATCTTTGCTGGAACAGCAAAGCAGAATTAACTTAGCAATCGACATCTTTGTTACCCAAGTTTAAATTGCACTGGAGGAAAACACTGTGCCTCAGGGGAGGGAAACTTTTGGGAGAAAAAACTGTTCCGTTTCTTTCATTATCTTTTGGAGACGAGGAGGGCATGCCAGGATGTGGGGTGTCCCTGAATCACAACTGTGCCCACGAACATAAGGTACTGCTGTCCAGCAGGAAGTGTATCATGCAGCCTGGGCAAAATACAATATTGATTTCACCTGCAGCACTGAATCAAGTCCGTAGTAGAGCAATGTGTCTGCAGAACACAAGTGGAACTAATTCACTGCTGTCTATCCCACGACTGGATTCGGACAAGAGCCCCATGCTCTAGTCATCTAGGCAGCAGGACAACCACAACCAAGGAGAGACGCTCTTCTTGCTGCCAACCCTCACCCCCAATGCCCGTGTTTGAGGAAGAGGAATTTCACCAAAGACCACTTTTTTGCTGAATTCCCCAGAACCCTTGGCCAGGAGGTGCTGCAGGTGTTGGGTGCTGAGCCGAGCAAGGCAAGACACATCTCACAGTTTGTTTGCGAGGAGCAGCCGAGTTGTTTCTGCAGAGAAAAAAACGCAGACAACGACACGTTTCAGAACCACTCAGCCGGAGGCAGTGAATCCAGCACGACTGTGTGCAGTAGCTGGAAGAGCCACCAGCATGTGCGGACTGGATAACGCTACGAGCAGGGACAGTTGTCCCACGACAGACATACAGCCTGCAAGAAGGGAACACTGCGCCCCTGGCAGCTCTCAGTGAGGAACCAGCGCCTTTTGCTGCTGAGACCAGCTGCATTTGAGGCTGACTGACAGAAAGCCAACTGTGCACTGGGCTACACCCCCCGGCAGTGAGCAGCAGGTCACGGGAGGGAATTCTTCCCCTCTGCTGTGCTCTGGGGAGCCCCCCCCTGCAGTGCTGATCCAGCTCTGGGACAGCAGCACAGAGGGACGTGGAGCTGCTGGAGCGAGGCCAGAGGAGGCCATGGAGCTGCTGCGAGGGCTGGAGCAGCTCTGCTCTGGAGCCAGGCTGAGAGAGCTGGGCTGGGGCAGCCTGCACAAGAGAAGGCTCCTGAAGGGGAGACCTCAGAGCAGCTCCAGTGCCTGAAGGGGCTGCAGGAAACCTGGAGAGGGGCTTTGGACACGGGATGGAGGGACAGGACAGGGGAATGGCTTTAACTGCCAGAGGGGAGACTGAGATGAGCTCTTGGGCAGAAGCTCTTCCCTGTGAGGGTGCTGAGGCGCTGTCAGGGGGTGCCCAGAGAAGCTGTGGCTGCCCCATCCCTGGCAGTGCTCAAGGTCAGGCTGCACACAGGAGCTTGGAGCAACTGCTCCAGTGGAAGGTGTCCCTTCCCATGGCAGGGGTTGGAACTGGATGAGCTTTAATGTCCCTTCCAACCCAAACCAGTCTGCAGTTCTATGGTAAGCAGGGACCGATGCCTGCAGAAGCTTTTATTTACAACAGGTTATGTGTGTCACCTATCCTTACACACACATTATTAGACGTCATGGTGAATTAAACATAATTTTGCAACTTAATAATTCAGGTAGGCACTTATTAAGACCTGAATAACACCTTAAAGAAAGATTTAAAAAATAATGTGAATTGATATAACCTTTGACCTTCCCAACTCCTGCTTCTTACTTCTTTACATATATCTCCTGATTAATACTTACAGCTCACCAAGAAAGTCTGATAGACATACTACCATAATACTGACTTCTATAAAATAGAGGAAACTGTGGAAAAATACAGCAGATCTGAATACAAGGGCATGAAGGGCCAAAAAGACTGACCGTTTCCAACAGCTACATCTAATTACAGCAATGATGAACAACTACTTTGTGGAATGTGCCTAGCGAGTCTTGCAATGCATATAAATCCATCAGCAAAAGCCATTATTATTTTCAGACTGCTTGCGAGTGCTGCCACTCAGGTATCTGTGACATTGTGCTGGACAGCGGCATCTGGCAGGGAAGAAGAGCCAAAGGCAGAAGAAAAACTGCTCTGACAATGCCTGGGGACATATCTGCAAATGCAAGACACTGAGAATAAACAAATATTTGTTGTTTGAGCAGCAATAGTCAGCCAAGTGGACACCTTAACCAGATAAAAATTATGTTATGTGGAAGTAATATCCTAGTTGCATCCCTGACAGCTGACACAGGAACCCCGCGTAAATCGTAGCTTACAAGCAGAAGTCTTGACACCAACGCTACCAGAAGTTTTCGCTTTCCTTGAGCTTAGATGGATACAAAAACTCATCTGAAGCTGTGGGGATTGACTTAAAATGGAAGAACTTCTGCCTAAGAGCTCACCTCAGTCTCCCCTCTGGCAGTTGAAGCCATTCCCCTGTCCTGTCCCTCCATCCCTTGTCCAAAGCCCCTCTCCAGGTTTCCTGCAGCCCCTTCAGGCACTGGAGCTGCTCTGAGGTCTCCCCTTCAGGAGCCTTCTCTTGTGCAGGCTGCCCCAGCCCAGCTCTCTCAGCCTGGCTCCAGAGCAGAGCTGCTCCAGCCCTCGCAGCAGCTCCATGGCCTCCTCCGGCCTCGCTCCAGCAGCTCCACGTCCCTCTCGTGCTGTTGTCCCAGAGCTGGATCAGGACTCCAGGTTTGCCCTGGTTCTCTCTCTGTGTTTTTTCTCTTATAGCTCAGTACCATTTTCTGGCCAGACTTTGCATTTGGATTGAGATAATTCTGCTGTTTTAATGCTACAGTGTTCAGATACTGGTCCAAATACTCAGGGAGAGGATGATAAACAGCTTTACAGAGAGCCTGGAGTAAGTACATTTAACAAAGTATAAGCAAGAACAAAACCAATCACCCTTAGAACACCAATGCAGTCCTGAAACTGGGAATTTGTTGCAGCAGTGGAGGGATCTGCTGTATTTGCAAGGAAAAGCAGCTCCTCAGCTTTCTTTCTGCAACCAGAGAATGAAAAGCTACCCAGGCAAATCTCAGATTTTCTAAAAAACAAGAATTCTGATTAGTTTCTTAAGGAGAGAGGAGAGGAAGAGGAAGACAAAAAGCAAAAGTCCCCAGATCTTCTTGAATTATTCCAGTGTGATCAAGTTCTAGTCCTGCATCCTCTGAAGGTCACCTTTCTCAGAGAGGACACCTTGGTTGCTACCAATCATTGAGTCCAGGCTCAATGGATACATAGGCTGGGGGAAACACTTCTAGAATTTAGTATCTTGATCTGCATTCAACATCAGCTTCTCAGTGAAATCCTGTTCAGTTTCTCTTCAGGAACTCTCAGGCATTTTCTGTTTAAAGTCCAAACCCAGACATTCAGTCAAAAAGTAGCCACAGGCAACTAAGGATATGAAACTGAACTTGCCATTCTGTTCAGATATGAGATCTGGGGTGTGAGGAGAGCAGCAGTGCTGTAAGGCTGCATTCTCAGGGGTGCGGATTTTACAGGCATCAGCCGCGCATCAGCTGCGTCAAGTGTTTGGCAGCCTGGTGCCTACAGCTGTTCCTCGGTGCTGTTTTTGGTGCTGGCAGCTGGGCTGAGCCATCCCAAATGGATCCTGTGTGAGTAACGGGGATGGCTCCTATGTATGCTTGGGGCTGCTGGGTCCTGCTTGGCCAGGGGTACATAAGCATTCACTCCCCTCAAGCCCTGTGTCTGCACTCGCTGAGAACACACTTGTAAATGAAAAAGACATCTGCACCGGTTTAAACCTTCAGATACAACAAGTGCTTGCTATAAAAGGTTTATTCACACTCATCTGCTTTACAATACTGATTTTCCATACCAATGACTAGCAGCAGCCCTGCTGAGGATTGATGGCTGATCATGGACGACAAAGAGTTGCTGTGATTCCTTGCAAGGCCCCATCCACAGCATTTTAATTACTCATTTCCAATTTGTAAGTCCCCATTTCAGCACAACATCTCCAGGCAACTGCAACTCTCCATTGGGGCTACACAGGTTTGTAGTAGGGGGTGTTTTTTCGGTGCCTACATAAAAACATCAGCATGGCCTCCTGCAACTTAACACTTTAATATCACAACTGGTTAAGTTTTGGCTTGTTCTGTTACACAAGCGGACAGCTTTTGGGTAAAAGTGATCTAACCTTTTCAAAAGTTGTATTTCGGGCAGTGATTTGTAACTATGGAAAATGCTGAGGTGGAGACTTGGCGGATCTCTCATGCTTGCAAGGCAGGTGCAGCACCACCTTCCCTTGGTGACGTGCTTTGCATGTCCCACCAGATCACAAGACATAACACTGAGTACAAAACTCTTCCCTGAAAGCTTTATGCCTAAGACCCAACTCATTTTAATTGTAAGAAGAAAAATCTGCCTTCCAAAGAGGAGTCCTTGTTTATCCTGATTTGGAATATTCATCAAAACCTCAGTTTGGGAAGAACAGTGGATGTAGGGAACAGATGAGGTGATTTTGCTATTGATGATCATCTATCATAAAAATATGTGATACCTCTCTCCAGTCCTGAATGTAGCGCAGGGAGGGAGAGCTGGCAACCACACAGTGCTTGCTCTCCTCCTTCATTCTGCTGATGAATTACATTAAACAGAAGTTAGCAATAAACTCCGCATGTCCTGAAGTTTTTTTGTGTGTAACCCTTTGCTGCAGTCACTAAAGGAACATGATGTGATAAATGTAACAATAAAATGGATGGCTCACACCAAAAGAAATGATGAGCAGATTGTATTTCTATTTACAAATCAACAGTAGCCATTTCCCCCCCCCCCCATCACCATCTGAGATAACGTGTTAACAAAAACATGCATTTCTTGAGTAGCTTTCTTCATTTTATGGTTATTATTGGCACTGCCAACATCACTGAAGCCCAGCTTCACCCACTGTGCAATACGGATAAACCAGTGGTGTTGCATACAAAGTGGTCTCAGCATCTGCCCCTGGAAGAGATGACTGAAGCCTCAAAGTACTGCATCTCCTGGGAGCTAATCCAGGCTTTGCTCCCTTGCCTGGGAGTGTATACATCCAGTGGACCTCTACAGTGTCTTTGTCAAGAATCACCTACACTTTCTTAGCCATTTACTGTCACACAGACCTGCCTTTTGATAAATTGCTTGTATGGAAGTGCCTTATCCTTCATCCTCAGTGAAAAAGTCCTGGTAACTTTGGCCACACTTGCTAAGCTTACACTTGTAAATGAATGAAGACATCTGCAAGGGTTTAATCTTCAAATGGTGGAGATGGTGACCAAGTGACCAAGAGAGCATAGTGCAGCAGGTCTGGCTACATGCTACAGTAGAGCTTCCAAAAAGACAAGCAAAACCCACTAAAGGATTTGTTTCCCTTTGAAGGAAAGATACCTACTCCTTGATACCCAGAACTGAAAGTCGGCAGGAAAAAAAAAAAAAAAAGAAAAAAAAAGAGGATTTAATCATCAATACAACCCCAAAAAGATTGATTTCTTCTGAGATGAGATATGCCTCTGGTGAGCTACAGGTATGCAAAAAAGGAAGCCTCAAGATCTCCCGAGTCAGCAGCATTTTGCAGAGTATAGGAGGGAGCTTTTCTCCAATGTCACACACAGCCCAGGGATGCCTTTATGCTGGAGTCACCAAGCCAGCAGCTGCCAGCTCAGCCAGAGGGAAGGCTCAGTTAGTAGCATGAAAGCAAGTTTGGAGAAGAAAACATTTCCTTTCTTTCTACTAACCCAGGTGTACCCACAGCTTTGGCAGGAATGACCCAGAAACCAGATGTAACACTTGCCCCCCTCTGCACCCAAATCTGAGCAGGAGGATCAATAACCACACCAGTCTCACTGCTCTCCATCACAGATAAGATCTGAGATATCAAGACATCGTGGTTTAAGCCACTATAACTCACTCAGTTCACTCACTCACTCCTCCCTCTTTCTTACCCTCAGCTCCCAGGAGCATGGGGAGGAGAATTGAAAGAGTGCAACTCCCACAGTTTGAGAGAAGAGCAGTTCAGTAACTAAGGTATAACACAAACCACTGCTGCTACCACCAGTAATAATACTGACAAAGGAAATACAAAGAAATACAATGAAAGCGAATACAACTGCTCACCACCGATACCCAGCCCAACCAAGCAGTGAAACCCGCACCTTTCCAGGTCTCCGACCTCCATTTTTACATCCTGGACATGACGTGCTGTGGTATGGAATACCTCTTTGGTCAGTTTGGGTCAGGTGTCCTGTCTCTGCTTCTTCCTGGCTTCCCCTCCTCCCTAGCAGAGCATGAGGCTCAGACAGACCTTGGTCAGACTAAACATTCTAAGCAGTAACTGAAAACATCGGTGTTATCAGCGCTGCTTCGAGCCCGAAAGTCAAAAACGCAGTGCTGCACCAGCAACCAAGAAGGAGAAAAACGGCTGCTACTGCTGAACCCAGGACAGAAGAGAAAGATATGGAGAAAGAGATGGGATTCCTTCAAAGGGCTGGTTTCCGGCCTTGTACATCCACTCTGTACCTCAGTTTGCTGGTATCTATAGAACCTTCAATGATAGTCAAAGGCAGCCAGGGTGCTGTATGAAGTCTCTTGATTCCTACTGCACTTTAAATCTGCTGATTCCACCAGTTAAATTTCCATAACACAATGTGCCCTGTTTGCACTATTACTGGCAATTCAAGAATGTAGAATCATACAGTGGTTTGAGTTTGAAGGTGTTGTGGTTTTAAACCAGGACTGAAAGGATCATTAAAGCTCATTCAGTTTCAGCCCCCTGCCACAGGCAGGGACACCTTCCTCTAGAACAGGATGCTCCAAGCCCCTTTCAACCTGGCTTTGAACACTGCCAGGGATGGGTCAGCCACAGTATCTTTTCTCTGTGCACCTTGTGCTGGTGCCTCACCATCTTCACAGGGAAGAACTTCTTCCTTATGTCCAATCTAAACCCACTGTCATTCAGTTTAAAACCATTGCCCCTTGTCATGCTACTACAGACCTTGGTAAAATGTCTTTCTCCGTATTTCTTACAAGACCCCTTTAAGTATTGAAAGGCTGCAATAAGTCTACTTGCAGCCCTCCACCCTGCACTGTAGAAGTGACTTTGCAAATACTTTATTGATAAATAAGCAATCTCATTAACACCAGGATCACAGGAATGGACAACAGCTGCAATTTAGTTTAAAAGCCTGCTTTGTCTGCTATAATGTTCTCAAATACACTATCTCCCAGTCACTTGGTATCTTTTGTTTTCCTGTCCCGAGGAGCTGGATTTGCCTTGTTCTTCAATCATCAATCAACAGTGAACTGGGGGGGGGAGGGGCACCACCCCACCCCCATTTGCTAATAGAGTAAGATAAAGAGGACATCAGATGATACAGACACCATTGACTACCTGCTTATAAAACATTTACAACACCCCTCTTTTCTTTTTACTGCAAAAGGAATCACAGCTTGTGGACTGAAAAACAGCTCCACTGAATATTCGCCAGTACCAAAGGGAGATGACATCCCAAAGCTTCTGGGATGCTTTTTGCAGAGGTTACCTGTTTCTTAAAACCCAGACCAGCAACAGTCACTTCACTCAATAGTCCTTTGGAAGAAAAGCAGCAGCAGCAGCCTTCAAATGAGTCACACACACAAAAATCTACTGTTATGAATCAAAACAGGAAGAGCAGCAGCACAATGCATGGCAGAGGGAATAGCTGAAACGCAAACAAGGGGATAGGGCAGTTAGAATTTACTCCTGAGCTTTTGCTTTTTGGTGCCAAACAGTCCAGAGGCATATTTTCACTGATGGAAAACCTCAGTGGCTCATTGACAGTGTATGTTCTGCCCATTACTTTTCCCTTCTTCCTTTACCCCCCCTATTTTTCCATCACATACATGTGCACTATCTTCCACCAATATTGGTAAATGGAGGATGAAAAATACCGAGACACAGCTCAAGGAGGAGAGTCCACCATGCATTGGAGCAAACAGCGGTTCAGTGGGACTCATGGCTAAATGACAACTTTTGTAGAGGTCCTGGGGCTGTCAAAGTTGCAGGTTTTTGAACAGGATTTTTAATTTCTGATACGGACTGTGAGAACCAAATCCCTGCTTCATTGATCTCCCTGTGTTTCAACTGCAAGCTATTACTTGCCATGCAGAAACTGTTGACAAACTAAGCAGAATACCATGGAAAGATTACTAGAAACATGTGCTGGAAATTCTGTCTTTGAAAAGTGCAAGTTATTTTTCCTCTACTATTAAAAAATTTGTAGTATAGGATGAGATGACCTTTCTCCACTTAAAAGCCGCCACAAATGCAGTAGGTGGTGTACAATGGCCTATATAGAGTATATACAGGAGGAATTTGCTTCTCTGCATCAGAGCAATTGAATCATTTTTCTTGTCCCATCACAGCCATATGGTACCATTACAGAAGTCATCAGTTATAGTTAACCTACAGCCGCACTACAAGCGTGAGATGCTGTACAAGACTCCTTAAGCACATTCAGTTCTCCAAATTGTAACATACAAAATGCATTATTACTCTGACTGATGGGGAGACCATGGTGCTGAAAGGGTAAGCATCTTGCCCCAGTCATGCCAAGGTCCAATTGCACAGGTAACGGACAGCTGGTGTCACCCCTCAGCGATCCACTACCTCTTTGCTGCCCACCTCTCTGAAGAGGAGATAACCTCACTGTGCTCAGGAGCATCCTCCTACCTACTGAGGGATTTTTCTTTAACCATGGATCTACACCATGGGTCATTGCCATTTGCCTTGAAGTTTCCTCACCCCTGCCACAGTACTGCAGATTTCCTGGGGGAGGAGGAGATTATTAGCTGCCACGCAGCAAATAAAATGCTGAAGTACAGTCTTTTTCCACAAGCTGTCTAGACTTTGCCAGGCTGATAGCTGCAATCCTTCTCCAGACCATGGTCTTTTAATGAACCTGAGTGCCCAAAGAAGCTGTGGCTGCCCCATCCCTGGCAGTGTTCAAGGCCACATTGGACCTGTTGCCTTAAGCAACCCGTTCTACTGGAAGATGTCGCTGCCCATGGCAGTGGGGATTAACTAGGTGATTTTTAGGACTCTTCACACCTTAACCACTTTATGATTCTATGATCTATATCCATAAGTCACTGCATAGCATGCCATGCATCAAACTGAAGTACCCTGCGTATATAAACCTAGCAGACTATTTATTGTAATGACATGGTGTGAAGATTTAGGGATGACTAGCAATATTTCCCCAGCATATTTGGTTACTTACAACAGCCAGAGATGTGGCATGCTGGATCTTCTGCCTCTACATCAATCCTAACTGTTCCACTGCCTGCTCATCTTATTGCCAAAATCACCGGCACACTCCTGCTGCTGCATATGCTTGGACAGAACTGTGCGTCTTTGCTACGTATCCTGCTTACATGAAAGGAACCTGCTGACTGCAGCTTCTGAACAGTACCACAATGCAAATATTAATTAGGAGAATGTAATTACAGCAGTACCATGCACACGGCAAAGTGACTCCCTGAACTGAAAAGCTTACAGACACAATCTGTCAGTGCCACTTCACATAGTGAAAATTCTTAGTTCATTAGAAATATCCCCCTCTTAGGAGCAACAAGTGCCTGCACTCCCAGGAAGGGTCCCAAAACAGGCATCTGGAGGGCCAACAGTATAAATGCCTGCTCAAGAGGGGAGATGAGGAACGATGGAGCTGACCTTTTTTCTTGTTGTACTCATCTTCAGTTGCATTGGAGGAGTCCGAATGATAGTCCCGAAGCTCCTGTTCATACATCTCCAAAAAATTGTCATCTGCCTTTCCTTTCTTGGACTTGTCACCTTTCTTCTTCTTCTTTTCTTTGTGTTTTTTGCCTTTTTTCTTCTTTTTCTTCCTGTGCTCATAGTCATCCTCATCCTCACTGCTGTACTCCCTTCTCTTGGTCTTTTTCTTTTTCTTTACTTTCACTTCCTCATCGACCTCTGAGTCCTCAGACTTTGATTTTTTTTTCCCTTTTTTCTCCTGGATTTCATCTTTCCCGTTTTCCTCAGCTGCTCCTTCCACCACCTGTTCTTCCTCTTCCTCCCGCTCCTCCTCTTCTACTTCGTTCTTTTTGGTCTTTTCTTTCATGTCATTATTTTTCACCTTTACATTTTAAAAAAACATTCCAATTGCCTTAACCTCAGTTCTGCCACATGGCTCCTTTATGAATCACTGATGTCCTTTAGTTCTCCTCTACATACTAACAACTGGGCTGTCCTTTTTTCATAGAGTCCTTCTTCTCCACCAGCTTAGGTGTGTCCTGGAGTCCTTTGTCCTTCACAGCCCAAAGGTACCAACAGCTCACCTCTTTCTGACTCTTGCTGCCTCCCTTCACCTCCCTGAGTGAGGCACCTTCCTCTCTCTTTTGTCGCTCCTGGCCTTTGTTTTTTCTCTTTTTCTTTATTATTATTTATTCATTGGTCTGTGCTGAGAACTCCCTCTTTTTATCAGAGCTGCCTCAGCCTCTGCTCAGGGTCAGTTGCCAGTCAGGGTCTACGGTATCAGGATGTGCCAATCAAGGTTGTAGCTCCCTGGGAAACCAGTCAGATGAGGACACATGGCCAAGTCACTTCTTATCCTTCACATGGGCTCAGAATGGGTCAAAAGAGAGGCGTTTCTCCTCCTCATAATATGTTGCAGCTTCAAAAACCTCATGAAAAATTACTTAGCGCTCCCCAGTCGTGTGGTTATAAGACAGATGGGCAGGTGAAAAAGGAGACCCATCAAGCAACTATATCACACTGGTCTGTATTTCCTCTCCATTATTGATGGTGTCAGGATCACCTTACTGATAAAAAAAGGTCTCAACTTTACATGGAGTTCTTTTCTCTTGAGCAGTCAGACCAATGACCAGAAACACAAGCACCCCCGGGATCTCCATCTGGAGATCTTCATAGCATCAATAACACACTCCTGCATCCAGCTTCTCTATCTCCATCACTGTGCTCTACCACCAATCAAATGGAAAATTGATGCTCAATAAAGAAATGTAACAGTCAGACGACACTGAATGTACTTTACACCAGATGGTCTTACAACAGCCCATCCTGGTCAACCAAACTGAAATAAAACTTGGAGTAATAACTGAGCTTAAGTACAGATATTCCTATCTGACAGCTCTGACAGGCAAATACTGAGGTGAGATAGGTGAAGAATGACAAAAATGAGTTTTTAACATCATGGTTGGAAGGACACCACAGCACGAAGTATGCCGAACACCCGGTTTGTGCCAGGGATGTCAGCACTGGGCTTACCTAACAGCTAGCACATGCAACAGAAGCTTCACTGCCATGTAGAGAGGCAGATGTGCCAGGGGAACATAGAAAGGAACTGAGGGTCCTTCAACTTCTTTCTTCCCACCTTAGCCAGCAGCTCAGGTCCAAGCCCTACAACAGCCCCAACCGCTGAACATGGGCTGGCATCTAGCCCTGTAGATGATTTGAAGTCTGACTCAGAACAGGAAGGGAAAAGAAAAAAAACCATTCTTTTTCTTCAAAGGAGCCATTATGGATTTGTTAAAAACTGCAATAGAGAAAACCATACTGAATTGCTCTGGTGTATCTCAAGTGTACACAAACCAAGATCAGTCAGCCTGGCACTAAATCACACTAATGGGAGAAGCGAGAGCTGAATTTATGGCAGAACTGTAGATGATGATACAAAGCCTCCTGTACCACACAAACTGCCTGTGGATAACTCAGCTCACAGCTTGCTCAAATGATAAATTAAATGCAATTTGCTTGATGGTATGCTGCCCAAGCTAATGATACTGTAAGTATAGGTAAGAGTCTATGTCTTTAATTCACATGACTTAAAACCTTTCCTAGATAAACCTGAGGCTTTCCAGGAGCAAGACTGGAAGGAGGGGATGGCATCATTGATGGATTATCAGGAACATGAATAACAGATGTTTTGATGGCAGGGTGTGCGGCCCAAGCAGGATGGAAGTGGCATTGCCTTGGGCAGGAGTGCGTGGGAAGCATGAGGCCCAGGGGATCCAGCACTGGATAAACTCCTTAGCAGGTGTTTGGCACCAGGCTCCAACAATTTAATGTGACTAATATTGTTTTCTTAAAAACTGAGTGGTTTTATGGTGTCGGCCGCTGAATGGAAATATTTCTATTAAGAATCATAAAGTGAGCAATTCAGGGACATCTTCCAAGTAGGTTAAAGCACAGGTTTGGGATGAAACACAAGAATGGCTTTTCCAAGGTCTTAAAAATCATACAGAAAATAAATTAATCACTCTTCTTCCTTATGATAGATCCCTGGCTTACCAAACTCCTGGGATAATAGCGTCACAGGAACTGCACCGTGCTTGAAATCCCATGTTTACTTTCAAGTATTTATTTTCTAGAAAGCAGCAGAAAGGCACAGGGTGCATCCCTGCATAGCACTTCTGACAGTGAGTATGGGATGGTTGGCCCAGCAGACACCAAGAGCGCCCTGCTTAAAAGGCATCATCCAGGCACGTGGATTAGAATTTGTGGATATCTCACCCCTAGAAGTGTTCAAGGCCAGGTTGGGTTGGGCTTGGAGCAATCTGCTCTTGTGGAAGGTGTCCCTGCCCATGGCAGGGGCTTGGAGCTAGAACCCAAACCACTCTGTGATGCTATCATTTCTATCATTTCATGCTGCCAGTCCCAAGGAGCTCAGGGATCCTGCAGAGATATTTGGTGATGCAGCACATTTCCTCAGACAGATGCTTTGCAGCACAGTTATATTCATAAGCATTAACTTTCTCCTCTCTGGGGCAGTCCTAATCCCACGGCAGAAATCACAGACACAAACATTTCAGCTTAAGCTGGGAGCTGGAATAAGGTTTTTGCCACAGAAAAGCCAATGCTGTCCACCAAGCCACAAACAATCCCACAAAACAGAACAAAACCACACCTTCAGAAGAAGAAAAATCAGGATCATGCAGAAGAACAAAGATCATATCTTTGTTATGCTTTCACAAGGTAAACACTTCATCACACTGAGTCCCTGAGAGCTGCTGCTCCAAACGCTGTAGGCAGCAAAATGCTAATAGAATCAACATGTAAAGCCAAAAGGCAGCGCTAGGATTACCCAGAACAACACATCCAGTTGCAAGATTGGTCACTTCTAGCCCTAAAACAGCTTTTCTATCTGCCCCTGTAGTAAGTTGCCTGGCTTTGACAGCAGAGCTATTGGGGTAGGGAAATAATGCCTTTTTCCCCCTCCTGCACTGGGAGACAAAGTTTTAGGATGCTCAGAGCACCTCTGGGAGAAACCTCAGGTTGATGCAGCTCCACAGAGGGCAGAAATAAATCATGTGTCAGGAAGACAGATCCAAGGCACTAAAAGCACCAGTGGGACACCTTGGTAGTTGCCCCATTGAGAACCATCTGTATGAGCTACCTCTAGCCATGCACTTCTCTTTCTCTTCATGCAGCAGAGCAAGACCTCAGGTATGTCAGAAACAAATCACTCCTATCAAATGGGCTTAAAACGATGGGGGAGGAAGCAACATTCATTGTGGCTCATTCAAGCTTTGCTCCTTACGTTCCTTTCGTCTGCTGCTTTAATTAAAAAGAAATGTGCAGGGAACGCTCCAGCTCGCTTTTGTTCTTTTTGTGAATAACAGCTGGGAGGGGAACAATGGGATTTATTGGTGCATAAAGAACTACCGGGAAAGCAACCAAGCTATTTGTGAGAACCATTAGTTAAAACTGTCAACAGTATTCATATGGGTTTTCACTCTTACCCTCCATTCAGCAAGAGAATCCCCCAAATCCTCCCTGCCAAAAGGACTCAGCCCAGAACTCATCAGAGCACCATAAGCCCAGGGTCACTTCTTGAATTACCACAGATTTGGTCAGAATTTGGCTCTTTGAGGTCCTAACTCACCTGTAGCCTTTATTTTCCCCCGGAAATGTTAAACCCTGTACAGTGCTTAACCTGGAATTATCCCATTATTAGGTAATGAGAGTATTATTACAGTAATTATTAGGTAAATATAAGGCAAGGCATGAACACACTTTTTCTTTAGTTCATTCTCTTCTATGTGGTTCCTATTTTGCACCTATTAGCATAAAATCCAGATGTTCCATTCCCAGGCACCATGCAACACAGGTGGCATATCCCAAAGAAACTTTTGTTCTAGAATCCTACCCCAGGCAGATGCACTGAAACCTCTTGTTTCAGATGAGGCTATTTTTCAATACATACTCCTCTGCACTTACAGTTGGAAATGTTTGATCCTCATTGCACAATCTGGGGGCAATTAGAATTTGATGTCTGCATCCATGGTTCATATTTAAAAGCTCTTTTGGTGACCCACACACACCATGGAGATGAGGGTGAAGAAGTTGACTGTGAAGGACAGATTGGAAGACACAGGTCAGATCTAGGAAAAGCTGATGTTTTATGAACCAGCTGTTTCATTCTGCCTCTGCTGCTGCTTCTGTGGGGTGCAGGTTGGGATATAATCCAGGAAAACAGGGCATCCTTGGGCTCTAGCTGAATGACCAGATAGGAGAGACTGAGGGGTGGTTAAAGCCCATGACGCTCCGACCGGGGCAGCTACAAGCCCCAAAGGAACAGCCTCAGCTTTAGTACTGCAAGATTTCATATTTGTCCTGTTCGTATACTTTTCAGTAGGGCAGAATCTACCCCCGTCTCTGGATAGTACTCCCTGCAGCCCAGAACACCATATACTTCTGATATATGTGCGCACAGTCCACCTCCTTCAGAAAACAATTTAATGCTGCAGAAATAAATACCAAAGGTTTCCTTCCATGAACCCATTACATTTCTCTCCCATGTACATGAGAAACGCACAGGATTACACCAGGCTGGGCAGAGGAGGTGCTGGGGGAACTGCTTGACACTGTTGCAGCACCAGTCATTGCAGATTTAATCAGACCTCACAGCGCTTACTAAGAGCTTTGCTTTTTCTTTCCTCCCCATATGGCTCCTCACTACTCCTTTCTATTTTTTTAATTCCAATAACAAAATCTGCATCTGCATTGCCATCCCATCAGCCCAACAGCTCAGCAAGAGGCAGCTGGGGGTGCCGGGATGCGCAGCCCAATCCATCTCACAGCCTGGAAAGGTTTTCGCGCTCCCGGGGGCTTCAGTGGGAGCCCGCTGCCTTCAAGCGCATGGACATAACGGCCTCTGCTGGTAAAATAGCGTTTAGTCGAGAGAAGTATTTCTCCAGCAAAACGAAGCAAGAGATGCTGTGTCCCACCAAGAGAGGAGCAACAGCCCCTGGTCCCCGGGAATTGCAGGCACCGATCCGCAGGATCATGCTTACAGACCCTGAGCCCCCAAAGCAGCAGCTCCTATAGACGTCTCAGGCTCTGGTCTGGGAAAACTGACAGAGAGTGAATTTAGATAAGGTCTTGGGCAGAAGCTCTTCCCTGTGAGGGTGCTGAGGCGCTGTCAGGGGGTGCTCAGAGAAGCTGTGTCTGCCCCATCCCTGGCAGTGCTCAAGGCCAGGTTGGACACAGGGGCTTGGAGCAACTGCTCCAGTGGAAGGTGTCCCTGCCCAAGGCAGGGGTTGGAACTGGATGAGCTTCATCATTCCTTCTAGCCCAAACCAGTCTGGGATTCTATGAAACTGCTTTATACAAGATCATAAGAAAAGAGCCTTGAAAACAGAGATAAAGCATAAGGGCTCTTACCAGAATTTGACTGAAAAATTGAATACATATATATATGAAGGGGACCTATAGGGATGCTGGGGAGGTATTCTTCGTCAGGGACTGTAGTGATAGGACAAGGGGTAACGGGTTAAAACTTAAACAGGGGAAGTTTAGATTGGATATGAGGAAGAAATTCTTTCCTGTAAGGGTGATGAGGCACTGGAATGTGTTGCCCAGGGAAGTTGTGAACGCTCCATCGCTGGCGGTGTTCAAGGCCAGGTTGGACAGAGCCTTGGGTGGCATGGTTTAGTGGAAGGTACCTGGTTGGAACTTGATGATCTTAAGGTCCTTTCCAACCCTAACTATTCTATGATTCTATGTTCTATATATATTTACAACAGTTCTTTCAAGAACAGGTGATCGAAGATGGAAGTCTGTCATGGTAGTGATATGTGTGACTCTCCCAAAGCTGGGCACTTGGACAGGGTGCTGGGACATCTATTCTATGTCATGCTTTGCTAAGGAAGGTTGCACAAGATGACCCGAGAGGTGCCTCCCAACCTGGGATTCTATGATATTATTCCACAATTCAGAATTAAGTCTCTCCCACTGTCTGAACAGACAGGCATCAGAGCACAGATTCCATCAGCATCATGGCACCTCCTAGGAGCAGCCAAGCAAGCATTAAACATTACCTACCCAGCTTCAGGTCCACAGGAGCTGCAGGAGTATGGAAATTAATACAGGTTCAACACCTGAGCATTTCCCAGAGTTTTTCACTGGATGAGGCTTACAATTCAAATAAGTAGGTGATGGGAGAGTGTAATGCCCTCATCTGCTTTTCCCTGGTGCTGCGGTACCTCTGATCTGAAGGCTCCTGCCAAACACTTATGATATACCCCAGATACACAAAGCTGGCAAGTTATATGTGAAGTAACCCGATAACACTTATTCACATCCATGAGTTGCTTTAAAAGCCACAAGCCTGGGATGAAACAGCATCTTAATGCTGCCAGTATAAAACAGAGCCTTTAGAAGGACATGTGCATAAGCCTTGCAAAAGAGTTGTTCTTCTCTTTCATCAATTTAATTCGCAAGATTTAAGCACTGCTAAGAATTAATTAGCAAACATTAGAAATAGATTGAGCCATGATTACAGCTGTGATTATGTGTCCTTAGAAAGTCAAGCTGGGCCTACATGTACTCAGCAAATACAAGCTCAAGAAAAATCTGCATTTCAAGCTTCTGGCATAAAACAGAGGGGTCTCAAAGCTGAGAATTCAAACTCTCTCACCAAGGGAGTTGTGCAACATGGGGTTAGGAAGAATGTAATCTAAGACTTCTTGTTCAAGGGAGTTTTTCAGCATGAAAAAATAGGAAAGGAGCTTACTGCATTTTCACACACTTCTCCAACTGCCTTTCAGCAAAATGATAAGAAAATAAGACCCGCATCAGGAATTTCAAGCATACCTAGATACGCTCCAGCACATGAGAGACTAGACTATCAGCTAAGCAACTTAAAGGACATTATTTCTACTTAAACCAGCTGTGCAGCCAGCCCTAAGTAAGGCATTACCTACAATCACTAGTATTGAGTATGGTTCTTGCTGAAGAGACTTTTTCCTTAAATTCCTTAAAGAATATCCTCAGGACTTGAACTGTTATCAAGAGAATGAGAGATTCAGCCCCAAGACTGTAATTCACCTATTCCTTTTGATCATAACACACACTAGCCCAGCCTCCAAAAGTGGGAAGAGGGGCTCAGAGCACCAGCCCCTTCTGTAGCAAGTACTGAGCACCCCCACAGATGGTGAGGCTTCATCATCTTGCACAGGAGTTATCTTAACTTTCCCCCAGGAGGGATCCACCTACCTCCTTGCTCCCTAAAAACTTTCTGACATATCTCTCCTGCCAGAAGGCTTATGAAAATCCAGCATTCCTTACAAATACTGTGACTCACATCAGCTTTAAGTATTTCAAAGGGCCCTGTTCTTTCATCCCAATGAAGAATGCTGTGGACCACAAGAGGTATCAGCAGAAGTGACTAAATGGTAGGGATATGAGGAGAAAAGCAGCTATCTTCAGGCACTGCAGCGGGGTAAAGAACTAAAAGCTTTCAGTTTATCAAAGTATTGAGCACAATGAGGTTTAAAGCATGAATAGAAACACTGAAGTCAGTGGGATCAATCAATGCTTGAACCGCCACCTGAATCAGAGCAGCCCTAAGTAAACCTGAGAGCTTTTCTCCTATCCCAGTGACACTCAGCATGTCACGGCTGCCTGCATTCAGGTGGCTGCTTCTCCCTGCAGACCCCAAGCACATCTCTGACTGCTCCTACCCAGCTTCCAGACTCCATAGCCCATAAACCAGCTGCAACACCAAGGTCCTACCCAGCTTCTCCCTTGGAAGGCTCAGAAGTGGGAATTTAAGCCTGTATCAAGTCATTCTGTATCACCCTGTTGAATCTGCAGTGGAGGCCAGGTACTGTTCCAGCCCAACCCTAATGGCCTGAGCTTCCCCCTATTCACTCCAGTTCTATCTTTAATAAGGACAGATGGACACTGCAACTATGCCGGTGTCCACTGCCCCAGCCCTGATCTTCATCCCTAGCTCAGCGCCTTTTTCTCCATCCAGAAGAACCAAATCCATCCCTGATCTCCAAAGTGTATTCATTTCACACCTCTCCCCAGCTTGGGTTTATAACCCCATGTCCATCCATATGCAGGGCTGCCATTTCCACTGAGGTGAGGAGATTTAAAGAGAAACAAGGGAAAGAGGGAGAGTGTCAGAGCCAAACTCCCCTGCTAATTCTTACCAAAGGACCAGCTTGCATTTCTACCCACCTTCCAGCTGTATCATAAGCAGCACATCTTTGCTACACGGGTCCACCGCCTGCAGAGACAATAATCCTTTTCATTAACTTGTTTACTTATGGGATTAGCTCTTCCCCTGAGAAGCGCCATAAAACAAGTTATAAGCCAAAGGGTATGTGTAAGGAGCACTGAGGTGGACAAGCCTTCTGCAAAGTGTACTTGCCTTCTCTTTTAAAGGCTTGAGGAAGGCCTGGGAGCAAAAGAAGATAGGACTGTGTAACATTAGCCTAAGACTCACAAAACAGAGGATTTTAAGGTTGGCTATGAGGAATAAGGGCAGAAACATCAACAATCTGCTGTCCTTGCTGGGACAGAAGTTGCTCATAACAATAGAGGCCGATGCAGAATATGGGGAAGAGAGAATGAATCATCTAGCACTTTCCACTTGTGCTTCACACGGGGAAAATGCTAGACCTCTCACTTGCCCACACTTCCAGTCAGCATTTCCCTGGGGATCAGAGCCACAAGCTCAAGCCTACGGAATACTGAGGAGCAGAGCCTACCACACAGAGACCAACCTGCTCCTGACTGCGCAACCTCCCTGCTTACAGACTGACAAGGAAAGAGATTCTCCTGTAATTTCAGAATAAAAACACCTCCTCCTTTGAAAATACATTAATTAATGGCATTCATTAGGGAGCTAGCCAGGAAACTAGGTAATTCATTTTCTCAAGTATACAATGTCAGAAAAGGTAATGGGCCAAAAGCCAGTGCTACCAACAAGGTGAAACCTCTTTCATTTATTATCTGAGAGGTGGGTAAGTCAAGCGTGAATGCCAGGGTATCACTAGAGAAACCAAATACACTGAACAACTACTAAATTATCCAAATGAGTCCATTATACCTATTGCTGTCATGTACCTCCTGAGGGAGATGGGAAAGCTCTCCCAGCTCACCAGTGATGCCATGGACCAGTGCTCTCTTGCAGGTGAGAGGCTTTGCTGGGAAAGACACCACACAGAGCAAGTCAATGATTTCAGAGATAAGAAGAATGAAAATCCTACCTGCCAGTAATTTGCCATGGGAAACTGTGAGCTAATAAAGAGTCAAATAAATTTTCTCTAAAAAGATGTGGATGCCCACGAAATGCTGATTTAACCAAGAGCAACAGAAATTGTTTTAAATTCCCAGAATCATTTGCAGCACTAAATGCACAGGGAGGATGGGTCAGTTGTCCCTGCCAAGGGGTGCCCCATCTGACTGTGTCTGGGGAAACAGTGGGGAAAAAAAACCTGGCCAGGTGACTTTCCAGCCATCATCTACATTAAAAGTGATGGAAACTATCAAGCTTTGTTGCTTTGCTGTGCATCTCTGGTTTTCTTCCAAACAAGTCAGAGAACTAGAGCACAAATCAATCCTTGCAGCAACTAGTTGAGCCAAAAAGCTTTCCCACCATCTGAAGATGTAATTTGGGGCTTTGGAAAGATAATGAACCTATTACAGCACTTCCCCAAGCTGATTAAGCAAAGCAGGGGTAGAAACATGAGCAAAGGAGTCCTATCTCACCCTGTTCCTTGGCACAAGTTTTTAACATTGGCACTTTGGGCTGATGTAGCTTCTCCCTCCCAGGGACCAGGCAGGTAATTGCAAAGCACCAGGTGCACTGGAGTAAGGCACTTGCCCAGAGATAGGAGGTTTGTTTCCACTCAGCAAGCAACCTCTCAGCTCCAGAAGTGCTTTCTGGGAAGATACCTTTTAAAAAATTATGTATTTTAAAATAGAAACTTATGGATGGCAAGAGGGTGCTAGAACCAATCAGCCTAATACACCATGAAAAGTCACGGTGTCCTAGAGAACATGATGTCCCTCTCCATGAGAGAGAAGAAGAAACCCACCCCTACCATCAGTTCCAGAAGGTCTGGGAACATATATACATATACACATACACCCATCAACTGGGTCCCAGCCCACCCTGAGGAGTCCAAGATGCTGCACTCATGGTGCTCACAGCACATCTTGCAGTGGTCAGTGGAAGTGAGTCTGGCTCAGAACAAGCAAGCACAGGGCAGTTCCCGTTCCTTTTCCATCTCTAGATAAATTTAAACATTTCTTACAGCCAACCCCCTTAAAGATCAGCCATGTCAGTACCTTATTTTTTGTAATTAACATCGTCTAGAGGGACCTTGACACGCTTTTGAGGTGGGCTGGTGCCAACCTGATGAAGTTTAATCATGCCAAGTGCAAGGTCCTACACCTGGGTCAGAGCAATCCCAGGCAGAGCTCCAGGTTGGGCAGAGAAGAGATTCAGAGCAGCCCAAGGAGAAGGACTTGGGGGTCTTGGTCAATGAAAAAACGATCATGAGCCGGCTGCAGTGTGCGCTCGCAGCCCACAAAGCCAACAGTATCCTGGGCTGCATCAAAAGGAGTGTGACCAGCAGGTCGAGGGAGGTGATCCTGCCCCTCCACTCTGCTCTCATGGGACCTCACTTGGAGTATTGTGTGCAGTTCTGGTGTCCTCAACATCAAAAGGACATGGAACTGTTGGAACAAGTCCAGAGGAGGGCCATCAGGATGATGAGGGGACTGGAGCACCTCCTCTATGGAGATAGGATGAGAAAGCTGGGGCTGTTGATCCTGGAGAAGAGAAGGCTGCGTGGAGACCTCATAGCAGCCTTCCAGTATCTGAAGGGGGCCTATAGGGATACTGGGGAGGGACTGTTCGTTAGGGACTGTAGTGATAGGACAAGGGGTAACGGGTTAAAACTTAAACAGGGGAAGTTTAGATTGGATCTGAGGAAGAAGTTCTTTACTGTAAGGGTGGTGAGGCACTGGAATGGGTTGCCCAGGGAAGCTGTGAATGCTCCATTGCTGGCGGTGCTCAGGACCAGGCTGAACAAAGCCTTGGGTGGCATGGTTTAATGTGAGGTGTCCCTGCCCATGGCAGGGGGCTTGGAACTGGATGATCTTAAGGTCCTTTCCAACCCTAACTATTCTGATTTTATGATTACAGTGCACCGTTAAATTGTCACAATTCATAAAATTACTCCACTACGACACTACATCCAGCAGGGGAAATACATACTTTCATTTAGAGCAGCTTTGAAATTACTTTCGGATACATCTAACCCCTTTAAAATTGGAATTTCAACAATTTCACCAAAACCCTGTCTGCATTTTATATTCAAGAACAGAAACCCTACCCGGTACATATCTTCAAAGGAAAACTTTACCGTTATCCAAAATGGCATTAAGATTTAATACAAGCAACAGAGTAATTCAGCCTCTTAAAATTCAATAATGGTTCGTCTGCTCTGACACATAGTGCAGCTGATTGCAGAACTACCATTAGCTTCAGTGATTTGGCTGCAAGCTTCCTGACAAATTCAAAATTATATCCAAATCACACAACATCATTTATTATGATGTAAGCTATTACACAGTAAATTAAAAATCAAAGCTAACAGATGTTTCTACTGCTCTGTTTACTTAAAAGTTGTGCAACTAAGGGACACCATTTTTAATTTTTTATATAAACATATGCACAGGCTACCACATCTAAGTACATTTTATATTTAATGCAAACAGCACGACTCTTATGACAATTCAGTGCTGCCAGTGAAGCCAGTACCACTGTTGACATTAGGTAGCAAGTGTTCACAAGTGTTTTCAGAGTTCAGACCCATAACTGATGTAATAACAGCAAATAGCCATACCCAGATGCATGTCCTCAAACTTCAACAAAGTTAAGATTTCAAGAGGAAAGATGGGATTTCTACATCATATCCACATAACAGAGACCAGAAGAGCTGCAATAATTAATTATCACAGACTCACAAAACAGTTCTATTTGGAAGGGACCCTAAAGCTCACCCAATTCCAATCCCTGCCATGGGAAGGGACACCTTCCACTGGAGCAGTTGCTCCAAGCCCCTGTGTCCAACCTGGCCTTGAACACTGCCAGGGATGGGGCAGACACAGCTTCTCTGGGCACCCCCTGACAGCGCCTCAGCACCCTCACAGGGAACAGCTTCTGCCCAAGAGCTCATCTCAGTCTCCCCTCTGGCAGTTAAAGCCATTCCCCTGCCCTGTCCCTCCATCCCTTGTCCAAAGCCCCTCTCCAGGTTTCCTGCAGCCCCTTCAGGCACTGGAGCTGCTCTGAGGTCTCCCCTTCAGGAGCCTTCTCTTGTGCAGGCTGCCCCAGCCCAGCTCTCTCAGCCTGGCTCCAGAGCAGAGCTGCTCCAGCCCTCGCAGCAGCTCCATGGCCTCCTCTGGCCTCGCTCCAGCAGCTCCACGTCCCTCTGTGCTGCTGCCCCAGAGCTGGATGCAGGATGGGTCTCACTGAGTCTTCAGCAACAGCATGTGCCAAAACCCCAAAGTTTACCATCTTCACATCTTCCTTGCTGCATGCAGGGAAACAGACTCAGGAGTGCAGTATCTTGAGACATTAGTCATAGATTAAATAAGTAAGTTCTAAATAGCTCGAGTCACTTAGAGTTACAGTATTGTGTGATTCAGTGTGCTATTTACTTAGCTTTACTTGCTCTGTAGGAGCAGCTAGATGTGCTGAAGCCTTAGGCCATAAGCTGTGGACTTTCATTTAGTCGTGCTTTTGGCTGAAATAGAGTTAGTTTTCTTAGTAATTTTCCTAGAAGCTGGCACAGTGTTTTGCCTTGGTTTTAGTGTGAGAAGAATATTGTTAACACAATGATGTTTTAGCTGTTTCCTGGTCATGTTTATCCTTGGTCTATGACTTGTATGTCCTAGATAAGAAGCGATCTAGACAGTCTTCCATGCTCTGCCCATGAGTAGGGGCACAAAAAACACAGGCCACAAGATATGGAGGCCACAACCATCAGAAGCTGCAACACGACAAGATAAGAACAGTTCATGGCCTGCCTGTATGAAGACAGAGAAAGGATCTGATAAAGAGCTTGAAGACCCCAAAGCAGTCTTGAATGGTATGTGAACGCTCATGCATGCACTTCTCCCCTAACAAATAGGTGCTCTTCAGTAACAACTAAAGAACTATTCAAGCAGTGGTGGCTCCTGAATAACTTGAACATGAGGAAGTTTCAGGTTCTTAACATCACAGCAGGGACATTCTCAAATGACCCTCCAAAAACTGTAATGGGTAAAACCCCACAGCTAGATTCAGCATGTATTTGCGTCCTTCATGGATTAGGTACTTCATGGGTTAAGCTGGGACTAAAGTGAGTGACACACGTGGTCTCCTGAAACACTGCATTCTCCGAAATAATTACTTTCTGAGCAAGTGATGCTACAGAGTCATGTCACAATACAAATACTTCATAGATGGTCCAGGGCTCATCATCCTGGCAGTGGCTTCTCAGTTGCGTCTGTCTTGATGGCACTCCACCATTCTCAGGGCCTGATCCGGTGATCATTCGCATCAAGTACAATATAGTAGCACTTGCTTCACCAGTGGACTTGTCCCCAGCAAGGGATACCTGCTCATAGATAAATCATAGAGTCGTTTCGGTTGGAATGGACGCCCCAGTAACCCACCCCACACCTCTGCCAGGTCTGGTGGATGACCAAGATGATGTGTCTCCATTCACAAGGATGAATTCCATCCAAGAAAATGCAAGGGTGGCCCTGGCTTCACCAGGTGCAGGAGATGTAGAAGTGTTAATGAAGAACTTGCAATGCTGTGGACACCTACTGAACAAACTACTTTCTGTCCATCCTACATCTTTATGCTGTTCTCCAGCCTACCAGAGGTTTTCTCCTATTGCTATACGGATTGGGTCCTTCCTTCTTTTTCCCCATGAACAGAGTAATAGTCCATCACTAATTTGAGGCAGCAGCTTGCAGTAACAGCTCTGATCACAGCCAGACACAGCTGTCAAACATATTCTACAAGGAAAGTAGGAAATCCTACTAATGCTTTACACACGTCTGCCAGCACCTGCTGGAGAGCCCGGAGTGACACAGCTACTTTCATCTCTAAATCCCAGAAAGCACAATAGCCAGCCCTTTGCAGACAGGGTCTCTAAGAGGAAAGTCCAACGTCTTGCCAAATGTCAAGCTAGGGACCTTTTCCAGTGCGTGTCTCAGCTGTTAAAACAATCATTTCTTTCCACAGCACCTGGGAAGTGAAGTGCACCAAATGCTTTTATTTCAGTCTTAGGTATTCAGCACAATGTATCAGCCACTGCTTGACCACAGCTGAAAATCCTGTGCGTTAACTCTGTTGTAGGAGACATCAGAGAGGATCAAGAGCTAAGAACAGCTGCAAGATTGCTGGGGTTTATTTCCTTTCAAAATAAAACTTTAAAAAAAAAATTTAAAAAACCCCCAAAGCTTTGTTTTTGCAATTCTGCACAAACATGTGTATTATCTTCATCTTTTCACCTGTAAAACACTAATCATTCCCAGAATGTTTAGAACACCGGGCATGGATGAATTTCCAAAACCTGTTGTTACGAAGGAACCAAAGACAGCCTTTTGCAGTTCTTCCACTGACTGTAAATTCGTTCTATTAGCTCCACAACCCCCCATCCAAACTATGATACTGGATTTCAGGTGGTCTCCGTGAGTTTGCATACACACACCTGGGCTGAATGGGTTTAATGCTCCCTTATTATTCACACTAGATCTCCAAGTCATCCAAGGAGTACTGAGTTTTCAATATTAGTTATTGTATTATATACAATATCTACATGTATAAAGCACTGTACCTTATGAGCCTTCTGCTCATAATACCATCCTCCTCCTCCACCCAAGGATCCTTATCTTGAAGGATTACTCAGACTTTGCAGCGCACAAATTATTCAAGAAAGGCACTGAAGGAAAGCCAAGTTCTGGCCAAAGTTTCTCCTCTCAAGTGCTTTTTCCACCTCCATTCTTGCATCACCAATAAAATTATCACCAACAATTTTTTTTTGCCAAGAGAATTAGTTTTGAAGATTTCTGCCAAGGAGGATTAGAGGCATTGTTACAAGCTGCCAAGAAGCAAGAATGCAAGTGTATATACGTGTGTCTGGGAAAGGATAAAAGTAAAATCATTGCAGTTGAACTTGCCCAGATAACACCAAATAAACACAAAACTTTCTCTTAAGCTGACACAAAAATAGAAAAGCTCTCTGGGTTACCAGGATCCAGACCTAACTCAAGAAATAGTAATACCCCTTATCTTTCTATGCCATGGATTTACTCTCAGGCTGTCAGAGTTGATCCAGTTATTTCCTGTAAGTCTTTTTGCTTTCTATACCTTATCTGAACACAGCTGTAAGTAGCAGAAGGCATGCAAATAAGCTTCCCCAAAGTGCATCACACCAATTCCATCCCCAAGTATCCTCTCATTTGTCTATAAGAGACTCCACCATGGCTGCACAAATGCTATATGTGCTGTAACAAGTGGGCAAGATGACCTTCAAAGTCCATCTGGTCCAATCCCCCTGCCATAAGAAGAGATATCTTCATCTAAACAGGTTGCTCAGAGCCCCAACCAACCTGGCCTTGAATGTTTCCAGGTGACAGGGAACATCTCACACGCATGAGGGTGGTGAGGCGCTGGCACACAGTGCCCAGAGAAGCTGTCTCTGCCCCATTCCCAACAGTGTTCAAAGCCAGATTGGACACAGGGGCTTGGAGCAACCTGGCCAAGTGGCAGGCGACTGGAACTGGATGAGCTTCAGGGTCTCTTCCAATCCAAACCACTTTGTGACTCTATTCTATGACAGAACCAGCCACAGCTCACCTACCATCAGCCAAATCCTCACAGATAAACACTTCAATGAGAAGTCAGATCCTTCCCGTCAGTATCTCATCTACCAAGGTATGAGTCCTGCTCTTTCTGCAGGTCCAGCTGCTGCCCAGGCACAAACACACATATACGTACGCCTGAACAGAGCTGCCCATGTGGGGCTCATCTCACCTAGATACGTGTTGTAGGTGAGCAACCCACCTGAAAAAGGCACCTTTTCACATCTAGGGTGGTGTGTAATAGACAGAAAGGTGAAAATCATTACCCTACCAGCACACCCAGCAGCAGACTGGAGCATATTCCCACACCATGTGCTGACTGCTCTTGCTTTAGAGATGATCAGCAGTTCCCTTCATCAGCCCCTGGTTGCAAATTGCTAAATAAAGCCACCTGGGAGAGAAAACCTTATTCCCAAGGTCTCAGGTGCCCTCAGCAAAGGAACTGGCAGAGGCAGCTATGAGGGGAGCCAGGGTATTTATGTGCCAAAGACAGTCAGCTGAGAGCCCTGATGAAGTTAATGAGGGCCTCAACAAAATATGAAACCAGCAAGGACCTATTGACCTCTGAGAGACTATAGGGGGGGGTGATAACATGATGGAAGGGCAAGGGGGAAGGAAGAATAACTAATTACATGTTAAGCAGATGTTCTGCCATTGCAGGTTTCATCCTTAATATAATTTCTCCCATGTAACTCACCTTGATTTTCTCCATATACTACAGACTAGATCTATTTTGTCTTTTCATACAAAGGAGGAAAAAAAATCCAGTTTCTGACTTTCAACATCAGTACACAGAACAGTAAAATCCCCTTCTCAAAGCAACAACCAGGTGTGTTTGATGGAGTCTGTCATGCAAACTGAGAATGCCTTCAGTCCTGAAGTTAAATGGACCTTGAGCTAGTCTTTTGCTTTCCAGTATTCAATCCTGAACACAGATTTCCTCCCTCTTTCCCAGGCATTTACTACTTTAGCAAAGGAATGTAGGATAACTGGGAGAGCATGATGGCCAGATTGACCTGCATTCAATCAAAGGGCAGGTCACCACTACTTTGCTATAGAACAAGATTAGGTCAGTGCAGAAGTCTTAGGTAAAGGTGATCCAGAAATCCTGCACTGAAGACACCATCTGCAGTGTTTCCTCAGGTCACAACTAAGTAGATGCACCTTCCCGTGAAAAAGGAAAAGTTTTCACTGTAACTAAAGTAATACATAAAAAATTACAGAGCTGGCTTCATGAAGATCCAGGCATCACTGCAGACCACCAGCAAATCAGAGCAAGTGACATCTTATGAGGTCTCTTTAAAGAGCATCCTTTAAGCTTTAATACTGAACCTTGAGGACATTAAATATACCAACCCTGCCACAGGGTGGTATGGGGGATGTTAGGGTTTCTGCACTGCCAGTCAGCTATGCAGCATGGACCAGCGGGCATGTTTACCCTACAGCATGCCATACCTACAAGGGAAAAGGTTTAATTTAAGCCTTTTTGTGGTGTATTTGTTATGATGAAAAAGCACTTTTCCACAAATGGCTGTTAATGAACACAGCTCAGTTGTCTGAGTTCATGCACATGTGTATACACATTGAAGCAGTTTTTGCTTTATTAGCTTTTGTAAACTCAAAAAAACACCAAAACATGAACAAATAATGGAGCCATTTAGTGAACAAATTTTCTTCAAAGAGCTAAAGGACCAAAGTATGTGAAACGTTTTGAGTCAGAAATTCAAAGCCTACTCTTTCAGACATAAATCATAAGCTAAGGTGGTGATGGTACACATACTTCAAAAGTCAGTCTGAGTTAGACACTAGAGTTTAATAAAGAATATGATATATAGTAACATGGATTTTTTAAACAGAGAGGATGCATGACTAACCTGAATCCTCTCCCTGATCATTGTCTATTTTTGAAGAAGAGGAAATGCGCCAGCTTTCTTATATTTGCAAGTTAGTCTGTTATGGAATAATCTGCAAAGTGGAAAATTATTTAATTCAGCGACAGAAGGTGTGGACTAATTCAAATATTGTTGAGCAGTGAAGAGGAGACATATGGAGAATAAGTGAGCTAAAACTTATCAAATGGAAACCAGTGTTTATGTGTGTATGTGAATGAAAGGTATGGACCTAATTAACATATACAGGAATAATTTATGAAGGAAAAGGTCCTTTCATTCGTATGGATGAAAATAGGCTCCAAGTACATGGGACAAGCTCTCAGCACCAGCCTGCCCACCTCATCCTTCTCACCCTGGGCTTCTTGTATGTGGCCAACCATTGGATTGGGTTCTTCTGTTTTTATAGGTGTTTTTTATATCAGTCCCACTGAATGTGGTAATGAGAAGAAACATGCTACTCAGGTGCTGCATTAATATCTTCGCTGAATTCAACTAATGCTTGGGAAATTTCTAAAGTTTTAAATGAGGTTCATTTGGCGTTCCTTTGATCTATCAACAGTTACCCCTCCTAGATATATATGCACCACCACAGGAAACTCCAAAAAAACACAGAAATGTGGAAAAGTGCGTGGACTACCCTCATTCAGACCAGAGAGCAAGATATCGATGGGGTGAAGATGATGTTTCCTCACACCAACAGCAAGGCCATTGCAATCTTGAGCTGTTGAATTCAGCAAAGAGCAGAGGAACTCTGCTGCACTGCCATCATTTATATCGAGCACCCACCTAAATCATAGAATAGAATCCCAGACTGGTTTGAGTTGGAAAGTACCTTAAAGCTCATCCAGTTCCAGCCGCCTGCCACAGGCAGGGACACTTTCCACTAGAGCAAGTTGCTCTAAGCCCCATCCAACCTGGCAGTACAAACTCAGTAAAACTGACTGGCTTGGGGAGAATATCTTCGATGTTAGTTGGATTTTAAGCTAATGAAGTTCCTACACTTTCTCCCAGCCCTTTCCAGACTGTAATTTCACTTTGAAAGAAATCAGACTATCTGAAATCCCACACCAACATTTTTCTGCAGGGTGATATTTATCTTCATCTTTATCTTTATATCTTTATCTTTATCTTATTTTTATATTTATCTTTATCGTTATCATCTTTATCTTATCTTTAATGTATATATGATTTCTGGACTGTGGGTTGCAAAGGTATTAACCTGCTCTACTGAGAGTTTGAAGACTAATGTTGCCTCTGTTACTGTCGATCTCATCAACTTTGGCGTGTGTCTTGCTCTGTCCCCCCTTCAAACCCTTCTCCTGAAGAAATACATAGCAAACACTTAAGATACATCTCTGTGTTATAAATCAAGCAGCTACACTAACACTCAAAGTGCTTAATAACCATCTATCAAGATACGGCAATAAAGTAAATTAATACTCCAAAGTCCTGATTTGAATCTCACATTGGTGTTACAGCACTAAAACTATTGGTTTCAGTTGGGTCATTTACAGACAAATAACAGGTTAGCCTGACCTTGCATTGCCCTAATAAATGCGTCACAGTAACAACAGATCTGGAGTCAAAAGGAGTTTGCCACTGGTTACAACAGTAGCATAGTGTAAATAATACATGGATATCAGAAAAGCAATTATATCCCAATATCGGAGCTCATACGAGCACAAACGGCCCTGCAACACAAGCTGGCTCTGTTGGGATGAATGACCTTTCTTAATTACAGTGTTACAGGTAGCTAGATATTCACTTTGTTCCTGTAGTTATGCAAAACAGGAGACTGTTCCAGGTCTAAGGTCAGACCATTTTTACTTTGGTTTTTCTCTTTAAAGATAGGAGCTTATATTTCGGAGAGAACAAAGCTTAACCTTGGCCTTGGACAGGATGACATTTCCTTTTAGCACTAGTCCCGCCACAGTGGTCCAGAGTGGGGAGAAGAAAGGCAGGATGTGGCATGCTCAGGAAATCCATAATCAGTCTGGTGACGTTTTGGATGAACAAAGCCAACACTTGGCCTAAGCTGGTAAATTTAGTGCACCTTTCTACAAACAGAGCTTTGGCAAGGAGCTCACCTGTACGCTTTACGCTGGAAATGCCTAAAATTAGGAAAGATTAATATCACACTAAGTACTGATGGTTTGTATTTGCAGGAGGCGCAGACTAAACATTTCACTCTCTGTTTTTCCATGTGTAAACTGAGAATATGAATAATATTCAGCTAAGCTCATTAACGCTACGCAGGCTGTTGGAAATCAATGGTCAATCAATCACCTCTTCATTTATCAGGGTCTTACCACATTGGGGTTGTGTCTCAAATGGTCAACAAGCAAAACCTTGACCTCAAATTTGGACAAAATAATTTTCTGCTAGGCTGCGATCCCATTTGACACTTAAAAACGGGGAAACTTAACACTGAGATGAACCACATGCAGTTTTCTTACGTGGAGTATGACTAGGCTTAAAAAAGATGGTCAAGGCTAACAACCCAACCAGAACCATCTAAGTCCCTATGATTTATGGATGTATTAAGACAGCCGTTAACAAATAACTGTCTTCCACAGCAAGCTATCTGAAATAGCCATAATCATGGTATAAAATTAGGCAACAGAAAATAGTATTTTTAAGTTAAAATAATATTGGCTAAGGTACGGGGATGGGGCTAAATTACTTTAATGGCCTTTGAAGCACCCACTGTAAAAACATCTATTTGATTGTTCAGTGACTGAATGTTGCTTAATTTTTCTTGCTGGTTATTAGTATAACATTAAAAATCAAAAGACTAATAGACGAAAATGAGTAAAGGCATAGGTTAATTAATCCCCAGAAATTAAGCCTTTTGTTGAAGCAGCTACAAAGTTTGCTAATTACAAAAATACATTTTTCAAGAAGAAGCTTAGTGATACTGAAAATCTGCACTAGGGGAGGACAAAAATCCTCAACACAGAAGATGAGAATGAGCTGTGCCACAAAGCCCCACTGCTGATGAGACCCTGCAGAGGACAGTCAGCATCTGCTGAGTTGGTTGAAAACTCACCCAAAAACTTTAACGATAAGAGCTTATAAAGATGCAAATGATTGCTACTTTTCCAAGAGAACCATTGAGTTACATTTGTATGCGTCTTATCAGCCTATTCGCTGTGACAAACAGTTTAGCATCAGCCTGGAAAAGTGTCTGCAAATCTACTAGGATAAAAAACAGATTAAGATAACAGAGCAGTTATTGGGCAAGTACTTACTATTTGGGGTCAAGGGTGTCGTTGACGTGATGTCTTATAGTAGGGGTTGTGTAAGCCCCTGCCTGTCGTCTGTCAGTCCATCCCTTCTGCCTTACAACTCCTGCATTAAGTTTCAGTCAAGGCTGAGAGCAAGTGAGTGCTCCCAGAGACAATCTCTTCCTAGATAGCTTCTGGAACATTTTTGGGAAATAAAGAGCTATCATGGATCATAGAATCACAGATGGGGTTGGGTTGGAAGGTACCTTAAAGTTCATCCAGTTCCAAACCCCTGACATGGGCCCAGACACTGTCGTTCAAAGGGCCTACTCCATCAGTGTCCACATAGTGAGAGACTGAAATCCGTCACTGTGGCATTACCTGTCCCAAATGTTGCCACATGAAATGAAGTTTCTGAAAGGCTTATTAGAATCACAGAATCATAGAACAGTTAGGGTTGGAAAGGTCCTTAAGATCATCCGGTTCCAAACGCCCTACCATAGGCAGGGACACCTCACACTAAACCATGCCACCCAAGGCTCTGTGCAACCTGGCCTTGAACACCGCCAGAGATGGAGCATTCATAACTTCCCTGGGCAACCCATTCCAGTGACTCACCACCCTTACGGTAAAGAACTTCTTCCTTATATCCAATCTAAACTATCCCTGTTTAAGTTTGAATCCGTTACCCCTTGTCCTATCACTGCAGTCCCTCATGAAGAGTCACTCCCCAACATCCCTATAGGCCTTCTTCAGATACTGAAGGTCTCCACACAGCCTTCTTTTCTCCAGGATGAACAGCCCCAACTTTCTCATCCTATCTTCACACGGGAGGTGTTCCAGTCCCTGATCATCCTCGTGGCCTCCTCTGGACTTGTTCCAACAGTTCCATGTCCTTCTTATGTTGAGGACACCAGAACTGCCCACAATACTCCAAGTGAGGTCTCACGAGAGCAGAGTACAGGGGCAGGATCACGTCCTCGAAAGGCTGGTCACACTCCTTTTGATGCAGCCCAGGATACAGTTGGCTTTGTGGGCTGCGAGCGCACACTGCAGCCGGCTCATGTTCATTTTCTCATCGACCAACACCCCCAAATCCTTCTCCTTGGGCTGCTCTGAATCTCTTCCCTGCCCAACCTGTGGCTGTGCCTGGGACTGCTCTGACCCAGCTGTAGGATCTTCACTTGCCATGGTTAAACTTCATCAGGTTGGCATCAGCCCACCTCACAAGTGTGTCAAGGTCCCTCAGGATGGCATTCCTTCCCTCCAGTGTATCAACTAAACCAGACAGCTTGGTGTCATCAGCAAACTTGATGAGGACGCACTCAATCCCACTGTCCATGTTACCCACAAAGATGTTGAACAAGACTGGTCCCAACCCCAATCCCTGAGGGACACCACTCATTCCTGGTCTCCAGCTGGGCATCGAGCCACTGACCACAACTCTTTGCGTGTGGCCATCCAGCCAGTTCTTTATCCACCGAGTGGTCAACGTATCAAATTGATGTCTCTCCAATTTAGAGACAAGGATGTCATGTGGGACAGTGTCAAACGCTTTGCACAAATCCAGGTAGACGACATCAACTGCTCTGCCCCTGTCCATCAGTTCCATAGCCTGATCATAGAAGGCCGCCAAATTGGTCAGGCAGGATTTCCCCTTAGTGAAGCCATGCTGGCTGTCACCAACCACCTTGTTGTTTTTCATGTGCCTCAGCATGCCTTCCAGGAGAACCTGCTCCAAGATTTTGCCAGGCACAGAGGTGAGGCTGACTGCTCTGTAGTTCCCTGGTTCATCCATTTTCCCCTTCTTGAAAATGGGGGTTATATTTCCCTTTTTCCAGTCCTCAGGAACTTCACCTGACTGCCATGATTTTTCAAATATGATGGACAGTGGCTTAGCAACTTCATTTGCAGCTCCTTCAGGACCCGGGGATGGATTTCATCAGGTCCCATGGACTTGTGTATGTTCAGGTTCTTAAGACGGTCTCAGACCAGATCCTCTCCTACAGTGGGCCCAGGGTCTTCATTCTCACAGTCCTTGCATCTGCCTTTCAAGATTTGGGTGGTATATGGTCAGGGCATTTGCCAGTGAAGGCTGAGGCAAAGAAGTCATTAAGAACCTCAGCCTTCTCCAAATCCAGGGTAGCCAGTTCTACCGATAGCTTCCGGAGGGGGTCCACGCTGTCCCTAGTCTGTCTTTTATTTGCTACGTACCTGTAGAATCCCTTCCTGTTATCTTTCACATCCCTAGCCAAGTTTAATTCTACCTAGGCCTTAGCTTTACTAACCTGGTCCCTAGCTTCCCAGACAACATCCCTGTATTCTTTCCAGGCCGCCTGTCCTTGCTTCCACCTTTTATAAGCCCCTTTTCTCCTTTGAATTTTCCTCAGCAGGTCCTTATCCATCCAAGAACCTCTCCTGGCTGTCCTGCAGCACTTCCTTCTACGTTGGATGCATCACCCCTAGCTTGCAGTAGGTGATATTAACCAACAGTCTTGGGCCCCCCTGCCCTCTAGGGCTATATCCCATGGAACCTTACTAAGCAGGTTCCTGAAGAGGCCGAAGTCTGCTCTGTTGGAGTCCAGGGCACCGAGCTTGCTGCACGCTCTTCTCACTGTCCTGAGGATCTCAAATTTGACTATCTCATGATCGCTGCAACCAAGGCTGCCCTGGAGTGTCACATTTCCAACCAGCCCTTCCCTGTTGGTGAGCACGAGGTCAAGCATGGCACCTCTCCTTGTCGGCTCCTCTACTACTTGCAGAAGGAAGCTGTCTCAAACACAATTGAGGAACCTCCTGGATTGCTTGTGCCAGGCCATACCATCCCTCCAATGGATATCAGGGTGGTTGAAGTCTCCAATGAAAAGAAGGGCCTGCGAGCGTGAGGCTGTTCCCATCTGCCTGTAGAGCGCTTCATCCACCGAGTCCTCTTGATCAGGCGGTCTGTAACAGATCCCCACAATAATGTCTCCCATCGCTGTTCTCCCTTTAACCCTGACCCACAAACTCCCTATTGACTGCTCAAAATTAAATCGACTGCTCAAAATTAAAGATGTTATTTGGGAGATACTTCTGAAACAACAAAAAAAAACAAACCCAAAACATTCCCAGCACACATTACTTCATGAAACACCTATACAGGAAGTTAAAATGCCATTGATCTTTTCAAGTGAAAGAGATTCATACTCCATAGCTATCGTCCTGTGCCACATGCTCTTGGAAACATCCAAAGAGCACAGCATTACAGACTCAAGTATTCCACTATATCACTCAAAGGCATTTGCACTGAGCAGCAAAGATGGTAAATAATTTGCAAAATTATTGAACTCCCTCAGTGCCTCAGAGCTTCTCAACTGAAATAAGGTGCCTAGAAACACAGATGTTACCAAGATTAACTTCCACTGCCTGAATCGCATTTGACCACCTGACCTGACTGCAGCATAGAGTTTATCAAGTGCTGCTAAGCAAACAGGCTGTGGGATGAAACGCTCCTGTGAAGCTCCAGGCATCAGCTCAGATGCCTCAATGACATTTCATTCACCTCATCTGGGGAAAGGATGAACTTCATTTTCCAAAAGCTGACTCTAAGTCCAGCAAGGCAGAAAGAGTGTAACAACTGACAGTGTGACAGCCTGGGCTGTTAGAACATCTGATGAGGTTGATTCCATGCAAAAATAAACAAAAGACGCTCTGTAAAGGAAAACAGTGGATTTTAGCCCATATTATTTAAACTGACAAAGAGTAGATTAGATTACATATTAGGCAGAAGCTCTTCAGCACCCTCCCTTTGAGGCTGGTGAAGCGCTGGCCCAGGTTGACCAGAGAAGCTGCAGCTGTCCCATCTCTGGAGTTCTGTTCTGCATCTCTGCCTTTCTACCTACAGATATCTACAAAGGTTTACCACAGTTACTAGTAGACATCTAGCAAGACCCCCTCCCGTAGCATTTGTGTGAATTCAGTGGTAGAATTTGAGGTCAGTATGATTGTCTTCAAGGTCTACATAAACATCTGCTTTCTTCAAGAGAACACTCATGCTCCTAACTATTGGTTAAGACCTGAACTTGCTAACTCAGTGTTTTCAGGTGTAGAAAAGAATTAATGAGATCTGAACTTCTACACTTAGGAAGCTTTGGCATTGACATCCTTATTACTAAGGTGTCTATCCAAAAAAAGTGTCAGCAATAATGCACACTTATTGGGCTATTTTCACAGAATCATAGAATGGCTCGGGTTGGCTGGTGCCTTCAAGATCATCTAGTTCCAACCACTGTCACTGGCAGGAACACCTTCCATTGTTCTCCTCTGCAATTGATAATAGCTCCTTTATGGATTTAAATCTTTTTTTCCTCCAGTCAGACACACTGGGAGGGCTTAGAGATGACTGAAGCCTTAGAGCAAGAAACTAAATGATAAAAATTACCTGACTGCTAATACTTCATTACCCGGGAGTAGATTATGGTTAGCAGTGCTCATCACAGCTCTAGAGCTGTCTGGAAAAAAAAGAGGGGGAAGATAAATAGAGATTCATATAGCGTTTATTCCAAGAGGTAATGTCTGCAGTGGAAGAAAGGAGGCCAGTATCTGCCCTGGCTCCATCTAAGCAGGTCCCACAACACAAGGACAACTTGCTGGGTGCCCTCAGGAGAATGCAGCAGCTCACAAAAGCAAAAGGAACCACTTATTCACAAGAGCACAGAGCTCAAGTCTGATCCTTGGTACCATATAGCATTGTTGTGCCCAAAAATACAAACTGGCAATACCCCTTTGAGGGAATGCCAGCAGAAGGGTCATTTATTACCTTCCCTATTTCTCCTGCTCTTTTTCCTAAGCACCCACCCCTGGGCAGTCTCAGAGACAGACTGTAGTATAACATCCCTGTAACTCACTATGGTTTCTTACCGAGACTTTCTCAGAAGAAAGGCTGCAAATGCCACTAAGGAAAATGACAGATGCTGCAGTCTTTAGGAAATGAACCATTCTTTGATTGCTTGCTTAGCTGAACAATTTGCAATGTGATAGACAGCAATTATGCCATCCAGTGTCAGTTTGTCTATTCATTTTTCCCTCTCCACATTTCCTCTTCTTGATTGAATAATCACTAACAATAATCACAAGCAGCTGAGGGAAGGAAGTACACCCACCAGTTTTAATGTCAGCAAGAATGAGAACTGATTCCTCCAGCATTCACCACAGCTTTCCCTCTTCAAAGTCATTCACATTTTACATTTGCCTATAGCAGTGCTAATATCAAGATCGTATTATTTCTATTACCTACTCCTATTTGAGTTTATAATCTAGGAACAATAGGAATGCCATAGGAAAATACCCAGTTTCAAAAAATATATGGTTGTTCCATCTGCTACTCTATATCCCTATAAATATTCTTACATTTATGATTCAATTCTCCTGGTGCTCAGAATATTGATGGAAGTCTAAGCTTGTATGACTACAGCTCAGTAAGACAGACCAGACCCAAGGAAGATGAGTTTGTGTAAAGGTTGAAAAGAGTAAAGGACAGAGCCATTAGTAAATGGTAAGCAGGCAAAACCCAGGGATTGCACAGGGTTATCAAAGGTTGTCTGTGCACAGATTGCTACTTCCAATAATAAATTACCCTCCTCTGCCCATATATATTTTAGGCTACAATCCAGGAATGTACATTGTATGTCCAGTGATCAAAATAACAGATTCTCAATTTATATAATTGCATAGCCCTACATATATTTTTATATATCTGTAAATATATGATGTTATATCATCTTCCCTACTTACACAAACTAATTCTTATCAGTTGAGCTTCCAGCACTCCCTCTGTTCAAACACACAAAACAGCAGAAAATACAAAATGAGTTTGAAGGCGCAAAAAGTGACCCAAAGATTGTCATCCCCATAAAACTGTTGAAGTGGTTTATTCAATAGAATTAAATCAGCTTTCAAACACAGTGACATAGACCAAAAAATACCCTGATTACTGCTTTAGTTATGGCTTACATCAATTGATAGGCTTTCTATTACAACCACAATACAGCTACACAAACAATAAGCAAAAACTTCTGGGTAGTAGGCTGAAAAGAAAAGGTGAGTCCATGGACATGAGGGATTAACATCAACATGAAACAACCATGACTCTGCTTGGATTTCTCCATCCCCACCATCACCCCCTTACAGGAATAATAAACACAAAATAAGCTTTATATTTGTAATAGCCACAAGCTCCCCTGGCATGAAGACACACAGTTTTGCTTCAGTATTTCCATGGTAAACATTTGTTTTCCACTAGGCGAAAACAGGGGACACGTTCAACTGGCAGCAGCTGTCCAGTACAACTTATAGGGGGTGAATGCAGAGGTTTGTTCTTGGACCTCATGGTTGTCAATAAGGAGGACCCAGAAATGAAGCAGTATCCCCAAGTCCTGTCCCACACAGAGCAGGCACAGGCAGTTTTCCTCATCTCTAAGGGGACAGCTTTAGTGTTACACCTAAGTGTGTGATCACTTGACCGATACATGGTTAAAAAATAGAGATTAATTCAACTCTGCTTCCTCCCCATTGATAAAACAGGTAACAACCAGAGTCTTCATAAGCCATATGGAGCACTGGAGATACCTCAGTGTCTTGGTCCACCAGAGAGTTTCAGACAGAACAGACATTTCCAGAACTAGCCAATGCAGCGTCTGGTTATGCTGGCTTAATTTGTCACCATTTTACACGCTAACACATTTTACAGTGATTAGTACAGTTAAAAATGCACATCAACTTACCTGAAGATCAAATACCAAGAACATTAAAAGTTTCTAAATGAAAAGTCAGACACGTCAGTAACATATTTACAGCTTTCAATTCTTGAAGCGCTGAGGAAGTTTTACCTTTCTTTAAGTTTCCTGTTGTGGCCCAGTCCCTTTTTTCTCATGTTTCTCAGATGCTCAGGGCTCTAGGGAGTGTTGGAGGTGCTGCTGGCCTGGGGGCCAAGCTCCCTCACTTTAACACTTAGCATAAATTTGGATTTCCCTTAATTTCATTTAAAAGAAGCACTTAAGAACAACTGTTTGTTGATTCTGAATACCATGCAGACAACACAGGGATGCCCAACAGCCTCACCCACATTAGACAGGATGATCACAAGACAAAATATGGTAATAGTCTGGGAGGCATTTGGGGGAGATGCAGGTTATTGACTTTAGTTACAGGCACTGGACCCGATGTTTTTTATCTATTGAAGCCAAATGTGAATGTTGTGGTGGTTTCAAAGGGAATGGGACAAATCCTCCCTTGAACACATTTACATCATTGATGAATTCCATGCTGGTATTTGAAAGTAAGCAGAAAAATCTCTTTTCTCAAGGCATGTGATGTGCGTACATACAGTCATGTACTGAGTTCATTTGTGATTTCATATGGTGATTTACACTATCACGATGAGATGCTTTGCATAGATGAGTTTGAAAAGATGAAAAGTGCTATAATCTGGAAAGGAGAGTGATAGTTACAACATTTCTGCTTCCAGATATATTTGTTCTTTATATACACCATTAAAAATACAGTATTACTACTGCACAGTATCTACAATATATTAAAAAACCATATCTGAAATCAAGTGAGTATGAAGCAGGAGGCTGATCTTCCTGCCCATGTTTAGGGCCTTTTCTGAAGGCTTGCTCAGAACTTTCCACAAGCTCCACTGGATTTTGGAAAAGGCCCCAAGCATAAATGCTGACTCTTTTACTCCTGAAAACCCAGCTCACTACAGAATTTCCAGGGAATTTGGCCCTTAGGGACTGCTGAATTTTGCTGTTTCCTTCTTCATACACTTGTCAAAGCTCCAAAGTTCTCTGCAAACTTGGATGCAAGCGAGATAGGGCTAAAGGGCCACTTCAGAGCTCTCCATCTTCACTACCCAAGTTTGTGCTCTCTACAACCAGAGCTTTGCAGAGAAGCCACAAGGCCTCAGAAGATGAAAAAGGACAGATTCCTTCTCACTCCACATCTCAGTGTGCTATCCGCCTTGGTTTCCCTCACATGCAAACCAGAGATTGCTCTTTGGAGAGCCAAGAACAAGCAGCACACCCACATAGCTATGACACCACCAGTGTTTTTGCCTTCAAGGTCTGAGCAACATTTCCACTGATTCATCAAACCCCTGCAGAGGGGACTATTCCTAGAGTTGATTTCCTTCCGTCTACTACATCTAACCATTCCGAGTGAGCATCACCTTCAATTTATCATCCCTCAAGGCTGTGTGGGGCAGCTGTTGTCAGAGACCAGAATAGCTATTCCTGACAGTTGCAAGCTGTGAAACTTCATCTATCACCTCTGTTGTGTTACTCCACAGTGATAAAGGCTCTGGACCTTGGCTGCAATCTCCTGTACTCCCTTTACATCTCTTTTCCAGGAAACCATGGTGCCTCCCCTCTCCGAGGCTGCAGCAGGAGGAGCTGCCAAGGCATGTCCCTCCTTTTGCAATTCATGAGCTGGCTGTGACAACTCTGATGCAATCACAGAAAATATGCTAAATTATAATGGCCCTTTCACTATTTAATCCATTCTGTCTATCAGCAAAGTTGGATTTCACAAATCAAAAGCAAGCAGCTAAACTATATCAACTAAATACTTCCTTCCCTTTGATGAAAGCACTGGAAGATTCATAAGCCTCATTTGACCTGACAATAAAGGAGAAGCATTTCTTCTCTAAAAAATCCAAGAAGTTGGATTTTCCAACTCAATTTGCATTGCCAGTCTATGCAGATCTCTGGAATTTCCTAAGAGATCCTTTTAAATAATATGAGGAGTTGGAGATTAAACCATGATATTATAATTTTCTCTCTCCCTGCTTCAGATTTAATATCCCCAGCAAGAAAGAAAGGATTACAGCTTGAGCTCAGGATGTCATATCAGACAGCTGACCGCATTTCTTCTTGGATGGATCAGATTTTTGTACTGGGGGATACCTCTGGAGTCTGCAGCCTTTTCTGTGGGAAAGCACAATATGCTATGCACACCCTTCACCTGCCATAAGAGTGTGCAGCAAACACACCCGGCCTTCTTACAGTCATTTCTTATCACTCATGTATCCCATTGTTCAAAGGTTAGGATTGCACATTTGGAGTTTTGACTGCATGGGAGAAGGAAAACCAAAACAGCCCCAAATTCAGAAATATTCTTGATGTCAGAAAAGTATTTTCGTATGCTCATCACACAAAAGAATGATGGCAGAAAACAAGGAGGGTCCTTCTTTCTGCAACAGCCCTTCCTTTCACCCGCTTAAAGAGGACCGCCAGAAACTCAGGCTGGTCAAAGCTGGCTCACATACCCCACAGTGACATGGCACAGGTAGTGACCTCCAAGTAGCTAAAATCTCCCAGGCAGTATTTATCTACTACCCATGGAGAAGAGAGCAGTAGGTAGGGTCCACCCACAGACCCTCAGACCACACTATTTCCACTCGATCCCACAGATGCTGCAGTACAGCAGCAGAAACCTGATTTTCCATTACCCAGTGTAAGGTAAAGAGGTCAAAAAATATCTGAAAGCTCCTGCATGTAGCATTTCTGACAAATGCTGCACTTTTTCAATCATCTTTTGAGTAACACCTGAAAAAACAATCAGTAAGTAAACATGCTGCAACATGCATTTCATCTCAAGGAATATTTTATATATAACTTTTTCTGCCTTGCAAATCACTCCTTACACATAACTATACACCTACGTACACCTTCACAGACATGTCTGGGCCTGTTTCTGCAGTCCCTACACAAATAAAATACTCTCCCACTTGAATGGGAGCTCTTTTCTAATACATGTGGCAAGATTGTGCCTTTGCTGCATATGTGCATGTATCCTGCACACACATTTTAAAATCATTAAAAAAATATAGTAGCTATAGATTTACTACCAATCAAAATCTAAACACAGTAAAACTGCACTTATTATGGTGTAGCCTAGGTGAACTTACATTGCTCATTTATATAAAGCAAACAAAGGAAAGGAAATGTCAGTGACCTTGTAATTACAGTTTTGCTTATCCTTTCGCCTTGCCAAAAAGCCCAAAAGGATTTTTGCAACTAAAAAAGAGGGATTTGCACAATTTCTTTCCAACATACGGATCCTTCTCAAGTGCCTTCCCACCTTTTCTGAAGTATCTTTCACAACATATCAAACTCCTTTCGGCTGTTTTTCTTCACTTCAACCACCATAGTAAAAAAAATCCCATACTAAAGAAGGTAACCTTAGCGAAGCAGCGGCAGCAAAGCAATAACTGAAGTCACCACTAGTCCCATACTCAGGCAGAATAAGGAGTAAGGGCTCTAGGTACCAGCTTCAGCATCATTACTGTTTTCATAAGGCTTAATGCACAGCAAGATGGCTAACCCTCAGGGTCACATTGTTCTCTAAATACCACTTTTATTACAGCACTTCATTATCAAAGCCCTTTGCACATAAATGTACAAAACACAGCAAAGACAAAGATCTCTTTTGCATATAAATCAAGGAAGCCATTTCCTCTACAAGTTCATTCTTAGCAGGCTGCTTATTTCACAGCTAGCCAATGCAGGGGGGTGCTCACTAACACACAGTGTACCTCTAAGACCAAAAGCACACCACCACAAATACATAAACCTTAAGCACAGGTCCTTCACCTACCCCTGGCTGCTATTTCTCAAGTGAGTTCTGACACCTTTATCAAGGATATGGGTTACTTTAAACATAATCAGACCTCTGGAGTGTCGTGCAAAGTTAAGGAAATACACTCTCACATACCATCCAGGTCACTGCTGGTCAGCAGGAACTTCTGAAATGGTGACCATCGTGCTTCACTTCCTTTCTGATCATTTTATCTGTAACGTGAGCAACATTCATAGCTCTCGGCATAGCACAGAGGCTTTTAGAAGAAGCTTTGTGCATTCATGCATTACAAAATCAAAATTCAAGTTTAGATCTGGATTTATACCACCTTCTCTCCCCACCCCCCACCCAGGAAAAAAAAAAAAAAAAAGGCATTCCTCATATAGAACTAGCACTTTAAACCCCAAATCCTTGACTGAAGATCTTGTAATCTAAGACGTGACATGGCACTGGACAACAGCCCAAGTGCTTCACACTAAGAACATACAAGAGGAAACTGTTCATTTAACTGTGCCAGCACAGCTGAAACAGCAAACCTCACCCTTGTGTGTAGGCAGTCATACCAGTATGAAAAGCATATACCAGCAGCCTACTACACCATGGTTTGGCAGCCAAAATAAAATCCAGCAGTATGTGGCATCTTTTCTGCATCAGGATTTTGCCAGCTTAACTGATTCAGGTGAAAAATTAAGCTTGGCAAAACTGACAGAGTAACTTTCTCAAGAACACACCAGCCCTTTTTCTATCCTAATAACATTCTTAACATACAGAACTGCCAAGTTAAGACAACCGACTTGAGATGATTTTAAAATAAGCATCATAATCTAAAACACAAAGTATTTTCGCTATATTTTAACTTCCTTTCCTGAACAGATACCTGAAAGTGTCTAACTTGATCTGCACATCAGCGAGTCAACATTCACATACTCATAGAAGTCCTTAACAAAAATCAATGAGAAAATGCTTTTTTCTATCTTATATTGTGATACTCAAACCAAAGAAATCAGCTCAGAAAATATAACTACATAATCTTGTTGCTATTTAGCCCAAGAAAAGCTCACAGAAGTGTGAAGGAGCACGTTTTGTCAACAAGAACTACAATCTGAAGCTGAGACAGTCACTGAGTAGCTGAGAAATACACACGTGGCTTGTGTGTTAGGTAGAAGGAAAGCATCACAGACAATGAAAAGGAAAACATGATCTGCAATGGAGACCAGAAATACAAGACACAGGGAGGATGAAGAAACTCTACAATAATTACACACCATGATCAACACAGTTACCTGTTGCAGTGAATGGGAGTTTAATTCTCTCCTATCCTCACTGAAAATATTCATAAAGTGATCTTGTTTATTCCTATCAATTACATCTGTATGCTAGTTTTCACCAATATTTTGTGACATTACAGAAGACCTCAAGCTATAAACTTCCCCTTAAAACTATAATGCTAAACAGTATTTTCAAAAACCCAAATGCCAGAGAACAGTGTTTTCAATAAAATCTGGCAGTGCCCAGGGTACTAGATTCAGAAACCTAAGTAAAGTCATTCAGTCTACACTAAAATTCTCAATCACTGATTATCTTCAAAAGTTTGGCTCTTCATAGTGAAATGATAAATATATCAATGTGCTCTGTTTATCCCTAAACCTATTTGGGAATTTGCTTCTTATCTGATTTGGTTTTTAGGGCAGTGTATACCCTGGTGCAGATGAGTTTTGCTTCTTCTAAACTGTTACGGACCCAACTCTGCTAGCAGGAAAGATGCTGGTATCCTAGATCCTATGGGATGCAACGCCTTGAAGAAATTTATATCAAAGAATTATTGCATAATCTCAGGGTGTAATAAAACGTTCTACACCATACATAGGCATCAAGTTACTGTTAATTTTATGTCAGAAGAAGAAGTGTCTCCATCAACAGCAGCTGCAGGTGCCAGTATGCACCCGCAGGATCCCCTTGCTGTGCATGTGGAGAAAGTTGAAGATTTCTGAGGGCATAGCATGAAAACCAGGGCGAGGTTTCACGTTGTCATAGTAGTGATGAGTTATAAAAATCCCTGAGGGGTTCATGGGGAAAGCCCAAAAGCCAAAAAGGTGGACCTCTTCACAGAGCTCCAGGGCAGCAGTTACCAGGATCAGCCCAGTGCTAATCCGTTTGGCCCGCACCCCTTGGCCAAGCCAGTAGCGTGAGACATTGATGAGATACTGGGGATGAAAGTAGTAAACAGCTTGCTGAGATTCAAAATCATCTAGGACATATTTGACCCGGATCGAAACGTCCGTGTTGCGGGTGTTGTAGAAAGCTGGCAGCAGCACAGAAGCATTCTCATAGACCTGGAGCACGTTGTAGAAGGGTTTCCTCCATTTTTCCAGCTTATGAAATCTAAAGGGAAAAGGATGCATGAGATGGTGAGACCAGCATGGACTCAGTCTAGACCCAGCAGACAAGAAACCTCCAGTGGGCTTTTACCAAAATATTTCTGACGAAGAGATAATTCTGATGAAGAGATAATGATGTTTCAGTTTTAACAAGGGGAATATATTTAGATTTCTAGCTAAAACATCAGTGTCAAAAATAGGGCAAAAACGTAGGGGATAAAAAGATATATATTCTCCTCTGGTTTTGCAATACATTCATTAACAGTTGACAAACTTTGGAAACATTTCTGATCATGTCTCACTTCTCGTTTTATTATGAGAAGGATGTAAACTGCAGCTGTATACTGCACTATGCAGTGCAGAACTCTATGAGAAAGTGGCAAACACCAAAGCAGAGTAAAAGACTAAAATGTCTAACTGTAACATTTAAAAGAAATCCAAAATGAAAGCAAATTATTTTAAGTGGCTTGAAAAAAAGAAGCATGTTCCCCCAGCAATAAAGGAAGGCACTAATTAGTCCCATGATCTCAGGCCTGTCAGCAAGGTATCATTAAGGCCTTAACAAATTTAAAATTAGAATCACCCAGACAATCCTGTCTATGAAGTTTAACTGGCTTTTTTCAAAAGCACAGGACAATGTGCATTACTTTATTTAAGCGTTTAGGGTGAGATCCGGTTGATTCCACTCTGAATGTTTCTGAGACATTTGCCTGAGGCTTGCAAGCACAGCACAAAACTTCCAGGGAAAGTATGGTTCTGCTGTTCCAATTTTAGCCCATCAGCTTCCCACTTTCTACCACCAATGTGCAAGTTGAAGTGTGTAACAAATTTCTGTCAGTTGTTACTGGTTCCATATACCAGTTCAGAATGAAATGTATGATTCCTCATGTCAGTTGAAAGTAAAACTGGGGGCAAGAAAACTCTGTAACAGATAAAGTGAAAAGCAGATTTGGAAAAACAGTAGAGACTGAAAAAGAAACCAAAAGCAACCCATCAACACAAAACCAAAACCAAACCAGAAATACCTCTCAGTAATTATACTGGGATTGACAGTCACAACATCCGTCTTTACTCCAACGTCCGTTAAGTATTTCTCAGATATAGGAGGCAAATTGCATCTATAAACAAAAGAAATTAGTAAGAAAGTTAGAAAATTCCTTGCACCATTTCAGGACTAGAAAGTAGAGCTGATTTAAGCATTTCTTCCAACCAACAGATCTAGAAAAAGACTAAGAATTTCAAAGTGTATCAAAACATCTTGATGTCCAAGCTGTTCATTCAGGTGACAAGTTACAAGGAGCTAAGATCTCTCATCTGCCCTGAGTCTTTTTGCAGATGTAGTGATAGGACATGGGGTAACGGGTTCAAACTTAAACAGGGGAAGTTTAGATTGGATATAAGGAGGAAGTTCTTTACTGTAAGGGTGGTGAGGAGCTGGAATGGGCTGCCCAGGAAAGCTGTGATGCTCCATCCTTAGCAGTGTTCAAGGCCAGGTTGGACAGAGCCTTAGGTGACATAGAATCATAGAATAGTTAGGGTTGGAAAGGACCTTAAGTGTGAGGTGTCCCTGCCCATGGCAGGGGGTTTGGAACTAGATAATCTTAAGGTCCTTTCCAACCCTAACTATTCTATGATTTTATGATTCTATGTAGCCAATGCTCACTCATTTTGCTTCCTTAATAGTAGTTCAGCTACTTACTTTGGCAATTTAGGATGAGACATGTGCGAAGCCTCAAGGATAATCAGTCTATAAAATCAAAGACTTCCTCAGCAACAGCTGAGCTGTATTCAATAATTAATAGAAAAACTCTAACATTGCCTTTAACATGCTTTGTTTCATACTCAACAGAATTTAGAAGAAATGTTCCATAAGAGATAAATCAGTCCAGAACTTATTAACGCAAAACTATTGGCTTCCCTTCCTTTTCCCTATATAAGTATCTCCCAGTGCAGTGTAAAAGCAGCAATTCAGACTCTACAGATTCACCAGAGGATGTAAAAGCTAATAGCAGCAAACTTGCGAAGATTTGCAAACCTTAAATTTGCCCAACCTCCACTCACCTTGGCCTTGACCTAGATTAATCACCTTACAAAATTTAGAGCATCCCTCAAGAGATGCTGAAGTTACTGAAAAACACACGTGTATGCACAACCTATCACAGAAGCTTCACTTCTATAGGAAACCCAGACAAAAAAAAGCCTTCAGTGTGTTTTATCAGAGACACCATAAGTGGCTTTGCAACTAGTTTTACACTCGTGTTAAGCCAGTTAGATACTTACTAGCATTTTGAAAACTTTTGATCTACAAGCCTCTATAAAAGCCATCACTGTTAATATCACCACATATCAAAAATACTGCTGTGCCTAATTCCCAAACATGTCCATATTTCTGAAGATGAAAGCTGAACAGGAGAAACCTGTGAAGGTATTTAGGGTAAGGGATGCTCAGTGTTTTCACAATAGTACCGTTCAGCTCTTAGCATCATTTCTCACTCACAGCGACAGGGTGAGTGGGGACGAGAAGAAAGCACAAAAATCCTCCAAAGTCCTTCTCAGTCTCAGCAGGTTCCCACTTACCTTCCAGAGAGTCTCTCTTTATCAGGTCAGATTATTTTTTAGCCACCTCATCCTTCTTATCTTTCTTATAGGCAATGCTATTTCCAGTACTCTTCTTTGCTAGGTCATGCAACATCCTTCTTAAGTCCTCTAGCATCCCCAGTTCCACCTAGGGCTGAGCACTGTGTTCATTTAATTATATTTGGAATAGGTTTTCAAATACTTAGCCTCAATACTTTTGAACAGTAAACTCTGCCCTATCCCTGGCAATGTTCAAGGCCAGGCTGGATAGGGTTTGGAGCAACCTGCTCTGAGTGGAAGGTTTCCCTGCCCATGGCAGGGGGTTGAAACTGCACGAGCTGTAAGGTCTCATCCAAGACAAACCAGTCTGGGATTCTATGATTAAAAAGGACTGAATTTGTTGAAAGTGATAATTCCTCACAAAAATGATACAATCTTCATAAACTGTACTTTTGTCCTAGGACAAAAAATTCACCCCGGCAAAGAGGATCTCTAAATGCATACAATGTTCCACCACAGATCTCTATTCTGGCCAGTAGATGGAGATAGACAATAACAACCAATAAAAGCAGTTCGTGTGTGTGTGTGTGTGTGTGTGTGTGTGTGTGTGTGTGTGCGCGCGCGTGCGTGTGTGTGTATGTAGTTTATCTATTCTATTGTACTATAATTAATTGCTATCAGAATTTATTTAATCGAAAAATACTGTTTGTATCCTGCTGGCCACAATCTTCTGGACTACGGAAGATTTTCCCAGGTGCCCTGAAGTTATCACCAAATGTTAGCAGTGCTCCACGGGCTGTTTTTGAATTGTTTCAAATAATTATTTCATTGGTGACCAAGATAGTGATTCCTGACAGTTTGGTGGACTGGTTTTAGACTGGAAGGTAGATGTGTACAGACCTGACCTTAAACATAGGCTTTGCTTTAAAATTGATGTCAGTATACCTTAGGCTTTTAAACACAAGCATGTCTTTGTCCATAATGCTGGTTCCATGTGTTTTGGAGATGGGGAATCAGGGATTTGTTTTGCATAAGTCTGAATGTATTTATTAATATTTCAGTTCTACTTAAGCCTCTATTTAGTTAGTCACTGGTATCAAAAGCAATCCAATTTCTAAGTAAGTTCTGTAGTGATTTGATCAGCTCTTTTTTAATCTGGTTTTGGTATAGTTTTAGAAGAGTAACAGTGGTAAAAAGGCACCTCCACTGAATGTTCTTATACAGGAATTACGACATTTGCTGCCCATATTTCCTCTTCTACTCATCAGCTTGTCATTACCATGTGTAACATGCACCACTCCTTTCAACCAAACTGATAGCTGTGTTCCAATACCATAGGAGGGAGTCTACAATAATTAGGTAATGGACATGGGGTACACTAGGCTTTTAAGAAGCAAGTTATGTAAACCCAAAATTTTATCTATCATTTGATGACAAATTAAATTAATAATGCAGTGAGCCAAAATATGGCCTCATTTTTGCTGGTACAAAATCAGATAAATTCACTGATTTATGCACAGTTATTCTAAACTAACAGCAACATAACGAAGATCAGAAAATAGGTCAATATTCTTCTCTTCTACAGAACAGGTCATGAATCTGTGATCTAGCTGTCATATGGCATGACCCAGGCAAAGAGCTAAACAGGATTTAGAGAGGGATTAGTCATGAATATGAATAATTAAAACATCTTTCCCATATATATTAAGGATGATAAAAGTGCTGCTGAACTCCACTATCCAGGGACACATATTGTAGGACATCCTAGTTTATGCAAAACCTGGATAACTCCACATGTCTTGGGGAGCACAATAAGAAGATACTCGGCCTTCAAAGTTATTCAGGCGTCCCTGCACACCCCGGAGACTCCAGTACAGATTACTGTAACTCCCATTATCCAGCTTCATTCCAGTGGAGCTCTGCACCACCTCAGAAACACACCTCTGAGACACATGAGATGCTCAGCATCGAGCAATTAACAACTGGCCAAGATGTTACATGCTTGCCACGTAACAGAGGTTGTGCCTCTGGTTCAGAACTGAACAATAAGACCATCAGGTCCACAGGATGTTGCTTACAGGCTAAAGTCCATGGAAAGGTAAATCATAACCTGAGTAAAGGGGATGCCCCAAAAGAGAACATCATGCTTTATCAATAAACCAGAGATTAACCATATTGAGTCAGGGAGAAATACTTCCTCAAATTTTAAAATAAATGTTATACAGTAGGTGGTTTTTTTCCGAAACATTACTTATTGTGCAAAATGCAGGCTTGTTATGGCCAGTCTGGCAAATCTCATGTCTCCATGTGAGAGAGGATAACTTTTCAGTCCTTTATTTGTCACAGAAACAGGCAAAAATGAAACTGGTGCTGTGGTAGTTACCGAAACACGAAGTCTGCACTGTCAATCTCCCGGCCACATCCGCTGTTCTTTAGAATTCCTCCATTCCCAACCACCGCACATTTCTTAAACTGGGAGCGGTGGTACGGCATATCCTGCAAGATCACAGCAAGGAATCAGTTAAATATCCCAGAACATGGAGGCAATGAGTCTCTTTTTTACTTCTTCCTTTTATTTTTTTTGTTGCAGCTGCATCTTGCTGCAGACGCACTAATCATAGGAAGTTGACACTGGTTCTGTCCCGCAATATTCCCATGATGTACATATGAATGGGATTGTTTTCTCTGCAATTAGATATAGTATAGGCAATTAACTCAGAGGGAATAAAAACCAATAACCTGATTTTGTCCAGACTTAATAACAGATGGAGCAATTTTAGAAACTTGCCTTCCCTTTTGATTTCCACATGAGGGTTCGAACCATACAATTATCGTACCCCAGGAACTGCCTTCCGAGCTGCCTGCAAACTGCTCACTCCTCGGACTCTGATGTGCTGCTTTTGAGATGCCTGCTCGCTCCAGACCAGCTAGTAAAGCCCAAGAACCCTAAGTCAGACAGCATGTCACATCTATTTATCAGGAGCTAGACCAGATTTCAGGGCTCACTACCACTAAGTGTACTAATAGTACCCATGATTATTAATCAGCATTTGTACTACCAGCAGTGCCTATAGCCCCAAATCAGGCACCTTTCTGGACTTGTGTAGGATGTATCCTTCTGTAATCTTCAGGCAAAATTCTGACTTCATATGCAGACACACAGCTGCTGCTGAAGCCAGAGAGAGTGAAAATCACATCTCTGAGAAGTGGGCCGTTAGGGTGAGAGGGCTGTGACGCAGAATAGAGCCATGCTACACCTTATGAATATGTAGAGATGTGCTTATGTAAGCATGAGAGCACTTGTTTCAGTACATGCATATTTTATCAGTAATTTTATACCACAAACTACAGAGAGATGTGATAGTGGCATGACATTTCTGGGTGCATATTCCCAGTATCCTTCCACAGCATTCATAAGCCATGAGGCAAAAGGGCATGTAATTACACCTATCTGACAAAAGCAGCAGCTGCCTCACAGAGAGGAAATATAGAGTTGTTTCTGCTTTATCCAGTGATTTCTTAATACAAAATGCCTTTGCAGTACTGTTAAAGAGGTCAGAAGCCCAGTCTTTGCACTAAGCACAAGGCTCTTGTCTTTACAGTCTTGCTCCTGTGCTTTCAGCCCTTCATCTCCTACATTTACCAAGCTGCAGTCATGCTCCTAGGCAGAGGAAGGCTTCAGTCACATAGGAGGCTGCCCAGGGAATCCCAAAGGTAGTTTGGCACATTATAGCACCTTCAAAGCATCCTGAAGGCATACCTGGTTAAATATAACAGCAGCTATAAGACAGTCCTAGCAAGAAGTGTAGGCATTCATGTAGTCTTTCATGCATTCATCTGTGCAGTCAGGCAGGGTTTTGTGGATAATACTCCTAGACTCAGATGTATCCATTCTTTGCACGTTTCCAGACGCTAAAGTGCTTTCCTGGATACAGGCCTTTTCCCTGCTCTGCTCCACTTCCCCACGTGTACATTTAGATAACAGCACTACCCTACCTATTCATACTGCTCAAAAAGCAAATGGATTAGAAGTGGTTAGACCCTGAAGGGCAACTTTAATGGAACAAATCGAAGTACTTAACTTGAATATTTTTCTGACTTTCTGAAAAGAATAAATTCAGTTATCCCCTCCAAATATGCCATTTTATATTCATGAGATGTGCCCCATGATAAATCAGCAGTCACATAAACCCATTTCTGCACATCAGTCACTATGTGCAATGGGAATTGCCACCTGGTTATAATTTTGAATGGCCCTCAGTTCAAAGATTATTTGATGAAAAAGTCTCGAATAATCATTATGATGAATATATTTAAAAATTGTGCAGCCTGTTCACAGATAATCTGCAAACAGAAATAAGTACAAAGATAGTCCAACTTTGTGAATATGAACTATAAAATAATCATGCCCTCAAAAAAGTAGGTCTATCCCAAATGCTGGATTTACTGTACATGAATATTGCCCTTTTAAAGTTCTGATCAATAAGTGCCTCTTTTATTCAGCTTTCTTGACTTAGTTCATTTTTTGCTACTAGGTCAGTAATATACTGCAGGAAAATATCTATATATTGCATACTAGAGCAGACGACAAATACACAATAGGATAATCAGCTAAAATATCATATAAAAAATAAACATTTTCAAAGAAAAAGCAATGAAGTTCATAGAAATGTCAAACAGCCAACTGCTAAATGCTTGGTTATAGTATCTAATACCGCAAATAGAGTGAAGTTGATTCTTCAAATGGGCAGAAGAATGAGGCACCTTTGGAAACATTTTGAAGATCTCCTGGTTGATGTGAAAGATTCCACTAGTATCCACTTCATACTTCAGTTTTGTTCCCAAGGGAGTGTTTTTCTGGGTGGTGAACAGAAAGGCAGGGGCATTGCAACACTTCGACAACGTAGACCTGTAAAATTAAAGAGAGAAACAAGATCAAGGATGCTTAAGGATTTGCAATTACTCCTAACAAGGCATTTTTTCAGCAAAAATGAACTTTTTGGCTGTAGGAGGTGTAAAATGGTAGTTTGCTGGATTTTCCTTTAGAAAATTTCAGATTCAGTGAAATTTTCCCTGAGTGAGTAATTTATGGGGAAAAAAAAAAAAAAAAAAAAAAAAAAAGGAGAAACGAGATGTCTGTACCTGCCTTTTCTAGACTGCAGGAAATACATGCGCAAATTATGCCCTGCTCCACACCCTGAAGCTGAGCTTCTGCCCCTAGAAACCATCCTAATGAATTAGTCCTTCTCTGCTTTAGAGGTCTTTCACCTGTTGTAAACTATTTACTCATCACTGGGCAGGAAACATAGGGGTTAAAGTATTCATCTGGGGATGTGGAAAGCCTGGTGAGGCAGGGACTTAAACACAGCAGTACAGCAATACCTAAAGACACTATCCCACTCACCAGACAACTGTGAATTACAAAAACTGAGATTAAAAAAAACTTTCAAAGGTCTTAGTTTTGCCTTTGACCTCGTATATGTGCATCAGGAACATGATGTGGCCCCAACAGATGGATGTTTAGCAGACAAGTCTCAATGCACTGTATAGAATGTACAGCACAATGCACACTGCTTAATGTGCTGGTGCTAGTGGCCTGAGAGAGAATGATGGTCCTTAGATAGTCCTTTTTAATTGCCCCTGCCTCTGGGCTGGCTGCCTTATTTCAATATGCTCCTCTCCACACTTCAATGGGCTTCTCACACTCTGGGTACAAGCACTAGTTCCCTTACTCCAACAAGATGGTAGGCTCTACTCCTGAATGGCTTCCGCGTTCCAAATGGACTCTGATAATTGCCCATCAAGCCATTTCCAGAGAAAAAAGTATACTAAAAACCATAAAAAACTTCTGTGTGGAGCTCACGTTGGAAGAACTGTTATGAGCCTGGGACTAACAATTAGTTATTTTTAAAGATGTTAATGACTAACTCAGCACATGCATTTTCACATTCTCTCATTAACTCGTGACAGCTAGTTCCTGGAATCATGCAAGGGAATTCAGGAGAAAATTGTGGGGCCTTATTCTAAACAACAGCACTGGATCTTGCCAGTGAATTACAGATGTAACCAGTTTATATTCCACTTACTATGAAATAATGTGCTTTCTCTAGACTTGCTCAAATTTGGCCTCAAATATATCAATATTCAACATTCAAATATTGGTTTGGCTTCATTCTACTATTGCTTTCACAACTCCAGTTTCAAAAGTCGTATTTTGAAAGCATCATGGTGAATCTTCAGCAAAGAGGAAGTCACACAAAGGAAGACAGAGTGCTACAGTAATTGACACAGAGGTCTCTGAAGACCAGTTAAAGTATCTAGACAGGGAGTAACAGCTTTTAATAAAAAAAAAAAAGTCATAAACAGTGTCTGACAGTATCTAAACCACCACAAGAAAATCCCATTTGAGTATTTTGAGAAAAAAATCAGATGTCTTGACAATGATATTACCAATTTTACACCACCAGAGAGTTAGGCTGATGTATTAGGCACAGCCACTAAGGCTTGGCTTCTTCCTCACTTTTGCCTGAAACATACCTGGAAGTCTTTCCTATACCAAATTTCCTGCCTCTCCTGGGAAGACTGTTCCACACACCAGAAGAACCCCCCACTTTCACTCTTGCTGTTGACTTTTTAAAGCAGGAAAAAGTCTATACTTATTCAAAAGGATGACACTCCAACAGTAACAGTGATTAAATGCTTACTTTTGCTACCCATACAAAGGTTTGAGCTCTCTACAGGAAGTTAAACTAAAGTAAATCTTACTCAGACTTCTTAATGTGGACCATTCTTACTTTAATAAATTAGCTTCTGTGACATTCATCTCCCATTTGCACATCTGTAGGTTCTTCCATCTGTCAAACAATTCAGTCTGTTTCACCCTAAAAATATAAAAAGAAAATTAAATTTCAGTTCATTACAAAGGCTTCATTTCCTAAAATGGCTGCAGCCAGGGGACCATGCTTTTGACAGTCTAGTGAATGCAAAATTTTCGTATTTTTATTTCCTCTTCTGATCAGATATAGCATTTCTAAACCATGAAAACACAAGTATAGATGGACCTCTTCAGATATTTGGGATTGGTTTCTATTCCCTGATAGGCCCTCTCCATTTCTTCAGGATAAAAAAAGCAATACCCAACAAGAAGCATCTAATGCATGTCTGTCCACAGTCTGCTGGGAAGCTAATGAGTGTCTGGCAACTACAGCAGCTTTGGGAAAGAAAGTTGCACCTAGCAGACGGGTCCAGCAGAGGAGATACTGGAAAAGAGAATACTTCAGATAATTTGGCCAACTACCATTATATTTTGGTGAGGTTATCTTAATCTGTGAGATGCTACAGAAAAGCACAGTTGCTAAATCCATTTTACAAACTGCAAGAGCAAACGTAGGGAAAAGCACCTGCAACCTCAAGAGGACGTGAAAAGCTCTTTACATATGGATCTCTCCCACCCTCTCTGTTAGCAAATATACTTTTAATTATATCTAAAAAATGACACTCCTATGTCTACTAGGCTGATACAAGACTACATATTTTTGGTGATATCATCAATTCCAACCACTTCAACCCTAGAGTTCATATATATATTTGGACAACAGGGATAATGAAGGCCTTGGAAATATTGAGAGTTAGGGACCAATTGCATAATCCAGCTGGGAAATTCTGAAGTCTGAAATTACTTTAAGACTGATAGGTCAATGAGTTGTCTTCAGGGAGGGCTTTGGATGTTTGAATAAAGCAAAGACTTTAAAGATAATTATATACTTAAAGTGAGCAGAACTTAGGAATTCCCAGGAATTAGGTCATACTGTGCTTTCTGTAGCCCACCAGAGCACATTAACTTGGAAATTTTCCCTTACTGTGAGGACTGAGTTAGGAAATGTAGCACATTAGAAGCAAGCACACCAGAAGAACCCAGCATAGTAAAAAAGCTTAATGTCAAATGGCATCTCCATAAAAGCAAGGCTAACTATCCAGCTGAGCAGGAGTACACTACTTTCTATGGGCCAGTGGATAAAATGAAGAAGAAAAATTAGTAATTCACTGTACCATCTGATAAGTATGCAGAAAGCCAATTAAAAACTCCCCATCTTCAGCAAAACACTGGCAGAAGTGTGACATTCTCACCCTTTCTATTTATGTTTAAGCACTGCAAGTCAGCAAGCAGTGCAAATTTGCTAGTTGTGTATTCCCTTCATCCAGTACCAAATGCAGAAGATAAGGACACAACCTACATTTTTCTGTGCATGAAGTCAGTGAGGGAAACATGCTCTAAACCATGCACACCTGGAGCAACACATTCCTTTTCTGTAGCCTTGATTGCTTAATGCTATGCACTTGCATAGCTGCGTTTTCAACTGAGATTCTCAGTGTGCTTTACAGAACTTAATAAAGTATGTAGATTGTCAGATTACCAAACCAGTGGTTTTAGGTATGTAAGGGATTAGGTATAATCTGAGCACCTGAACTCAGTGCAATGCTGAAAATACAAAAGGACGACACAAAAAATACTTTGTTGTGCTCTGCCAATGAGTTTCATTGGCAACCTCACTTTTTGGACCTATTCCATCACTATGGCTTCATGGATGCATCTCACTCAACTCATCAGTTTCCTGATGAAAGGACCACAAAAGACAAATTCCAGGTATTTTGTTGTTTCTCTTAATTACATTTTCACCACTTTCACTGAATCTTACTAAGTTATGGAACTTATTGCTGGTTGAGGTGGACAAAAGCACAAATGGGCTCAGAAAAGATCTAAACAAATTAACAGAGAAGTCTATTGTCTGCTCTGATTACTGCAGTCTAGTCACGATCTACCACCCAGCAAGTCCCTATGATGCTATATGTTATCAGGTACAGCTAACCTTTTCGTTTAGTTTCTTAGCCTTTGCTACTGGCCACTGTCAATGACAGAGCTATGAGTCATTCTGGTTGTTCTTACTCTTGCTGTGAGTCATTCTGGCTGTCCTTATTCTTTAATTACCTGGTATTGAGTACTACACTGGGTTTTATTCCAAAGAATGATGATGGGTCTGATTAAAATGCCTCAATGCATGGGAAAAGCCTCCTTTTTTTCTTAAATGGACCTCAGGTCAAATTTTGATGTCACTACTTGTACATACAAGATAACCTCAGGAATCTCTGATGCAATACCTATTGATGGGATCTCTTGGGCCTTGTATGTTTTGACAATGTCATTGTAAGTTATAATTTTCATCCTGCCTGAAAAGTAACCCTTGCATCTGAGTCACAACAACCCCATTCAACGCTTCAGGCTTGGGGAAAAGTGGCTGGAAAGCTGCTCATGGAAAAGGACCTCTGAGTGCTGACTGACAGAGCTGAGCAGGAGCAGCTTGTGTCTAAGCAGCCAAGACGGCCAACAGCATCCTGGCCTGTAGCAGCAAGTGTGGCAGCAAGGCCAGGGCAGCGATCATGCCCCTGTACTGTGCACTGGTGAGGCTGCTCCTTGAACCCTGTGTTCAGTTCTGAGACCCCTACTACAAGAGAGTCATTGAGGTGCTGGAGCAGGGCCAGAGAAGGGCAATGGAGTTGGCAAAGGGCCTGGAGCACTAGTGTGATGAGGAATGGCTGAGGGACCAGGTGGTGTTTAGTCTGGAGAAAAGAAGACTCAGGGGGCACCTTATCGCTCTCTACAACTACCTGACAAGAGGCTGTAGTGAGGTGGGGGTCGGACTCTTCTCCCAAATAACAAATGACAGGACAAGAGAAAATGGCCTCACCATTTCCTCACCATTTCTCACCATTTCTTCACCATTTCACCTCAAGCTGCACCAGGGGAGGTTTAGACTGGAGATTTGGAAAAATTTCTTCAGAGGGGGTAGTCGCGCATTGGAACAGGCTGCCCAGGGCAATGGTGGAGTCACCGCGCCTGAAAGTGTTCACAAACCGTGTAGATTAGACCCTTAGTGACATGGTTTAGTGGTGGCCTTGGCAGTGCTGGGGTAATGGCTGGACTTGAAGATCTTCAAGGTCTTTTCCAACCGAGGTGATTCTATGATCCTACGATTCTTTTTAGCAAGCATTCCTTCATACTTACATAGATAAAACCTTCACCTCAATGATGTCGTGCCGTAATTCCAAGCATTTAGTAGAGTTGTATTCCAAAGGTCCTTCATAAAACTCAAAATACCTGAAGAGAAACAAGAAGAAAGATTACAAATAAGGCTTAGACTAGCATACTTCTTTACTCATCAACAGCAATTTGCTTAATATTGTTACTTATGGTTTTTGCCTAACTTTACACTATGTTATCTGGCCCATAGGCATGTTATTACTTCACATGAAAACACAGATGTCATTGCTGATGGCAGAACAGCCGCCCATGTCCACTTTGTTCATTCCTACAAGATTTCGTCTCTTTTGTAGGCACCAACAAGGATCAAATACCTTTACAGCAGTCAGCATGTGGCAGCTGCCACTTAAAGTCAGGGAAAAGCACTGATCACTTGAGGAACACTATTCCCATCATCCTTTGGTGTCTGAATACGCTGAAAAGAGTACCTTAAAGTTTGCTTCTGGGTAGAAAGCAAAGTGCTGGAGGTTGCACCTTGTCTGTGAAGACTTGCATAGCTCTATGCATTTGAGATTTTAATTGGGATTTACTCTTTTAGTATATTTGGAGGGGACGGGAAGCTGGGATTTTCTTCTCCAAAAAACTGAGTTGGCTTTGAGAATGAAAGGATTTGAATGCTCAGAACAAATGACAGTGCTATTCTTAATTAAAATATAAATATAATTTTTTTTTTTGTTAAATTCCTCTACCTTAGCCATCAGACTGGGGTGAAGGGGAAACAAAACACAGTGGTAGCTACTCATGTTTAGGGGCCAGAGAAAGCCCAGGCTGTGCAGTGAATTCAAAGAGATTGTATTCAAATGACAAAAAATATTTAGGGTTTAAACCAAGCTCTGTATCACTTTCACCCTTTATCATTAGAAGCCTGTATTAAAACCTAATACCTAAAACCTGTGCGTACCCACACAGCAGTTATAATAAACAAATACAAAGAAACAACCTGGACTAGTAGGTGTTATGAAAAAGGTTAGAGCAAGTTATTTTGATGAATCCTTTAAATTCTCAGAATTCATGAGGCTGCAACTCCAAGCTATGTTTTGAATTTTCAATATGAAAGAAAAACATGAGATTCCTGGAAGAGATTTATTTAAACTATCACTGGAAACATAATCTTTTGGGTTTGTTTAATTTTAAAATACCATGTTTGACCCAAATGCCTGTTCCGTTCTGAATATATAATTCTTAAGTAGGAAAGACTTTTTAGTTTCCTTCGTAGTTCATGTTTGTAGTTAATATCAAAATTTTGGAGGATCTAAAATTGATCTGTTCTGGAGAAGTGCTAAGCACTTACACACCCCACGGGAATTGTAGGAAGGGAGAGTGTCCAGAAAACATCTCCAGGTATATGCAACAGGACATCCAAAGGCCAGAAGCATCTAAAAGCAAACAGCTTCTGAATTTTGCCTTCTAAGTACATCCAGACACCAATATGATAAAGCAGGGAAGAGAGAAGGCCTCATGAGGGAGAAATGGACTATAGTATGTGACTGCAAGAAGCCCAAGAGCCTTCCAAAGCAATCTGCTACTAACTGGGAATATTTCTGTCTTGTCAGAGGCTGCTTTAGGAAGTGTCTCCCTCACCTCTTCCTGAGGTTTTCACCACCTCAGCTTTTCAAAATCCCAAACCAACCATTTCTGTGATCCAGTGAGGGGCAAAAACCTTGAGACTGAAAGGAGGAAGCCTATGCCTAGAATCTGGAAGGAGGAGAACATCATAAATTCCTAATAAAGAGGTAATCTGATTACTGACAGAAAAAAAAACCCAAACCAAACAGCTCAGCAATCTTTAAAAGATTTAACTATTTGGAGATGCGCTGGCATATTCTTCAAGGCAATGAAGCAGTGGCTGCCCCATCCCTGGCAGTGTTCAAGGCCAGGCTGGACACAGGGGCTTGGAGCAACCTGCCTAGTGGAAGGTGTCCCTGCCCACGGCAGGGGCTTGTAACTAGATGAGATTTAAGGTCCCTTCCAACCCAAACCCATTCCATGATTCTATGAAATTATAGTACTTATAGCACTCCATAAACAGTGACAAATCTGTGAGAAGATTTCCAGAGCCTCCAGAAAAGAGACACAGTTCATATAATATGAACCTTCATCTGGGCTCTCATCAAAAGCCTTAGGTTCTCCTTCCAACTCAATTATTCACCTGGTCATTCAGCCTTCACTAAAGAGTAGCTTATACCCATTGTACTGGCACATCTCCTGTGTACATGGCTTGTTGAGCTGGACCTGAGCAACTTGTGTACTCTGAAAGCTGCTTCAACTGAGATTAGATTAAGAACTTACCTGGATGCACCAGGCCAAAGCCTTGTGAGGATGTACCCCAGATAAAATTAATAAACTAAACTGAAATCTCTCTCTCAGGAGCCAACACCACAGGACTTCTTGCTGGTCACAGAATTTTACAGCAGTGAAGGAGTTTCCTCTGGGTACTAGTCCAGACAAACCTTTTTGTCCTTCTGCATTACTCAGTTTTTCTACTGTATTTTGGTGTAACCATACTTTATTTCTTTCAGTCAGACAAGGCTGGGACCCTGGATGTGCATGTGCTACATGTTAGCTAGTGGCAGGTATAGATCCAAATGCAACACTCAGCACGTTACACACCACTCCTATACCTCTCTGGACATAAGCAATGTCTGTCAGCCTTGACCTTGCCCTTCCACATAACACTGGATTTCAGAATCTGTTTTTGTCTAAGGACAGGTAAGAATGGCAGAAATCTAGATTAACATGTATTTTTATCTTTCCTGTGTACTTCTTGCTCTGCTGCTAACTTAGAGAACTGCAGCTCAGATACTAGACAGGACATGCTATCACATGGGAACGCTGCAGCAGGGGAAAGCTGGCTTCAGTCCATGGCACTGGAGACAAAGATGTCATTTTATGGAAAAGAGATGAAATTTCCTGAGTCCCAGCCATTCCCTTTGGTCATTGCCTATATACCCAAGCCACAAACCAAAAATAGAAATGAGAAAAGACATGCTACCAAAGAGGCAGAAGGGTAACGATGAAAGTACAAGGTAAAAATAAATCACTTCTGGATCTGAAAGGAAATCCACAAGGCAGCATTACACTTGTAGGAGAGTTATTCCATTACCCTACAGCTTCAAAAAGCACAGAACTGTCCTGCTAGTCTCTTAACTCCCACAGTAGCTCCAGCTTTTCCAGCAGAGTCACTGGGAGTGTCAAGTTTGCCATTTGGCACATTATGGAAGTGTAGCAGGATCCATGAAACAGGCCAGATGACACATTGCCGATGGGACACGTGCCTCCTGCAGCAAAGGCAGTGTCACTTCTGCACTGAGTGGGGAGAAGATGCTACTGGCCACAGGGTAAGCTCAACTGAAACTAAATCAGCGTGCCGAAGCCATTGCATAATTATCATCCGGGCTGTCATACATAAGCCCCAAAACCACATCTGAAGCAGACAGTCAGGCACTAAGCCTCCTTAGTGTTAACGCTACTGATGCTGCAGCACCTAGGTTGCAAGTATTAATGATGCTACATCAGCATCAAGGAATTTGCAAGACAGTATCTGGTCAATAGACTAATGGAAAAAGGTTATTTTTTTTTTCTCCCAGGAGAGCTGTTCATGCTATTTATTTGTTTCACAGCAATCTCCCCTTCTGCTACAGACACTGAAGCAAATACGTAGAGGCAGGTTCCTGGAGCACTGGCCAACCTTTTCCAGCAGAAGTGCTTTATGTTGCACTTCTCCAGAACACAGCTTTTGCGCACCAGGTTCTAGCACAAGGAACACGGATTCCCTCAGCCCCTGCAGATGTCCTTTAAACACAGCTCCTCTGCTCAGCAGGGTCTGGTCCTGCTGGGAGTGTCTGGAGACCAGCCCCACATGCTCTCCCAGTGCTCATCAGTCTCACCCACTCCCTAGGCTCTGAGTACTGCTTCTGCTTATTAACTCCCACTCTAAACTACGCAGTTCCCTGTGAACAAAGATACATTTGCCTGTCAGAAAGCTTAATTAGCACAAATGGGAACTGTCCTCCTCATCATCTTCCTCAGTGCGATATCCAGCTAAGGTATAAGGGTGTAGTGCAGTTTATTTTGATTTATGCTCTTGATTAGTAACAAGTGACAAACCTGACTACACTACTCCTTGTGCTACAGAAAAGGGCTGTGTTTCACCTTTACAAGAATGACAGTCATGTTTTATATCCATAAAACAGAGTTGATGTGTCTCCAACAGAATATCCTGTCTCTGCATTGCCTTCATTTCCCCTCCTGAGATCTAAACTAGTTTTATCCATCAAAGATCATAAGTCTACTGGAAAATCAACACAATAATCCATGATTCTTCACAATAGGGAATCACAGCAAATAGCACAGTTGCACATGGGATTGCATTTTCCCATGGCTCACTGCTCTGTGTCCATGCAAGTCAATTGTTGCTTTCAAATCCACACTAAATCCAAACATCAGATGCTGTATCTGAACACCACACAAGCTGCAAGTGCTCAGAGAGGACACCGCCTTCTGTGGCTCTCAGAACTGAATGCCCAGGAATGAGATGCTATTCACTCCGTAATCTTCCTTTTTTTTCACTGAGACTTACTTCTTTTCCAACCTTCATGTCTCTCATTGCAATCTTACTCCCAGCTGAGCAGCTTACTGAGCTTGCTAGTGAAAGACATACTTGGTTTCCCAGTACACCAGCTAACTCTTAGGTCTTTGATCATCTCCAGTTGGGTTGCCCTTGCTTTGATCAAAAGTAATCTTTTCTTCATCATGGCTACATGAATTTAAAAGCCTGGGACTTCAATCCTGCCTTCAAGTGACACTTGGATTGAGGCACTGATTTGTCTGATATATTGAACAAAGGTTTTAAAATACAATTGGGTGTTAAGCATCTTTTAAACAAGAGTGTTCTCTCCTGCACAAGCTGCCTTTCCATTTTGTTTGCTCCTGCAGCACTAGTTCTGCACCGTTTGCAGTGAGGCTGCAGCAGATATGCTGCAAGAGAAGAGAGTGTAACAGGAAGGATTCCACCTACCCTGCAGAAAAAACAAAGATCTTTCCAAAAATATACATTATCCAGTGACTAAGAGATGAGAATAAATGAACCAAGTTGTGCAGGCTTCTGCTAAATGCTAAGAGTACTGTCCGATTAGCAGTGCCTGCACTCATCAGTATGGGCAGATCATGGCCAGCCACAGGTCTAAATTCACCATCACTACTCAGGAACATAGCAAGCGTTCCAGAGCACATTCCCCAAAGCACATGGGGATTCACATTCATCTGTCTAGGCTAGAATGGGATCTTCAAACTGCTGAGTAGCTGAGGTAGAACATATCATCGCTATAAGGGTTCTGGAAAACTCACCCAGAGCAGAGTAAATTAGGCATTGAAATCACTTCATCAGAGAGCACATTGTGAGTGACTAAATCCCTTTGCTCCTACTAATATTTCTACATAACAAGTCAAAACCTACAAGATTTAGTCAAAAGGTTTACGGGTTTGACATCAACACAGTGAGCTTTTCCCCCTCAAAGAATGGATCCTACCACTTCATGTGGCATATTCTCCTAAGATTACTCTGACCTTGTTTGGAAGGCACAATCCCAGTTTGGTAGATAAAGAAGTTGATGTAGAGGCTCTTAAAGGTCCTTTTCAACCCAAATGATTCTGTGAGCAGCAGGTAAGTCCATGGAAGGCAGACACAGGCATCTTGGGCTCTGCTGTCATAGACACTGCACAGTGACTATGATTACCACCAAGAACAAGAGCAGCCTCTGAAGTTGATGGAACTCATAACAACATTTCATACTGTACCTTGCAAAAGAAAACACCTGTGGACATATTGATGTTAAATGAGAACCCCCTGCTCTCACAGTTGGCAAGTGAAGCATAAATGTTCTATGTCTTAAGATTAATTTACACTTTACTCAGGCTGTTGCACAAAAAAATCACACTGCTGTGTGTTTCTGCCATGTGAGAGTTGTGTTGACTTGTCCACTACAAGATGGTGCTTGAAAGATGGTGAGCTGAAAGAGTAGGTGCTGTGGGCACAAAGAAAGATGGAGAAGCAACAATCTTCTGTTACGTAGGTTCATTAAATTATTTAACTACCTCCTCCTTGGGGACAACAAATACAAAAAAAGATGGCTTCCTTTTCTCCTGGTGACCAGCCGTTGATGCCAATGTTAACTAGCATTAAGTGGTTTAAACTTTTTACCATCTTCATCTATAATGCTACTAGATGTAGTAGATGTCTAACTGATCATGAACTTTCAGTATATGGTTGTAGTTGTGAATAAAATGTGTCACTATAAGCTGCCATGTAAAAAAAATATAAGCAAGAGAAAATGGTCATACATCTTTGTATGCACTATGTGGTAATGGCTCTTCTGAATTACTGCATCCAGTTCTGGTATTTCATCTCTGAGGGTCTGATATGTTGGTGGGAGTTACAAAAGAACCTGCAGAAATTACTTGGGTTCTAAAAAGTATGAGAGGCGTATGAAGCTTAATCTAAACATATGGTGACTGAGTACAGCAACACTGTATCAGGAAGCAATTAGTAGTGACAGGAAGTTTAATACAGTATAACAAGGAAAAATAGCATCCAATGGCTGGAAGCTAAAGACAGAAATGGCATTTCTAACTCAAGGCTGGTCTTCTTTCTAGAAGAACCAGAGTAATGAAAAAAATAAATCAAGAGCTGTAATTCTTATACAAGAGCTCATGCGTCCCAAGATATTCAAGTAACTGAGGTTAAAAGCTATTAACCCATGAACCTCCTAATTATCCACCTAGGATATTTTGAAATGCTTGGCTAGATTTGCCTCTTTACAGTGTGACAAATCTGTCTGGATTTTCATAATAAACAGCATCAGAAATGTCTATCCACCAAGGCAAAGTCAGCTCCCAAGATAGCCTGCTTATCTTCCAAATTAAAGATTTTTACTTAAAACAAACCAAAACAAAAAAAGTGTTTCCATGAACCAGCCCTAAATTCATGTGATCTTCCAGAGAAGAGGAGTGACTTTTGTATTTCTGTCCTTTAAAAGCAGTTCATAGATAGCTATATGTACCTTACAAGTAACCTTAGAGAAGTGTATGAACCCATCTGTCGTATCTCAGAGGCGCTTCGTTTCTAGATTCCCCGTTTGATCTGCTCCTGTGACTTCACACACAGTTTACATGTCTGTACAGTTGACCGTAGCTGTGATACCCTGAGGATATGTTTTTCATAATGACTTTGACAGCTCCTGGCAAACTGGCACTGACATTCTGATCTTGATCTGTCTTCACATCTCAACACACAGATCACAGAATAACAAAGTGGTTTGTGTTTAAGGGGACGTTAAAGCTCATCCAGTTCCAACTCCCTGCCAGGGGCAGGAACACCTTCCACTAGAGCAGCTTGCTCCAAGCCCCTGTGTCCAACCTGGCCTTGAGCACTGCCAGGGATGGGGCAGCCACAGCTTCTCTGGGCACCCTGTGCCAGCACCTCACCACCCTCACAGGCCAGAACCTCTGCCTAAGAGCCCATCTCAATCTCCCCTCTGGCAAGTTAAAGCCATTTCCCTTGTCCTGTCCCTGAAGGCCCTTGTCCAAAGCCCCTCTCTTCCTGTAGCCCCCCTTCAGGCAGTGAAAGCTGCTCTTAGGTGTTCCCAGAGCCTTCTCTTTATCATCTGGGGATTGTTTGGCTCTGCTGCCCAACACCACATTAGCAGTGTGAATTGAGCAAACAGCCACTCCGGCTACTTAGCTAATGCTAATGTTCCCTTCTCATCTGTCCCCTTACTCTCTCTACAACTGGTCTCACGTACTACCCAATACAGCTCTGCTGCAACAGCTGCAGGTGTAGCAGCAGGAGCTAAAGCAGAAACAGTCCTAAATGACATAGCAAAATCCAGGGTACCTCTGCAGGTCGTTCACCCACCTGTGATAAGCCTACCTTGCAGACCATATTTCTGAATCAAACACCACTACACCCTGTGCTTTATATGTCATCTCTTCCACAGATTGCAGTGCATCTTTGTTTAGAGGTTTTCCTACTGTACAATGTGTCACCTAGAATTATTTATTGGAGAGTATATTGAATTCTAGTTTTAGGGACACTTTGATTTTTTGTTTATTTTCACAGTAGCTGTATCAAAACAACACTGGTTGCTGACAAGCAGCAGTGGGTACATTCTCAGCTACTGTCCTGGATGAGGTCTGATGGCCCAAGGCCTTACTGAAAAATGTGATTTTGTCTGAAAAATGTGATTTTGATGAATCCAGTTGATTACACATCTATTCTGCAGCCACTGGGGACAAAGCTCCAGATTTGTCATACTGAGGAATTCAGTGTACAAACTGACAGGCCCAAAAGCAGAAAGCTCATGTCTTCTCTCACCTGTCAAAGGCTTCTGTGGTGTCACTATATAAGTCTTACATTGAAATCTTCAACTCAGATGGACTGATGGCAGAGAACATCATAACCCAACCAATATAGCAGAAAGATCATCCTATCATTAAGGCAGCTTCTTGGCAACAGAGAATGCTTTAAGCATGAAGACTCAAAATCCCAGTACATTGTAAAACATTAAAAAGAAAACAGAGGAATCAGGGCTCTAGGAAGCAGTTGCACCAGGTGGAACACTTGACCTGATTCCCCACAAGGATGCTGTAAGATTTATAATACATAGTGTAAGATAAAAAGCAAAAGGTATTTTTGATTGAGCAAATGGCTCAAGCAAATGGCTCAAAAAAATGGCTCATTTTCTGAAGCTGTGCAATGAACTCTGCTGCACTGTAAAAACATTCCAACTGCAAGCCACACTTTAACTCTGTACATTAGTTAAGGTCTGAATTAGCTTCTACTGAGATCAATAACATGACATTCTTTGTTTCTCTCCTACTTACAATTTTCACGCGACGTTTAATCTTCACTGTTCATTGGTTTTCATATGGCCACTAGTCTCGTGAAGTCTGGCTATCTTGCAATTTTAATGTACTTATTCTCTCAGTGTGCTTTTGCTTTCAAAGTCCTTCATTTTTATCCAACAAATCACTCCTACAGAATGAGTTGTCAGTGTCTCTACACTACGTATTACGTTACATAACTAAAACATAAAGAGTAGTTATAGAATGTACATGGGTTAATACCACATACGTATGAATAGTTTTGTGCACTTTAGACATCTCTCTGGAGACCTATAAATACACAGAAGTAAAATCAGGTCAGTAAAATGCAGTTTGCAAGTTTCCATTTGGTGGAAAGAATTATTCATCAGAGGAAGGCTTGTCTTCAATTCATTTCAACAGCCTGAAGTGGGCTGTCAGATTAAGACTCTTAGAGGATGTCTAGTGATAACACAGTAAGAAAGGTGATTAAAGGTAAATGCTAAACAATTTATGACACAGCTCTGAGGTTACTTGCCGCACAGTCTCACCTCCACATTTATACAGTTCTATTTTATTTTACTATATTCTCGGCTTTCAGACAGTAGACAAATGGATGAATAAAATCTGCAACACACTTAACATGCAATGTATGTTGCAACCAGATTTATCCTTAACTCAAAATCCCCCTCTTTTAGATCCATAGTCATTAACACAACATAGACTTTGAAACTGGCATCCTTTATTGATGTCATAACCTTTGAAACTTTTGTCCAACTTGGGCAGCTTGAGCCTGTTTGTATAAAAAAAACACTTGCATCCTGAAGCCCTTTGTCTGTCAAGAGGCTAAACATGTTAAGAATAGTACTGGCATTCAGTGCCTTGCACATAGTATGTACTTTGCAATCAAGAGTTTTGCTTCCCTAACCTGCAAGCAGTGATGCTTCACTGTCTCTGACAAGAGTATACAGAGGGGGAAATCAATACTTCTTAATATTCTCACATCTTTATGCTACATTAACTTCTTTTATATGTCAAGCACCTAAACTGAAGACTTTACAGACTACACAAAGAAGGCAACAAAAGTAGACTAGATAGATAGATAGATAGATAGATAGATAGATAGATAGATAGAAACATACATAAATAATTAACGATTTTTCCCTTCCTCTGAGTGAAAAATTGCAGCCTAAGGTGGTTCATTTTCTAAAGAACCTTAACGAGATAAACCAGGAAGTACTGTTCATACAGGATCAGGTTACAGCAACAGGAATTGCAGCATTGCTGTGATTCAGTGAGACTGGATGGGTGTTGGCAGGTCAGGCTTGGCGCTACTGCTTGCCTTTGAAATGCTATCAGCTCCACAACTGCAGTGGTGTACAGTTACCACAATGATATTTTAAACAAAATACATCATTTAACCAGGGAGAGTTTTATTTACACATAGGTATTAATTGTAAACTTACTTTAATTCAGTTTATTTGTTCTTTCACCTACAGTCTTTCTAAGATGTCCCTGCTACTTACTGAACTTGACACTATACATGAGTCAGGACTTTTAACTTCTGCAATTGAGGTTCCACGAAGATACCCCAATTATTCACCCTGTGCCTGTGTCTGGATTTATGCAGATGGCCTGTGATAGCTATGGAGCTCTTGAGGCACAACTACAGTCAGTTTCCTCACTATGCACATGGCTCTTCATGACCCTTCAGATACATGCCAGTCAAAAGGATCCTACCACAAATCAGTACAAAAAAGTCCAACAGCACATCAGTGCTTCTCAGATTTTAAAAGTCACGTAAATAAAGGAAATACTCCAGTTTTATCTATATAGAACATTTTTTCTCTACTAGGCCCTGGAAAGACTTCAAGTTAAACTATGGGTATTTTAGAATACATATTCTCTTATAAAGGAAGCCTTGGGCCAGTGTGCTCTGTGTGCATCAATACTGTCATGTTGGAACGTTCTTCACCCAAGTCCCACCCTCCCAAACTGTCACTGTCACACTGACACATAGCATTGGTGGGAGAACAGAAATTGGAGAGACCAGGACACAGAAGTCCCCATCCTGTGTACTGCACAGATGAATATGGCATATTACAAAATGGCCCCAAAGCCTTAAAGGGGTTAAACAGCACAGCACGTGTGTATCCCTGGCATCTTCTGTGCCATGGGGAGTAGTACCAAGCAGCCAAAGAAGGTTGCAAATCTCATTTTTCATATAGCCTGCGCTCACATTATGCTTTAGACAAATAGAAAGAGGTCTCTTTAGTCATTCCCTCGGGTGTTGGTACCTGGTGCCTGTGTCACTGCCACTCTTCACTGCTCCGTCATCCGTGAAATTAAAGGTGCCGGTCCAATTTGCCAATTCCTCACCATTCTGCCAGCTAAACTGCAGTCCTCTAACAAGAAAACGAGGCAGTTTATATTTTATATCATTCATTAAGTCTGTCAGCATGAGTTCTCAATGTCCTTTTTCTTAACACAGAAATGTGACTCCCAACATATTCATCAAAAACAATAATATATCAAGAACCAAAAGACATCATCTCAAAGGTGGAAAGAACCAATTTTTACCTCCCATAGATTTTACAAGTCATTGGCTGAAAATAGTACCAGACTCCCCAGCAAAACTGGGAGGCCAGTAATCATCTGTGCTCATAAACAATATACATACGCATGGAGTGGAGCAAGGTGCAAAAAGCTGCAGACGTGAAAAACTGCAGGGCCAAAGAACTAAACCTTCCAAACTTCAATTTTACAGCTACAGCAGTTGTTGAATGTGGTGGGCACTGGGCCATTCCTCTGACTTTATGGCCATGCTAGCAAAGGATTTTTCATTTGATGTCTTCTCTGAGACACACTATATTGCTTCTCTTCTTTGTTTGGGAATATGACATTTTTAAGTCAATGAGTATCACAGCCATCATCTGTTTTCCAAACTTTCACAAATTCATTCCAAGACCCACGATGCCTATAGTCATCTGGAAACTACACCTAGAGTTGGGAAGAAATCTCACATGAATTTAAAAGGCTGAGTCTGAAGAAACATTTGACAACACAAGTCAAGTCTTTCCTTTAGCTCAGAAGTCAAAGAAAAAGAATCTTGCAGATTGTTATTTTTAATCTTCTCCTTTTTAACCCAATTTCATGATTTCAGAAGCCTGGCAGCTGAGTTGTGAACATTTGGTGCTGCCAATACTGAAAGTTAACTTCCCAGTTGGGCTGTGCAGGGACAGCCAGGAAGCAATCTGCCATCCTGCTTTGCCCACATGAAAGGGCATTCACTAGGATCCCATTAGTTTTCACGGTCCACAGGCTTATTACAACGGCTGGAGAATCTCTCAGACCACATCCATCCTCCAGGCCAATTGGCAGCAGTTACAAACACAGGAAATTAAGAAGGAACAACATGAGGTGTGAAAATAATGACTTCTGGTTTCCCGCAGCAGAGAAGTGAAGTAGTTCTAAACAGCTCCAAAAACATATAGTAGGAGTTCATTTGGTCTGTATTGTGGAAATGTATGCATGTAACTTCTGGCTGTCAGCTAGTTTAAGACAACCTTGTCTAAGTATCTGCAGTGCAGGCATTTTCACATGACCTAGTTGAACTGGTTCTTAAAAATCACCAAATCACAGACTGGTTTGGGTTGAAGGGACATGAGAGCTCACCCTTGCCACAAGCAGGGACACCTTCCACTAGACCAGGTTGCTCCAAGCCCCTGTGTCCAACCTGGCCTTGAACACTGCCAGAGATGGGACAGACACAGCTTCTTGGGGCACCCTGTGCCAGCGCCTCAGCACCCTCACAGGGAAAAACTTCTGCCTAAGAGCTCATTTCAATCTCCTCTCTGGCAGGTTAAAGAGGCATCCTAAGATGTTCCCCTCCCTTCTCAAGCTGCCTCCCACAAAAAAAAAAGGTAGGAGAGAAGCACTATGAAAATCTTAAAAAAGCTTCCTCTGACTCTTCCAAATACATTTTTATTTCTTGCATATTCTCCTGTGATCAAATTTTGCTTTTAAGTGTAAAAAAGGGAATATTTCAAATTACGGAAGCCAAATTTTTGCTCAGGGGAGACCATTCTTATTACTTCTGAGTTAAATACACAAATGCGGTTCTCCTGTTTTCCAAGAAAATCAGAACAAGCCAAAGAGACTGTGCTGATCCCCATAAGAAAAATGAGATGATATTGCATACTTACATAGAATCATAGAATAGTTTGGGTTGGAAAGGACCTTAAGATCATGAAGTTCCAACTCCCCCCTGCACTGGGCAGGAACACTTCACACTAAACCATGCCACCCAAGGCTCTGTCCAGCCTGGCCTTGAACACCACCAGCGATGGAGCATACACAACTTCGCTGGGCAACCCATTCCAGTGCCTCACCACCCTTACAGGAAAGAAGATCTTCCTCATATCCAATCTAATCTTCCCCTGTTTAAGTTTGTACCTGTTACCCCTTGTCCTCTCAGTACAGTCCCTCATGAAGAGTCCCTCACCAGCATCCCTATAGGGCCCCCTTCAGGTACTGGAAGGCTGCTAGGAGGTCTCCACGCAGCCTTCTCTTCCTCCAGCTGAACAGCCTCGACTTTCTCAGCCTGTCTTCATACAGGAGGTGCTCCAGTCCCCTCATCATCCTGATGGCCCTCCTCTGGACTTGTTCCAACAGTTCCATGTCCTTTTTATGTTGAGGACACCAGAACTGCACACAGTACTCCAAGTGAGGTCCCATGAGAGCAGAGTAGAGGGGCAGGATCACCTCCCTCGACCTGCTGGTCACGCTCCTTTTGATGCAGCCCAGGATACCGTTGGCTTTGTGGGCTGTGAGTGCACACTGCAGCCGGCTCATGTTCGTTTTCTCATCGACCAAGACCCCCAAGTCCTTCTCCTTGGGCTGCTCTGAATCTCTTCTCTGCCCAACCTGTAGCTGTGCCTGGGATTGCTCTGACCCAGGTGTAGGACCTTGCACTTGTCAGGCAGGATTTCCCCTTAGTGAAGCCATGCTGGCTGTCACCAACCACCTTGCTATTCATGTGCCTCAGCATGCCTTCCAGGAGAATCTGCTCCAAGATTCTGCCAGGCACAGAGGTGAGGCTGACTGCTCTGTAGTTCCCTGGTTCATCCATTTTCCCCTTCTTGAAAATGGGGGTTATATTTCCCTTTTTCCAGTCCTCAGGAACTTCACCTGACTGCCATGATTTTTCAAATATGATGGACAGCGGCTTAGCAACTTCATTTGCCAGCTCCTTCAGGGCCCACAGATGGACTTCATCAGGTCCCATGGACTTGTGTACGTTCAGGTTCCTAAGATGGTCTCGAACCAGATCCTCTCCTACAGTGGGCCTAGGGTCTTCATTACATCTTAGATTCATTTTGGAGAAGGCTACTTTGGTGATCAATTTGGAGAATCACATCTAATGGTGTAGAGGTTATGGTATAATGGCTATAGGGTAAAGCAGTGCTAAGGCTTGTCAGGAGTCCCACACTTTGTACATTGTTCTGAGAGTTTTTAATCAGCTGAGGCTGCCCAAAGCACAACTTCTGAGCAGAATATTGGTGTGAAGAAAACATGAGAGAATTATCGCTTTTACTAAGACACCTTTACCTTTAGGCTTGTTGAAATAAACACTTGTGATTATCTCCCATGTACCACAGTCTAACACATTTTTTTGCCATACTGAAACTGGTATGAAAAAATGTTTCTTTTGAATGTGCATGTCTCTTTAAAAGGCATCTAAATATATGGCTTTAAAAATATGTTTTAATTGCTAAGGCAGCACTGAATGATACATGGGGAGAAAGGGTAGAAGTGTGGGAAAAACAAGCTGGAATTGCACTTTCAAATTGGTTTTAAATTAGATATTCTGGGCTTAGATATGAAATAGCATTAACCTAGATAAATAGCTGGTGTCATTGTATCCTTCAGAGGTGAACTTTCCTAAAGAATAGCCAACATCCTGGCGGATAAAATGAAGAAATAAAACATTCAGTAAAGTCTTTTCCCTTTGTACATCTCCACATGTAACAGCTGAAGGTAAAGCTAAGTAAATGCTCCAAGGAGGACGGGGGTGAATCTGTCCATAAAGCAAAAGGTATGATAAAACCACTCTTTACTGCCTTTCTCTGATCAAGCCTTTCTTGGGAACAGGGTGTACAGCAGCTGAGGCTCCAAGTTTAAAGGAGGACATGCACATTTTGGGTAATATCCAAGAGGAGATCAGGAAGGCTAACACTGAGGAATGGTAGGTATGTCTTATGATGAACAGCTTAAAATATTTAGCTTTGAAATGGCGGAAGAGGGGATCTAATTGAGGTATAAAAATATCTAACATGGGCAAGAAAGGGTTGAGGTATGACACTTCAACATGGTAAAGACAAAGTACAAACTGCTGAGCTGAGGTTAGGGTCAGGAGTAAGCCAAGTGTCTGCCTCTGAATGTTACAGGGAAAGGGGACCACAGGGTGCTTTTCTTCCAACTCCAGATACCCCAGAGGTTAAGAACACATAGTCTTGAAGATACACAAAACACACTACCAAAGAAGCATTACACAGCTTATAGGACTGAGGCTGAGATCAAGTTGCTGCTCTGCTTTTTCTGGCATGGTGGAACAATAAACTTCTTCCTCCTAGTAAGAATAACTTCCATGAATAATGGTTTGTAGTCTACAGACTGAGTAGAAATCAAGAATGAGACATTAAAAAAGCAGTGACCTGAGTTAATTGTTTCTAACAAGATTACTGAGAGTTCTACCATTGATTTCAATTTAAAAGTATAAAGTTTTCTAATCCTCTCAGCTGTCAGTCGTAAACGTTCGTAAAAGCTGTCTGGCCAAATCTGCAACAGCCTGAGAAAGTAGGAAAGAGACTTCAATTGCTCCATCAGTATATTTCTTTGGCATATACTGTAATCAAATTCATTCCCAGCAGTAACTATATTTAAATAGGTAAACAAAGAAGCGGTGAATTAAACTGTGAATCAGAATTGCATTAGGAAAGCACATGCAGGATGGAAACAGAAAAGGGAGAAAGCAGCAGAACAAACAGAAGGAAAGCAGAGGAAATTACTTAGACATAGACATCTCTATGCAATTTAGACAGAGCATGTCAAAGAGTTTAAAAACCAGAAATGCTAATTTTAAACATGGGATCATTACCAAGATTACCAGTGGCGGAACTTCGCCATTTGCTCAATTTGCCCTAATGCTATTTCTTTCTAAAATTAGTGCATTTCCCCAATGTGTGATGCTGATAATGACAAGGAAAGGCTTTATAAAAGACGCCATAACCAGAACACTCTTAGTGCAGAGATGCTATGTCCTGCCCAGCCACTGTAAGCAAATTTCCCATCAAGGTTTATGGGCATCACTAAGCACAGGACTTACCCCTAAAAAGTAAGAGTATGAGTAATGTTGTGCCTTGCATTAGAGAAACGCTGTGAAGTGGGATGTCTTAGCAATAAAGACCTTGAGTTTCAGGTGAATGTCAAAGCAATATTTTGATCCTAATTAGGAATGGTAAATGTTGAATCAGGATGTGGTCGAATAAACACTGGCACAACATAAGTGTAGCAGGAGAGGGTGGAAAAAGACCCAGAAAATTAACAAAACAGCAGTAATTCTGAAGGGGTTGTCAAGACCAGCTGTCAAGAAGCAGCAGGAAGCAAAGCAAAAAGCCTGTTGCCGCAACCCAAACAAGAGACAGCTCCTGCAGAAGCAGAGGTTTTAATAGCAGAGGATATCAAGCAATTATGAGTCTTTTGAACTGTAAGGCAAGAATGAACAAGTGGATAGATTGCAGTATGAAGATTCATGTCCATGCTGCCATCCCACTGAGATCCCACCTCAGAGATGTCTCATTGCCTTTCTAAAGCATGAAGGCAAGGTGGCAATTCAGCTCAGACAAGAAGCAAGGCTTTAAAAGGGAGCTATTCTACAGGTAATAAAGGGGGAAGACCCAACAGACTTCAAGCTCATCTGGCAGTCCTGTCTGGGCTTTAAGCAGAGAGCAGGCCATGAGGATGCAGCAGAATTTATTCAAGAGAGACCCATATGCTTGGAAGGTATAAAAGCAGTTTGGTGGACATGGCTGAGTAATGAAGTGATCAACATTTGTGGCTAACAAGGACTCAGTGACAACAAGGGCATCACACAAGTGGTGCAATGATGGAAAAGTACCCCCGCCACTTCAGTGCCACCACATTCCCCAGAAACCACCAGCTCATCTCATATAATCCCAACCAGCAAGCTCTTTCCTCTCATCTTTGAAGGTGACAGCTACCACTACCCCCATCCTGCATCTGCCAGAGGAAGGCTAAAACCAGAAGCAAGCAAAACCAGACAGAAAATAATGTCATTTTATATCAGTGAAGTTAAGCCAAAATCTGACTCAGCTTGCTCGACTACCACAGATGGTCAAGCAAGGGGAAGCAGAGGAGTCTACAGACTCCTTCTCTGGGGGAATGAAAGGAAGACATAAATGTCCCCAAGAGAAAGACAAATTACTTAATTTTCTTTGTGAGCTCCATCTCTTGTTTGCCTTCACCAGTCCTACTCTTTATTTCTAGCAGTTCTCATATTTCTTCTCCATACACAGTCGTCCTATCAAAAAAGCCATTAGGAGGTGACAGGAAGCCCAGCATTTTTGGCTCCAGCTCCTACTTCAGTTAAAAGCTAATAGAATACATACTAATTCTGCATATATCAATAATACTGTAATAATCACATTTCTATAGGCCTGGTCATGTTGTTGCATTACAGTGTTTCAAACTACCCAAACACAGGAAACACAAACAGTCCAGGTCATGCACAGGCTCCCTAGAGTCAATGGAAAATCACTTCCTTTTACTGTATCTCAGTTTCCCTGTTTCATAATTCTCATGCCCTTAAGAGGAGGAACTGAAGACTTCAGTGTTAAATGATCATACTACTCTCTTTGCAAATGGAAAGCAGCGCCTCTAGCCTGTTAACAGCTAGGTATTAGAAAGTCAGGCAGTTAATTTCGCTGAAGATCCAGTTCCTTCTTTCTGTGAAATAAGGAAACTATGACTCACTGTATCCACAGGGTGAATGGAAAATAAAATGAAAACAGCGGTATGCATGACTGACCTGCAGATGAGCATAATTGAAAACACTCACTAAAATGGATCAGAGAACAAGAGGAAACTGGGTAAGAAATGGGGATATCAGGAGTCTCCAATGTGACAGACTACTGTGCACAAGTGAAGACAAGCATAATGGCTAACAGAGATAATAATAACCATAGAATCATATAACGGTTTTTATTAGAAGGAACATTAAAGCTCATCCAGTTCCAACCCCCTGCCACAGACAGGGACACCTACCACTAGACCAGGTTGCTCTAAGCTCCTGTGTCCAACTTGGCCTTGAACACTGGCAGGGATGGGGCAGCCACAGCTTCTCTGGGCACCGTGTGCCAGTGCCTCAGCACCCTCACAGGGAAGAACTTCTGCCTAAGAGAAGCTCTTAGTCTCAATTTCCCCTCTGGCAGGTTAAAGCCATTCCCCCTTGCACTGTCCCTACAGGCCCTTGTCCAATGCTCCTCTCTGGGTTTCCTGGAGCCCCTTTAGGCACTGGAGGTGCTCTAAGGTCTCACTTTAAGCAGCCTTCTCTTCTCCAGGCTGACCCAGCCCAGCTCTCTCAGCCTGGATCCAGAGCAGAGCTGCTCCAGCCCTTGCAGCATCCCTATGGCCTCCTCTGGCCTCACTCCAGAAGCATCATGTCCCTCTTGTGCTGTTGCCCCAGAGCTGGGTGCCGGACTGCAGGCAGTGGGTCTCATGAAAACAAGTGGCAGAGAAGGAATGGTATATTCACACAAAAGAAAGAAATACAATAACATAGGTCCCATGAGAAGAAAAATATGGATAGAAAATGTTGGAAACAGGCACATCTGATTACATCACACATTTGGTCATATTATATCAGGCACAAGCTTGGCTCTACACGTTACAGGAAAATGATAGTATTAAAGTGGTGGAGGAGTATATTTTGACTAGCACGAAGAGCAGATTTGGAAACATAGGTGGGAAGCTTCTGGATTCTAACCACTATTATAAAGAAAAAAGTTTTGTTTCATGTAGCACTTTTCATGTTTGGGTTAAATTTTGAATCAGATATCCACATCCAACATCCGAAAAATCTGATACAAAATCACTTCCTAAGAAAGATGGAACAGACACAGTGCCAGAACTCAAGAGGTCTGCCTAAACTGGAACACAGTGTTGACAAGGACATCCAGGACATCGAAGGATACCTTTCAAAGCAATATAATCTTTCATGTTCTTCTCTATGGCTGGAAGATAAACATCCAATGAGTAACAGATAATCTGCAAAAATTTTATTTGTAATAATTATTCATGATTAAAATATTATTTGTAATAATTAGGGGCAACTGAAAAGCCACAACAGAATGATCTGACTGTGAGGCAGATTGTTTTCTTCACCATAAAAAAATGACAATCAAGCCAAATATTTTAAGATAGATACCAGCAAATTCTGACATTTGGGACCACAGCTCACTGCGAAGATACCTAATGCATCATTGGTACCACAAGCAATCTCACCATACATTAGCAATCTGACTGAGCTAATCACTTTGCATCTCACTTTTCCAGAACTAATATGTTCAGTATCGGGTCAAATGCCCTACACTGCAGAGTATTCTTCAGCATATCCACAGTGCTCCATTTGCACTAAGGGCTCATGCTGAAGATGATGTACAAAATGTCATTTAGAGTTGATGTGTCTGTACCCAGACACAGGGGTAGGCAGCATTCCCTCTCTCCATGCACAGAAGAAAACGGCTCAATCTCCTCCTATCTCCAAACTGCTGACTGCTCGAGATTTTCAGTGAGGACAATGAAAAGCCTAGCTTTGGCTGTGTTTGTTCTTATGGAGAATGCCATGAAACTACCAGTGACAGAGACTGCTTTTAAGGTCATGAGCACTAAAGCATAAAAGTAGCTAAATAAAGAGAACATAGCAGGACAGTGACTATCTGCAGAACTGATGAAAAAGCAAAATGGATGCAAGCAACAGAGGACAAGGATGCCTCAAAGGAATGAGAGGTTAAGTCCACTGTTTGCCTGAGGGATGCATGGACTACTGAGCAATGAATACAGTTGAATTAAAGAATAAGAAATAAATGAAAAAGCAATCAAGGGTAAGAATGAGGAAAGGCAAAAATGCAAAGAAGAAAGAAAAAAATGCAAAAAAAAGAAAATGCAAAGCTTTGCACAGCGTTTATGTCTGAACCAAATCCAGCAAGTGAAAGATCAGGAAACTCCAATCAGGTCAAAAATAAAAGATGGGATTACCAGGAGGTCTGTAACACTGGCCGTGGAGGTCAGTGATCAAGGAAGTGATCACGCATAGGATGGGGGACACACAGGTTAGCACAGCTCAAATCGTGAAGAATGGGTTCTGGGCTTGGCTTTCTACACATGTAGCTGAGATTGAACTTTGCACCTGCCCATACACAGAGACAGCAGAAGCAGCTCATTTTCCCAAAATTATGGCAGGTTGTAACAGATGGTTTTGAAGGAAATGTCACAGGGTTTAAACCACTTTGGATGACAGGGCTTTGATTCACAGGTGTTGAATGCTAAGGTATTCGCATAACTCAACCATTACCTTGTCAGACAGAGGCAACAGATCTGGGTCAAGTGCAGAAAGCAGAGTTGGCCTAGATATTCCGCCAAATATTAAGAAAGAGCTGTTCGCATGGACAGAAGTAGGCCTAGATCCCCACACAACAAAGTTGAAGCAAGCTGCCATGGGGTATTATATGAATTAGAATTAGGATTTATTTTTCTTTGTATTAATCAGTAAGCCGCATTTTGACTGGTAAATGGGACACCTGTAATTCACTACTCCAGGTCAAGAAGCTTCTGCAGAGCTCCTAAAGCCCAGCAAAGAATCATATAATCAGACTGGTTTGGGTTGGAAGGGACCTTAAGGCTCATCCAGTTCCAAGATCCAAGACCCCAAACATGGGTAGGGCCACCTTTCACTAGAGCAGGTTGCTCCAAGAGCCCTCCAACCTGGCCTTGAGCACTGCCAGGGGTGGGGCATGAGCACAAGAACACTTCCATGGCAGGACGATGGATAAGCTTTAAGGTCCCTTCCAAATCAAACCATTACTGTGATTTTATGAGCTTAACAGCAGAGGTGCAACACAACAGTGCTAGAATAAAGCAAATCTAGAAGGAACAGGCACACAAACCCTGCCTGGTTTTTGCATCAGAGCCAGGGAACACACAAGAGGAAGTAACATACCCTCATGTTCTGGTACTAAAACTTCAGCCATTTGATGCTTTTCTTTAAAAGCATTTAATACTACGGATCAAGAAAAAACTCCAAGTATCATATGATAAGCTTTTGGCTTTGGAACAGTTTTCACAATGAAAGACTCTGTTGCAGCCTGTGTAGAGCTGTGATTGTTTACAAATTTTTTCAGAGCTTTAATTCAGAGCTCACATATTTGCGAGCTCTCTCTTTTGCTGTAAGGAGACAGGAGCTTTATATAAAGCAATCAATAGCAGCAATGAGAAAGGGAATGGGATGACCAGAGGGGATGACTTTGCAGGCAGCTGAGTTAATCTATCAGCTCCCTGCTCATTCTGCCCTGTTCATCCCATTGCTGCCTCTCCTCTGAGCTCTCCCCCTGCACAGGCTCCAGTGCTCCTCAGGTCTCTCAGAAAGCTGATTCAGTTCCTGACCTTGGCAAGGTCAGCTAGGCAGGATGGGGATGCCAGCACCCTGTGCCGCATCCCCTTGAAATGATCTTGGGAATACCCTGTAGCAAGAAAAGCATGACTGGAATCTCAGCTTCTCCAGTCACTTTATGGAGATTGCCATATCCAACAGATATACATATTGGTGTATTCAGCTTCAAGGTTTTACTGTCTCCTGAAGTTTCCAGTGCTCTTTTCCTCTAAAGAAAACCAACCAAAACCAAGACCTGCTCTGCAGTCCCATCAGGGATTCATGGAAGTGACTCACGGGTACCATGGTATTTCGCTGGGATATTATTTCACTCTGGTTTGACATGGAAGGGGCACAGAGCTGTGTGTTGAGAGATGACTCACAACGTGACCTTCAGCTTATGCTGCCTGGGAAAGATGCTTAAATGGAAAGAGACTTTTAACACTGGAATAGATCATCTTAGGACATGGTTAGCATCTTCACAGGGTGTTATGAACAGGTCAGAGGAGCACACACCAGGTATGGGGCAGGATGTGGCTGTAGTTCCTCAAGAGCCCAGCTCAGGAGAAAATACAACTCAGGCCACATGCAGCCTCCATGTCCACACTGCCACTACTACTGTCACTGGTATAAGACATGATCTGGTCTTACAGCATGGTACAGAATAAATGACCTCTAAAGTCATAGTCCAGGTTTATTTTCTGTGGGTTTATTCCTTATTTTCCTACTCTGTACAAAAAAAAAAAAAAAAAAAAAACAAAAACAAAAAAGAAAAGCTATCTTTGTGGGTAAGGAAAAGGGTAAAGATGTCTGAGGATTGATTTAAAACTGTTGAAGAAAATCTGCTCCAGAAATACCAAAATGGTGGTATAACCTCAAGTTATGAGCAGCCGATATTAATTATAGGGTACACACACATAAGAGAGATGTTTTATTCTCATTTAAAAGATGTAAAGCTTTCAAATAACGTAGGCTGCCTGCATGGGAAGGCTTGCTGTTTCTTGCTGTGTGATTCTTTGAGTTATTGTATGTGCCCCCTTTGACAGACCTCAGGGTAATCTCTGTTTAAAGTCTTTAATAGCTTTGCAAATGTGTTCTCCTCACTTGGCTGGGAAAAAAAAAAAAAAAAAAAGGCAGTTTTAAAGAAGCAGATTCCCTTCTTCAGCTGAATCTCATCCCGTGCAGAAGTCAGGCTGTCAAAAAGCAGTATTCAGTGAATTTCCTGCTAATAGAATATCAGTATATAATGAAGTATTGCTCTGATACTTTTCCCCTGTCAAAGCAGGCAAAGGACTGTCCTATTGATCTCTCCTGTGCTACAGGCTGGGAGATGAAGATATGGACCCTTTCAACATTTTTTACTGTAGAGGCATTTCCCTGATGTAATCCAGGATTATTCCCTGCTGGTCAAACACAAGCCCACAAAAAAAAGGCCAGCCAGCCCTCAGCTGAGCATCTGATTCAGAAGAAAAGTCAGCTGAAAGCTGAGCATTGGAAAGATGAGTTAATACAAAACCAAGCAGCAGCTCTGGGTTTAAGCAAAAGTCCACAGCATTTAACCTACTTTAGCAGATCAATGCAGTGGATTTTCAATCATCACATTAATCCTAAAATAAAAATAATTACCCCAGAGATCCGTATTAAAGTCCCTTAATTGTATCTCATTTCATCATCCTTTTTACCCAGGATCAGGGGCTACAAAGACCAGAGCTTCCCAATGTCACTCTCCAGCTTGTAGTTTAACTCTCTCATTAGGATAAAGTGATAAGGCATTGGCCTTGCTGGGAGCATCCACATCCATCCCACTTCAGGGACAACTGGAAAAGGGGGAAAAAATATGGGAAAGATTCTGATTTCTAATGGCATAGTACCAGAGGGGAAGGAGCAGAGAACATTATATGGGGGGTGAAAAATATGTGAATACCTAGAAATTCAATCCCTACATTCTCCTCTTCTTCCATCAATGCCAAAAATTCATTAACAGCTCATTAAGGGGAAAGAGAAGACTTGAGCAGAGGCTGGGCCCCTTATCAGTTTTCATGGAGCAGAGTTTATGTCTTGCAGCATCCCTCTCCTGCCTGCAATCCTGCCAACCCCACAACCAGGTTTGGGAGTATGGTAAACACAGGACCACAAGCCTCCATGGCATCCTCCATGGAGAGCTTCAGTGGGTTTTTAAGGCAATAGAACCAGGCTGTTCCCTGCTTGCAAGGACAAGTGCATTGGCACAGCTTACAGCTACATACAGTTAACTTTTCCATCCTTCTCCGAGAAAAGGGTGGTTTTGTCCACACAGCTTATTGGGACCATTCCTTAGTCTATACTGTCCGCTGCTTGTTTTAGGTCAAATTCCCCTGCTTTGCTGGCCTTTAACCATTTCCATCATGTTCTTGCAGAGAAATAAGCTATCCCTGTGTTAGGCTGGGCAATTTTCATGTTTCTCTAAATATACTGGCTAATTTCTTCCCACTGCCTTGGGAAGAGGCCCAGAGGCCTGTTACTGTCACAGATGTTGGAATAGAAGCAAAGGGTAGCATAAAACCGGCAGCACATTGAATTCTGGTGAGTAAACAGCTTTAGGTTTAGGCAACGTCCCCAAGCTTCAGCTTGGCCAGCGGCACCAAAGCTATAAATATCCCACTTCCCTTCTGCAAGGGTGCTCTCCAAAACCACCAGCTGTACTGTGGCCTCGGGAGGTACAAGCTATAATGTGTCCCAGGAACGTCACAGCTGGCATCAGCTTCTAGCAGGGGACTTAACACGGGAGATTTGTGAAAGGAAAGAGCAATTCAAAGGTTACAGCTACCTCTGCATGGAGTAGACAGGCAATCAAACTGCCCGGGAATGGTCACCATCATGTATTGCAGGGCATGAGATTGAGAGAGGGAAGAGAAAGCGGAAAAGTACCTTTGTGATAATATTATGGTAATGATGTAGGCTGCTGTGTAAATCACCTTTCTATCATTAATAACTGACAACCCAAGACTGCCACATCCTGCATTTTTATTTCTATGAAAGATGAGAACTACCACTTCGAAGAAGAAAGGAGACAAAATGCTTTTTTCCCTGCACTGAGCTGGGTGGGGAACCTCTTTGAGACTCTTTCATCTGATAAAAAAAGAGGAAAAGAAACTATTATAAGCTGGAAGTTTTTAAAAAAATAATAAATATATAGTGTTTTCCATTCAAACTGACAAAATGTATGAACATCTCCCTGCTTGAGCACTCTTGATGGCAGAGTGCTCAGAACCCTTTCTTCATTCCCTGCAGCCCACTGACAACAGGAGAGGCTCCCAGGGCACAAGGCAGGATAGAGACTGGCCAGAGAGGTCACTCACTGGAATGGTTTTAGTTGCACCTGCTCATGATTTTACCTTTTTTCAGTTTTCATTTCAGTCTATACTTGGGATTTGTCACTGCTCCAATCCTGCTGCAGTCATTTTGACTTAGAAAAGCAAGTGTTGACAGGGCTGCAAGACCTCCAGGACTAATGGAAAAAACTGAGAAAATAAGGCAACTGATCATAAAGTCATCCTCTTAACACCCAGGAAGATCAGGACTATCCTTATCTACCTAACAGGCTCCTGAAGCCCCCAAAGATGAAGATTTTATAACTCCTGGGTAGCCATTTTCTTTAGAAGTTTCCATTCATGGTTAAATTCCTTCCTGCTGCAACTTAAACCCATGGCTTATCATGTGGTGAGTCTTTACAGAGATGGGTTTAATACCTTCGTCTTCATAGAAATAGTTTGGGTATTTCGAGACAATTATAATCCCCCCCTCAATTTTCTCTGAGCCAAACAAACAAGTTTTCTACACCTCTGTTCATTCTTGCTCATTCCAACTGAGTCACATCTTTCTGGAAGTGAGGTGCCCCAAAAAAAGTGTCCCCCAGCCAAGGCTTCACTTCTATGCAAGGCACACAAATTGTTTTGTGGATAACTACAACACTCCTGTCTATACATATTAATATCATGCTTGCTGTTCCCTCTCAGCACGAAACATTTGCTGATTTGTAAGCATTTTGCTTGCTCCTGGCACAAGGCAAACAAGTACATCATTTGAAACCCAAGCGAGAATCAAACCATTGATCTCTCCTGGCAAAAAAGCAGCTAAAATCCAGTGAAAAATTCCACAGCACCTGCCTACACTACTGAAACCCACTTACCTCAAAGCATGTGAGAGAAACATTTGACTTTATAAAACTGTACGAGCCATAACAACTCAAACTAGATTTAAGTAAAAAAACCTCTGCATGGGTCAAGGTTAAACACTTGAAGATCCCCACCGGTGTTTGCTGTAAAAAGAGCAGCAGCATATTCAGATCAAAGACCGATATGCTTTACAGCAAGGCAGTCTCAGCAGTAATTCATGAGAACACAGCAGTAAAAACTAAAGTGCTCTGACTGTTACTTGGAACATTAATATTGCCACTTTGATTTCAGGAATCGCATCCACATGTTTGTTTCTAAAGACATTAAAGTTCAGGCAATGAGCATGCTACCTTAACCGCTCAAGCCATTTCAGCGTAAACTTATATAGGGTGAAAAGCCTCTGTGTCAGGGTCTGATCAGGGGCAGATACTCAGGTGGTGCAAGTCAGTCTAGTTTAAGTTACATAAGACCTGCACTTTTACAACAGCTGGGGGTTAAAACACAATCTAAGAAACACAGAAATCACTACGTTCTCCCCATCATTCTCCTTCATTAATAATCTAACAGACATTACATATGCCTGATGCACCCTCCCAGAGTGACAACATATTTTCAACACAACACCCAGAAGTGATCTGAACTGTTATAATAGTGTTCCTGGATCTCGATCTCAGTTCAGCCCAGTTGGACAACTTTTCCTATTCCATAAAATCCCCCCCTTACCTTTTGAGATAGTTTCTCCCATAGAGGATCTGCTGCAGCAAGGTGACCACGGCAAAGGCGCAGATGAATATGAAGAACAAAGTTCTGTTTCCCAGCAAATCCCTGCTTGATGAAGGGTCAGAGTATCCCATCCTTCTTAAAAGCCACTGAAGCGCTACCGGGGAAAATTCAGTTCATTGTCACCTTCATGCCCTTTTTGCTGGGAAGCGGAGGGGAATGCTTCCTGGCTTTTCTGTGAGCAATACAAGGACAAGGTGTCCCATCGTTTAGCCCTGATGCCCCTTCCTTGCCCCTTTGGATGTTTACCTCAGGACTGTGCGTAATGGCTTGCTTCCATGGTAAAGTTTCCAGGAGATTCAGATGTGGGTAAAATCTAAAATCATCTCTCAGTGCTCTTTCAGCACAAGCAGCCTGTGCTGTGCAAGAAGCATTCTGTTCCTTCTAAGCCTCTCTTGAAAGCCCGCTGCTAGCAATTATCTACTTCAATCCCATTTTCAAATTCCAGATGGGGGAAGCTGCAAATAAACCAGAGAACTGCAGCCAATGGCAAACACAGGGCTCCGGCAACCTGCGTTGGAAGCACATAGTCGTCAGCTCTTCTTTGCTTCTGCTCAGTGATTCCAACAAAATGTGCTCGCAAGGAGACGTGACTGGGGTGTGCTATTATTGAACAGGCATGTAACGATCATGAGGATTTCGTTCAGTCTCCCTGCAAAAGAAACAAAAGCAGCAATCTGGTCAGGCTAGCAGGAAAGCTGCAGTTTGTGTAGCAGCGTGCTGTTCGTGCCATCCCTTCGGTACTGTAGCATTTATACGCAGAATGCACTGCCTTTAGTCCTACACTGCTCACTATTTGGGCTTCTGTGCTTCCCCCGGTTATTCCTTCAGAGTAAGCACAAGCAAGGTCACTATGCATCTCTTCAAGGACAGAGATCTCAGTTCCTGCATGCTGATTTACTGGAGGCTCTGACTAGCCTCACAGACGCACAGATGGAGCCTGCCTCTCAGTGCAGGCTCTGAGAACCATTCATTTAAAGAGACAATTATTCTGATTATTCCTCCATCAGAAACAGTCCTCTTTTGAAAGCGCAAAGCAACAAGACCTTGTCCACAGCCACCATAACTCCTCTAAAAATTTCCCCATTGTGAGGAGAGGCTCGATACAGCTCATGGGGAAATCAATGGGAGTTTTGTTGCTGATTTCACTGGGAGCAAAATCTGGCCCCAAACCTTAGCTTCTTTACAACAAGTTCCAATGAAAGCTTTATCCATGAATGAAACACCCTGGCTAGGAGGTTGTTTTGCCCCAGTAACAGATGAGAAAAGGATTTTGACAACAAACTGGGGGGGGGGGGGGGGGGGGGGGGGGGGGAGGGAAATCCTTTGTCTACGAGAATGGGAAGATTTTTGTGTGAAAAAATTTTCCAACACTTAAATCAGGGTATGCAAAATGTTGCAGCATGCCAGCAGCCCAGCTTCTGGACTTTGTCTCTGCTGTAATTGGCGCTGCATGGCAAGAATCATAGAATCATAGAACGGTTTGAGCTGGAAAGGACCTTAAGATCATCTAGTCCCAACATTCTTGCCATGGGGACAGATGCCTCACCCTAGACCATGCTACCCAAAGAAGGGACAAACGTAACTTTGTACAACCCTTTCATCATAGTTCCTGAACCCAGAGGTAGTCCTCAGCGTGACTTACAGCCATTCAGGCTGGACAAGTAACGGCTAAAGTAAGCTTTCCTTAACTAATTTTATGCAGCAAAAGTAAGAAAATTGTTTAAGATAAGCACACGGTCAGCCTGAACTCCTGAAGGCAGGAACTCCCAGGGGAGAACAGCCCTTTAGACACACCCTTGACTTTAAGCCAAGGTGCAGGGATCCAGCCTCTGACAGATCCTTCTTCAGTCCCTTTCAAAGGTCCCACACATGCATTTAGAACCCTGCTAAATGCTTCAATAATCATCTGTGCATATAAAAAGAGTGGTTATCCTGAGTCAGGTCAAAGATTATCCAGACCAGTGCCTTGTCCCTGACAGTGGCTACAGCGAAAAGCAGAAGAGAGCAAGGACACAGAATCACAGAATCATAGAATCATAGACTCATTCGGGTTGGAAAGGACCTTAAGATCATTCAGTTCTAACCCCTGGGCATGAACAAGGACACCTCACACTAGATCATGTCAACCAAGGCTCTGTCCAGCCTGGCCTTAAACACTGCCAGGGATGGAGCAGCCACAGCTTCTCTGGGTACCCTGTGCCAGAGCCTCAGCACCCTCACAGAAAAGAACTTCTTCCTTATATCTAACCTAAACTTCCCCTGTTTAAGTTGGAACCCATCACCCCTTGTCCTGTTGCTACCGTCCCTGAATACTGAAACTTCCTTGGGAACACTCTCTTACCATTCTGTGGTTCAGCATCTTCCTCAATCAAGGAAAGAAGCACAATATTTTGGTTAGAAAAACAACAGAGTTGGATGCACTCATTTGTACTGTACTGGGAATAATACACATACCAGGGGACTGTAAATTAAACAGCAGAAGCAGTTTGATTCCCTCTTGTAAGAGTCATCAGCTCCAAGACCAAATATGTTTCTTGGAACAATCAGTTCATGTAAGCCCATATAATATGAGCTTGTTTCTATATAAGAACTGTACCATTTGGATGGATCTAACCACATACCTTTCTCTGTAACAGGAAAAGCAGTATGGCCATCAGAAGTCACAGGCTGGGACCCCACAGGATGCTATACAGGCAGATTTGTATGGAGAAACTGAGAGGTGAGGCCAGTAGGGCAGATGTGAAGGTAAAGATCCTTAGTACTTTGATTTCTTAGCTTTTCACTGAGAGCTTTGAATATCCTCTCCAATAAATTTGTCTCAGTTGCTCCCTGAGTTATTTTACAATAACAGTAAAGTATTGGAGAGCAGAATTTGGCTTCTTATGTCCTTCTAAGGGTGTGATGCAGTTTTGCAGATTTTAGTATCACCTAGGTTTTGGTGAAAATTCAGCCTTTCTTCCTCCATTTCTGTCATTCAAAGTCATTTTTTTTTGAGCTGTCTGTGCTGTAGTGCACCAAACTCATAAGCCTAGCAGCTATTCTTTCTCCTGGTGCGATGGTCAGCCTAAGCTGCAGTAGACAGCCTGGATGCACCATGTCCTCTCAGTCTTTGATTTGCTGCGTCCCCTCAACCTTCTCTGCTGTATCAGAGCCGGCTAGAAGATACAGCACCTAAGAGGCCTATGTGTAGGAGAGCTGCAAGCCTAAAGCAAAAAGGAAAGCACAAAGATACATATTATAACTAGAGAGGTTTTTCTGTGCCAGATCTTGCGCAGACACCGTTCCTCACATCACATGTAAAACAAATCTGTTCTTCTATCTTCAGCCCAGTCCTACAGTGACACTGCAGAGCTGGAAGCAGAGCAGCTCTGTGCAAGCATAAAGAGGATGTCTATCAACAGATTTTCAAAGGATACTCAAGGTTGCCTGCAATATTTGTTGTGAGTGAAAATAGTCACACAGTGCATGCAGAAGGGCTGAATAAGCAATGCCAGCACTCATTCCCAGGGGTCCTCTGAGAGTTTTGACTTACCAGCTACAGGCATCCTGGAAAGTATCATGCCTCTGCAGAGATTTACAGCCTGTGCTTAAGAAAAGGGCAACAAAAGAGCCCCTCCAGAGTTTGGGAAAGGCTTGGGGAAAATGACATTACAGTAAGTTGTGTGGCAAACAGATTTGTTGGACATGACTGGGGCCCAGATGTTGTGTACACTACTGACTGCTAGTCATGTAGGCACTGACCCTGCAACAGGCAATGTAGCTACAATAGCACTAGTAACATATATGGAGTGCAGGCCACATCACACTAAACTCCAGTCAGCATCACGCCAGAACACAAGAACCCAGTAAATAAGATCTCTCTTCCACCACCAGAGGATCAAGTATCACTTAACTTGTATCAGCCACTCAAAACGTCTCTTATGAGATGTTAAAAGGGAGATGGATAATCTGCATGACAGGCACAAGCTCAGAAAGGGTATTCTTATATTGTTTCTTGGAGCACAGACCTCAGAGGCTAAAGTTAAAGCGGCAAAATGGAACTGCTCACAGCCTATAGTAATATGAAACTGCCAGAAGCAGTAAGTCTTACGCATTGCTGGCCTTTATTTCTTGTATGTGAGCTGCTTACTAAATATCTTCAGAGATAATCTATCACAAGAAAACTCCTCCAGATGAGCAATGAGACTCTGAGTCCTCTAAGACAAACATGAACATGTTTGTCTGTGATTCTATGAACATGCTCCATATAGTCATAGCCTCCAATGGGAGTTCAATGTTTGCTCTTAAATAAAAATGAAGCTTTTTTTTTTTTTTTGAGAAGAATATTGAATCTCAAAAAAAAAAAAGAAATCTTTGGCTAAGCACCAAGACACACAAATAAAGCTGAATTAGCAAAGGGACAAAACCTGTTAGGAGTAAGACTGTTTCTCCTGTGCAGGGAACAAGCACATCTCTGCTGGAAGGACAATATACAGCCCTTAATTCTAAGCTGCAGTTTATGTTCTAATGCAAATGAAACAGGAAACTTAATTTCTGATGGACAGATCTGACTGGGAATTTGCTTTCACTGAACCTCTCATTTGAATCAGTGTTTGACTGATTATGCACTCTAATTCCATCTGAAAGCAAGGTCATTTAGTAACCCGGAAAGCGGGATTCTCTGTTGGTTGTTTAAACCACTAAACAATTTAAACTCACAGTATTGTACAGGTTCAGAGTAAAGCAAAATGTGCTTCACATTCCTCTTCAGGGCTTTTCTCTCCCTGCTCAGACACTCTCTATTCCTCTTCATGTCTGTTATGCAAATGAAAGAACTTCACACACAGCATAGCAGAATACTACAGGCTGTAAATGCCTTTAGTAGAACACTTTTTACATCTCATTCTTTCCCCTAAATTAAAATCAAATCAAGTCTATTTACAGTTTCTATGATGCTTGTGTCAACTGCTAGATCCTTGATTTTGCAAAGCACTGGCACATAGGTATATGCCTGAAAGGTTCTGCTGAATATGAAACTCATAAACATATGCTTATCAATATTAATTCTTCTGCAGATATAAAACATGAATTCATTAGCATAATCTAGTGCTTAACACAATGTCTAGTCCCCCCTCACTGCCACAAATCCATATGTCTTAAAGTGAAGGAAGCTGAAAGGATTCAGCTAAGATGTAAACACGTATTTCCTTCTGAGTTGGACTAAGCCATGAGGAGATGACAATAGCTAATTTGGCACCAGCTCTCCTACCTGTGGAGCTGCCTGAATTGGAGGAAGTGTTCTGAAGATAACATATGGTCTGTACACTGAATACACATCACATCATTTATTGAATAATGACCACTCTCCTTCCAATTATGGATCACAGAGGCTCTGGAGGAGAAATGGCACAATGCATAACATATCTCTTTTTTTACACTGCTGACACCACCTCTGTAGGAAAAGAAATGGGGTCTTCCTCTCACTGGTAGGAAGCTCTGATGAAGGAGTGCCACAGCTAGAGAGCTGTTTAACTTTCAGAAGTTCCTTATAGCAGAGCTTGCTAAAACATACAGGAAAATGCAAAACTAAGCCAGGCTCAATGATAGAGACAGCCTTGTTTTCCCAGTGGTGTTTCCAGATTCCTAGAAAACATAGGAAGTTTAGTGTGATCGTTATGATCTCGTACAGGCTCATAACAGCCCTGCAAATAACTGAGGGCAATGGAAGCTCAGTTTCTCTGTAGGGAAAAAGAAACAGGACCAAATTGCTTTTACAGGAGCCATCTGTTAAAAGCATTAGTTTGATTTCCGAGCACTGCATGGAAGCCCAGGATTTAGCACCAAATCGACAGGACTGAGATGTTGGCAGAATCATGTAGGGATCAGAGTGTTTTCACAGCCAACACTTGCTCTCATAACAGGAATGTGATCTTGCTTCTGTCCCACGCAAGTTGTAACTCCCACCTACTTCATCAAAAACACACTTAGAGCCTTCTAGTGAAAGCCTGTAAAGTGCGGGACTCAGTGGCACTCACTTCACAACTTTGATGGCAGATGAAAACTTTGATACTTCGTTTTGCTGAAAATACTCTTAACACCACAGTGAACAAATATTTCCCATGGTAAGACTAAGGATCACACATTATCTAATGCTGCCCATTAATAATTATTTCACCATTTTAAAAATGCACTTCTACAGCAAAAATAAAAATCTGAGATACAGAAAAAAACCTGTAATATGGTATATGAACTTAGATTTAATTCGCAGAGACAATGAACCTGATATTAGAATATGTTTTGCTGTGTCAGCAGTACTAATCAAAATGTCAGTAAATATAAAGAAGAAAAATATTCCTCTGAATAATGAGTTAATTACTTACTTCAAAAAGTTCACACTATGCTTAAAATCAAGATGTAGAAGAGACCTATTACAGAAAATTATTTAGGAAAAGTTACCTTTGCCTTTTTACCATAGTTCTGTATTGATTTTGCATTTGAAGGAATAAAGTGTATTCCTCTTGAATTAACCATCAGCTTCAGTTCATATAAACTTTCAAGCAGTCCAGACATCCATCTTTCAAATCGCTCTTCATGTCCTCCTGCAACATAACCAACTGCAAACCTGCAGGCAACAAGTGTTGTCTTGGATAGATTACCTGTTTACCTGAGTGACTCTTCTAGGCAAAGCCAATATGTTTTCAGAAACACCATGATTTTTTACATAGTCCATGGTGGCCCATGCTTAGCTCAGTGCATAACAAAAATTAAAAATTCCAATCATAATAATAATATTAAAGCTGCTTTCTACATTCTTCAAAAATCCCCACTCTTCCTGAAATACATTTTATTTCACACTTCTGGCACTGTGGAAGTGCCTACTGCGAATCTGGTCAACTAAACCTAAAGAAAGAAATCTCTATCCCTACAGTACTGCACCCAGGCACAACTTTCTGCTCCTCCTGTGATAGTGTAGACTCGGCTTTTAAGCTCTGCACAGTGTCCAGTCTGACCTGCATGTGGTTACAGAGATGGCTATTAATAAAACTGCTGACCCTTCCAAATTCCTTCCTCTAGATCTGCAATTTGCCATGAATTCTGGGTCATGCTTATCAGTATTAGGGTAGCAGAGACCACTCTTGGAACAGGACTGTTTGGCACTGAGGCTTGTGCAGAGTACATTCACTTGGTTGTGTTTTTCATTTGAGAACATAAAATGGGAAGACAGAGTGGTAGTTTGTCCACAGCCTATTATTAATCTCCAACACATGGAGCTGCAACAGCATCTGGCCTACAGGAACCAGTACTTTACATGAAAACTTTAAGGAAATGCTTTTGAGGAGAGACATCCCCAGGAGAGATCTCTTCTGAGGAGAGGGAAGCACAGCATGGCATTTAGCCAGAACAGGGGCGTTTTTGCAGAACACTCCCATCATCATCACCTTTAATTAAACTTCACTTGCAATCAGCTTTTTTATTTTCTTCCATGTGTGCCCAGAAGTTCCTCTGGAGCTAAGAAGTTTGTGTGGGGGGCTTTTTTCTTGCAGTGTGGGTAGGAAGATATGTGGGAACTGTAATTCAGTCACATTCAATCACATGAAGATGAAGCTTGAAAGGAAAAAATAATAATAAATGGTTGAGATTGTCAGGCTCAGTGCAATTCTCAATCAATTAAAGCTTATTTTAGCATCAGGGCAGTTTATTTTTAAAAAGTTCTCCTGGCACTTTGATGCTTTCATGTTACTGTGTAGCTAAAAAGGTCTTGCTGGGAACAAATTACTCTTGGGAAAGCATTTTCTGAACTGCAGCTTTAGTTTTCTGTCAAATGAAAATAAGTAGGATTCACATGAGCAAACAGCAGCAAGAAAATAGCTAGAGGCAGTGAGAGAGTAAGGTTTTTGACCTGGGTAAAGGAGGAAAATCAACCTGGAACTCAAGCACAGTAAAAACATGGCAGTCTGGGCTCAGAATCTACAAATGTATTCTTCAACAAATCTGACTTTCAAATGTGAGTCAGTATGTGGGGACATTAACAGCAAAAAAGTCACTAATGAAGATGTTCTGTATCAGATAGTTGCTTTTTTCATAATCAGTTTAAATACTGTATCTGCATTTTGTATCCTCATTTTGTGATGTTATCTTGGTTCCCATCTCACAGATGTGAGGACACAGGAACAACCAAATCACTGTTCCTCTTCCACAGTCCATGCAGCACTTAAGAAAGTGAACCATGGTGTCAGATTCACAGAGAAAGATTCAGAGGCCCAAAAGTTGGAAAACTGATGAGGAAAAAACTTCCCTGAGGTTGATAACAAAAATCATTAACTAGTACTGTTTGTGGGTCCTTGCAGTCTGTGACAGAAGCTGGCAAATAACAGATACAGTGTTAGTTCAGCTGTGCTGTATTCAGAGACAAAGTATTTGCTGAAGAAAAGGGGCAATAACCACGCTAAATTCTCCATTATTTTCTACTGTGACAAAACCAAAGAGATTATGGAGGATACATACTATATGGTTGCATACTGATATTATTAACTGATTAAACTTTGGCTCTAAAGATTAAAAGACAAGGAAATCAAAATAAAAGTGTAAAGGCTGTATGAAGACAGCCCCTAAGCCCTTTTTAATTTACAGCTTTCTATCCTCCACCTTTCTCTTGCTTCTCCTCCTTCAGGCCTGAAGCCACCTCTCACAATACGCTGTCTTGGGTAGAGTTTTCCCACTTTTATCAGCTGGAAGAATGCACCATTTCAAATACAAACCAACAGGGAACTTAAGGCTTTTCAGCCAGGCAGGGAACTATGGTACTGTCACCAATTTCCCTGTGACAGCTCATGTTCAGGTGCTATCCCCCTCACCTGGGATACATACCACTACAGGTTTGGCTTGGGATTCCCAGAAAGCTGTAGTTAAGTTCTAGGCATATAGGATCCATCTGCTCTGGGTGAAGAAAAGACATGCCTTTTTCCTCAGCATTGGTCCTTCTAGTTGATAAAGTAGAGGAATTGGCTAGCACTGCAAAAATCAGTGCTTTCACAATAAACACAGTGCTGTGCCACATCATCTTCATTTAGACAGTCAACAACTTAACAAGAATACATACCTTGCTCTGGGCCATGCACATGGTAAATCCCTGCAACCTCTGACAGGCCCTACACAGAGCACAGCTTGACTTTGGAATGTGAAATACATACCTGAGTTCATCAGCCGCTGCCAGGAACCAGCACTGCACCCTTTCATAAAATACACAGGGAAGCCACTAACTCCACATTTCACTTCTGTTGCCCTTCTTTGCAAACCCCACTCTTCCATTAAAGCATGTCTCTGCTCCTGTTAAAAGTGTTATCTTCCCAGCAACTAATGAAAAGGTACAGAGCTACAGAAGAGCTACAGTTCAACAATACCCATCCAGTCTGATTCCAAACAAGAGCCTCAAGTGTTTCATACCCCATTCACTGTAATGTTATTAATATTAAAATATATTAAAGAATCATTGACTATTTTGCTATTTTCGCTGAACTATACAGCCCTTTTTTAACATAAACCCCTAACTTCATTCTAGCAAGCCAAAAGCTGAGTTCATCCTTATCCTCACCCCACCGGGGAACAACAACCCTAACCTAACTAACATTTGCCAGTTAAGAGGAGGCTTGGGCTCAGCTCCATGTTTTAGCAAGCTTCCTGGAGCAGATGAGTATGTTTACCCTCCTCCGGATCTCTTCCCTCACTTCTGAACCATCAATCATAGCATTTCTTGGCCTTGCAGGTGCATTGCAGGAGTAACAAGGACAACTGTATGAAGATTTCCAAAAGCAAAAAAACCCTCTCCTGCATTTTAACGTATGACTTAAGTAATTCTGAGGACTGCAAGAGCACCTGCCTGTGCACAGGATTCAGTTCCCTAAGCACCACCATGCTCGACTACCTGACATGTCCCAGAATAACCTTAAGACAATCAGGTATCACACACAACTCATGGAAATCAGGAAATCTAGGTACTAATAGCACTAAACGCAGATGTATGTGTCTATAAAGCCTACTGAGACCCTCCATGCAGTTATTAGCTGAGATCAAGACAATATGCTCTGGGGAGACCAACAGGTCTTTTCACCCTGAAGTAAATTTCTAAGCCATGTCAAGTGAGTCACATCCTAAAAATACTTTCGTTTTTCCTGACTATAATGAGAAATTGAGATGACCAGTTCAGTTCCAGGTATCTGGAGTTACTATTTATGTTAGTGATAGGCTGGAGAGTAGGGAGCTCCCTCTGGGGACAGGTGAGCAGTTAACAGAGAGTTTGTGGGTCTGGGTTAGAGGGAGAACAGCTGTGGAGGACATAACTGTGGGGATCTGTTACAGACCACCTGATTAAGAGGACTCTGTGGATGAAGGGTTCTATAGACAGACAGGAACAGCCTCATGCTCGCAGGTCCTTGTCCTCATGGGAAACTTTAACCATCCTGATATCCGTTGGAGGGACGGTATGGCCCGGCACAAGCAATCCAGAAGGTTCCTCAATTTTTCGGAAGAAAACTTCCTTCAAGAAATGGTTGAGTTCAAGATCCGCAGGCCAGTGAGAAGAGTGTGGAGCAAGCTCACTGCCCTGGACTTCAAGGGAGAAGACTTTGGCCTCTTCAGGAACCTGTGTAGTAAGGTTCCATGGGATATAGCACAAGAGGGCAGGGGGGCCCAAGACTGATGGTTGATATTTAAGGATCACTTACTACAAGTGTTGCATCCCAACTAGAAGGAAGTGCAGCAGGAGGGCCAGGAGACCTCCTTGGAAGGATAAGGACCTGCTGAGGAAAATTCAGAGGAGAAAAGAGGCTTATAAAAGGTGGAAGCAAGGACAGGCGGCCTGGGAAGAATACAGGGATGTTGTCTGGAAAGATACAGACCAGGTTAGGAAAGCTAAGGCCCAGTTAGAATTAGATTTGGTTAGGGATGTGAAGGATAACAGGAAGGGATTCTATAGGCACGTAGTGAATAAAAGACAGACTACGGACAACGTGGGCCCTCTCCAAAAGCTATCAGAAGAACTGGCTACCCTGAGCGTGGAGAAGGCTGAGGTTCTTACTGACTTCTTTGCCTTCACTGGTCTTCACTGGCAAATGCTCTGACCACACCACCCAAGTCTTGGAAGGCAGACACAGGGACAGCGAGAATGAAGACCCTGGGCCCACTGTAGGAGAGGATCTGGTTCAAGACCATCTTAAGAACCAGAACGTACACAAGTCCATGGGACCAGAGGAAATCCATCCGCGGGTCCTGAAGGAGCTGGCAAATGAAGTTGCTAAGCCACTGTCCATCATATTTGAAAAATCATGGCAGTCAGGTGAAGTTCCTGAGGACTGGAAAAAGGGAAATATAACCCCCATTTTCAAGAAGGGGAAAATGGATGAACCAGGGAACTACAGAGCAGTCAGCCTCACCTCTGTGCCTGGCAAAATCTTGGAGCAGGTTCTCCTGGAAGGCATGCTGAGGCACATGAAAAACAACAAGGTGGTTGGTGACAGCCAGCATGGCTTCACTAAGGGGAAATCCTGCCTGACCAATTTGGCGGCCTTCTATGATCAGGCTATGGAACTGATGGACAGGGGCAGAGCAGTTGATGTCGTCTACCTGGACTTGTGCAAAGCGTTTGACACTGTCCCACACGACAGCCATGTCTCTAAATTGGAGAGACATCAATTTGAGAGGTGGACCACTCGGTGAGTAAAGAACTGGCTGGACGGCCTCACGCAAAGAGTTGTGCTCAATGGCTCAATGTCCAGCTGGAGACCAGTAACGAGTGGTGTCCCTCAGGGATCGGGGTTGGGACCAGTCCTGTTCAACATCTTTGTGGGTGACATGGACAGTGGGATTGAGTGCGCCCTCAGCAAGTTTGCCGATGACACCAAGCTGTGTGGTTTAGTTAATACACTGGAGGGAAGGAATGCCATCCAGAGGGACCTTGACACACTTGTGAGGTGGGCAGATGACAACCTGATGAAGTTTAACCATGGCAAGTGCAAGGTCCTGCAGCTGGATCAGAGCAATCCCAGGCACAGCTATAGGCCGGGCAGAGAAGAGATTCAGAGCAGCCCAAGGAGAAGGACTTGGGGGTCTTGGTCGATGAGAAAACGAACATGAGCCGGCTGCAGTGTGCACTCACAGCCCACAAAGCCAACGGTATCCTGGGCTGCATCAAAAGGAGCGTGACCAGCAGGTCGAGGGAGGTGATCCTGCCCCTCCACTCTGCTCTCATGGGACCTCACTTGGAGTATTGTGTGCAGTTCTGGTGTCCTCAACATCAAAAGGACATGGAACTGTTGGAACAAGTCCAGAGGAGGGCCATCAGGATGATGAGGGGACTGGAGCACCTCCTGTATGAAGACAGGCTGAGAAAGTCGAGGCTGTTCAGCTGGAGGAAGAGAAGGCTGCATGGAGACCTCCTAGCAGCCTTCCAGTACCTGAAGGGGGCCCTATAGGGATGCTGGTGAGGGACTCTTCATGAGGGACTGTACTGAGAGGACAAGGGGTAACAGGTACAAACTTAAACAGGGGAAGATTAGATTGGATATGAGGAAGATCTTCTTTCCTGTAAGGGTGGTGAGGCACTGGAATGGGTTGCCCAGCGAAGTTGTGTATGCTCCATCGCTGGCGATGACCAAGGCCAGGCTGGACAGAGCCTTGGGTGGCATGGTTTAGTGTGAAGTGTTCCTGCCCAGTGCAGGGGGGAGTTGGAACTTGATGATCTTAAGGTCCTTTCCAACCCTAACTATTCTATGAGCCTATGATTCTATCTGCATATTGGATGCCAAAACGCTGGTGAGAGAGCCAAGTATAAAAAAAGAACATGAAAACAAGTTGAAGTTAATGTCCAGTAAATAACATAAGTGAGCTACGAATGTTTTCTTTCCCCTTCATATTTAGGCCACTGAAACGTCCAATACTAATTCCAGTGGAACTGTCACAGAAACTGACACTTCCAGCAGCCACCTACCATTGAAGGGGAACAAAGCCACAGAATTTTATCTACACTCCCAATGATATTCTGCTCCTATTTTTAATCTCTCTCTCAAAGCTACTCTTGATGATTATCTGCAAATGAATAAAATACTTTCATGAAATAACGTGCCAGTTTTGCTGCTAGTGTTGTGTCCACATGACTAGCACTACTCTTTGTAAACCTTCCTTCCACTTCTACTACTAACCCTCCTTTCACAGTGAAAAGGAAAGCAAGGCAAATCTGGAAGTTATTATATTTCCTCACCCCCCAGTAACATTCAAAAATGGCCTAGGGTGAGGAGAGGGGGGAGTTACATCTCCAGACAGTAGAAGAAAATCAGATACTTTAAAATACCATTTCTTCTAGAACTGAAAGAGTTTGAAAAGCAACAAATATGAAATAATTTGAAAATATTAAAAGGAAATGCACAGTTATATAGCACGTAGGTTTTGGAATTCCCTGAGCTTACTGAGTCTCAGAACTTCTTTGACGACACATGGAAAGGCTAAGAGCATTGACACATTATAGAGTCATAGAATCACTACCTGGTTTGGCCTGGAAGGGACCTTAAAGCTCATTCAATTCCAAACCCCTGCCGCTGGCAGGGACACCTTCCGCTAGAGCAGGTTACTCCAAGCTCCATCCAGCCTGGCCTTGAACACTGGCAGGGATGGGACAGTCACATAGATTGCATACTAACACCCCAGAATCACTGCGTAAGCCGCTCAGAACTTCCTCAGTTAGGCTATTCTGTAATCATCTATCAGGAAGGTGGTAGATGGGAACAGCTTGAGTGACCTGAAGCATTTATTAGTCAAAATTCCCTTATTTTCATGACCCTCACTAAATTGCCTGGCTTCCAGGCTCCCCCCCAGGGATGCCAGGAAACAGTAATGGGAATATAAAATGAAAAAATACTCATGTTTGCATAATTCAGCCCCTGGATGAAATGTAAGAGTGAAATCAGAGAAGCTAAGGACTGTGAAGAGAATCTGTCCTGGTTTTTAGGTTATGATCATCATTTGGTCATCCCACTTGGCTGCAGTCTAAATACCTTCTATGGCAATGACAAATAGAGTTTACCAAGTCTACAGTACCTGGTACACAGCTTTATTTGCTATGAACACGTCAGGAAAAGCAATTAAAGTGCCTGCAAAAGAAATCTTCACTTGCTGCACCATTTGAAGGTTAGGAAAGAAACCCTCAAACAACAAGCAGCTAACAACTGGATAAGTGCCAGATTTCACTGAGTTGTGCCAGGGACGTATTTGGCCGTGTATTTTTCATTTGTACATCCCCCATAAAGTTGACTCATCAAGCAAATTTTGCTTAATAAGAACCTAAAACAGTATATACTTAAATCAATAGGAGGTAAACTTGATTTCCAATGGAGGAAGCAAAATCTAATAAATCATTTTATTATCAATTCTGACATATTTTTTTCTTGTTCTTCTCACAGAAAAACCTACTGTGCAAGTGGCTTTAACCTACTGCTACCATTGGTAATAGACATCCTTAATCCAGCAACTAGTCGAACACTCATGAGCTCTTTTAAAGCCCTAGGGAAAGCTTAGATCAATCCTGGGAAGCATCCAGCATCATACTAGACTAATATGTAGAGCAGCAATTTCAGGTTTGTTTTTTTTTCCCTATTTGTTACCACACTGGATAAAAAAAGGCATTAACTAATTATTTTAATCGCACTTTTTGTAGTATTTCTCATGGGACTTGGACTGCAGCTGCTTCAGTTTTATCTCATCTGACTGGGGGATAGGAAGCTATTATAGAAACGTGTTTTTCCCAGTCTAAATAGGACTTTTTCTCACAGATGTCCTTTATGGACGTGGGGAAGCTATTGGAAACAGGTGTATTGCACATAAATGCTTCCTGCTTTCACACGATCTAATAAACTCCAGCAGGAAAACTTCAGTCAACTCCACAGGATCAAATCCAGCCTAACTCCCACTCCCCAACCCCTTTTTTGCAGGGAGGAACACACACAATGGTTACTTTTAAAAGAATACTTTTATAAATACTTTTATAAATAAATACTTTCATAAATACTTCTGGGGGACTGATGTCTTGAAAAGGTATTTATGGCTTTCCAACAAGAATTTTATTTATGTATGAGAGCAAAATATTGCAACTTTTTGGAACAGTCGTGATCTTGCAGGCGATGAATTATCTGCAAGAAGATTAAGATCACTTATGGAAAAATATGCTGCTAGGAATGAAGGAAAACACCCCCACAGAAACCTGATTAATCAAGTACAATTGGCAGCAAGCATAGAAAAGAGACTGTGTTCTTCAGGAGACATCTTTTAGTGCAGATAAGTCTTTGCTTGGCTTCAAGTGTCATTGCCATGTTTTCCTTGCTCCCATTCCTTTTTCAGCCCTTGTCAAAGGCTCAGTTGGTATCTTAAACCCTACATTGTCCTGACTCATTTGTTTGGGTATCATTTCCAGATGCTAGGTGACAAGTAAAAGGAAAGGTAACTGGGATCTTCATTGGTTCCAACCAGGCTATCACTGCTGAAAATCTGTATTTCCCCCTGAAAATCCTGCTTATGTTAAAGGTGAGCTATACCGGTATAACAGGCACTGAGCTGGGTATAAGGCAATCCCAGGAGCTGGTCAGACCCTGTTCTCCAGATGATCCATCACAACATAACCTCCTGATCCTGCTATTGGGAACCTATTTGTTCCCAACTCTTTTGGGGTGGGCTAGAGGGTAAAGCTTCCCCCTCACAGTTGGAATTCGACAGCCAGAAGTGGGGAACGCTCCTTCTCCATGTCTGAAGTTAGGGAGTTAACTTTTTCCTCCAACTGTGTTATTTTAGTTCCTTCTCTGAACATATAACAGATGTGCCCAGAGCTCTGGAAAAGAGCTTTGGGAAACATTTCTGTTTATTCACTAAACAAATTCTGACAAGTTGAACATTCAAAGTACAACATCTCTCTTCTCCTCTCTGACCTCTGTCAAAGCCTCTTCTCTTCTCCTCACATTTGCTGTGTCTGCAGCCTGCTCTGTGCACTGTGTTTCTGCTCGCTTACTACCCTGGAGTGACAAAGCATCTTCTGGGCTCTGGAAGAGACTAAGTTATACCAATTTGGGTACAGAAAGGGTTTTCGTCGCTAACTTATGCCTGCACAGCTGCTCAGTGAAAGTGCAAAGTCTGGTCCAAGAGGCCCTAATTTAAAAAAAGGGAAATAAATATAATTTTGTTAAACATTTCCAATTAGCTATTCCAGACTACATTATTCTATGGAAATGTTCATGGTGTGCCAAGACAGAATGTTTTTTTACTGCATTACAAGTACTATGACCTGGCCTACGCTGGTATTACCAATGCAACACACAAACCTGTCCTGCCCTCAGCTACCTGTATTTGCTGTTGCACTGCTCCTTCTCTTGCACAACATTAGTGTTTGCATGAATGCATCCTGATTACCAGAGAGATCATCCAGTGTAGACTAAACCCATACAGAAAAATAATTTAATTTAAAAGGTTAGTTTTCAAGGGAACTGAAAGGGTGACAAAAACAGACTCTGGCAGCTGTGCTGGCTTTTGTCAGCTGCAAGTGTTTGCAGAATGATCACCTGAATAAGTGATCTGTGGCATTCTCAAGAAAGCCCTGCTGAACTCTTTGGACATCATATCATGTCCTTATTTTTGCACATCACAGGCTGATTTTCCAGGAAAACCAATCTGTTCAAGTACACAGAAGGATAAAGAAGTGCCACACAAGGGGCCAAGACAGAAAGCCATGTAGCGATGAAAATTTTAACTGCGGCAGAGCTACAACTTCACTATGTAAACTTGAGAGGTGCTTGGCCTCACTTTGCCTTAGCTGGAAAGCTGGTGGGAAGGCATATGTGGGTGCACAGGCCTGACAACGTGATACTGAGGCTGAGCTAGATGTTGTGTAGCTAAGCTTGATGTTGCATAGCTGCTCATGGGCAATTATGTACAAAATCATAACAGTGATGCTAGAAAGCTCCAGTCATCTTCACTAGCCATTGCTGGCCATTAACCCAGCAGAAGTCTGTTAATGGCATCTGGTCGCTTTCTTTGTGCTACTGCCACTCTGAAGGACACAAACTCTTCTGTATTTTACAGTGTGAGATTCAGGCAAAATAACCATGGGTTTCAGAGAATGAGTTCTCAAAGTGACAAGAAACTAATGAGATGTGAATTTTATTTTTCAGTCTCCAGCCATGAGCTGAAAAGGAATAAACTCTTGAAAAGCAACTCTCTCTGATGATAAATTAAATACCACCTAGTGAGAGCAGACGAATTCATCCATGACACCTCCATTACTAAAACCCTTTAGAACAACACTCTGATTATGAACCCCATCCACTACAAAGCTCTACTGCACTGCAGCTCCTGTGTGTCCCTCTGGCATCACTTCACAAGCAGAAGAGCATACCATACACAGGGGAGTTCACAATATACCAGCATGCAGCAGAGATTTTCAATAGGGATGAACCAGCACAGGAGAATGAGCAGCCAGCAGCATCCTTCACATGATCCATGCACAGAGAGGAGTAGACCTGCCATCTCCAGCTGGGCAAGCTTTCAACTTATCAACACCAGGAGCTGGTATCAAGCTTAATTCTTTCAGTCCAGCCTTTGGATGATGACTTGTAGTGTGGTTATCCAATGGCCAAAACTGGATATGGCAGTTTATTACAATTTCTTCCTTCATTGCAAAGATAACACACACATAATCTGAATTTAAAAGAATCCACATAGCAACCTAGAGCCACTCAGTTCAACTACTGCTCAAGTGCTGGCCTAGTATCAGACACTAACAGCTCTTTTTCAGAGTCTGGACAGTCAACTATCATGCGCAGAAAGAGCAAACCTAGTGCCAAGCTACTGAGAGAGGCAAGGACTCTGCCTACCTTGACACTTGGGCAGCTCCTTTCAGCCTCAAGGAAAAGAGTTAATTTGACTCAGAAAGGATGGTGAGCTTCACTACAGCGGTTCGTTAGCACAAAGATGCAACTTCCCCTTAGCTAAGACAGTGGTGATGAAATTGTGTCACTTAGCATGTATACCACTGCCTCGCTTCCAGTTTGTCCGGAGGAGGGATTAAGCTAGAAACCCAGCATGATCCCTCTTGCCTTGCATAAGGAAAACTGAGGGAGTAGGGGAAAGAAGCCAGACTGAAAAATCCCCCATGTTATGAAACAGCTCCAATACAGGATGAGGTTAGGAACAATGACTCAGCCCTGTCCAGACCTCTTAAAAACACATTGAAAACAAATTCAAAAGCACCTGAAAATTGTGGTTTGGGTTTTTCCATTACAGACTAGTGCATGTCCAGAGGGAAAACAGATCAGCTTGAGTAGTGAGTCAAACAAATGTAATTTTTCATTTGGCTGGCAGTCAAAGGAAGATCCAAGCAATCCAACCTCACAAATACAGAGGACAGCAGCGTAGCTGAGAACAAAATTTAACTGGAATAAAAGGAGTGAATTGGCCATTTCAGTTGCTGCTGTAAGCACCCCTGATTAACCACAGATGATGGCATTAGAAGAGTAGGTCTGAGGATTAAAGCATTATGCAGGCTGAAAACACCACGTCACATCTCTGAAATTGCTTTGTATCATTTTGTTCCATACTCTTAGAATCAATTCTCAGGTCCTTATTCACTAATGGGAACCTTTACCTCAAATCTAGTTAATACTTAGGGTTACTCATTCCCTCTTAGTGGCTTTTATAAGAGATTTTTCCTCCAACTCCGCTTTACCATATTTTCGGTTTTGTACTCGTCAAATCCTACCTTAATGGTTTCCCTGGGAACTAATGAACGTCACACAAGTAGATTAAGAAGTACAAGCCGTATTTTTTCCTTACATGGATAATTCTTAACACAAAAAGTAATGCAATGTCTGTTCACTCAAATATCTTAACAGTAAATAATATACCAGACTATTAAAATGCCTTCTGGAAAAAAAACCTGCACAAAAATGTACCCAGCTCCTAAAGTTCATGATCCAAATGCTCTCTTTTTACATGTCCAACTTCCAGAGTTCAGGCAGTAGACTGCTTTACCTGTGGGTCTTTGCTCTGTTTACGGCAAATAATGTTTTATTCTTCTTTTCTGGGTGTCAGAGCATACGAGAGAGAAAAAAAAAAGAACAAATCATGTTATATTAGAATTGGCAAATAAAAAGTCTGATTAATGCTTAATATTGACAGCATTAATTACATCTACATCTAAGCATATATTGTGCTTCTTCTGAACTGTAATCTCAGAAAAATTAAATCCACCTTTCCTTCAGGAGAAAACGTGAGCTGGGTTTTGCTAGGGGCCTGCTCAGAATATGTGTGTGGTATGTAACATGCAGAATTAACTTGATTGAATGCTAGCTCTCTGAGTGATAGGTGTCTAGAACAGCTGCTCAGCAAACTCCTGCTATACACAGCAGACAAAAACTAGCATCTCCAGAAATGTTGTATTGCTTTTTAAGGCAGGCAGACAGGCTAACCAGCCATTTGGGTGTGCCTTTCTTTAACCAGTGACTACAAAAGCGCTTAAATGACTAGGTTAGATAAGAGCTTCACTACAACTACAATTGAGATGTATCATAGAATCACACAGTGGTTTGGGTTGGAAAGAACCTTCAAAGATCACCCAGTTCCAACCCCCTGCCACAGGCTGGTACACCTTCCACTAGATCAGGTTGCTTGGAGCCCCATCCGGCCTGACCCTGAATGGTTCCCTGGATGGGGCATCTACCGCCTTTCTGGACAACTTGTGCCAGGGCCTTACCACTTTCATCTTAAAGAATTTAATCCCTGTATCTAGTCTAAATCTACCACTTTTCTAGTTTAAAACCATCAACCCTTGTCCTGTTGTAACAGATCATGCTAAAGTTTGTCCTCATCTTTCTTCTAAGCCGCCTTTAAGTACTCAAGGGCCACAGTAAGGTCTCCTCTCAAGGAGCCTTCTCTTCTCCAGGCTCACCCAGCCCAGCTCTCTCAGCCTGGCTCCACAGCAGAGCTGCTCCAGCCCTTGCAGCATCTCTGTGGCCTCCTCTTGACTCACTCCAGCAGCTCCATGTCCCTCTCATTTTGCTTCCCCAGAGCTGGATCGGAACTACAGGGGGGGGTTCTCCCCAGAGCACAGCAGAGGGGGAGAATCCCCTCTCTTAACCTGCTACTCACGCTCTGGGGGTGCAGCTCAGCACACAGGGTGAGTTCCGGGCTCAAGCGCACACTGAAGCCGGCTCATCTCCAGCACTCCATTCATCCTCCAGCACTCCTTCTTGGCAGAGCTGCTGTCACTCCCTTCATCACCAATACCTGATTTCACCCCCTATTTGGGAGGGGGTCTTGACATTCATCCCCCAGATCACACTGATAACAGGGGTTGCCCAAGCTCATGCGCAGGACCTTGCACTTGGCCTTGTTAAACTTCAGGCGGTTTACATGGACTCACTACTTCTAGAGCTGATCTGGGCCCCTCTGGATGGAATTCCACCCCTTAGGTGTGTCAACCACAGCACTCAGCCTGGTGTCATCTCCAAACTTGCTTAAGGTGCACTCGATCCCACCTCAGGAGCCCCTGGCTCATCTATAAGACTTCAAGTGTGCTCTAGCATAGCTAGAATGTCCCACAGCAACAAGATGCCTGCAGGCCCTAGCCAGCACCTCTTCCCTCTAATCTTGGTGTGCAATCCCGCACCTCATCATGGGCAAGCCTTATATTGTCTCCCTCTTGAGCTCTGGTTCTTTTTATTACTGAGAGGTGAATAAAGCCTCATTCACTTCTTTTCTAAAGCCCTCTATCAACTTTGACTCCTGCACAATATCAAAATGAGGCACTGTGAGTTTACACAATGATGCCGGAAAGCATATATATGTATGTGTGTGTCTGTGTGTCTGTGTGTGTGTAAACATATATATATACAACTGTAGGAAACAAATTGCAGCCTCCTAAATTGCTATGTTCACCTCAGCCTTCTTTCACATTTGTAGCCTGGTGGCTAGGCTGAGTTCAGCCCTCTTCTAAGTGAACTCCCACATTCCTGATCTCCAAGCTGGTTGATGCTCATAGCATAGATTTAACTGCAGAAAGCTTTGTTCCCAAGCCATGGGCAGGAAAAGGCATCCAAAGTTAGTGACTTGCTCAAGACCCCACAATATGCAAGTGGCAGAGCCAAGATTTCAACACCTAACATGGATTAAACCCAGTGTACAGATGACATTGTCACCCATACAAACCATCTAACTTCCTTCCTAAATTTCTGGTTTAATTTCTTTCCTCTTTAAGAAAGTAGTCTAGTTCTTATTGGTAGCAAGAGAAACTAAGAAAACACGATGGTTTCATCTAAATGCGATAATTTAATTTAAATGTCATCATTTTAAATTTCATCCTCACCCAAAAATTCCTGGAAGAAAGAAGAAGTATCAAGCTGGAGAAGTTTCATGGGTAAATGGTGAACACAGGAACACAGACTAGAAGCATCAACACTGGCCAAACACTCACTGAATATGAAATGGGAACTAGGATCAGGGTGACATACCCACTCAGCTCAAAGTAGGAGATTCCACAGCTAAATGGGATTGAACTCTCACACTCATAGAGCCAAAATCTCATACAATCACAGATTAGTTTACTGAAGTAGGAACTTTGGCAGGCACTCTAGTCCAATGTGCTACTCAGAGCAAGGTCTACTCTGAAACTGACAGGTTGCTAGGGATCTTCTCCAGTGAAGTTCTGAGTACCTCCAAAGATGGAGATTTCACAGTCTCTCCTAGGAGCCTCTTGCAATGTTTGAATGAATGCTCCCAGCAGTCCGCTTAATAAATCTGCTTTGAAACTCTACAAAATAGTTTTTCTCAGGAAGGATTTTCTTCCCTATCTATCTAAGCAGTGCTGACAGGAATTAATCAACAGTGAAAAAAAGCACGTAAGAAATAACTTGCTACATGGCCCAGAAAATATGATGAGTTTTGAGGTCTAGGACCAGAAGCAATTTGCTTTCACCTCTAACTGAACCTCTGGGTTGTTTTTTTTGTTAGATAATGAAAAGCACTGCAGGTGGGGTTCATTTACCTAACTAACAATACTTCTCATTTTCTTCTAAGCCTTAAAAGATGTCAAAAGCTTAGATGAAAAGCAACAGGAGCCATACCATTATAGCTGAGCTCAAACTATTTTGCAAGAAACAATATTCCTGGTTTTCTGGTGATTTTAATTCCAGAGCATAGGTCTCTGAAAGCTGTGGATTATGGCAACATGGACAACAGCAATGTTTTGGGGTTTCATCATAAAGAATACAAACTTCTTGCAGAATGTATCTACTGAGGTGTGAAGGGGATAGATATCTATTGTACCTTGAATCTGCTCTTTGAAACTAGTATTCTCATTATTTTTGCTATTAGCTGTCTATATGTGAAGTGGATCAATTTCAGCTGCAGGTCTAGGAAGCTGCCCATACTAAGAAAATTCCACTGGTTGTTTTGCCAAAAAATTAGATATCCATTGAATTAGTGGTTCTTATGGTTATCTTCACATCAATAACTACAAACACAGACATACACTAAAACTTGATAGCTGCTTTTCTTTTCAGAACAGAATGTTACATTCTAGAAATGTCATTAACTACATGACTAGAAAGATTATTTATAGATAAAAGCCCCTTACCAGGATACGGAAAAAATATCAGAATTGAAATACTAAAAGTAATAGAATTTTTAAATTAACTGTAAAATAAATATGATTAAAAAATAAGAAATTGCTTTAAAAGAGGACATAGCAGCTTACTGTTCAGGAACACTGAATGAGAAAACACTGGACGCTTGCCAAAATCACACAGAATCATAGAATACTTTGGGTTGGAAGGGACCTTAAAGCTCATCCAGTTCCAATATCCCTTCCACTAGACCACGTTGCTCCAAGCCCCATCCAGCCTGGCCTTGGAACATGGAACATAAGAGTCCTTCCAGCAAAGATGATCACACAGAATTTTTAGATGTAAAATCACTTATGGGGTATTGGCAGGAGCAGCAGCAGAACAGGACTTGTAACTGAGCATATAGTTCTCACATTGCCAGTAAAAACAGGCCAACAGCTATTTCCTTCTCAGATCTCAAGTCAGGATATATATAACTGAGTTCACAAACTGGAACTGCTGATTTGCCCAGTGTTACATGTCCAAAAAGAGGCATTTTGCTCAAACCACACGAGTAGTTAAGAATGTAGAAACACTGTCAGTGTTTAAACTTGTCACACAGAAAGATGCTCTTCTAACTTAGCATTAAAGGGCAAAAACAGTAGGGCGAGATTTTATTTCAGAGGTTGTACTTCTCCTTCTGTCTTGAAAAAGAGAGCTAAGAGCTCCTCAGGGGGTCTAAATCCTCACTGGTGAGACCTAGAGAGACCCAATGAGATTTTTAGTAAGCTATTTCTCTTGTACTAATTAATTTTCCTACCAGAGACTGTATTGACAGTTATAACCAATTAAATATTTTACAACAATCCTTTGCACATCTTAATATCCAAACAGAAAGAATCACACTTTTGAGAGTTTTGTAAGGCAAATGCATCCCAGTTCTTTAGGGAATCATTGGAAAGTTGGTAAATGAACACTAAGGGTTACAACTGATGATGATAAGCAAATGCAGTAAGAAGTAATTTTCTTGGTGTGTGACTGAGTGCCATTACAGCAATTCACCTGATCTGCAACAGCTCCTCTGGCCTTTTTCTCAAAAATGAACTATTGATTACATTCCCAGCCTGTCATTTTCAGTGACCTAATATGCCTCCCACATCTCAATTTAAAAATAATTTCCAAGTAAAAGCTGGAAAAAGGAAAAAGGAGCTAGAGGTAAAATCAGCAAGCTGCCATTCCCTGAACTCAGTAAAAACGTCCTGTTCTAATTAAATCTTAAACCAATACTGTCTATAGTGCTAAATCTGTAGTGATCCAATTGTCCACACAGACTTGAACTCTAAAAGTTGTCTGGAAACTTTGCAACAACTTAAGGTTGTCCCTTCCCTTCTGCATGGCTGCCCAGGTATCATCCAGAGTATAGCATGTTTATGGGTCGGAAAATGGACAGCTGACCTGTTTAATGACACCGACGGTTTCTGATTTTTCCAGTTTTCCTTTCCTGTGTAAATCCTGGAGATCAGAGTCTCCTTTGTCATCACATTCAGTGTAGTCAGCAAAAGATCTTCAAATACCATACAACCTTTCAATGAAAATTCCCTGAAGCTTGGTCAGTTTGTTACTTTCAAAGTACTTCTATATCCTATAGATCAGATAACAGGAAGTTCTCCCCTGTGATGGTGGTAAGGTAAGCGTTCAAGGACAGGCTGGACACAGGGGCCTGGAGCAACCTGCTCCAGTGGAAGGTGTCCCTGTGGACACCAGGGAAGTGGAAGGCAGGGAATTGGAACTGAATGAACTTTAAGGTCCCTTCAACTCAAACCATCCTGTGATTCTATGATTCCACATACTTCCGTATGCTGGCCTTCTGTCCAGAGACAGGGTGCCAGACAGCACTGAGCACAGAGCTGAATGCATGGCTGGAGAGTCATTTAGATCCTCAAAGTAAAGCTGTTGTAGGACATGGGTGGTGAATCATCCCTGTGTAGTGCATTTAATTGCAACTACTGCAGCCTGCCTTTGTGGTTTCTGCATTCTTGCAGGAATAGCTAAGTATTTTTTCTTTTTGCTCATGAATCAAGCTGCATTTTCTCTATAGAAGTTGTTCTTGGAGGTCCTGGTCCATCATTTTTTGAAATCTTGGCTTTTATCTTTTTCTCTTTTCTGTGATGTTTCAGCACTCTTACAAACCTTGCATGCAATGAGAGCGTGTAATGTCAGAGAGGTGCTGTGTTGCTAGCAGCCTTTCTGGATTTGATGGAAAGATTCATTATTGCCATCCCTCAGCATATTGATTGATAGTGGATACTGGATTGTGGATAAAAGATTTACTTGGAAACAGGAAGTAAGATCTCTTTCTTCAAACAGAGCCAGTGTCACCTTTGTAGGGACAGCTGCTAAAATTCAGTTCTTGTCTTCTCCCATTCACATTCACACACTGGATGATCTGCACTAGTTTAACAGGGTCCCATATGACCTACAGCCTCAGCAAATGCCCTGATCACTCATCCCTAAAACTCATGCTTGTGCTTAAATGATTGTTCGTTTGATTAACCTGGCACTATCTGCACAATGTTCAAATACTATTTAGGCAGCACAGGAAAAAACATCCTGCAACTCCAGAGAAGTCAAGTTGAGGCAAATCATATCTGAGTCAGATTTAATAGGACTTAATTTAACTTCTGATTTGTTTACACTTCATCACACACCTATTTTCCATTATGATCGCTCTTTTTTTCCTACCTCTATAATTCCACACTATTCTCTTAATGTACAAAACTACTATTAGTTAAATCCTCTTAAGATTTTTTTGGCAATTGTATGTTCAGTGCAGGTGTTAACAGCTTGTTAACACATCTAAAGGAAGGAAGCTAAAGCACACGTCAGGCTCAGCAGATAACTTCAAGTCATCTTTAGCCTGCAAACCCCCCTCCCATAACATGCATGCATTTTACAGATGTGCCAGTACCTGCCTCTGAACTCTCATTTAGTTCCATACAAACATATCTTACTTAAAAAGAAAAGAAAAAAAAAACAATGCTTGAAAAAAAACTTCTTTTCTCTTTGGAGTTGATGCACTACCTTTAGCGAAGCTTACCACTACGGAGCTAGATTTCCTATGAAAGTTTGCATAAATTTATCAGAAACGTGCTGTAGCAAGAACAGCACATACCATTTCTAGGAACTGCAGCCAGGCCAGCAGAGCAGCAGCCACCAGGCATTTTTCAACCAAATTGCTCCTTATTTTACTGTGATTACTTATTTACCTTCTCTACATGCTGTGGCTGCCTTCCTATTATGCCAGATTACTCCTTTCTCTCAGTTTCTCCTCCACTGCCTCACATGGACTCCTTCTTCTTTTGCTCTTTGAATCACTCCCTCCTTCACATTCCCTAAACATCAAGCTAGATCCAGCCTTCACCTCTGCATCACAGCCAGCTTCCTCCTGATGTCAAATTTCAGCCCAGCCCATGAAACCCACCCCCTGCCTTGGAATCACATCACAAGCATCACAAGCTGGAAAGCCCTCTTATGATCAAGACTTTGTGAGGGATCTTTGTAGGGAGCAGCAGTTTTATTCACTCTGTACTTTATTTCCTTTGCAGTTTTCCTCTCTTATGTGATAAGAAACAGCAGTTTGTGTTGGGGGAAGCCTCACTCTTGAGCTAAATGCTTGACTTTAAAAAGCTCTTCCAGATGTGCCAGTGGCACTGAAATCCCCTGCAGCCAATAATACTTCTCTAAGAAGCATTTCTCCTATCAAGCTGTCTTTGAAGAGGTTTATAGCTTTTAAAATTTGAACAAGGTTCTAAATCTAAAATAGTAAATCAATTCAACTTTTTACAGCTATGACTGCTAAAAAGAAAAAGGGCAGAAAATTTATTTCCTGCATAATTTTGAGTTAAATGCTGAATCTACATGTTAATCCTGCAAACACTCTTATGAGTAACTTGACTCAAACACTGGCCTGTTTGGGGCCACTCACATGAGTATAGTGGTAACATGAAATAGGTTAAAATTTGTAGAATCTGGGCTATTAGCTTAATAGCTAATTGAGGCCAGCACTGCCTACTAGTGTTTGTTTAATACATAGCACAAAGCAGCAATCTGCTCCTGCTAAACGCCTCCAGGTAGATCTCCAGTAAGATTGAACTGTAACAGCAGACTGCAGATGACATCTGGAGCAACGTCCCTGCCTTATCAACTCTCCATCACATTTTACACCCCAAATCAGTTTTGAAGTTTTAAAGCTGGATGAATGCGTGAGCTTGGTTAGATCGCTCACATAAATAAGCTAACAGGCAAGAAGTTACACTGCAGGACTTCCCCATTGCTGGTACAATTTGCAATCTCTGTATTGTGTCGCTGCATGTTTACTTGACATTGTCACTTAGAAAGTGCTCTCCCCAAGCTCTGGGAAACTCATTCTGTTTAAAACACATCCCCACTAAATCTGGACTCTTTATACAGTGAAATTAATGACCATTCCCTACAGCAACTTTCCTACTGGTACACTAAAACTCCCAAATCAGGCAAATTTGCAGGATTCCCTGGGAGAACAGGGAATAGGAGGGATAAAATGTTTTTCTGCCACCCATGTACGTACTTGATAGAGAAGAGCTGGGGCTCATAAGCAGCTCCCTTTGGCCCCATAACAAGATTACCTTAGAATAAAGGCAATCTCAGAACTCCACAGTTTATGGGAATGTTTCTCTACATTTTTAATTAAAAAGTTGGGGCTTATCAGAATTGTGAAGGTTTGCTATACAAGTTTCTCCCTGTGCTTCTACTCCTTAATGTGCTTATACTTACAGAAACATACAGCTCCAGGATGACCTTAGAGCAGCGCCCAGTGACTAAAGGGGCTACATCAAAACTGGAGAGAGGCTTTGGACAAGGGCCTGTAGGGACAGGACAAGAGGGAATGGCTTTAACCTGCCAGAGGGGAGCCTGAGATGAGATCTTGGCAGAAGTCCTTCCCTGTGAGGGGGGTGAGGCACTGGCAGAGGGTGCCCAGAGAAGCTGCGGCTGCCCCATCCCTGGCAGTGTTCAAGGCCAGGCTGGACAGGGCTTGGAACAACCTGCTCTAGTGGAAGGTGTCCCTACCTGTGGCAGGGGATTGGAAATGGATGAGTTTTAAGGTCCCTTCCAAAACAAACCAGTCTGGGATTCTATGATTCCATGTATCTGAAGCATTTCACTGGATTCCACACAAATGAAGGCCCTGGGGATGTGAAGCTTGTTGTGTATTCCTAGACATGCCTGGCCAAGCACAGAACAGCAGGATGATAGGAACTCAGGTTTTGCTAACACTTCTGCAGCATCATGCCCTGAAGAGTGCACTGAGAAACTTAAAATAATAAATAATAAATTTTGACATTCAACAATTTCCACACAGTCACCTACAAGGCTAGGAAGGAAGCCCTGAGACCAAGCCAGCTGAGCTCAGCATTACTGTAGGCGCAGAAAAAATTGGCTGAAGACCAGCATTATTTTCCTTTGGAGCAGCTACTGCTTTAAGATGGGGAGAGATTCCTTCTCCTGGAATTTCAGCATCCTAACATCTCCATTCAGGCAACTGAAATCCAAGCTTCAGTAACCTTTTCTATGTTGCAGTGGCAATTCAGACAATTAGTGAGGAAATTTTTCATACCTTTTCTGTGTTTCTTCCAGAGTTCTCTCTGAAGTGGGACCTGATCTAACACGTAGTTTTGAAGATGGAGCAGCAATCTATTCCTAGCACAAGCAGAATAGTTGAATATATATTAGAATGACTTCCCAGAGAAGACAAAAGAAGGAAAATTTACAGTCAGAGCTGGAATATTACTGCACCATATGCTTTCCAAAAGCCAGGCACAACAGGGCCCCTCCACAATCCTTGCCTTAATGCACCCTGTTGTATTTCCACCTGGAAAGACATACGGCAGTGCCTAAAAGAGAAATTCTGCCTTTTTCTTTCTTTCTTTCTTTTTTTTTTCCCCTGATGTTAACTTAATTTCCCAGCTTTAAAGGAACATTTGATTATGAAACGCATGCAGGTCAAGGATGAAAAACCAGCTCCTGTCTGTTTCAACTACTGGCAAAACAGGTATATTGACTGCTGGCATTTTGAGCAAATGAAAACTTGAAGAATGGCTTGGATGCTACTTTGTCTCATGCATCACTGACAGAATTGCTCTGCAGAAACATGAGGCACCACAGTTACATCAAAGACACTGAAGAGTACAAAGTTTATTTTTCAGCTTTCAAGCCAGCACAGGGGAGAGAGAGACATTATAAAAACCACCCTTCCATTTTAAAAACGAAAAATACTGTTTTGTAAAGAACTGACCATGAAAAAACGTTCAGCACCACAACAGATGCTTTTACCCCTGATTAAAGACAGTTTTCATAATGCCATTTATTACTGTGAACACATTTAGCATTACAGGATCTGCTCATGTCTGCTGCTGCGTGAGGGAAGAAGTAGTTATGTTATAAGATGGGAGTCCCTGGAAGAATCAAAGATTACACAAAAAAGCTCTTTAACTTAAAGATAACTATCCTATCAGATAAGCAAAAATATTTAAGAGTGATGTTATTGTAGCAGTAATGCTTTTCACTTCCCCACAGTAGGTCTGTGAGAGTTATCTTGGCTCTATTCTGCTCTAGTCACTTTTTCCCCAAAAAAGTGAATAAAGTTGATTATTACAAGACTCACTGCAGTTATGCTATGAGAGGAAGATGGTGAAACTCAATTTGCTTCACAAGCCTGGATTAATCATAGTTTCATAGCATGGTTTGGTTTGGAAGGGGCCTCAAAACCCATCCAGTTCCAACTCCCTGCCATGGGCAGGGAGCCGTTCCACTACAGCAGGTTGCTCCAAGTCCCGTCCAGCCTGGTCATTGTGGCCATTGTTCCACCCCCTTTAGTGAGACTGCCCTTCCTCCAGCCATCACACTGCGTCTTAGACCAGTGATAGCCATTGTCTGAAAGGGGCATATCTGCCTTGGCAGGCTGTAGCCAAAGATAAAGTTTGAATGCCCCATGCGGCTGATACAAGTGGGCTTTGAAATGTCAACTCCCCCATTCCAGTATTGAAAGTGCTCACAGTGGCTTTACCAAGGAGCATGGCTGCTGAGTTTGGCCCAAGCTGGGAGCTTTCAGTCTTTATCTGTTTCCTGCCTGAGTAATAAAGATCTAGAAACTCCTTAGAGACTTCAAACCATGTACACATGGGTTCACTGAGACTGCTCACTCCTGATAGAGCTTCTTGAAATTGTGTTTACTTCTGCACTGGGTTTGCTCAGGGCACTGTTACTGCATTGCCACTTGGCTTATACCATTCTTTTCAATCAATTACAGAACATATCTTGCTCCGGATAAACAGATGTGACCTTTTTAGTGAATTTGGCAGATGTTCTGAATGTAGCAAAATTACCAGGAAGCTGAGTGGTATCCCTTATTTAATTCACTGTATAAAGCCTGCCTGCATTCTTCCTGAAGCAGAGAAACACTTCATTGCTTTTTACGCTGTTTTATAACCAGAACTGAATGAATACTACAGTGTCTTTGATAAAACATAACTGCTTCTACATCTTTATCACTATATTCAATATTATTATTTATAATAGCTGTACTTAATTATAAGATGCATCATAATAATGAATTATGATAAGGAAGGGAAACAGTACCATTCACTTCCCAAACCAGGTCAGGTGCTCTATTTAGCAGACTAACTTTTAACTCACATTAACTTGGTTCAGTTATGTTCTTGTTCATTTGGTGCATGTACACAAGCTAGTATGTTTCACTAACACAAATTATCACAGGATCCATTCCAAATTTACACATACTGGTCGTTGCAGAAAAATAATTTTTACAGCTTAGGTTTTCAGGAACAGTCATTTGGGCGCAAACTATTTCAAACCAATGACAACTTCAGTCTCACTGATCTAAGGAGAACAGAATAAAGGCAACACAAAGACAGTGCTTTTGAAAATCACATGTGCTGCTTTTATGTGTGAGTATCAATATCATACATCCTTGCAAACTATTCAGTGGAGAAGCAGAAGTATAATACCATGTGGCATATTCTACTAGTCATTCAGCCACACCAAATTGCAGGCAAACAAAAAGCTGAAATGGCTTCCTGAAGTGCCTTTTTCCATCACTAGGCAGGGCCTCCAACTCTGTTAAAAGTCTAATATTTTGTGAGACTGAACCAGGCATTTCTGGGGTGCAGACAAAATCTGAAGAGACTGCTTGACTATAGCCAATGCATAATTGAAGAAAAAAAGTAACAAAAGAACTCATCAACTTGCTGATGAATATTTTCAAAGCAGTTGCATGCTGTTAGGAAAAACCCTATTAGGGAAATAAATTGAAGTAATACTTACTATATACCCATGTGCACTTGGTTATCTAAGTTTCAGGGTGAAATTCAGTTTAGTGGGATAGTCGAAAGTTCAAACCTACAGGCTGCTTGAGATGAAAGGTTAGTAAGTTAAAAAAACCTATGGCAACAGATTAAGAAAACTTTCTGCTTTAAAAGCAGAGCTACCCTGGAAAATCCCAAAAGCTGGCGGTGAAATTATTGTCTGCCTTTCAAGTTTATTATATACCATACAGTTTCAACTTGCAACCAATAGCTTTTTCTTTTCACACTCCTAAAAATCAAACATTTTAGACTTTTTCTGCTCTTTTCAAGGTTTACTGGCATCAGTTTCACAGAACTTCTAACACTGTATTAGTCAGGTACCTTTTTGCTCTCACAAGCACATCCATCAGAGGTTTTTATTCATACAGAAATACTGCAAAGCAGAATATTCACAGTAGTATTTTGAGGAAATTGTCAACTTCTTCCTTGATGAAATGGCAGCAGGACTGGTCCCTGTCAGTGGTCCAAAAAGGCTGTGAATCATCAGCTGTAAAGAAAGAGCTGTAAACCCCATCAGGCACCTTACAACAGCGAAAACTTTCCTTTTAGACTGGCTTAGTAATAAAGTAGCAATTTTGTTCTGCTTATGTATCATTACTAGAAATTGGATCCAAATAGGTAATATACTGAAATATGGATAAACCTGCTGTCTTCAGAGGATCCCCTCAGAGATGCTGATAGTTTGGTTTAGAGAAGTGCAATTTTAAATAAAACAAATAGGCTACCGCTTGATATCAGTTAACTGCAGTGTCTTAAGAGTACTAATACTGGGAATGAGAACATATTTCAACACATCTGAATAACACATAAATAAGACCCCAATTTACTGAACAAGCTAAGTTGTTGGCTCAGGTGGTATAAGGCTAAGGTGGATAAGGTAAGATTCTTATCCAAAAAGGGTTCAAATTTGAACTGTTCTGGAAGAAAATCCTATACACAAGCAGGCAAAGGCAGACTTCAGCTCTTCAAATGCACTTGAAACTCCCAAGATCTGAGGCAATACCAATGTGGAAGCCATATAGTAACGATAATGGAGTGCCACCCTGAAAAAAGAGAGACATTATTGGCTCAAAACCAAAGCAGCCTTCTGTTTGGCTAACCTGTGTGTAAGACTAGGTCCTGCCTGCCCACACAAGTCTATGCACAAATAACCTTTGGTAACATCCATCCTCTAAACTACTTAAAGTTATCAATATTAATTTGTATAGACATTCTTAGTTACAGCCATGGAAAACAAAGTACTACATGCACTACAAAGAAAACCAAATGTACCTGAATTCAACATAAAGCAGAATCTAGAAGTGCATCAGGCACTACATATTTACGCAACATGTAAGAAAAAGAAAGGATCCAGAGCAAAACAGGTAAGCAAAAATGGATTAAAAGCTCTAAAGAAAAACTGGAAATAGAAAACGGCTCCTCCTGTTCCATCATGACTTCTGCTGCACAGATATAAAGATATAAACCCACAAAGCAATCTTTTTTCTATTACACTGAATAAACACTCTGTCTCTTTGTACTGTTAATACAATGGTGAAGCAACAATGAGTGCACTTGGAGCAACTTCTTTTCATGAAGCTACAGCTTTTACAAACCTTTCTTTTCAGAGTTTTCCAAACCTCCAAAATTTGCTACAGTCTACTCTTATTTACACTGCACTAAATACAGAGCAATTATTAATAAGGAAATAATTTTAGATTCTCATAAGCACATCACGGCATATAAAAAAATTCAAGTCAGAGTGCAGAAGCCAGGCAGAACAATAATGTATTGCTTCAATTTTACTTATGCCCTTAAAATTTGCACTGAATAGCACACAGCCAGCTATTTCTATATGCACAACTCTAATTCTTCAGGCACTATTTAGCTGACTCTATTGACTGGTTTTACTGCAGATACAATCAGACAAGGTCTAGTACAGCATTCTCTATATCCATGGCTGAAGGTGATGCTGTGAACGTGAAAAGAAGTAATTGCTCCAGAAATAAAAAAGAAGGCTGTGTTCTTAGTAAAAACAAATGTAGGAAAAGGAATGGTTGGCACCTATAAGAAGATTCTTGGGGTAGCATACAGGCTGAAAAGTACTTTGTGTATGAGTTGTCATTTTTAAATGGAAAGAAGGTCACATAAAGAATAAAATACCCATGAAGATGCCAAGCCAGTAAACACTAAGGGTTTGGGTTTTTTATTTTTTCAGGAAGACTGTTAAATTGGAAACTTTTCAACTATTCTGAAAGCTTTGTTTTCCTCCAGAGTTTGGCATAAATCGGAATGCAATAAAAGACAAAGCAAAATGAAGCTAATTTCAATTATTTACAGGGTCATGGTTGAACACCGGCTGTGAAAATAGCCCTAAAATAGTGTGTATACATGCACACAGGCACAAGAAAAAGCTGGTTCTCTGATAACCCCTCGAGTCTTCAGAAAGAATGCTACATGTTGACAGAGAACTGTCCACAGAGCTGAGTCTGCATAAGGAAGCCCATCTAAGTGCTGCTCAGATCTTCAGAACAAAACAACAGTGCTTTTTCTCTGCTGTGACACAGCCAGGTTGATTACAGGAAGCCCTCTGACATCTGCTTCACAGCCCTGGAAGATATGCCAAAAGAAAAACGAGCCTTTGGGTAGGAAAAGCTTACCAGCAAAGTATCTGGTAAATATTTCTTCTTGTTCAGGAGAAAGAGATGGGTAGAACAGCAGTGTAAAGTCACAGGGGCTGAATGGGAAGAATCATATAACCACAGACTAGTTTGTGTTGGAAGGGACCTTAAAAGCTCATCCATTTCCAACCCTGTGCCAGAGGCAGGAACACCTTCCACTAGAGCGGGTGCTCCAAGATCTGTCCAGCCTGGCCTTGAACGCTGCCAGGGATGGGGCAGCCACAGCTTCCCTACGCTAGCTCCTAGGCACCCTATGCTAGCTCCTCAGCACCCTCACAGGGAAGAACTTCTGCCTAAGAGCTATCTCAATCTCCCCTCTGGCAGGTTAAAGCCATTCTCTCTTGTTCTGTCCCCACAGGCCCTTGTCCAAAGCCCCTCTCCAGGTTTCCTGTAGCCTCTTTAGTCACTGGGCGCTGCTCTAAGGTCTCCCTGGAGCTCACAGTCCTTTTCTTTCTTGGCCACATGAAGGACTTTGGTCAAATCCATCATTTTATTTCAAATACAGGAACTGACAACCTCACTGTGCTTACAACCTTACAACCTTTTGTGTGAAGCTGCTAAGCATGTGCCCAAGGTAGGTCTTCCTCTGTTACAGCATTGCTTTGAGTATGATTAACTAACACCTTTAATGAACACTTTAAAAAAATGAGTAATACCGTAAGGCAGTGTGTAATTCTGAACTCCTGCGGGCCACTTATGACCACAGAAATTAAAAACCTTGCCGGCCAACATTTTCTAATCACACACCCACTTTCTGCTCCTACTGAGCGCTTGTTCTTGCTATTTTGATATATTAAATGTATTTGAACGCATTAAACTTTGCCTAATTCAGTAAAATCCTGCAAGTTCTGCTTGGGCATAAGCATTATTGAAAGCAACAGGACAGTGTTTTTCCATGCCTGAGGCTGGAAGCAGTTTCTAAATAGGACCATTCATTCTGTGTGGCTGATATGGCCATTTGTTCTACCCACAGTGCTTTATACAGAAAATCATATACTCACAGACTGGTTCATGTTGGAAATGACCTTAAAGCTCCGCCAGTTCCAACCCCCTACCATGGGCAGGGACACCTTCCACTGGAGCAGTTGCTCCAAGACCCTGTGTCCAACCTGGTCTTGAACACTGCCAGGGATGGGGCAGACACAGCTTCTCTGGGCACCCTGTGCCAGCGCCTCAGCACCCTCACAGGGAAGAGCTTCTGCCCAAGAGCTCATCTCAGTCTCCCTTCTGGCAGGTTAAAGCCATTCCCCTGTCCTGTCCCTACAGGTCCTGACGAATAATTTTTCATTATTCATTTGATGAATATGGTAATATGCTTACATAATAGTTTTGTTCTACAGTCTTCCTATCTTCAGTTAGGAAGTATTACTTTATAGATTTTCCCTTACTTTGATCCCAGAAGTTGGTGCTTTCAGTGAAGGTATTCTTGTGCTCACTCTGTGCTTGACAATTTAATTACCCAGCATTTTCAAGAGACATTTGTGGCTGAACGTCTGTATTAAAAACGTGAAGCGCTGTTATTACCTCAGTGTCTTCCATGACAGGAAGTTATTTTTAAAGGCACGCGATGTCACCTTCACGTTTCAGCAGGGAACCCATCAGTCATTTAACCTATTTTTAAAAGAGACTAATGAGGGGTTATGGCACCCAAGCCTGCTCAAAGCAAGACAATCAAACCCGCCGTCCCGACACTAAACATCCGGAGAGGGGAAACCCACCGCAGCGGCCGAGCGAAGAACCACCATAGCCGCCTTGGCTGAGGGAAGGGACGGGGCTCCACCTAACGTTTACCCGAGAGCTGACAAGAGCCCGAACGAACTAGCACGATGGTGGCAATCGGGGCTTTCCTCCACCTCCACACAGCCACCAGACTACCAACGAGCCCCGGGCCGCCATAACCCCCTGTGGTGGCTGCTCTGCCGGCTACCTCGCCCCTTCCCCTCACGGTACCCCGGGAGCGTCTCCCGTCTGCGGGAGCGAGAGACCCTCGGGGGTCATGGCGGAGTTAGGGTGAAAGGGACACCGTTGAAAGGGAGCTCCAAGAAAGAGCGGTCGGGAGGCTCGCAGCGGGAGCAGGCAGCTCACCTCCGGGGAAGACCACAGCGGCAGCAGGCGACGGCCGAGCGGGACTGGCACCCGTAAGGAGAGCGCCCGCCCTTCGGCACACCCCGAGCGCTCGGCAGGGGGGAGCGGGATCCTCGGGCTCGTTCCCGCCTCCTGGCTGAGGCGGCGGCGGCCGGTGGGATCCGGAGCTATCCGCAGCTATCCGCTGTGACGGTGAGTGAGAGCTCCCGTGGGGGGGAGGCCAAGACACCGCTCACAGCGGTGCTCCGAGGCTGTCGCGCTCTGCCGGGACCGGTGGGGCCGTGGCCGCCATGTTTCCCGCCGCGCCCGTTCAGCGCAGCCTGTCAGGCACGGCGGGCCGGTAAAGGGCGGCGGGGCAAAGTACCCCCAATTGAGCCTCGCAGGAGCGCGGTACTTGTCAGGAGTTCTCTCCCTCCTTCCGCCTCAGTCCCGGAGTCCGGTTTAGAAGCGGGGGAAGGCGGTTCCCGCCCTCTGCCGGTATTGACTGGAGTGCGGGCGGCAGCGCTGAGGTGGCCCTGACCGTGCTGTGGGACTGTGGGACCGCTGAGATTATGTATTGTTTCTTGTTCCACTCATGCTCTTTTGTTGGAGCGTACAGCTTTGTAACGTTTACAACGGTAGGAGGACTGGGAAAAGGCCATGCATATCATAGAATTACAGAGTGGGTTGAAAAGGACCTCACAGTTCCAACCCCCTGCCACGGGCAGGGACACCTTCCGCTAGGGCAGGTTGCTCAAGTATGTGTGAATACATGTATACACTGCATTTATCTCGAGGTAGAATGGTCTGACCTGAATCAGATTACCAGTTTCTCAGAGAAATCAGTCTCTTTTAGAAAGACTGGAGGGTGACTTGTTTTAGTTTTTATGTGTATTTCCCCTCTTAGCAAGCCTACCCCATTATTTTAAATCACCTCAGTTCTGATTGTGTGTTTCATGCATTTCGACTGGTTTGAGCCCTTTTTTTTTCTGCTGGATCAGAACTTACCACCCTGCTTCTGTGATAAGCAGATGCATGTACATTTTTGTGTTTTTTGATAATGCCGTTGGAACTCCTTCCTCCTTCTTTTAAGTTCATGTAATCTTTCACTGAATATGTATTACTGTTTCATTTTTCTTTGTTTTTAGAATATGTGTCTATGAACTGAAGCTGTGTAATGGTTTGTTATAGTACAAATTTGAACATCTTTAGGAGAAAGAGATGCTTTGGAGGAGAGAAAGGCAATTACTCTGGAGTTATTACTGATAGCCAGGGATAAGCAGCACAGTATAGGCTACCTAAACGATGTAATGCAGTAATTAAAAAGAGCAGAGTCATTTTCAGGTTGTTGTGGCCATGAAACTTGAGGTTTTAGGCAGAAGTGATGTTCTGTTTGTAATACAGCAGTGAAGTTTCTATCTTCTAAAAACACTGTTTTCATCTCCATGTTTTTGTCCTTGCTATTGCGCACAGAAATGCTTAGCCCGGTACCAAGAATTTCACAGCAAGGTAACTTTGATCCTGTTGCTGTCTGTCGCAGCAGAGCAGAAACTCTGTAACAACTCTTTAATTGAAAGCATTTAAGATTAAAATAGCTATTATTTTTTAATTGAGCTTTTGTGTTTTCAGTTCCATTTATGACCCAAAAAAATGTGATGCCAGTGCCTCGCTTTTAAGTAACAGCACATACGGTAAACTAGTTTGGCATTTATGCAAATTAAGTGGTAAGTAAAATGTTTGGAAGTGGATAACATTTATTAATACATAATCCCAAAGTTGTGCCAGAAAGTCTGGTAAGACATTAATATTAATGCTCAATTGAACTCTTTATCTTTTCTAATATAGTATATTTTATTAACAAGCTCATTAGCAGAAACTTAAGAAGGGTTCACCCAGTTATATTAACAGGAACAGCTGCTGTGATATAACAAAGTGAATTAAAAGTGCTCTAGCTCTTAAAAATACTCGTTTAGCCCAAGGGATGAACCAAGAAATAGTGAAAGAGTGCCACTTTCCTAAATGTGGTTCTCAGTATTAACTTCTTACAGACTGAAAGTGTAATGCCCATGTATGATATACTGTCATAGGCCTGGCCAAAAGTACTAATGCAGTAGTATCTAAGACACTAGACCTTCAGTTTCTGGGAAGAGGTGCAGTCTTGTGGTTGAGGTGGGAAGTTTGAAATAAAAATACGTTCATGTTGTTGGCATTGGCTTGCCATGAGACTTACCAGCAGAAACTTTGAGGTCACTTATGGAGGCCTGCCTCTTTACCTCCTTGACTGTGGTGATTTCTGTTGAGTTGAAATACTGTGGAGCTTTGGGTCCCACAGTCCATCTAACCCCTTAAACTTGTTTGTAGATTCCCTTTGTCCTTCTCCTCCCACCCAGCACTGCTTCACCCCCCTCTAGTGCTTTTCATCTCTCCTTCCCATCACCATGACTTAGCGATTCTTTTCCATCTCAAACCCAAGTTGTTCCAGCCCCACCACAATGTAATATTTTAATGACTTCTTGAAACACCAAGCAACTAAACCCGCAAAACTAACATTTTACATCCATGTCTTGTGTTACAGAACCTCTGTGTATGTCTTTTCATTCTACTTTTGCAACATTAAGAGAGAATTAATCCAGATGGAGAGCTCCATTATTTTTAGACACAGTTCAAGGTTTTACAAACCTGATACCATCCTTTCTCAGATTATATTAATTGCATAAATGGTCTGTAGGAGAACATCCAGTTCTGTTGAAGGAACATGTGTGTGATGTTTGCATCTAGAATTAACATACATGGTCATGCATAGGAGGCCTCTGTGCTTAAATTGTGAGGAAGAAATTAACCTTTTTGGTCATCTCTGCTCCATGCCCCAAATGAAAACTGCAGTGTAGCCTGTGTATATAAATGTGTTGGGAGACAATGGAAAAAATACAGGTTTCAGTTCAAAACAAGGTATCTGTGCTAGTTAAGCATTTATCAAAAGTAAATTTCACTTGATCCATTTTATATATAATTAGCAAACAAAAAGAGGAGGTATACAGAGGCATACTTCTTATACCGAAGCGTTTATTTACATTATGAATTAAATGTGTATAGTGCAGCTCTAGCACTGAATTGTCACTAATAATACTGGTTATTTTTAGCACAGCACAATTTAAAACAGGAATGATAATGAAAGTAGGAAATAAAAGTAGTGGTGCTGTTTAAATAGGAAAGAAAAAGAAGAAAGGAAAAGAAGTATTTCCTGGTATCAGAATAAATATGTAAATTTTGCTGTGAGTGAGACTTTGGATGCTAGGACACACCTGAAGATTCTAGAAAAACAAATGTCACTAGCTTTTACTAAACTGAAAAATAACCTGGCAGAATAAAACTAGAAATTAATTTCCTTCATTTGGGGCAGGTTACTGACAAAACCATAAGCATACTCTTAAAAATTATGTTTGTACTAAATTTTTTTTAGCAGAAAAAAGATGGGGGTGGGTTGGTTGTTTTCTCTGTTGCAGGCTTGGAGATAGATAGGAAAGAAATTGTAAATGTAGGGAAGAGCAGGGAAATAATACATTTTGGGGGGAAGAGGCCAGGCTGCTGCTTGTTTTGGATATTTCTCACCTCTGAAAGGAACTTGGCTATCTTAATGTAATTTTAATTTTTCATTTTCTTAATAAGAACAATTTTCTTGAGAAAACATAATGAAAAAGTTGAACGTAAGATCCAAAGTTAGTATGAGATTATGCAGTAATATGATATATATCAGAAGTGCATCTGTTCATGTAAAAAAAAAAAAAAAAACAAACTAGAAAAACCTTATTTTGTCTCCTACGTATGTTTTGAGTAGGGCTGAATTGTTGGGACTTTTTGGGATTTTTTTAACGAACATCTTATTCTTGCAAGAAGACAAGTTCTCTCTGTTCGGGTACCCAGACTGTGTTAGAAACCTTTGTTGGTGTTACTTCTCTGTCATTTGCAACTCCAGCACATATGAGGAGCCTATTTAAGTCTTTCTTATGGTACAAATTTCTTACTTGAGCAATTAGTATAAACAACTGATGTGGCATAATGACATTTGGTTTTGTTAATTTAACTTTCCCCTTCATTTTCTCCTCCCAGTTCTTTTTCCATGTCCTGATGAAGGACTTCATGCACTAAAGGGATTTGCAAGAATAACCACATTGGCTGTACTCCTGTGACCTACAGGTGACTCATTACAGAATGAGGCAGACCGAGATTAGTGCGATCTCATCTTACTTTGCTAAGTTGCCATTCTGCTCAATAGATAATTACCAGTGCTTCTGAAGGTCAAGATGTTCTTTCCAGCAAATTGAAGGAGGAGAATTGTTCTTAGTACAGAGATAGAACAACAGAACAATTACAGAAATAAGAAAAAGTTCTTTCTGGGTTATCATCTGTGAGAGGAGCTCTACAAATTTTGCACTTGGATAATTGAAGTCTTAAAGGTTTTTGTCTTCGGTTTCTAGATTATATTGTCTACAGAATGAGAAGACCCAGCCTCTTCCCAAAACCAGGAAGAGTAGCTCTCCTGGAAAACCATGGGAGATAGAGGGCAGATGTGTGCAGGAGTTCTGATGAGAGCTGCATCTTGCAGTTACGTGTGCTAGCCTGCATGTACCATTTGGCAGGGATGAGCTGTTCTCTCTCCGCAGGTGGATTCTTTGGTTTTGTGATGGTTGACATTTTGTGATACAGAATCTGAGCTGTGTTTTAAGTTATGCCTCCACACTTCATACTGAAAAAAAACATGCCAAAAATGTGAACAGCTATTTATAATAGTAAGCTTAAAAGTATGAGTAACTTCATTTCTTCTTTGAATTTTGAATTTAATAAATAGTGAAAGTTTAAAATTTCACATAAACATATATAGATTTTAACAAGAAACAATAGTTGATATTGTTGTTTGGTTTTTTTTTTCTCCCACATCCAGGTGAATTTCACAATAGACCAGATGCCAGCAATCCTGGATGAGAAAGCCAAGATTACGAATATATTGGTGGTTGCTCATGCTAATCATGGCAAATCAACCTTGACAGACTCCTCGGTTTGTAAAGCAGGCACCATTGCATCAGCCAGAGCCAGAGACATGATTCACAGACACACAGGAAAATGAGCAAGAAAGATCACAATCAAGGCTACGTAAGAATTTTCTTTCTTCCCCTTCCTCCCTTCCTCCTTCCCTCCCTCTGTGTCTCTCCCTGCCTCCCTCTCTTTCCCTCCCTCCCTCCTTCCCTTCCTTCCTTCTTTCCTGCCTACCTGCCTTTCTTTCTTCCTCCCTCCCTCCCTCCCTCCCTTTTGTCTCTTTTCTTTTGCTTTCTTTCTTCCTCTTTCTTTCTCTTTCTTTCTCTCACACTTTCTCTCTTTCCCTTGCTTTCTCTGGCTTTCAATTGCTTCCTCTCTCTTTGTTTTTAATGGGAAGAGAAAAAAATGGTTTGCTCAAAGTGTTACATCTTATCAGGTCTTTCTTAAATCGACATGTAAATCAAGCTGTGCATTCCAGAACAGAAGTTCACTGTCTTTGCAGTGCAAACTGTCCACTGTTGGAGTAGAGCTTTTAAGTGATATCTAGCAACCCTTCTTACCTGCTTCTGACTATGGAGAAGGCTGCTTTCAGAAAGTTTCTTAGTAGTAACCTTTTTTATTTTTATTTTGTTTTATTGGCTTGCTTACAGGCCAACACCCTGTCCCCCAAGCCACTGCAGTGGGCTCTGTTCTGTTATTATGAACTGTGAAGTCTGCAACCGCAAAGTTAAGAAGTTGCAAAGTTATTCGGAGCTTGACTTTACAAGTGTCTGAAAGTGATATTATGCTGTGACTACTATCTCAAGGTGCTGATTTTGAGTAAGAATAAAACCTAATTAAACCCAAAGCAGAATTTTAGATCCTAAAATCTTTAGAAATGGAAATACTGAAGTCCTGTAGTTATTTGTTTAAATACATAAAGAAATACTGGGACTGTAACAGAGCAGGTTTGTTTGCCTGACCAATGCAGATTTTAAAATCAGCAAATCATGAAACCTTATTGAATTATTAAAATTAATTGTCTTCTCTTACAGGGCGATTTCTATGTGTTATGAACTCTCAAACAACAACTTGGCCTTCATCAAACAGTGTAGGATGATTCAGGTTATCTCATTAACTTAATTGGCTCCCCTGGACATGTTTGTTTTTCCTCTGAAGTTATAGCAGCTTTCCATGTCATTAATGATGTCCTTGATGTGGCTGGCTGTGTTTCAGGTAAGCATACTCTTCTAATTAGAAAGGCCTCAGTGTATTTTCTTCCTCTTAAACAAAAAAAAAAAAAAAAGAATCATGAGTGATGAAAGAAGCTTCTTTCTTTGGAAGTTTTACCTCTCATGGTATGAATTCTGATTTGCAGTCTTAGCCCATGGCCCTTCCTGTACCTTGGAGGATTGTATTTACTTCCTATCGTGCTTATGGGTTGTGTGCAGAGTAACTGCATTTCAGTAAAGTCTTAGGTACTGGAGCTGCCTGTCATTCTTTCCCTCCTTCAGCTAGAAAATGGAGCAATAGAAACAACTGTGTAACAACAGTTTCAGGGAGCACTGAAACTACTAGTGGGAGTTTCCCGGTCACCACTATACAAAGTACAGTGAGATCTTGGCCATATGTATAATTAATGTTTTAACTGTGCTTACATATTTTCTCAAGGGTTTGTGTACAGGCAGGGGCTGTTCTGCAAAGACTGTTGCAGAATATATAAAACCAGTACTGATGATGAACAAAATGGATCGTGCTTTGCTGAAATTGCAGCTGAAGCCTGACAAACTTTAGCAAGACATTTCAGTGTGCTGTGGAAATTGTCAGTGTCATCATTTCCATCCAGAGAGGGTGAAACTAGACCAGTGAGTAAAATTATGGTAAAGAAAACTAAAATTTTTCTGTGGTTGAAGTCCTGTTTTGGAGAACACTAATCTTGATATGAAATAATTGCAAACATTTATGCCAGTTCCAATCACTAGCCAGCCTGAAGGAGCTGTTCTTCAGTCCCCTTTCACCCCCAATGTTTCATTCCTTTTCTTCTGGGGACATTATTTCAGACCAAGCAGTAGGGAAGCAAAAGCAACTAGGAGAGAGAATTCATAAAGCAGAACATCCTGAAAGTAATGATACTTTCTCAATAACAAAACATGTAACCTGAAGCTATTGCTCAGTGTCATTCAAACATAAATTTCAGACATTTGCCTGGGGCAAACTGCTGAAGGGAAGCATGAGTGATGAAAGAAGCTTCTCTCTCTAGAAGTTTAACTTCTGATGGTATGAATTCTGATTTGCTGTCTTAGCCCATAGCCCTTCCTGTACCTTGGAGGATTATATTCACTTCCTCAAATTCAAGGCAAAGGATTAAAAGCCGTAAGATTATCTTTCTGTGCCTGACTTTGCTGCTTCTGTCACTTACATGACAGGAAGCATGGCCTTTCTGTTATTGCTGACTGGTAAGACATTTAATTTGCTCTTTTCTGAAGATCTAGGTCTCTGTTACTCTACCAGTAATTATGTCATAATATGCTGGATATGCACATGATAAAGAGGGTAGAACCAGATAATCTTTCCAAGATTTGGTCCTTTCCAACCCAAACCATTCTGTGATTCTATGGTATCTCTGAAAGGATGGTTTTAAAATAGAAAGACAAATACTATTTCCTGTATCACAGCTGAGAATTGTAAATTAAAACAAAGTCAACTGTAAGTCTTCTTTTGGTGCTCCAGCTGCTAGACTAAGGAATTGTCAGAATCAAGCAGCTTCAGATATTAATTTTTCCACAAAATAGTTACAAGACAGAACGTCTCATCAGAGTTTTCAGACACTTTGTTTAAACATGATCATCCTGAACGAGCTTGTTTTATGGCTACAGTTGTCTGCTGCTCAAGCATAGAATCATAGAATAGTTAGGGTTCGATAGGATCTTATGATCATAGAATCATAGAATAGTTAGGGTTGGAAAGGACCTTAAGATCATCAAGTTCCAACCGCCCTGCACTGGGCAAGGACACTTCACACTAAACCATGCCACCCAAGGCTCTGTCCAACCTGGCCTTGAATACCACCAGGGATGGAGCATTCACAACTTCCCTGGGCAACCCATTCCAGTGCCTCACCACCCCTACAGTAAAGAACTTCTTCCTTATATCCAATCTAAACTTCCCCTGTTTTAGTTTGAACTTGTTACCCGTTGTCCTATCGCTACAGTCCCTAACGAAGAGTCCCTCCCCAGCATCCCTATAGGCCCCCTTCAGATACTGGAAGGCTGCTAGGAGGTCTCCACGCAGCCTTCTCTTCTCCAGGCTGAACAGCCCCAACTTTCTCAGCCTGTCTTCATACAGGAGGTGCTCCAGTCCCCCGATCATCCTCATGGCCCTCCTCCGGACTTGTTCCAACAGTTCCATGTCCTTTTTATGTTGAGGACACCAGAACTGTACGCAGTACTCACAAGAGCAGAGTAGAGGGCCAGAATCACCTCCTTCAACCTGTTGGTCATGCTCCTGTTGACGCAGCCCAGGATATGGTCGGCTTTGTGGGCTGCAAGCGCACACTGCCAGCTCATGATCGTTTTTTCATTGACCAAGACCCCCAAGTCCTTCTCCTTGGGCTGCTCTCAATCTCTTCTCTGCCCAGCCTATAGCTGTGCCTGGGATTGCTCCAACCCAGGTGTAAGACCTTGCGCTTGTCATGGTTAAACTTCATCAGGTTGGCATCAGCCCACCTCACAAGTGTGTCAGGGTCCCTCTGGATGGCATTCCTTCCCTCCAACATATCAACCGACCCACACACCTTGGTGCCATTGGCAAACTTGCTGAGAGCGCACTCAATCCCACTGTCCGTGTCACCAACAAAGATGTTGAACAAGACCGGTCCCAGCTCTGATCCCTGAGGGCCACCAGTCGTTCCTGGTCTCCAGCTGGGCATTAAGCCATTGACCACAACTCTTTACATGTGGCCATCCAGCCAGTTCTTTATCTACCAAGTGGTCCATCCATCACATTGATGTCTCTCCAATATAGAGACAAGGAAAATCTAGTTACTGAAACAAAGGACTCTCAGCTAGGATGGTATTACTGTTCTGTTCCATTCTTAGAGCAGATTTATCTGTGTGTCAGGAATAAGCCAACTAGATTTTAATTTCCAGAGAATGTTCTCTTAACATTTCAGTCAATATTATAGACTCATAGAATCCCAGAGTGGTTTGTGTTGGAAGGGGCCATAAACCTCATCCAGTTCCAGTCCTCTGACACAAGCAGGGACACCTTCCACTAGAGCATATTGCTCCAAGCACTGTCCAGCCTGGCCTTGAGCACTGCCAGGGATGGGGCAGCCACAGCTTCTCTGGGCACCCTCTGCCAGTGCCTCAGCACCCTCACAGGGAAGGACTTCTGCCTAAGAGCTCATCTCAGTCTCCCCTCTGTCAATTTAAAACCAGTAGGTGTGGCTGAGATCATGACTAGATAAAAAACCAAGTAGCTGAATCTGATACAGGGCTGTTAGTCTGGTATTGATAGGGAGGAGCTAAGTTTTGAAGAATTCATCTGTACTCTGATCATCTGTAATAAAATCATCAACTTGAGTATTTTCAAGAGGATTTACTTTTTTTATTTGTATAGATTTGTCACTTCCTTCAGAAATCCACAAATGTTGAAATAAATCATATTTGAAGTAATTTTCAAGTCCAGTATCAGAAGAGAAGCTGATCTCTGATAGCACATGTGTTTAGTCCTCTAATAAACTGATATCTTTTTACGGCAAAACCAGAACAGGACTTCTGGTTAGAGATCCTGCTTCTGACCATGTCATCCATATAATCACTGAGGACACAAAATACTTCTAGTACTGTATTTTGTGTTCTGGATTATACTGGATTACAGGGGATCTTTAAATCCCCCTGTTCAAAATTTTTCCTTGGACTAGTTCATATTAGGAGAGATGTACTGATACCATGGATGCTACCAGAAGAGAGGAGCTTGGGGAAGCAGGGAATATGTACTCAAAAAAGGTCTCAGTATTGAAGGAAAGAACAGTGGTGATGATTCATTACCTTAACAATGAATCATTGGTAACAGTCGTAGGTATAATACATCTGTCCACACACATTTGTCCTTTACTGGCTTAGAGAGGAGCTGTTAATAAGTTCCACTGAGTTTTGGAATGATATGTATATAGTTCTAAGTTTTGAAGTCTCACAGAAAATATATCTGATACAGGTACATATTTTATTGCAGGTCTCAAAAACTGTGATGCCAAAGGCCCTTTGATGATGTGTATTTCCAAAATGATCCCCATATCTGCCAAGGGGTGCCTTTGGTGAGTCTTCTCTGGTATCACCTCTACTTGACCGAAAGTTCAGATCATGGGACCAGATTACACACCCGGCAAGAAAGAAGATCATTACCTAAAATCCATTCAAAGGTAGATGGAAATAGAGTATTTCTTTTGAAGAGCAATACATGCAAAAGCAAATACTTGCATTTAGTTTTTGGAATCCTAATGAAATGAAAATACTATTTCTTTGTAAGAGCCTTCTCTTCCTGTTTAATAAAATCAGTAATCCAGAGGGATTATAGGCAAATAATAGGCAATTTTGCTTTGTGTGAAAAAGCTTACCATTTTGGAAATACTGGGGATAAAACAAGTATTCAACAACAGTTGCTCATCCTCTGGTTTTTTTTAGAAACATTCTGACATTTGAATAGGAAGATCCTGAGGAAAAACACAATCTCTGCAGCAGCTGGCACTGGGTTTTTGAGCAGTGCTTTTTATTCTGCCTTTGTTAATGCTACTTCAGTAGGAACTGTTTAGTGTGAGAGTACTCAGTTTTGCTGGTGAGGAGATTCCTTCTGGAGCCCGCCAGGAAACCATGTAGAGATGATGATTTGTTAAATTTTGAGTACTTGGGGCTGAGCTCTTTTGCGATCTGACATTCTTCTGATTTAGTCTGTGTGTGTTTCTGTTAATAAATTCTTAAAGGGTTTACTCCCTACTATTTCTTCTTCTAGTGCAATATTGAAGAGTCTTGTGAATACGTCATTGCTGGAGCAGGGGCTCTGCATCCAGAAATCTGCCTTAAAGATTTGGAAGAAGATCATGCTTGTATTCCACTGAAGGTATTCAAGGATTTTTGTGGACCACAGGGTATAGAATATGATTAAGTATTAACCTTTGAAAGTATCATCTTAATATGCTGTTGATGGTTTCCTTGGAGCATCTTCGTTAAAACAATTTGAAACTTTTTAAGAGTCTGACCAATTAAATAATAAAAGATATCTTTTATTATTACATTCAAAGACTTTAGAATTAAGACAGAGATGTGAAGAAAACCCAGTGAACACAAAATACAACATGAACAACGGTGGTAACCACAAACATGTTGTTGAAAATGTTGTTTCTCTTGATGAAGCTAGCAGAGCATGCCTGGATGACTGGGTGAACCTGCCATTAACACACTGCCTTAGGAGGAGAAGCTGCAGTTTATTGAATGGCATTGGATTGGTATGTGGAAATGATCAGCTTTATGCTTGGGATGGTTTTGTCTTTGATCTACTTGATAGAAATGAGACCCAGTTGTGTCTTACATGAGGCTGTTGGTGCTGAGTCAAGCCAGGAGTGCTCATCCAAATCTCCGAACACAAAGGCTGCATATGAAGACTGGACCTTTTCCTGAGGGCCTGGCAGAGGATGTAGGCAAAGAGGAAGTTGGTTACTGTCAAGAACTGGAGCCATGTGCACATTACCTGGCAGAGAAATAGCAAGTGAGATGTGTCTGAGACATATCAGATTCGGTGCTTTAGACTTGATGGTACTGTCCAGATATCCTAGTTGACATCACAGAAGATATCCAGTATCCAAATGAAATCAAAGACAGTGCTATTGCTGATTTCCAGTGGGATACAAAAGAGGCAAGTGTACTTCTGTGTGTTGTATCATGTGTTACCGAAACACAGCTGAGCAGTATTCATGTGAAACCTTTAGAAACTGTTGATAACTGGTAAGAGCAGGATAGTGGGCTGGTTGGAATATGTCCACACTGAACGTGTCGCTCAACCTGTGTAATGAACATAGTGCTGTTTGTGGTGGTGTGAGGCCATTCACTCACTCTCCCATGGTGGGATGTGAGAAAGAATCAGAAAAGTGAGAAAAAATTGTGAATTGAGATGAAGGCACTTTAACAGGGAAAGCAAAAGCTGTGTGCACAAACAGAGCAAACCAAGGAATTCATTCACCACTTCCCGTGGTCAGGCAGGTGTCCTTCCTTCTTCTTTCCCCCAGCTTTACATGCTGAGCAGAGGTTATATGGTCTGGAATACCCTTTGGTCGTTTGGGGTCAGCTATCCTGTCCATGTCCTCTCCCAGCTCCTTGTGCACTCCCAGGCTGCTAGCCGGCATGAGAAGCAGAAAGGCCTTGGCCCTCTGTAAGTGTTGCTCAGCAGTAACTAAAACATCCCTAAAATTATCAGTACTGTTTCCAGCCCAAATCCAAAACATAGCACTATACTAGCTACTGTGAAGAAAATTAACTCTGCCCCAGCCACAGCCAGTGCAGTGGGTATCTTCATGTTTGTTCCATGTGTGAGTTCTCAGATGCTGTTTTTCCTGGAAGGACTTTGCTGCTGTATAGCGTACACTGCCTTGGTCCAAATCTAACTGTTCAGCATCTGCAGGAATGACTTAAATCAGGCCAGGATCCCTGTAAGTGAAGATTAGTGTCTCAGATATTCTTGAGGAGTATCACCCTTTTGATTTTTCCTGCAGGGTGTCCTGTGTGAGGACAACACAAGAAGTGCTTTGATAACCCATGATCTCACTCTGCATGCTGATGCTATTTACTGTGGGAGTGGGCAAATCATTCCTGCTGCAAGGAGGGTTATGCATGTCTCTAAACAGCATAAACCAGGCTTACGGAGGTCATCTGTCTGGTAGAAATACATGTATGCAACAGGGTGTTATTATATACGAGATCACAGAATCATTTAGGCTGTAAAAGACCCTTAAAATCATCAAGGGTCTTTTACATCCAGCTGTAAATGTGACACTGCCAACAGCAGAGATGCAACAGATAGATACATAATCATGTTTCCACAATTATTTTCTTCCCAATAAACCATGACAGCTCTGTTCCATGTCTATTGGATCAGTGATGGCAAAGAGTGTTTGGGAAGGGGCTTTTCATTCCAGAGTTAGGAGAAGATTAACTAGAACCAGCAAAATGTAGGTGGGGAGTTTAATTATGCTGTTCTGTATGAACTGCCAGTACCTTTGGGAAAGTTATGATGTGTGGGGGTAGTGTTTCCCCTTCTCCTTTCTGTCACTGTAAACGTTGAGGGGAATAAACAATGGGTATCCTAATAACCAAGAAAAGTAGCAAGGATTTTTTAATTTTTATAAATAAGTTTTTTTCTTTTTTTTTTTTTAGCTATTTAGACATTAACTTTTGTGCTTTGAACAACTGGTTTTCTTGGTAAATTAAATCCTTATGTGAAAAAGCTTGGAAAATACCTTCCATGCTAAAAGTACTTATCACCCAGTACAGCTGTTCACATAACAATTTGTCTTCAAAACAACTGCAAGATTTAAAACCTCCTTTCAAAATTATTCCAGACTGCAGTGCTGGATGGTGGGCAGGAAATGTACCAGCTCAGTTACTTGAAACATGACTTGGCCATGAGGGCTGAAGAAGACGAGAACAAGAAAGGGCAAAACAGCAGAAAGGAGAGTCTTTTCACTTTGCTGGCGTGTGAGACCTATGACAACAAAACAGAAGAGCTTTGGAACCTCACTGGTATGGTTGTAAGAAAATGTGGGAGTTTTTAAGTACAGTTTTCATCGGATTCCTTGTCAGCCACATTTGAAGCTCTAACGGAAGGCACAGTGAGATCCTGTTCATGTAAAACTCACATCCTGTAGTAGATGCATTTACTACAAAGCACTAGATGACTCTGTTTGCTTTCCCAAAGACTGCTGAAGGTATTCACTGAGCATATACACTTTTGTGTCACTGTGTATATCAACTGCAATCTGGTGCAATCGGTATACACAGTAATTGGAAACTTTACTGTCACATGAGGCAGAGAAGGCAGGCTGAGCTCCCGAAAGATGTATTGGAAGCAAGAATGAAGCCACTTGTTACACAGGAGAGAAGTTTGTCTGTGAGGAGCCACCATGAGAAAAACATCAAGAAGAGCTGTGTAGAGGGGTTATCTCATGCTGCCTGGCTGTGTTTTAACAACTGGTGATCTCTTCCTTTTATGTAACTTGACTTTTTTTTCTTATAGTGCCCAGAACTAGTGGCTGGTGGGCTGAACACAAAAATGGGATGTGTTTCTGAAGAATCCCAAGTGGTAGGATCTCCGGCGTTTGTGGTCAAGGCATTATCTATCTGTAAATGAGTCATTTGGTAGGATATCTTGTTACTCACATGCAATTAAAGAAAGACCTTGGCAGGATCAGAGACTGAAGAGTTCCTGTTTTATTAAGTCCAAGCTTCTTCCTATTGTCCCTTTTGCATCTTCAGTTCAGAACCAAGAGTTTACTCCTTATTTTCCTGCTGCCTACTTCATTGGGTTTCTGTGCCAGCAGAAGGTGCCAAACAATGTTAATGTTTTTCTGCATATTAAGACTTTCTACTGTACACCAGATTCAGTTTCCATAATTATAAATCAAGGTCTTCCTTTGAAACAAGCCTGGAAGAATTCATCTTCAGTGGCAGCGGGATAGAAAATTTGGTACCAATTTGAGTATTTTAAGAGAAGAGCACCAGCCTGAGTATCTTAAATGTCATCACACCCTCTTGCTAATCTGTCTTTAAAATGATAGTCTGATCCTTCTTATGCTGCACTGAAACTTCTAACATCTCAGTGTGGTACAGAGCCCTTGGTCTCGTGTTGTGGTTTGTGTATTCCCTTTCCCCCACTCAGTGCTGTTCAGGAATATCTTGTGACCTTGTGACAGACGTTTACCAGTTTCATGAGATGTGTTTGGAACTGCTTGCACATGAAACTGTAAGAAATGTCATGCTTTATTTTGGAGGAGGTTTCTTTGTCAAAGGACATTAGTGTGGTAACTGCTGAAAGCATCAGAGATGAAACAGATGCTTAACTTTTAAAGTCTGAACTGGCAATTTAACTTCTTAGAAAAACAATTTACACATGTGTTTGTGTACATTTTTTTATTTGGGTTTTGAGTATTTTGACAGTAGCAAAGTCTCAGATCACAGCAGCAGCTCTTCATGGGACTGAACACTTGGGAGAAGGGGATGACACTGCATGCAGATGAGGAAATGGCACAGGAGACACCTATAGTTAAATGTGGTGGTCATTTAGTGTCAGACTCAACGCTGAGTTAGTCCAGCATCTTGTTCATGGCAGTGACTGAAAGTGAGTGCTTAGGGAGGAGGACCAAGGTAAGCTGGTGTAAAACCTTCGCAGCTGCTCTCTTGTAACACTTTTCAGAGGCATCCTGGGACACATGTGGTTTCTAGATCAGTTTAGCAACCCTTGCTCTCTGGCACCCAGCACCTAGATTTAGAGGCAGGTACAGAAGGGCATGTCCACCAAGGTGGAAAATGCCCGAATTGTTGCTGCTGGATGTGTGCAGAACACCCTGGGGCTGTACTGTTGGGCAGCAAGGTCCTGCCCATGTGGCTCACGAACGTTTCAGACCAATTTGACCTGAAGTAGGAAAATCAGCAGCTGGCTCAGGCTGACAAGCCTACAGGTGTACAGTTGCAGCCTTTATGTAACCAGGATTTGGCAGCCAGCTCACTGCCACAAAACGCAGGAATAGAGGCAGCAAATGGATGGGTGAGGGAAAGAAAAGGCCAGCTCTAGCCACATGCTGCGCATGTACTTCCTTTCTGCAGATGGTCGGAAGGGCTATTTGCTGTAGCTCTTTCCTGTAAGGGTGGTGAGGCGCTGGAATGGGTTGCCCAGGGAAGCTGTGAATGCTCCATCCCTGGCGGTGTTCAAGGCCAGGTTGGACAGAGCCTTGGGTGACCTGGTTTAGTGGGAGGTGTCCCTGCCCATGGCAGGGGGGTTGGAACTTTATGATCTTAAGGTCCTTTCCAACCCTGACTATTCTATGATTCTATGATTCAAAGCAGTAACCAGATAGTGGAAAAAAGGAGGTAAGACGGTGATTCAACCTGATGCACTTCAGAACCTGCTGAAAGAAAAAGAGACAAAAAACTTATCTAGCTTAATGGACAGGTTTGTTCAAAGCTGGGCTAATGGGGTACAGACTTAGATTAAGTCACGCCCCCTGGTCCCCTGTGTAAATTCCTTGCTGTGACATGGCTGCACTGGAGTACTCCAACCCTTGATACAACCTCAAGTGAATGAAAGGAGTTAGGGCTACGCAAGCCTTGTAATCACCTACTGGATGTACATCAGCACTGCAGGAAAACAGCATTGTTCACCTCAACATTCTGCACCACAGCCTAGAACAGGATAGCACTCCTCTAAATAGGCAAGGCTCAAATGGCTGGAGTTTGCATTTGACATCACCGTCATGGGACTAGAAGGTTTAAAGACAAATGTCACTGCAGAATTCCCACACAACCCTGCCTTAGCCATGAGAAGTAACTACTAAACAGGGTGTAACAATTACCAACTTTACAGGCATATTTTCCAATACCCATGGTCTACAGCACATGTCCTACAAATGGCACTTGCCCTTACTGAGCAGCTCAATGCTTCAGTTGGACATTAGGAGCACAAATGGCATCTTCCGCAGTAGAAACCAGTTCGAAACGTATTATTCAGAATGAATGTGGAACTTCTTTCCATCCAGTAATAGTTCAAGTCACTGTGCAACTTGGATGCAGAAAGCACTGATACACCACCGGCCATTAGCAGAAAAAAAGATTCATGAGCAGCATGGCTTTACTGGAAACCATGCTAGAAACTGATTTGTAACAGGTACAAAAATTCAGCAGATAAGGAAAGAATCAAAATTGTAGGCAGCATTTAGACCAACATGTCAACTGAAGGCTGCTGTGAAAGGTCATACAAAAAAAAACCAAAAAAAAATCCCCCCAAAAACCCCAAGGCAAAGACAAATTGCAATGCACTGGTAAAGGTGGGACTATAGGGCAGACAAGAATTACAATACATCCTGCTTCAATATTTATTATCCATGTACTTCGTTCAGATACTTGAATAGTAACAGGAGGCAAAAAGCACCAGGCATTCGACTAAAGAAATAAAAAGGAACACAAAATCAGGGAAAACTGAAATCTGGCCATTACAGAAGGAATAATCTCAAATACAATTACTCAGCAGAAACACAACACTTGGAAAAGCTGCTATGTCAGCCTACACAAACAATACTGCTGTTCCAGCTCTATGAATACAACTTTGATTTCCTCGTCCTCCTGGACCCTCTTCCACATACAGCACTGCTGAGGATATCCTGGGAGGCACAGGGGGAGACACACAGAGAAGCAGCCCGTTTACAGAGGAGGAAAACAGGAGGAAGGTGTTCCCACTGAACAATAAAAACCATGACAGAAGGCTGTGTAAAGTGGGAAAAAGTGGCACTGCACTAACAGTGGTTTCAATCAGGTGGGAATACTGTGCATCTATGAACAGCTTTTATCTTCCTAAAAGCCGAGCCTCCACCATGGCAAGCGGGAGTGTGGTGCTCCCGAACAGCATACAGCACTTACTGCAGTACCAGAAACCATGAGAGCAAGAGGTCGTAGCAAATATTCCTGCACTGGACAGATGAATTCCTGTGTTGCCTCCTTATAGTTCTAGAGGAAGCGTGCACTTCCCCATGTCATCTGGTATGGGTCAGCAACTTCAGGAAGGGCCACTGAGGACCTCATGATCTAAAACTGAGTTTAAAGGTGCTTTTTTACTACCACCTCTTAAATTTATCAAGCCAGAAATTCAACTATAGCTCAATGGTATACAGTTTGGAGATTTTGGTGGTGGGGAGGTGGCCCAATTCTGACAATGCAGTGCAGAGGTGACATAAAGCAGAGTTTGCATAGATAGTCTATCCCCTCCCCAGCCCAAAGAACAGTACAAGAAGAAGCCACAGCTTAGGATTTTATTACTTTTATGAAAAACATGAAATCAGGAGGAAAAAAGGAGAAACAAAGAAATCCCATTTACAGAGGCTTCCCCTATATCCCCAAGTTAAGGGGGAAGCCAGGAACAAGAGACATACAGTTCAAGGCATGGCTATTTCACAGAGCTCCATTGTCTGAAACTTATTACAGGGCCCAGTGAAAATACTAAAAATTCACTAACACATACACTTGTGCACCTAAGTCCAGGTCATGGTGGTTGTTACAGAGTGGTTAAGTGCCTTTTCATATATATATATATATATATTAAAAAAAAGTTTGTTTTTACATTATTGCTGTGTTTTACAACAAAATTTAAAAACATTTGTTAAATCCACCCAGCAACAAGTCATCAGTTTCCCCAGAACAAGCCAAAAGCATGAAAGCATGATCAGGAGGTACCTTTTCTATCCCAACTATTCAATGAGCAACAGAAAAATTTAAAAAAAAAAAATTTTAAAAATTCTTATCACTTATGTTCCTAATGTAGGTGAATTTACTCCATTCCCCACAAGGCAAATCCTTTCAATAAATATCAGAGTAACTTGCGAGGTGCTGAAGTTCCAGAGGGAGCAGCAGCAGCTCTGTGCTGTGCATCCCACAGTCCACCACCCTGCCCTTTGCCTCAGTCCAGCGAGATGATGTCGGGAGCGCTGGTTATCACTCCTGCCTCGCTGCCGCTGGAGGAGCTAACGTGCGTGCTGCTCTCATGGTGACTGGTCGATGTGATGATGCTGCCAGGTGTGCTGCTTGTTAAGGTTGAGGAAAGACTATCCAAAAACATAGGACGACAGTACTGCTTGAAACAAACAACGAAGAATTAGGATACTGACTGGACAAAGGAAATGCATGCTCTAAAGATACATCTTCCCTACGCCAGGCACAAAAATCATTATGTAACACATGCACAGCAAGAACCAGAGTCCTGCAAAACCAGCAAGTGAGCAAGCAAACTGTGGCCGTGAGCCCTTCTCCCTCTTCTGTTTTTTTCCTTACTAACTGGTTAGCTGGAGCACTTACTAGCACGTTAAAAAACACGACCACATCCACAAGAAAAAAAACTATTATTTGGAGAATGTTCTCTGCCCACAGCTACCGGGCACAACCACCTGAGCCCGTTTCTTTCATTATGAAAGGCAGCAGAGTGCTTTTTGCTATTTCAGTGGGGGTCAGAGTCATTTCCTTCCCCTCAGGGCAAGAGCTGCATTTTCACAGTCTATGCCATGACAATATGTTCAGGTCTCTGAACATTTTAGTTGTGATAAATGAGCCCTGATCCATTCTGATTCAGAAAAACTACAAAGTTGTTAACCTCCCTGAGGTGGAAAACAAGCCTTCTGAAAGCAGAGCGGAACATTCTGAGCACTCAGAAACATAAGGCTGCCAGGTATCAAAGAGGAGGGCAGTGTAAGGCACCCCCTGCGTGCACACACACAGGTCTGTCACATCTCACTACTTCTTACCCTGTGGGTTCCAACTGCAGGCACATGTATGGAACTGAGCCTGAACTGTTTGAACTGTCCAAAGCGGACACTTCACGGCAGCATATCAGCTTCCAGCCTCCCCCCACATTACTCCCATGTTTGGCAGTTTAGATCCCAAGGTGAGGCAGAGAGCATTGCAAGCTGCAGTTAAGTGGAGAGGATGAAGTTCAGCCCTTGTTTATAAGATACCAGAAAGGCAACTCTACAGGAAAGTCCTACTGCTGTTGTCCTCTAGGGACAAAGATAAAGCAGGTCTGCTTCAGATCCAAAGCCAGTAAATCGGGTTTGAGTGTTAAACAGAGGGACTGTTGTACAAGTGTGCAGTCATGTGCCCATCGAATTAATGAAGATATTTTCTTTAGAACTTCATCTCCTACTATTACCAAAACTAACAATTGGTGAAGTGTATCTGCAGGCTCCATCTGGCCTACAGATGCACAGTAGGAACTAAGAGTATGTGATGGGTGTATTCAAATTAGTTTCCACTTTAGAAGGGCAAACTATCAATAGAGTTTTGATGTCTGGATTTATCATACTATGGCTAAACAGAATCCTCCTATGATGTGTCCCCATTACCACCTCTTGGATTGTCCTAGGCTGTGGTTAGGTATAGGCAAGTGGTCTCAAATATGGTATGGACAGTGACTGTACACTGAGAATTACTTGAGCAGTATGTCACAAAACCCAGAAATTAAACCCCCAGCAGTTCAGAAACATACCTGAGAATCTACTGGGATAAGCGAAAGAAAATCCAAACCTAGAAAGAAGAGAAGGATAATAAATGGATGAGTCTTTTATTTATACATCACAAATTTAGGGAACTTTCTATTCTTTGTGGTCATAGAACAGATTTTGTTACAGAGTTTCTATATGGAATATACCACTGTGACACCATTCTCAACGACTACTTCAGGCAGCAGCAAAACGAGTTATCTAGTACAAAGTGGCTCTTTTTAAGAATGAGAATGACAATGAAGTATTATTCACTGGATATTGCAGGGTGGTTCGATGTGGTTGCTTAGATGGAGGTTGCCATTTGGAGCTGTTGGTTCAGAATGCAAGTTTCACTGCATATTGTACCTGACTTGGCCAAACTGGGACATGAAGAGTGTCATCACATTAAGGATGCTGGAATGAAGTAAAGTCACAACATGCACAAGTCCAAAAACAAGCAGCAGGTCTCTTCCTCCACCCACGGGCAGCCAATAAGGAAACATTTCTAATATCATCCCCGTTTTGTGTCTAGACAAATAAAAGGAATGAAGAAGAGGAAACTACAAGTAGTTCAAGGTATATCCTCCAAGAGCAGTGACAACTAGCGTCCATCTTATACACCATTAGCGTGTAAGCATTTAGGGCAAGATGTTTAAAATTACAAAATCAATGAGAAATTACAGCCTTTTTTTTGTTCCTTTTATTTCTAAAAATTGGCCTTGTGATTGCTATGTCAACAGAAAGACATGGGAAACTTCCTCCCTCCCTCTCCCTTCACCTCCAAATCTGTTCAGGCCAGTGGCATCTCTCCTCCTCTTCTCCATTAGAGAAAAAAAAGTCATAAAGGAGGTTTAAGCTCAGCTACTTTTTCAGAATTGGCAGCTTCTTTTATTCTTGCACATTCTAGAGTTTCAATTGATAGAGATGGGCAACAGTTCTAGACTCCCATTCTCTCAGCTTACTCTGCAATTTGGGAAGACAGCCAAATTCTTAACAAGGGAGAAGTGGAGGGAGGGAGCAGTAAGGGAACCAAAATGGTCAGAGAAACAAGGGGAATGATATCCATCCCATTGCCAAACTGGTGCTGAAAGAAGAGGAAAAAACCCAGAGATGTTGCAGGGGAGAAATGGAGACAGGCAATGAAGGGAAGAGAGGGAAGTACAGGAGACCAACGTGACACCTGTCACCACAAGTCACCATTTCCTCGGCTCTGGGTTCATACAGCCAGCAAAGAGAACCCCAGAGTCCCTTATATACAGTGTTCTTTTCAAAGAGCCAGGATAGAAAACAATCAGTATCCCCACCTTTTGTGATATTTAGCAGCAGTGTTGAAGAACACATCATAGGCATTTAGGTTTGTCTAGATAAAGAAAGTCAATAGAGGTCAGCTTACATATTGTAGCTCACCTTAACCTTTTTCATACAGTCTAGACAGAGCACCATTAGAATCAGTTAACAGAACTATCTCTATGTCTAGAATTGGGATGAGTCAGTGCCATCACACGTCTATAACTTAAATAAGCACCTACTCTCCCTTTCATCTACAGTATGTAATAACAGGATGTTTACTCAAAGTCTAACTGAATACAGCAAGAGCATTTCTGGCTGCTGTTCCACAGCGCCAATCTGCACCCCAGAAGTAATGCTTTTCATATCAGTGTTCCCAAGTGCAATCTGAAACTGGACAAAACAGCCTCTACTGGACTGTCTTACACATCACATCAGCACAATACTGCATACTGTCTCGTTCCATTAAAGAAAAAAGAAAACAATAAATATTAATCAATTCTCCAATTTCCACCCACCCCACAACCTCAAACGTTATAAATAGCCACCACCTACTTGGCAGATCTGATGAAATATTGGAAATTCGTGGATGATGGAATGGTACTGGACAGTCTGTTAATGAAGGAGGAATAGCAGCAGCATTGACCGTTGTCACACTGGGCACTCTGACCGTAGATGGCTGGTACATGAGCACCCTGTTTTAAACAGCATGGGAAATTACAAACAACCTGGCCGTTAGTTAACAGAGGAGAAAGCACACACTCTAACTTACAAGATCACTCTGTGATAACACAGCTATAGCGTGGCTACTCACTACACAGTATTCCACTCTAATTTCCTTTTTCATAACAGTCTTCATAATAACATGACCGTATCTTGGCTCTCAACAGCAGCTGTGACATAAGAGCAAGTTGGCATTAAAACAAAGTACAGTGCTGGAGTCATGTATAGCAGTCTACCATTCGGACACAGAACTGGGTATCTGTATCTGAGGAGCACCCTTGCAGGGATGTGCAGGTAGCCAGAGCCAGGAGAAGACTTCTCATTTCAATTTATCCCCATGAGTCCTTGATGCTATCCCATCCCACCAAGGGCATGACTGAGCATTATTCAGCCCCTGGAGCACAGATGAGAGTTAAACACCAAACCCATCTTTACTCAGAGGCTAAGCCCAAGCTAAGTTCAGCTCTCCAGGAGCATGCAACCTTTTTAAACCCTTTTGCTTCCCCACCTTCAGCCCGATTACTTTGCAGCACTGTTAAAGATAAAACAACAGGCATTCAGCCACATGCATAAAGTATTGCATAAGCTCCAAGTCAGGTAGAAACACCCAGAGTCCCACTCCTGGCTGTTCCACTCCAGCCGTGAGTGTTACTCATGTTCTCCTCCCCACACTGCTGCACTGGTACATTCATGCTGCTTCTGATTTCAGAAGCTTGGATTTCAGACACTCCTTCTCAAGCACCTCTTACACTTCTGCCTACGTTGCTTCTGCCTACAGGAAGGCATCCACAGTTTTGCCAAAACCAGCATTCAGGCAACACTGTTCACACGAGATAAGCTATTCCCCAGAAGCCTGGCTTTGACTTGAAGAATGAAAACATGCCATTTCCATACCCAAACAGCAAGGAAAACACATAGGTCACAGAGAGACAAGAAAACTCAGTCCTCCTACAATTATGGTTGCAGGTAGCCATCTCAAACACAGGAGCATGGAAGGAAGTCTTGGTGCCTTCTGAAACTTCATTAAAAGATGTATTTGTAGCTACTTTGTTCTTAGAATATAAAGTCTTTTGCAGAAGGACTACTCCACAATCCTCACAAAAAGCAACAGCATGTCAGTATCACTGCTGAAAGTTGTTGATGACGACCAGCTATTTGCTCACCAAACACCACACATTCCTGCAGACTAGAAACACAGCACACCTGCTCATTACTTCAAGAGCCAGCAAAACAGAAGGGGTTTGGGTTTTATTACTATTAGTTTAGTACAAGACATAAGCTGCTATGCTGAGAGACACAGACACACACCTCATGCAGGCAGCAACACTAACTACCAAGCCATGACTAGCATCGCCTCATGGAGCAGCGACTGCTGGTGAGCCTAACCAGTGCTCCTCTCTCCCTGCAGGTCTCCTGCACCCAAAAGGCCAAGAGCAAGAATGTTATGGAAGCCACAAACTTAACTGCATCCAAGCTGCACAGACTGGGACAAGACAGAAGGCAGCACAATAGTAAAGAAGCTGGTTAAACCTGACACTGAAGTTTGGCATGTCTACAAAGATAGATGAGGGACTTGACAGGGGACTTGAAGCCGTTGGCTGTGCTAACTAAGGTGCAGGACTGACTGATAACCACAGCCAACAGTGTCCACAACATACCAGAGTTTAACAGAGAGACGGAGGAAAAACTTGTCTTAATTCACAATAACAAAGCACCTCCCTTCCAAGACCAACAGGATGGATGAAACACGCAATGCAGCCTCGTTTCCTGGGCACCACAGCAGATTAAAGGGTGTAACAGGCAGCAAAAGAAAAGCTTTTAAGATGACACTAACTTAGCAAGAATGCACAAAACTCCTCCACTTGGCATAATCTGCTTTCTCAGGAGAATCTCTCTTTTCTATGGAGAAATATCCCTGCAAACACAGCAACAGTCAGCGCAAGTCTTGTGAGATGCACAACTATTTAATAGTGTTTCACCTGTACAAAGGTACTGTGTCTTCTACAAGGACAGGCCTAGAAATTCTCCTCTGGAAGTGTGAAGCTGGATCCCGAACAGAGATTACAAGTCCGCCTGTCTATGCATCAGTTTATCTGAGACATTACAGAATAACAACTAACTTTAAAATTAACAAACCCTCTGGCTTGGCTTCCATGTGTTGCAGACTTATAAACGCACTTTCTTTTGGGAGGAGTATCGTCCTCATCAGAAGAGCTTTCTTTTGTCAAGTCAATAACATCAGCTTGCTTCTTGTTTGCCTCACTGGCCACTGTCACAGAACACTGTTTGCTAACAACGCTGGAACCTAAATGAGAAAATAAAGTATCACTGTTGTTTTAAAGGCTGTTGACATTAGCAGTTTCTACCTGCAACAGACCAGGAGTAAAAATCCTGTTTTAGCTCATCTTCCTAGCCACTACAGAGAATGTTATGGCCCAGGAACTGTTTTACTAGTACCATGCTGAGATTACAGCACAAACTGTAGTCTTCCTTTATCAGTGTAAGGACCTTAAATAACAGAAACCTTCTGTTCTCTGAACAGCTATTATGAAGAGCAAAGACCCAAAATGCACATTCTTTGAGAAGCAACCCTTTCTTTTTTGTTTCAATTGCAAGAAGTATTAAGCCCTCCACAAAACAAAACACCAGCGTCCATAAGAATTATCCAGGATGCAATTAAGTCTCCAGGACTTTTGTTAGTACATACAGTACCAGATGTACGTACTTTCTACGCTGGTGCACTGTGGACCTGAGACTTTCATAGCATCTGTCTTTGGCCTCATGGGGCACCAAGAGCCATCTTCTTGGAATTTAATCTCATCCACGTCAGAACATTCATTAAGGATTTCCATGAAGAGCCTGAAACATAAAGGTGAATGGTTTTGTTTTTGACTCCAGGTGAGTTTCTTATTGTAAGTGAAAACGAGACACAGTTGAAAAGCTAATTATGATCACACCTTCAACCCACTGCATGTACTTTCTCCCTAGTTACTCCTACCTGAAAGCCTGTAATTACAGCTTGTCACAGACGAAGCCTAAAAGACCAACCTGACCTACCCATATTCCACTCCAACATTACTGCAATTCACAGAATTCATACAAAAGCAGAAGTCATCATCCCGTGTATCAAGTTTGACACTTGTTTACGAGTTTGAATTAAAGTTTAAAGTTAACAGCTTAAGACTAATGGTTATGTAAAAGGGAGATCAATCCTCAGATGTCACATTTGGGTTTCTCTAGAAGAAATACAGTGAGGATCAGGAGTTTGATGATGCAGTCTGGAGATAGATTTCTGTAGTTTGTTACATGGGAATAGAAACACAGTTTAATGATCCCTCCCAGTCCCAAGTATTTTGATGAAAAAAAAATGGTATGAAATGGCCAAAATGCACAAAAGTTGCAAAAGTAGCTATCAAGTACAGAATGAAAAAAAAAATTAACTGTATAATCTCCAAGCCCAGTCTCTTACCCATCCAAGATCAGGCTCTCATAGGCTGCCTTTTTGTCACAGACAGGGCAGATCCAGGTGGGCTTCTTCTCATTCATTTGAAGATAAAGAGCAGCATCAAAACATTGCAGGTGTGTGCAAGTAACAGCCCGGCATGGGATTGTCAGCCTCATTTTTCCCAGCTGCAGGAGAGGCATTTAAAGAATGTCAGAACAGAAGGCAGTGAAGTAGATCTGGATGGCTAACAAAGTCAGAGGCACAGAGTCATAGAATAGTTTGGGTTGAAAGGGACTTTCATTGGTCATCTAGTCTAACACCTCTGCAATGAGCAGGAACATCTTCAGCTAAGTTGCTCCAAGCCCTGTCCAACATGTCTCCAGGGCTGGAGCATTCACCACCTCCCTGGGCAAACCATACCAGTGCCTCACCACTCTCATAGTAAAGAATTTTTTCCTCACATCCAGCCTGAATCTCCCTCTTTTAGTTTAAACCCATCACCCCTCACCCTATCACAACATGCCCTGCTAAAAAGTCTCTCCCCATCTTCCTTAAGGCCCCTTTTATAGGCAATCCGTGAAGTATGTGTCTCTTCTCTCTACAGAGTTGCCCACTGCTAAGGATGCTGCAGGCAAATCCACTCTTCATTGTACTTAAACAGTAAAGCCATCCTCAAAGTCTTCACTGAACTGAAAACAGCCAGAAACATTTCTAATGGATCTTTTGGTAACTAATGACCTTCCAATAACTAACGTGAATAAAAACTGAATCCTGCAAATAAAAGACCTACCAAAGTTCCCACTTTTGCCATTTTTTAGCCAAGTATTTCAAAGGGGTTTTTGAGCTCAGGTTACATTAGAAAGTCATAATACTCATTTTCACATTTAGCTTAACAGACCAGTCACAAACACAAGGCCAGTTATTACCTGGAAATTGAAATGCCAAGGCAGCATTACCCGTTACACAGTGATCATTTGTCTGTCATAGCAGCTGGCAGTATAAGCAATACCACCAAGATGAGGATATCGGAAGTTTTGTTTATCACCAAACCCTTTAATTATTGTCACCCTACCCAATTAAGTCTCAACACCTCAATACGCAAGATTACTCCTTCTAAAGGCCTCATTACACACGAGAAGCAATTTGATTCTGACTGCATTACACCAGCTGCATTCAGTTGTTTGAACACTGCTACAATCAGGCACTTATAGATGCACTCTTCTCTCCACTGTTTTGTATTAATGAATCAGCATATAAAAAAGTGGGGCTGCTTTTAGAAAGATGAAAACACAGATCTGCATATGGAAACTTCCAGCCATACTTACAGGACACATCAGAGACACACGCAGACTGGTGGTGGCAATCTCACTATCAGGATCCGCAGTTAGTTTTTCTTTAACTATTAAAGAAGTTACAACACAGACATTATTTGAAATGCTGATCTTGATTTGCCAGTACTTGTACTTTATTTCCAGCTACCTAAAAAAGTCAAGCGTCCAGGAAACTAGTTCATAGCAATGTCAAATTACCAGCAGTTTCAGTATTTATAAGCAACTGGCAAACACTGTTCATTGCAAGATTGCTTGATGTGCAGCAGATGCATTAACAGCCACAATGGTTAGTAGAGCAAACTCAGCCCATAATACAAAGATGAATAAAATAACCATTAGTGAGTAAGGGAAAAGACAATCAGCAAAAACATGCAAGTGAAGAGAGTTTAGGACATCTGCCTGCACCTCACAACCCACCTTAATAAGGGCTGCTCATGGAATTCCTATAAGAACATTCTGGACAGGATCTCTAGATGTGCTCCCAACCAGCACAGGTGCCCTCACTGAAAATGTGCGTAACACCCCAGCAATAGCAAAGCGAAGTTTGATGCTTCAGGCATGGATGTCGTTCAGAATGCTGCAAATCCCCTACGGATTAACAGTTAAAAAGCCACCAACCACCCTCAAGAAGTACAGACAGGCAAATTACCATGACTTACTTAGTGCTCTGGAATGATCAGGGTTCCTGATGCCTTTAATTTTTAATCTCTGCAAAAGCATTGCTGAAGTGAGCTGACGGACAAGATACACAGACATGGAGTAATTCTACAAAGAGAGTGATGAAAGATTAGATATTGGTTTCATACAGTACTTTCACCATGACAACAGTTTACACTAGTTGTAGCATATAGTAAAAACAAAAACTTGCCCATTTTGGGCTTCATAGTTATGAAAGCCTTAAGGGATGACTTCAGTTCTGTGAAAGAGTCCAATACTCTGCCAGAAGTCTCCTGCCGATCCAGTCAGGGCTCTTTTCTTGGAAAGATGATTTAGAGCAGAACACACCTGCCCGTGCATGCAGCCTTTGAGAACTTCTCACACCTGTCTCCTAAATCCTTCCCTTTCTTCAGTGTCAGTCTGTTATGGGGAGCTCAAAGCGACAAAAGATGAATGGTCTTCCAGGTACAACCGCAACACCTTCAAATGGCACACAGCTGCACCAACCTCTTTGCACCTGTCCTTTAGCTTGCTCTGCACTGTCAAGTCAATCCTGGTTACTCCATACCCACTCCTCCTAGGCTGGCCACATTCCCTAGCATTCATTCTTCTTCCCTAATTCACACCACTTGCCAGCTTCTTTTGTTCAGTCTCCCTTCAAGGTCACTAGTGAAAATCCTTCAAGTCCCACTGCTGCAGAATAATAATGGTTTCATCAGTATAACAAACACAACCTGTGATCTCTTATTATCACTCCCTGCCAGCCACCTTCTTATGGCTCCTGTATTTTCTGGTACCACCCTACTCCTCCTTTACCACCCACAGGAAAACAAGCTCTTACCCAGATGAGCCGATAAAGTAATCCAAATGCATGGGAAACCACTAAAACAAACTGATACATTTCCCCCCCCCCCTTAAAGAATGACCATACACTGCACTGTTTATTGCCCACAGAAAGAGCGCTATCGAGTGGCTCAAGGCTGACCACCTCTGTGGAGTGAATGCCTCCTTTGATCAGAAGCCCTCCACTCTGAGATAACAACACGTCCACGAGCCCACTCCAAACTGTTCCTGGGGGTTTTATTTATGAGGATGAATCATGACAACTCCCTTGTGAGTTCCAATACTTAGAGCAGAGCACCAACAACCTAAAGAACTCACTCTACCTCTCAGGGCAAGGGGAGATGCAGGGATAACATCCAATTCATCTCCTTCCATGACAGTACGTTTTGGAATACAGAGGGCAGAAAGAAAGCAGCGATCAGCAGGACAGGCCAAGACCACACACAACGCTGCTGTCATTTACAGATCTTTGTGCTTTATGACTGGAAAACAACGGCATAGATCTTTCCCTCCTCCTCTGATAAATAAAAAACCTCTGCTGTCAACATTGCCCTTCACTTGTTTCCTGAACATTAGCTTTCTCTCCAGTTTCTTAATTGTATTTAGTGTATAAAAGCTTATACTGGAGTCTCACTTTGAAACATGGCGTGTCTCCAGTCCACAGGCTTTGATTTTGAAGAAAAAACTAAGAAGTAAACTGCTTTGATAACTGAATGCAGATGGATTTACACTAGTCACAGACAGAGCTGTAAGTAGTTTTTGACTTACCAATAGCTGAAATGGCTGCTGCCACAGCTACCCAAACCTAGGAAGAATTCAGAAATTCTTCACATTCTCCATTCCTTTCCTTACTAAATCCATAGGGGGATTTCTAAACAGACACACAGTCATTTTGAAGGCTAATCCCTTTTCAATTACGACTAATGACTGCAGGCAATAGGAAGCAACACGTATGTTTCAGTCACCATCCCCTTTGTATCCTGCCACCTCAAGTCTAGTATGCTTCCCCCCCGCAGCTTTCCATGAAGCTGAGAACTCAATTATGAAGAAGCTTCGATTTTCTTTTTTTCCCCTCCAACTCTGCATCCCTCCCCACACTGAGTCACTTCTCCCTCAGGTCACCCAAACTTCCAGAATACTCTTCATTGGAAAGAACACGCATGATGTATGGTCATTTCTTAAAGAACACACTGCTCAAACATCCTCCTTTAGAAACACACACCTGCACAAGTAGGGTCCAACGAAGCATGTCTGAAACCCATCAAGCCCAGAAACAGCTTGGCACCTCCCCAGGAAACCCTTCCTGCCTGTAAATTCCACCCCTTTTTTGGTACATTTGCAGGTTCAATTTTAAACTGACTCATAGGAGAAACCATTTTTACGTACAAAAAAAGGAATCTCAGAAGAACAGAGATGGAAATCTCCATTGAGCAGTTCTACCTATGAAACAAAAATTGCTTCAGTGAAACTACTTATTATTACTTGGTTAGAAAATGCAAAACCCTCAAAAGCAAATGCATGTTTCTACCCTCACGGCCTTGGCACATCCCCAGTTTAAAAGCCTTCTTTGGCTTTTTAATGGACAGATATTGAGAAACATGCCTTAGAATACAGAATCCCAGACTGGTTTGGGCTGGAATGGACCTAAAAGCTCATCCAGTTCCAACCCCTTAGACCAAGTTGTCAAAGCCATTTTTCACACTATGAGGCTACAAGGAGGAAAGTAAGTTTTCCTTTTGTTATTTTGTCATGTCTGAACTGTTTTGTACTATTTATGCCACAAGTAGTTTCAGGTAGTTTTGACACACATTTCAGGCAACCCCTAAGAGCTGGCTTTCTAATGTGTATTCCATAAGGAGGTTGTTGGCATGTGTATGTGAATCTTATAAATGTTACTGTAAACTACCATGCTTCTAGAGCAGGTCTTTCCTGGCACTTATAAATAAGTTCAGCCACCTTATACTAAGCACTTGCTAGTGTTCACCTGGCCAGCAATACTGAGCATTCTTTCTCAGGTTATTATTAAATGAGGTCATTTAGATAACTTCCCACATCCTACAGAACATACAGTTTACCTTTCCAATTTCAGAAGCCCAGGAAATGGAAATCTGGTTTGGCACAGCTGATGACAACCTAACTAGAGATGTTATGTTCAAGGGACGTCCAGGTCGCTTCTGTTCAATCCCATTTTTTGGTGGTGGAGCATATCCCTGTGGAAAGAACAGGACAGACAATAAGAGTTACCAAGTTTCCCCACTGTACTCTGAAACCTGATGAAGCAGGCTTGTTAGTTTCAAGCAGATCTATGGGAAGCAGGTAAACCTAGAGGCTCTCTAGGCTGCAGTCCAAATTCAACACTTAGAGAAATACCAGCCTTTGGAGTCTTAATGCCACAAGTCAACCACAATTTTAAAGCATTGTTTTGTTTTAAAGTGGTTTTACAGAAGTGCTAAAAAAGTGGGAGAGAATGCAATTTAAGGCCAGGTAAGTTCGCTAGAAGAGTAAAACGTAATGTTGATGCTTTCTGTCCTTTTTTTCTCCCACCCCACTGAAAGAGGAGACCACCACAAGGACACAGCCTTTAGTGACAAATACAGCAAGTAATGAGGAGTTAATTTAGTGTATCACACCTAGTAAAACACTTCAATGATTTGACTTAAAAAACAAAAGTCTTGTTCCAAGAGCTCCACATCTCCTCAATGTGTGCTTTGCTTTGCATCAACTACACCTAGCCTTCTAGCCATAGGCTGTACTCTGCCAAGGCCCCTGAAAAAGAGCTCTACACAGAATATCAGCTCTAAGAGCTAATAGGCTTAGCTGCTGTCTGCAGGAACCAAATAAACTAGATATTGTTTGCTCAGCTTTGATGATGAATTTTAGAACCTGGACGACTTCTCTGTAGTTTTATTTCCTTTATGATGTTTGCAAATCAGATCACAGAATAGAATCGTAGAATACCAGGTTGCAAGGGACCCGCAAGGATCAGGAGCCAGTCGGTTCCCTTTTGCTTCTAGGCATGCACACTCCAGCATATCACAGACAGGAAGTACTCATGCTCTGTGACGGAGCACACAGCTTATTCATCTCACCCTGCATGTGTCACCGTGAAAACAAGCCAGTCTGCAGCAGGAAATCTGGGAATCTGTTCTGAGCTCGCGCAGCCAGCCTGCAGTCCACTCCTCAACAACCCATCCTGCACCAGAAGGATGCCACCAAAAGACTGCAGCCCTTTGTCTCTGACAGAACTGCCAGATCTCATTTAGCTCAGGACAAATTTTTCCATACAAGAAACTCTCCCAGTAGGGATGTGCCAGAAAGCACACACATACATTTCTTTTACCCAGAGAAACACACACAGCCTGGTGCTTGGAAAAAATTAGTTACTCTGAAAGATGCTCAGTCTGAAAATAAACAGAAATAAGTGGCCTCTGCACTCCTTCAACCAAGTGTACCAAAGGATGATCATTGCTTTTAATCCAAGGATGACAGTGGTCACAATTTCCCAAGTTTCCAAAGCAATTCCATTACTAATCCATGTTTCACCTGACAACCAAGCCCTGGCTGTGCCTCCCCATTGCCCTTTACTAATTCTAGGCAGGACTCTTCCTTGCAGTGACAGCACAGGGACATGGAGCTTCTACAGGCAGGTCTGCGAGGCCAGAGCAGCAGACAGCAATTGCGGAAGGACCCTCTCTGAAATGGTTCTCACACCAAAGAAGTGACCAGGAGTTACGAGGAACCTTACTGTGTGTGCTTTACTGCAGAATAGAGGCAGCAGACGTACGGGGACATAACAGAATGACTGATTTGCCATTTCTTTAATCAAACAGAATAGTTGCAGCCATTTATAGACTATATATCCCAAACACACAGCTTTGCTGTAGAAGGCCTTTTTTTACTATGGTGACTTTATAATGAGCTCAAGTGGACAAACACGCCAACCCTGCAATACTTAGGAGATTATTTCCACACATACTGTACCAGCCACAATAAACCTGCTGGTCTCCAACCTCTAATGAAGCTGTCTTGTTTTCAAAACAGCAAGCATGCAAGTTCTCTTACATTTCTTCTTTTTTAGAAACAGATTCTGCTGCACACAGGCTTCATTTCAGTCAAGCTTTTGATGTGCTCTTCCACAGAGCAATGACCTTGTGACCAGATTAAATCCTGTACTCCTAAAACACTTTAAACCTTCTCTTTCTAGCCTTCCAAGACTTAAGTAAAGAGCACTTTACCTGCCTATCACAACCAGCACTGTTTAATCAGACTGAAAATTCTAGTGGCCAGCAAGTGGCAACATTATCTGGCTCTTCAACTCTTCCACGCTTCCTGTGAGAACCACTAGTCAAACCAGGTGGAATCTGCTATAACCAGGAAAATTGATCAACAGGAAGCAGAACTGCTCTTCTACTTGGCCTTTTCCAACCTGCCCTGCCATACTTGATTCTGTCCTTTGAAAGAGATGTACAGTGGTCTGTGGAGGTCACCTGAGAAGAAAAGGAATTTACCTTTTTGACCTTGCGTGTTTTGTCCTGCCTACAAAAGAAGTCAGGAGAACCACCTGCTGTAGTGCATTATGTGTAAAATCCTTGTTACTTGCCAAGACACCAGCAGGTAAGGCTCTGCATTTACTCCTTTTAAGTCAGAACCAACACTGAAAAAGGAGGAAGCAGACAGTTGTAGGAACACAAGAAAACACCGTGTTAACATGGGTTGGCACGACCTGAAGCAGTGCTGGCAGCATTTCACTGAAGTTTCTGGTATGACTTGCAGCCAACAAGATGACAAAGAATAATATGCAGACACCTGCAGTGGCATGAAATGCTATACCAGGGAACAGTACTTACTCATGTAAGTACAGAACAGTTACTGTTAAAACAGAACAGTTCTTAATTCAGAACTGTGTAAACTGGCAATTGAGGCTGGTAGCACTGATTAATTACCTAACACCAACACTACCAAGCTGGACAATAGTGGTCTTTGAGGCAAAGAAGTTACCTTACATTTTCTGCAACAAAAAGGAACCATGAGAAGGATGCAGACTTTGACCAAATCTAAAAAAATGTCTACAGGAGCACTAGGACTGAGAGTACGTTTGCCATTCAGCTCACAGTGAAGGAGAGGAAAGGAAGTTACTAAGACAATTGTCTTTTATTTACTTTCTCACCTGAAGTTTCTCTCAGATTAAAGAATCATCTTACAATGTGCAAGAAGAACTTACAGGATTTATATCAAAAGCAAAGCAACAATCCAAGATTACAAACTATTTCTGCTATGACTGACATATGTTAGGCATAGAGAGTGAAAACTTTCTCAGCAAGACTGAAAATCAGCAGACATTGATGTCCAAAAGATAACATCAGACCCAATTCTTCTTGGTGGGTAGCTTAAAGGAAGACAATCTGAAGAAGGAAGGAGAAAATCCTCAATTTTATCACAGAAAACGTAACTGGCACTTGCAGGAAATACTAACCCAAAAACGTTCAAAAGAAATCCTTTTCTACCCTGAAGACAGATGGAAGAATAGCGATGCAATTGTTGAAGAAGTAGGGGGAAGAGAAGCTACAGAGTCTCATTTAAGCTGAGTAGAGGCAAAAAAGCAGTCATGGCTGCATATGTCATGGTACAGGACAACACATCCGACACCAAGAGGTGATAAACATTCTGAAAAAGAGTTTGTCACACCTCCTTTCTTTATACAGCACTTTTCAAAACCCAGTGCTGAAAATAAGCCTCTGTACCACCACTTTTTCAATTTTCTACAGCTTCCAAAATGGGTCGTGTAAGTTTCTCTGTCCTATTGTAGAGATACCCATTTCAGAGCTCTTCCAAGAAAACTGAGAGTGTTCTTCCCTTTTTCTGTATATTCAAGCCTTGAGGTGACCCTGCCCACATACTTTTACAACATCAGATGCCACTGAAGTGTAGGACTGCCAACGCTGTTCTGTTCCAGTACCATCAAATACTAGGAACCATCAGATGTGTCTTTTCTTCCTCCCTACAATGAATTCTGCCCTAATCAGACACATGCAGAGCAGCATAGAAACATGTACTCAAGAGGGTGATACCATTCCCTCCTAACAACAAGGAACTCAAGCAAATCATCAAGGGCTACTACCAGTCAAGACTTATGAGGAGGACTCCCCATGCAGACACTGGCTTCTTTTTGACATATTTTGTTGTGTTAACTGCAACAGATGATGTCTGCTGTAGGTGGCTAAAACACAATTAATCTGTGTAGTGGCTGTAGCAAGATTAATCATAGTAATGTCTATCTCACACAGCATATGCCTAACATTAGCAACTTGAGAAATTTGTGATAACAATAAACAGCTTGATTGCTTTAGCAAAATACATACACCACAGGTCACAAAGCAGCCACAAATATGTACAAACAAGCTTACCAGCAATGGAAACAGCTTCCCATTTACTTTAATACACAAACTACTAGGGTAATTATCTTCTTGAGGGCAGCTTGTCTCTGCTAGGCAAAACCTACATCCCCAAAAAGAGAAAACATCATTTTCAAGTGTTACCACATTGCTACACCCACACAAACATCTAGACTTGTTACATTACCTAATTATAATTAAGGGAGCACTATGAAAAAAATACCTTAGCTGAACTTGAACTGTGTAATCTCTCCTGCCCCCTGGCATGAAGTCCCTGTGACAAAGAGAAGTACCTATTTAGACAGTAAAACTTACATTCCAGTTGTATGCAAAAAGAACTGGCACACCTGCCACAACATCCCTAAACCTTGCTTTTATTCTTTTATTAAGCTGTGAACAGACCTTATAAGCGATCTGTTACAGATGTGTTATAAGCGCCTCTGTTTAGCTACTGCCACCTCTGTTTAGCTACTGCAATTTCAGCAGAACTTCAGGATCAGCATCCCTTGTCAAGAGTTTATAGTGACAATAAAATATGATGTTGCCAGAGGACAAAATACCTTTTGAATTCTCTGGGCTCACACCATAGGTCTTGCAACAACGTGAAACCTAGGATAAAAGTTAAAAGCAGTGGTCCATTCCAACAGCCAGGAAACATGCAGGGAAGGAAAGCTTACCACCCCTCTAAACAGTCATAATATTATTTGGAACCAAGTAATTGCTATCTCTTTACCGGCACAGGATTTATCCCTGATGCACATAAACTGTGCACAGGAGTTCCAGATGAAAACGGAACATATAATCCTCTCCAAAGCTATACTGACTTTACTACTGTATCTCTGAGCTTATGTGATGCATTAATGGACCAAAAGACCACACTTTCTCCCCACCATGACACACTCTCTTACCTGGAAAGACAGATCTCTCTGACCTGCTGAGGTGTTAAAGCAAAGATAAAAAACTTCTCTTGGAACCTCTGAATACTGCTGTGTACTAGAAAACACAAAAAAGACAGGAGAGATGTAAGCATGGCGATTAAAGTAATTAATTAAAACAGGATCTGCAATTGAGTTTTTTCTGGAACAAGCGTCACTTAATACAATCAAATTGTGGTTAAACTTCATGTAACTGTCAAGAGGAAAGCAACGGAACAAATCATTCATTCAACCATATTCAGGTGGCTTAATATCACATTGCACTTCAGTACTAAAGCAGTTTGGCAAGGCACATTATAATCCCTTTTCCCAAAGGAGAAAGGTTCAAACAAACACACAACAAATGTGATACTGAATACCTGACAAAACATAGAAGATGTTTGTTTTTATGTACTACAAGAAGAGAATGTGCACCAGAACTTATAAATGAACAGCTGGAAAATTACTCAAACCAGAAACAGCTACAGCCTTTGGGGAGGAAGGGAAAGAGCACAACCCCTATTGCCAGAGAAGCCAGCTAGACTTCATGTCTGGTACTTACCCCTCAGAAACATTTGGCAATAAAAAAAACTAACTAAATACAACTTTAATATCAGAATCCTACTTGTCTGTCACCGATGGGAAACAGAAATATTTTAGTATTAAGCATCCACAGGATGCAGATGTTACTTTTCTGCTTTGTTCTGACTCAAGAAGTTAGAAATCTTGACCTGAAATAAAGGCAGAGTGGACTTGTCTAACAGTTTAAAGTAACCAGCAAAGAGGATGAACACAGGAATAGCACAACTAAGTCAGAAACTTTTGGAAGAGCCAGACTGCCCTGTACACTGTGACATTTCAAGAACAAGGTCTCTACGCCCAGAACACACACACACAAAAGGAACACAAACATGAAACCGGACCCAGGTGCAGCAAACACACACGAAGTTCCTCAAACAGTTCAAGAGCAACATTGTGCACAGACACACACACACCACAGACAGCATTTTATATTTTAAAATATTACCTGAGCACATGCAAAAAAGATCATGGAAATATTCTGTTGTTGAATTGAGTGAGGGTTAAAACTAAACCCCACACTTACACCTGCTCTTGTGCTCTGATGTTAGTGTAAGAGAATAGCTACACTCATCCCTTTTAAAGAGTCGCAGTGAAGCAGACCACACTCCTAGCTCTCTGATCTACCTATTTGGATGCTGAAACTTTAATTTGCAGGCACATTATAACATGGTGATACTCCCAAGGAAGTCTTCTCCTCTCAGAAAAGGAAATTACTCTTTTCGGATGATTTCCAAAGTGAGCAAAACAGCTGGTAGAGAGATTTCTAACCACCTTCATATATCATTACTGCACAGAACACAGCAGAAATATAACATGTGGCACATGCTGCATTATATGGAACAGAGTGACTATGTGGTTGGCAACCAGTCCAGTTAATTATAAGCCAGCAGCTGTCCCACAGCACAGAATAATTCAGGAGGCTAATTCAGATACTTAGCTACTGCGTTCAGCGAGCACAAGCAGGAGTTAACCAGGGCACTGTGACACTGACACATAATCTCTGTAAAGATTGTGACAGCATGAGCTGTCCAACACCAAAGCAGTGATTGTACCGATACACAGGTACAATACAAACTCTTAACAGGGTGTCAGAACTCACAAGCAGAAGTGACAGCAGGCATTGTTAGTAATGTTAGTAATGTTTGCTGCTTAGGTACTGGGGGGTGACCAATGATCGGAGTATATACCTCACTGAGGCACAAATCACAGCTAAAAGACTATCAGATAACAAACTAAAATGTTTAAAAGAATGAAAACAGCTTACAAAATGCCGAAGTGTTTCTAAATCATGTTACTAAATAGTAAAGCAACCATATCACGTAAGAAAGGTTGAATTTCAAGACAGAAAAAATAATTCTAAAGAAGTATGTTTCAGTGAAGTATTTAAGGAAGCTAAACTGAGACCCCTATTTATTCAGAACACAGAGGTCCACTTTGCATTTTAGCATACAGTACAGCAACAACTTGTAGGCTGAGAAGACTCCAGCCTGCGCTAATATGAGCACAGCACTAAACTTTGCTGCACTGTTTCAGTGTCAGACATCAGAACCCGCACAACTGTCACAGTGATCTGCATGTAATGTGCATGCAGTATCTGCAGATACTACATTAATAAACCACTGAACTTGTTCCCCTTATGTTGTTGCAATTTATTAATTACTAGTAATTACTGAAATCCTTTCCCTTTTGCCCCCGACAGAGGTGTTCCTCGCTTGTCCCAGGCAGAAACTTAAGGTCCAAATCTGTCAGCCAAAAGTGGAGGTTCAGGCTAGATACTACAAAGCATCTTTACTGAGAGGGTGGTTAAATACTGGAACAGGCTTTCTAGAGAGATAGGCAATGCTGCAAGCATGTCAGTGTTTAAGAGGCATTTGAACAGAGCCCTTAACTTTAAGTCAGCCAGTTAGATGATCATTGTAGGTACCTTCTAACTAAACTATCCTCCTCTATTACTTAATATTCAAAAAGACAAAGACCTTTAATCATCTAATATTTACTAAAGAGCACACTATTTTCTGAAGCATGGCTTGGCACTTTCAGGGACAAGTGTTGAAAAGAAGGCAAGGGTAAAGAGTAGAAGGGAGTTTCCCCTTATTGGCAGCTGCAAAAGCCATTTAAGTCTGGAGCTAGTGCTGTCACAAGCAAGACCTATTTCATTAATTAAGCAATGTGCAGAGCCAATAAACACTTACCCAGACTTGTAGGTTTTATGAGCACATCGAGCACATCATAAAAAGGTAGGCTCTTCAGCTGGACATCGGGATGAACAGGTGGAATTGGAGGGGATGGCCGCTGCATGTGGGATTTAGTGTTTCGGAGGAGCACAGAACTGACAGGCGAGGAAGGAGACTGAGGCGTGACTGAAGTAGAAGGGAGTGGGTGAATGCCAGCAGCAGCCAGGTCAGGCTCGACAGAGGAACTGCTGTCCAGACTGAAAACAGCAGGTCTTATAGCCGATGAATCCGGAAGACCTTCAATTGTCCTTGGGTACCTACGTCTATAGAGTTCTTTGATTTTTATCTGAACTGCTGGGCTGCAGCCGCTCTTCAGTAAGTGCAGTGCTCTCATCAGGAGGTCATGTTTCCGCCCACTTTTATTACGTCCAGCAAACCCCAACAATACTTGCAGTTCAGAAACACGAAAACTTGATACCATATTCTATAAAAAGAAGAGGAATAAACACAAGTGAACAAACGGTACCCTGAGCAGAACATTTAGCGGACCACAGTGAAGCACCTGAGCTTCCATCATTCTAGTTTCACCCTTGTTATCTCAGGTACTATTCTATACCCTCTCCCAGCACAAGAGTATAGTTAGTTTAAAACACAGAAATAACATTTCCAGGCTGAAAGTTGAGTTTGGTTATACTAAATTTTCTTTAGTTATATTTCAAAGACTTGTAATTGTCTCCACACTCAAGCAAGAGCAACAACAAAACCTTAATGCAGCCCAGGCAGTGCTACTTTAAATTCACAGGCAGAAATAAAAGCTCTAACACAAAATATTCCACTCCACTAAATAAAGACAAATTAATCAGTATTAGCACCACTTTTCCAACACATTTTAAGAAATAATGAAGTGTTTAAGTTCTGAGTAGTTTATTTTTCATTTTGGGCAGTCGGTTGAACACAGGCATGAACAGAGATAGACACGTCAGTTCTCATTCCTGAACAGATGGCACAACAAGGTGGACAGTTTTTAAGAGGTATATCACACTAAAAAACTGTGTAACCAACATAATTGATTCTTCCAGAGAGTCACAGTAAGCTTCTTGTCCTTTGCATACCACGTTCAAGTACTGCGGAACACAAAGATATCTTCAAAATAAAACAATACTATTTACTTTATCAGAGTTTGTCATGGAAGACTGAGGATTAATCTACGAAGTGGATAAACAGAAACAGCCTCGTTTAAAAGCAAAATAAATTAAAAAGCAAACTCAGATGGAGGTGATTTCCTCCCCCCAGTACTACAAACAAGTAATTTGGCACAGGCACATGATCTCAAATTTTTGTGAGCAAGCTCTCTTCAGAGGTATAAAATTATCCAGAATTCTTCTAAGCCATTTACCTTCCTATTTCTGTGTGACATTTCCACTGTAACCAGGAGATGACGTTTTAAAGATTAAGGAACATTCAACTTTAATCTATACTGCTGTACCGTACCAGCTCCACATTCAAGGACTGGCAGCAGATTAAGACCTTAACAGAGAAGGTAGGCATTAGCAGACATCTGGCGTGATAAAAGATACTTTTAAAAACAGCTCAGAAGTGCACTGTTAACTTTTAAACTGTAGTCCAATACAAAATATTCAAAGCTTTGGGCATGGATTTCAGAAGGAATACATCTCACAGTGCAATGTTTGGGGTTTACCTTCTCTCATCCTTACTCTGCTATTGCAACGTTTACAGCCATGTATTCCAACATAATTGGGATGTCAGTTGAAGTTGTAATGCAACCATGCTGTCACACACCAAAAAGTCAGAACCCCCCTGTGCCCCTAGCTGCTTGCTCCTCATTTTCTCCTTAATGTTGAGAGAACTGATTTTACAGAGAGACAGGTCAGGGAATTGAGCCAGATGAAAACTGAACTTCATATCATATAATCACTGACGTTGGAAAAGACCTATAAGATCATCAAGTCCAACCGTTGCCCAGCACTACCAAGGACTCCACTAAGCCATATCATTAAGGGCTTCACCTACACGGTTTTAAATACCACCAGGGATGATACAGTCCTCCACAGTCTGTTCCAGGGCTTCACAACCCTTTCAGGGAGTGATTTCCCCTGATATCTTGTTTAAACCTCCCCTGGTGCAGCTCAAAGCCATCACATCTTATCCTGTCACTTGCTACTGGAGAGAAGATACTGACCCCACATCAGTACAACCTCCTTTCCGCTAGTTGTTGATTCAGAAAGACAGCCTCCTTGTTTCACTGTAGAGAGCAATAAGGTCCTCCCTGAGCCTTCTGCTCTCCAGACTAAAACACCCCAGGTCCCCCAGCTCTTCCCCATCACACTTCTGCTCCAGGCCCTTCATCAGCTCCACTGCCCTTCTCTGGCCCCATTTTAGCACATCAATATCTCTCTTGTAATCAGGGGCCCACCACTGAACAGGATTTGAGGTACAGCCTCACCAGTGCCCAGGACAGGGGGGATGATCACTGCCCTGGCCCTGTGGCCACACTATTGCTGATACAGGCCAGGATCCTGCTGGCATTCTTGGCGGCCTGAACACAAGCTGCTCATGTTCAGCTCTGTCAGTCAGCACCCCAAGGTCCTTTTCCATGAGCAGTTTTCCAGCCACTCTTCTCCAAGCCTGGAGCGTTGAAAGGGGTTGTTGCGGCCCAAGCACAAGACCCAACACGTGGCCTTGTTGAACCTCCTACGAACGCTCACAGCCCATCTATCCAGCCTGCCCAGAACTTCCTGTGTCATTACTAGACAGCAGGAGCAAGCAGCCTTTTCAAGGGCCATGGTTTTCATGCAAATCAAGACCACCATCTAAAATACTATGGCAGTACTCTCAAGAGGCACACCCTTTCCTTACTGCTGATGGGATGAGGTTTATCCTATTTCAACATTTCTAGGCAGCCAATCTGGCAACAGTGATGCTTCTATCAAGTAGCTATCAGGGAGCTATCCCAGTAGTCTGGTATTCCCCCAACACCTCATGTATAAATGCATCACAGATGCAATCATCAGTGAAAGAAGCATCTCATGAGGTATTGAGTGGTTCACCTCAAGAAGAGGCCAACAGCAGATGTCACCTTAATTTCATCCCAGCAACTTCTCTCAATAGCACGATACATGAAAAGAGAAGACAGAAATAGAATTCCATCCAGTTTGCAAGCTGCTGGAGAAGGCTAGTTTTCACCTGGCAATCCCCTGCCAATTTTCCTTAGTCTCACAGTCAAACAGGGTGAAGAAAACTAAGTGTTTCAGTATTCGTAAAAAAAAGCTTGAGGTACTTTAACAGCTTTATAGTCATGCCACATAAGAAATTGTGTTAAAAGGTAACACTGAAATTAAAAAATTTACTGAGAAGTTCATGTTACCTGCTTTGACAGCATAAGCTCGATAGCAACGTCACCTCCTTTATTTCAGAGGCAGGCAGAAAGCATGATTCTGGATTCCATAACCAGAATGCATATGAATAAAATAATCCTTTACACTGAGATTAAGGAAATAGCATGTACTGCAAAATACTGCCTCTTACCCTGCCTGCTACCTTCTGTGCATTCCTGCAAGTTAATCAAGGTGAAATGTGCAGTCAATCATGCCTTGAAACAGCTAGCATTTTATGCTGAAACTCCACAAATTAGCATTTTGTTACAAGATAGATTTCACTTTATTAGAAGACACAGGCTGGCTTCAATACCAGAGTCAGCAAGATTTTAAATTAACACCTTCATTAAAAATGAAGAGTATAAAATAAGATATAAGAGTATAAAAGATATAAGTATCTTATCTAAGTATAAAATATGTAAGAGTATAAAAAAATTACATAGTTTTGTCCATCAACGGAAAAATCCTACACATATTTTTGGAAGAAGTCATACAGGAGTTGAGTTTTACTGAAGTTACTAAACAATGGCTTTTGCAGCATTTTCTCCTGAAGCTGACTGTATATTCCCTTTAAGGTAACCACCACATGCATGAAAACACAGCTAATCTGACCTACAAATCATGCATGACCAATTTGGTGGCCTTCTATGAAAGGGTCATGGCATTTGTGGACAAGGGAAGAGCAACTAACACATCTACCTGGGCTCCAGTCTTTCCAGACTATTTCCTTGTCTCTAAATCGGAAAGAAACTCCAATTTGATGGATGGGCCACTCAGAGGATAAGGTAGTCAAGGGCTTGATGTTCAAGTGGAGACCAGTGACAAGTGATGTTCCTCATGGGTTGGTGTTGAGAGCAGAAGCATTTAACATCTCTGCCAGCAACATGAACAGTGGGAGGATCGAGTGCACCCTCTGCACATTTGCTGTTGACACTGAGCTGTATGGTGCTATCGACAGGCTGGAGGTGGGATCCAGAGGGACCTGGACAGGCTGGAGAAGTGAGACCGTATGAACCTCATGGAGTTCAACAAGGACAAATGCAAGGTCCTGCACATGGGTCAGAGGAATTCCAAGCACAAACACAAGCAGAGGGAGACCAGATGGTACAGTTCTGAGAAAAAGTTCAGGGGCTTGACTGATGAGCTCCCAATGACTCGACCACATGTGCTTGAGCCCAGAAACCCCCTGTGTGTGGGCTGCACCCCCAGAGTGCGACCAACAGGTCAACGGAGGGGATTCTCTTCCTCTGCTCCACTCTGGGGAGACCCTCCTGCAGTCCTGAACCAGCTCTGGGGCAAGAACACAAGAGGGACGCGAAGCTGCTGGAGCAAGGCCAGAGGAGGCCACGGAGATGCTGTGAGGGCTGGAGCAGCTCTGCTCTGGAGCCAGGCTGAGAGAGCTGGGCTGGGGCAGCCTGCACAAGAGAAGGCTCCTTAAGAGGAGACCTTAGAGCAGCTCCAGTGCCTGAAGGGGCTACAGGAAACCTGGAGAGGAGCTTTGGACAAGGGCCTGGAGGGACAGTGCAAGGGGGAATGGCTTTAACCTGTCAGAGGGAAGACTGAGATCAGATCTTAAGAGGAAGTTCTCTCCCACAAGGGTGGTGAGGTGCTGGCACAGGTTGCCCAGAGAAGCTGTGGCTGCCCTATCCTTGGCAGTGCTCAAGGCCAGGTTGGAGAAAGGGGCTTGGAGCAACCTGTTCTTGTGGAAGATATTCCTGTCTGTGGCAGCAGGTTGGAACTGGATGAGTTTTAAGGTCCCTTCCAACCCAAACCATCCTATGATTCTTTACACATTTTAGCTTATTACTCCATTTATAGACACATCAAAGTGGGCACTTGTTACGATCAACACTCTTTCATGGAGGCACAGCATATGCTCAGGAGCATTTCTGATCATGGTGAAAGACAGATAATACTTCAAACAAACTCTACCAAGTTAGTTTCTTTTGGGAGTTCCAGCAATATTGTAGAAGTCTGCAGCCTAGCTATTAGCATGCTTTTCACACCACTGAATTAAGATTAGACACTCAAGTTGTGTCATGTAAAAGCCATCAATTTTCTCTTGAGTAGTTCTTTACAGCTGCGCAGCCCAAGAAAAAGCTTTTTTAACACAGCTTTAATACAGAAGACCACAGCCATTTCATTTTTAATGTTCCTTCATGAAAACAAAGAGTAGTTTGACAGAACTTTAAGGAAGGAAATCAAACTAGATAATTCAAGTACTTTTATATTCCAGAAACATTTTTTCCCCTCAAATTCATACTTCAAGGTTGTAAGAATTTTCACAGGGTTTTTTTTTGTTTCTTACTGCTAAAGTATACCAGCCATGATTCATAAGCAGAAATACTGCTCTAAAGCATAAGCCGCAGGTGTGTGTAGAATGGCATTCATTTCTCAGGGATGATGTTAAGGAGTCCAGGAAACACTGACATGCCATGGAAATCAAGGGCAGGCATGTTCCAGAGAGAAGTAAGGGAACAAAGGTCTCCCTCAAGAGATACATGATTCTTCACACACCCCCCACAAAACTACCTGAAACAATCACTGTATTTACATATACGAAAGACAGGTAACCAACAGTGTCTGTTAAATTCTTGACACATCTACAGTAAACAACAACTGTTGCTTCTAGGGCAACCGCAACTGCTCAAGTACTGAACCCTACACTCAAACCACCAGAAGCAATTCAACTCAAGAATTCTCCCCTAAGAGCTCTGCTTCAGCCCCAGCAACTTCCAGACTTTTTCTGCAGAGTATGAAGGCCATATAGAAAGAACATACCAAGGTCCAACCCCACAAAACCTCAGTCCTGGCTTTGAGGCCTTTTACGGACACTCACAGCAGAGAACCATATTTGTGACATCTTTTGCAATAGATTTACATACATGCTTATTTACAGTGGGCTAGAGAGTCTAACAGCAGTAAGAAAGAACAACTTGTGTCTTGGGATGGTCCTCAGTATTGTAGGGATTTTTCTTTGGACTACCTCTAGCCTGGCTCCTGAATTAGCTATTAATTTTCCAAGTTGCATGTACTTAATGCAACAGGGAAAACCCTAAATCAAATGTTTGCATTCATTTCACATTAGACACTCCAAACAAAGCTTGATCCATTCCACTGTAGACTCATTTTTTAAATACAATAAGCTACATTAACTCCTTCCTCCCCCCCATCACTGTGTCTCAGCAAAATCATTAATTGTTAATTATTCTAGATACAACAAACTTTCAAGGTACCACTCACTGCAGCCTCACTGGTCTGAAGAAGTGCTGTGCATCTAGGAGGAACAGGAGAATTATATACAGATATAAAATAACAATATCTTTTCATAGGTTATTAAGAGTAAGTTATCACAGGATATCCTATTTAATACACTCAACATTAACTGCAACTTAAGTATCACTACATCACCAACAGAAACTAGGTATCTATTCTAACCATTTTAAGTTCACCTCAGACCAACAAAAGATATTTGATTTTTACATCAAATCAAACGCATATGCAGTACAATGTTATTAACACAGCTAAAATAAAGCCGCATACAGCAGAGGGTCTGGCAATGAGTTTGAAAAGGACACAAGAGAACTGTTTTCTTCTTGTCTACCAATTTAGCACTAAGAACTCCTTCACCTGGTAAACAGGCAAAAATACTGTCTATTCAGACTGGAAAAATATAGCAAGAGGAGTGGAAAGCTACCAAGTCTTGTATGAAAAGATCCAATACGCACAATAATGAAATTTCAATTTCTGTATTTTAGTATGGCATTCAAACTGTACTGCTCTTCACATGTGAATCTCATGACTTCAGTACTGGCTGTGCAAGAGCAAAAATTAAAAGTAGGACTTCCTTTCACCATTTAAAAACCTTGATTTCCAGTAAATTCTGTATAATCTCCCCTTTTGAACAGGAAATATGAGCATACATCCATCTCTTCTCACTGATGTTTTCTTCTCACTGATGTTTTCTTCCCACAGTGGCCCTGAAACTGATTGCCAGGGTCACACAAAATACTGTGATAATAGAAAAAATACCAATAATGGTAATACAGAGCAGTGGGAGAAGAAGTGAAAGCCATGAACACAAGTGATACACAATGCAATTGCTCAGCACAGGTTGACTGATACCCAGCCCAACCTGAGCAGCAATCTGCCTTCTGGGTAACTGCCCCCAGTTCATATACTGGGCATGACATGCTGAGGTATGGAATACACCTTTGGTACTGGGAGCTGAGTAGCTATGGTGCGTTGCAGGGGTTGAAGTAGCCAAATTCCTTGTCAATGGAGTTCCAGTTCCTCTTTTTCTCCTTTGAGCCACAGTGCTTTTCATGCAGGTTGGAGCTGCCACATGTAGCTTTTAACCCTAAGCAAGATATGAACCGCATTCAATGACATACCAATGCCTAGCAAGAGGTCCAGGCTGGTTTCAGCATCCCAAGAATATTCAAAAGTTTTCAAAGTTCTAAACACCACTCTAAATATCCTAGTGGGGGAGATGAGAGGGAATATCTCCTTGAGGAGAAAAAGGAAGAGATGTGATTATTAATAGTTCCCATTAGATAGCTCATAAAGTACAGAGGTGATGGCAGTGCTGGGAACACATACCAGATCAGTTTCACAAACCACTATTTTAAAGTACAACAAAATACCTTAGCCCAAGCCCCAGCAGCAATAAACACCGAAACAGAGAATGCATACTGCAAGAAAGATATGACATAATGCCACTTTGAGACCAATACACTGGGAGTGACATGCTGCGGTATGGAATATCCCTTTGGCCAGTTTGAGTCAGGGGTCGTGTCTCTGCTTCCTCCTGGCTTCTGGTGCCCCACCTCACTGGCAGAGCATGAGACACTGGAAAGTCCTTTATCAAAGTAAGTGCTACCGAGCAACAATTAAAACATCCTTGCGTTACCAGCGTTATTTTCAGACTAAAGCAAAACCACACCACTGCACCAGCTACTAGGAAAATTAACTGTTACAGCTGAAAGCAGGGCACACAAGTGTATTTGTTTGCTTATAAAGAGATTTTCTTTTTTGTTCATAAAGATGACACTAACACATCACTTCAAAACCCAACTAAACACAAACTATTAGACTGAAGCTCTTATCTTCTAAACTAGGGACCTGCAATGTTTCAAGGATAACATATTATTTGTTTCCAAATTAAAGTCAGGATGCCAGCAGAAACTTAGGGGACCCAAGAAACTGTCTTTCTAAGCAATAAATACAACCTATCCTCTTAACAGCAGTATTTTGCTGTGATGCAAACTGTAGCTTCAAGCCAAATCTTGATCAGAATTTGCTTGGAGCTGGAATTGTTGTCTCACAGATGGCTCTCAGAAGGAGCTGTAGTTCCCCTCTCCTGGGCCAATTCTGTTCAAAATTTGTGTTCACATGCCAAATCTGGCCTCCACACCATACTGCTGACTTCTGTTCCATGTCTGCCTATGCCCATGTAATCTCTTTGACATTCATTGGGCTGCCATGAGTGGGAATTATGGATAAAGTTATGAGCCATGTTTAAGAACACAGCTGTGAACAGCAGGCCTGGTAACTGTACCTTAAAAATACAAGAAAGATACAGTTGTGCTGACCAAAGCTTCTCAGCAACTCACTAGTATTCCAGAAACTGGTAAGCTACAGAATTCAATAAGCACTACTAATTAATTAGGGGTTAATCTGAAGGTCTGGAGGGGTAAACCTTATATTAGACATTTTCAGCAATAGCTTGAGAAGCAGTGACTGTGGTTACAGCTGCTTCCGAATCCCTAAAGAAAAGTTAAGACTGTCAAAAGGCATGATGTAACAGCAGGTTCCTTTGAGTCTGTTTTCTTTCACTACAGCCTCTCAGTAATAAACTTTTAGTCACAGCTCCCCAGAACTTTTACTCCGAAGACCCAGAGTACAGCAATATTCTAACAGGTACTAAAACAATCCCTTGTCCTGAGAACAGAAAAATGCTGCCCCTACATGTTTCCCTCATAAACAGGATTTAAGAGACAACTCTGACCTCCTGCCTTCAGTCCTTAACAATGTACTAAAATAAATACAACTGTCTGAATTGCCCCAGTGGCTTTTTACAAGGCAGGTAGAACTCACATACCAAAGGAAGTTACAATCAACAATAGAGAAGCAAACAATGCTGCCATAAAAACGTCCCGCACCTTAACCTATAAAGCAGCAGTTTAAATCACTCCTAAATGTCAATTAATGAAATCTATTGGTGGTGGAGAGAGGAGTGTCTCTTCTTTGGCCAAAAGCAGGAATAATTGGTGTTGTGGAAAAAAAAACCAAACAAACCAAAACACAACAAAACCAAAAACAAACAAACAAAACCACCCAAGCCCTTAAATCTGGAGACCAAGTGCCTAGCATTCAGACACATTCTTCCTTAAAGAGAAAAACTAAAAGCAGTAAAGACCTTGAAGATATGAGGCAGTCCACTATAGTCTCTTCCAAAAAACATCTAGAGCTTTCCCAAAAGGGACCATGAATTATCATCAGCTGGATGTTGAAGATTTAGAGAAGCTCCAGGCTAACATTCATTTCACAGGCACCCTAGTTCACAAGTAAGATGAACGGGAACACCAAGATACACTTACCCAGGCTAGTACCTTAAACTACTGGCACCTGGGGGTTTTTTGAGTGATGAAAGGGCACTCCTGTAGTTGGCCTGAAACCCATTTCTCTTTTCCTTCCATACTTTCTGCTACTTCTGGCAAGCAACTCAGGTGTATATATAATTTCAAAGGTATTTTAGGTACCCAATTCCCAGCAGAGTCTACCAGTACTATCAGTACTCAATACTCTAGAAAGTACTACCAGTACTATCTAGATAAGTGATGACAGCACTTGGAAAGTGTAGATCACTGCTCTGGCTCAAGCCTGGAGAAGAGGAACCACACTAAGAAGAGTCATCCCTATTACAAAGTTTACACCAGGATTTTAGCTACCTACATAGCTAAAACTCTTTGAGAGACCATGGAGTGTAGGTGAAAATGAGCGAGAACACTAAACAAGAAAATATGTAAACATGATAAAGTTTCAAAAAAAGTTTAACTTAAGATAAAATAAACCAAACCTTCTTAAAACTAAGTTAGAGAACTAATCAAATAAAGAAACTCAATTCTTCCCATGAGATTTTTATAACCGAGCTCCCGAGCTACACTACAGCCACTTCAACCCAAGCAGTGCGAGTGCTGAAACAAGGCTGAAGTGTAGGCGATTCTCTGGCAATTGCATATCTCCCACTGTTGGTCAGGCTACAGTCAGACGGTCATGAGACCTTCCCGTACACTGGAGCCTCTCTCACAGCAGTTCCTATTTAACTGACTTTTACTCCTTGTGTCGGGAAGTCTAGGCCGGGGCAGGGGGTGTGTTCAGTGTGCATGCAGCATTCCCTCGGCGGCACTTCTGCAGGTGTGGGTGCTGCAGAAGGACAACCTGCTCCTTCTGAACAAAGATACTCACAGATTGCTCAGGAAACACGAGGAAAGACAGAAACGATGCAGTCAGCTCTTTGTGTACACATCTTAAAATATGAAAGGCCACCCCCCACACACACACACACAGAAAAAGCTGCTACAGAAAGTCCATGACTGTAATACACAGACACTGAAGATAAAACAGGTCTGGAAAAGAAATACAAGCTTTTATGCCTCACAGGCGCAGCTTTCCCGGTTAGGAAGCGGTTAATGAATCTTAAAAAACTCAGTAATCATTAGCATGTTCAAAGATCCGGTAATTATTCAGCATTCTCCCCTCGGTTCGCAGCGCTGCGCCCTCCCGAGGCCGAGACAGCTCGGCCCGTCGCCATGCGAGCTCCAGTACCGGGTCAGGGCCCGGCTTCCCAACCGGTTGGGCCGCATGGAACAGCTTTCAAAATGTCGGGAGCGGGATGTGTGTGCGTGGGCAGAACCGCACCGACACCACACGGCGGGGATGGAGAGCGGCCTGGCCGGACTCCCCCAGGGGGTTGGGGGGGCAGTGCAAGGGAGGGTTTCCTCAGACAGCGGTTCCTCGCCGGGGAAGGGCCCCGGTGTTTTCCGGCCGGGATCACCGCTCCTCCTCAGGCATGCACCCAGGGGTGAGGAAAGGCCGAGGGACCGGGGGTGGTGGTGGGACCTCAACCCGCGCCTCCGCCGCCTCTCTCCTTCCTCACCCGCAGCTCGTCGAAATCCGCCATTTTCTACCCGCTGCTGCTTCTGCTACTGCTGCCGCTGCTGCTGCCGCTACTGCTGCTGCTACTGCCGCTGCTACTGCTGCCGCTGCTACTGCTGCCGCCGCCGTCGCCGTCGCCGGGCCCCGCCGCCACCATCATAGTGCACCCGGTGCGCGCCCCCGGCACGTGACGGCGGAGGGCGGCTCCGGCGAGGAGCGGGGAAGGGGTAGGACCCGACGGGGCTCCGTGCTTCAGCCCGGTGGGGCGGCCCTGGAGGGGGACGGGGGAGAGGAATCGTGAGGTAAAACCCGCCTTTTTCTGTACATACACACACACCGCGGTGCCGACCCGCGCCGCTCGGGGTGCCCGGACCCCGCGGGGCTGAGGTGAAGAGGCGGTTCCGCAGGCAGCGGACCCCGGCCGGGCATAAAGGCGAGCGGGCCTGCGCCCCTTCAGGGCTGCCGCGCTCCATCCCTTCGTGGGCAACACTGAGGAGGACGTGTTCAGCTGTTAAACATTGTTATTATATTCATTTAAAAATAAAGAAGGAAAAAAAAAAACAAACAAATAACACAGCCTTGCTACTGCATTGCACGAAATGGAAAGGTCAAACTTGCTGCGGTTTTATAGCTTGCTTAGCTTTATCCATCTCATCAAGAATGTTCTCATAATTTGCATTATAACGGCGATGTGACACGTTTTATTAATAAAAAATGAAGCGAAAATGTCACTGGCTGTAAGCTTCAGAACTTGGATAATGGGTTTCCTGCTGTAAGGGAAATGTTGAGACATTTACAGAAAAATAAACATTGAGGTGCAGCTGAGAATATTATTTTCAAAAGCAGCAAGAGATCATTATCTAGTCACAATAATTACCTAGTCACAATATTCAGTTTCACTGGCAACAGTGCCATTAAACCAAACAACTGGTTTATTGCAATAAAATAGAAATGAAAAAGTAAAAACTGAGCCAACGAACAGGCAAACAGCCAAACCAACCCAAACACAACACTGAAGAGATATTTGGGGGGCAGATCTGAAATGCAAAATGTATTTGCCCGTATTAGCCAAAAGGCAGCAATTTTTGCACAATTGATGGATTTGGAGTGATAACTACAGCCATAAGACAGTTCAGAGCAAATGTGAGGATGGTACACAAGGTGTTTCTTCATGGGCCAGGGGAGAGGACTCAGTGGCAGAGTGCTGTGGTGGGCAGGCAGTGCTGGGAACAACTAACTTGAGCTTGTCTAGAGAGTACTAGTCCCCACTGAGCACACTAGCTGTGGTCATTCAACATCACTACAAGATCTGGAAATGTAAGAACTAGATAATTAACATTAGTAGTAATTTTGCAATAGCTTTTTAAGGCAGGCCTTCCTTCTCATTTACTACCACCTAGTCCAAGATAAACCCTTCTTTCGGCTAGCCATAACCACAGAGAGCTGGTCCTTCTCTGCATAAACTGGTTCTGTGCTTGGCCTTGTAGCAGCCATTTCCTTGAACATTTAAGCATAGGGACTGTTCATTTCAGACCCCCTTTGTGAAGCATCCGCAGGCTAACCAAGTGTGCTGTCTGCAACACCTCTGTACAAGTTGAGCTCCTAAGTCCATCAAACATGTCTTTTTTACTGCAGTTCAGTACCAGACCAAAGGGGCAAGCTGCAGGTGAGGATCTCTTTGATCATTAAAGCATATACCAGCACAGGCCAGACCAAAGCCCTCTCTGAACACACCTTCACATGTTTCTTCCTTCAAATACACTGAGACAGCCATCAAGTATTCAAGCTCATGTCAGAGCCTGGCATTTCTTCTCTTACGTACATTCATTTAATAACTTCTTTCAACTTTTTCATTCATCTCATCCCAAACATCCACTGGTGTAAGAGCTAACAGACCATACTTCATGTTTTAACACCTCACGTGTAAGATGAGTTTACATATAATCTTATCCTAATTTCTATGCTTGATATTCCTCTGTTCATCATATTTTGTTCTCCCATGCTTTCCCTCACAGCATGCCCTCTACTCAACACTGGGGCCATGTCCAGAAAAAAACAAGTGCTCAATACTTATGTTCCTCCCCAAGCTTTTTCCTAGGTCCTATCCACAAAAGCACAGGCCTAGCCTCTCCCACTCCATTATCTTATCTCCACACCAAGATTTTGCCCAAATCTCCCTTTTATTCTTTTCAGTACTTACAATCAGTCTCTCATTTAGTTCTTCAAAATCCCACTGTTTTTCAAATAGTCTTTACACACATATCAGCTCCCGACTTACGCTCCTCAGTTACCAGGCGATCTTAGCAGCTTCTCAGACCTTCAACCTCCCCAACATCTCTCTTCCCACCAAACTTTCAAAAGACCTCCAGTATCAGAACTTCAATGTTCACATACTTCCGCTGTTGCTTATTCCTCCACTCACTCTTCCTTTCTCTTCGCTTCGTCTCGGAATCCTCTGCTGCAGCTCCTGCAGCATTTCCCACTCTGTCCTGATTTACAGTACAAACTTCAACATCCAATCCACAGCTAGCCATTGTAGGAGCAGACAACTTGCCTATTCCCAAAGCAGTCATACTTTTATGTGAGAGGATGTTACTGCAGCTGTTCCTGTGCTTAATTTTTCCCCATTAGACCCTAGTGAGGGTAACAAGGGAGCCTATAGGTGCTAATCACTCTGCCCCCCCAAAACTGAGTTAGGCTTCTTGGGGAAAGAAAACCCACCCAAAATATCTGATCTTCTAAATAAGCTCTCCCTACTTCCCACAAAACATACTACAGTTAAAAAAAAAAAAAACCAAACAAAACACAACCAAAAAAACCTAGCAACCCATCGTACAGCTGCTCTCAGCATTGCAACAATTACACTCATCAGCATTACACCTCAACAAGCGCCCTCTGTGCTGATAATGGACAACTGGATATGGTTTGCAGTCAGTGACAGAACTGAGGGGATCAGCTGAGATGAGTAGGTTTTATTTCTTGTGTCTATGTGTGCACTGTTTAAAGGAAAGAACTTTATGAGGCCAGCTGGAGGCCAGCCTTAGGCTTCTCCATCATCTTTCCTAACCCACAGCCGTTTACTTTTTAATGTAACACTACAGAAAGTGGATGGCAAAAATGTAAAGGGGTGGTGCTGAGTGCCCATGCTGTCTAGACCTGTCACAGAATCTTGGAATTGTGTAATTGCTTAGGTTGGAAAAGACCTTTAAGACAGAATCATAGAATAGTTAGGGTTGGAAGGGACCTTAAGATCATCTAGTTCCAACCCCCCTGCCATGGGCAGGGACACCTCCCACTAAACCATGCCACCCAAGGCTCTGTCCAGCCTGGCCTTGAACACCGCTAGGGATAGAGCATACACAGTTTCTTTGGGCAACCCATTCCAGTGCCTCACCACCCTTACAGTAAAGAGCTTCTTCCTCATATCCAATCTAAATCTCCCCTGTTTAAGCTTGAACCTGTTTCCCCTTGTCCTATCACTACAGTCCCTAATGAAAAGAGTCCCCCCCCAGCATCCCTATAGGCCCCCTTCAGGTACTGGAAGGCTGCTAGGAGGTCTTCACACAGCTTCTCTTCTCCAGGCTGAACAGCCCCAACGTTCTCAGCCTATCTTCATACAGGAGGTGCTCCAGTCCCTGATCATCTTGATGGCCCTCCTCTGCACTTGTTCCAAGAGTTCCATGTCCTTTTTATGTTGAGGACACCAGAACTGCACACAATACTCCAAGTGAGGTCTCCTGAGAGCAGAGTAGAGGGGCAGGATCACCTCCCTCGACCTGCTGGTCACACTCCTTTTGATGCAGCCCAGGATACAGTTGGCTTTTTGTGCTGCGAGCGCACACTGAAATCAGCTCATGTTCATTTTCTCACTGACCAAGACCCTCAAGTCCTTCTCCTCAGGGCTGCTCTCAATCTCTTCTCTGCCCAACCTGTAGCTGTGCCTGGGATTGCTCTGACCCAAGATCATCAAGTCCAACTGTTCCCCAGCACTGCCAAGGCCGCCCGTAAACCATGGGGGTTGGAACTTAGACGATCTTAAGGTCCTTTCTGTGATTCTGTGTCACTAAGGGCCTCGTGTACACGGTTTGTGAACACACCTTGCCGACATGGTTTGGTTTGATTCCACAACTGTCCTGGGCAGCCTCTTCCAATGTCTGATCACCCTTTTAGGGAAAAAATTTTTCCCTGGTGCAGGTTGAGGCCGCCTCCTCTTGTCCTGTCACTTGTCATTTGGAAGATCAACCCCACCTCACCACGACCTCCCCTCAGGCAGTTGTAGGGAGCCATCAGGTCCCCCTGAGCCTTCTCTTCTCCAGACTGACCCCCCAGGTCCCTCAGCCGTTCCCCATCACACTGTGCTCCAGGCCCTGCTCCAGCTCCATTGCCCTTCCTTGCCCCCGCTCCTCAAAGTCTCTCTCGCACTGAGGGGCCCAGCCCGGGACATAGCCCCACGTTCCTCTCCACCCCGCTGGCCCCAGCTGTTGAACGGCCGCCCCCTGCTCCACTCGTGATTGGGCAGTTCCTCGGCAGCTTTCACCCCTCGGCCTCTCGATTGGCTGGCTGAGGGCGGTGGGGCGGGACTCTCCATCAAGGCGCCCGCTGCCCTCCGCCGGGTGTAGGGCTGGCCCCTGCCCGCAGCTCGCCGTGACTTTCCTCGTTGGCTGCCGCTGCCGTGGCCGGGCTCGGGCCCGTTGCTCGCCGCGATGGAGCTCTCCTGCGAGACGCTGAGAACCACCTACCAAGCGAGGGAGGCGGTAAGCACCGGTGGGCAGAGCGTTACCGTTGCTATGGAAACGGGGGGGGGGGAGGAGTGGCGTAGCACTTCTGCGCATGCGTGGGGGGGGAGTTGGTCCTGTCATGGCGGCCGAGCCGTGGGGTTCTGGCGTTGATCTTGGAGGTCTCGGCGTCACCGGCACGATGTCGGTCTTGGCTCTTAAGGGTGGGCATCATGCACCTCCCGCTTCTTGTTTCCCTTTCCTTGGCAGGATGGAAGTGCTCTTGTCCTGTCCGCCTCTCAGGGCAGAGCCTCTTGCTGCCCACAGGGCTTGTCCTTTGCGTGGTTATAGTAGGAGCACATACAGCTAAAGGGGACAAGTCCATGTGCCTTCTACCTCCAGCTTCTTTTCCCACAAATCAAGGCTGTACTGCCTCGCCGTGCTTCCATCCAACGGATCGGTCGAGCTCCCGGAAACCCAGAAGCGGCAGGAGTTTTCTGACTTCCTTAGCCTGTTCTTTTGCTTCCATCTGGTGGTCAGATTTAGCCAGAGTAAGAGAGGCTGCCGGACTGCTGAAAACCTTTCCCACAAAGGTGTTGGGTGGTTTGAATACATGCAGAAATCCCCGTTCTTGCTGTGTGTGAATAGGACAGGAGTGCTTAGTTTTGAGAGGGACTCCGAGACTGAGTTTTAGGTTATGCCAGATTCTTAGATTAATAGGTTATAGATGTACCTGAGAACAGGAGCCTACAGCAGTATCCTTCTGAGCCCTAAAGTAGGTTCAGATCCCAGCCGCTGAGAATGGTGAGCTAAGGTGTGGTATTGAAATTGTGTTAATGTGCAAAAGGAAAATGAGAAAAAGGGAACTGATCTGTAACTTCACCGATGGTGATTTGGCTGGCCCTGGTCCCAAGGATGGTTTTGACTACTAAATGCAGAAACATTTTTTTAACTAGGACCTGAAGCTGAAGAACCCTTCTCTGTGAGTTCTGTCACTGGATATGGGTTGATTTGTTTTGTAGTCTGTTTTCTCTGTAGACTTTTGGCAAGATGGATGTGAGGATCAGAGTTCATGTTTTGGGTACAGAGTAGAGGGAGTTATTCTGCAGAGAGGCAGAAGTTTGGAGCCTGCTTTTTTAAAGTCAGTGTCTAAGGAACAACCTGAAGCCGCGAAGAGGTAACTTTACTTACTGCTCTAAGGTTTTTGACTTCTGTGGAGGTAGCCTAGGTATTTAATTTCTGTTTTCTGAATCCTGGTATTGCAGTGCAGTATCTAAAAGTTAGACTGCTACATTTTTAATTTGTAGCACTAAATAACTCAGTCCAATCCTGTCCTAAGTTACTCAGTCCTATCCTTATCTGTACTGCATTTTCCCACTGATCTGTGTTACAGAATGGAAATTATTATTTTCTAGTAATTATGAGGGAAAAATGTTTTAAAAATAAATTCCATTGTAAGTATAAGTTTTTATATGCATTAAAACTCTATAGCTGTTTACAGTTATCCAGTGTAGTCTTACAATCAAATCTTTTTTTGTGAGGCATTTCACTGTTGAATATTTCATATGTTCTGTAAATCGGTCTTGACAAGTAATATTATTGTGAACTGCAGTTCAGTTCTTACAAATGAGTGGCAGAGTTAATGCTTACTAATTAATTTGTGAATTCAACATCTTTAATTTGTATTGTTTAATAATTCACCATACTTCATGCCAGTTAATTTTTATGTACTCATAACAAGTATCACTTCAAATTAGTGAAGTCTTGACAGTGTAAAACCTGGCTTCAGCAATGTTCCTCTTGAAAAAGGGAGATAATACTGGTCTGTGAGTGTCTGTGAGCATTGAAGCATGAATTAATGAAAGATGGCATGTAAATATCGCAATGGGTGGAGAAATTGGAAGGTTTCTGTTTTCAGAGCACCAAATTCTAACTGTAAAATACCTTTAGATTTTAACTGTAACACCTCCCATATGCATCCAAGTGTAATTACTAGGACAGCTGTAACGTCTGTGAACTTTCTGTACGTCTTTAATTATGAAAGCTATTTGTAATCCTTCTTGAGAAACTGCCAACTCTATTGTTTGTAGCAAGCTTGCATAATTTGGAAGAGAGAAGAGTGTGAAAAAGTGCCTTTTATTTGCGCTGGGAAATTCTGTTTACTGGCAGCCAAGTTACAGGTTGTCCAAAACTCACCATTTCCATTCTCTGCTTGTGTTTCTCAAGAAATGCTGTCAGCAATCACAACAATAATTGAACATCAGCCTTCAAAGAAGCCTGGTGAGGATGCAAGTATATCATATTAGGGACTAGGGGGGTGGGAATGCTGTGGGAAACTGTGAAAGTCCATCATAGAAGCATAGCATAGAATCATAGAATAGTTAGGGTTGGAAGGGACCTTAAGATCATCCAGTTCCAAGCCCCCTGCCATGGGCAGGGACACCTCACACTAAACCATGCCACCCAAGACTCTGTCCAGCCTGGCCTTGAACACTGCCAGCGATGGAGCATTCACAACTTCCCTGGGCAGCCCATTCCAGTGCCTCACCACCCTTACAGGAAAGAACTTCTTCCTCATATCCAATCTAAATTTTCCCTGTTTAAGTTTGAACCCCTTGTTACCCAAGTTACCCCTTGTCCTCTCACTACAGTCCCTCATGAAGAGTCCCTCACCAGCATCCCTATAGGCCCCCTTCAGATACTGGAAGGCTGCTATGAGGTCTCCACGCAGCCTTCTCTTTTCCACACTGAACAGCCCCAACGTTCTCAGCCTATCTTCATAATGGAGGTGCTCCAGTCCCTGATCATCCTCGTGGCCCTCCTCTGCACTTGTTCCAACAGTTCCATGTCTTTTTTATGTTGAGGACACCAGAACTGCACACAATACTCCAAGTGAGGTCTCGTGAGAGCAGAGTAGAGGGGCAGGACCACCTCCCTTGACCTGCTGGTCACACTCCTTTTGATGCAGCCCACAATGCGGTTGGCTTTCTGTGCTGCGAGCGCACACTGAAATCAGCTCATGTTCATTTTCTCACTGACCAAGACCCCCAAGTCCTTCTCCTCAGGGCTGCTTTCAATCTCTTCTCTGCCCAACCTGTAGCTGTGCCTGCGATTGCTCTGACCCAGCTGTAGGATGTTGCACTTGTCATGGTTAAGCTTCATCAGGTTGGCATCAGCCCACCTCACAAGCGTCTCAAGGTCCCTCTGGATGGCATTCCTTCCCTCCAGTGTATCAACCGACCCACACAGCTTGGTGTCATCAGCAAACTTGCTGAGGGTGCACTCAATCCCACTGTCCATGTCATGCCTCAGTGACTCTCTACCCTGATATGGTGCCAGTTTGAGGAAGCTTATACTTTGCAGCCATCCTGGGATCCCAAAGGCAAAAGAAGGAAAGGACAATGCATGTGTTATTAGGCTACCCTGTGTGATTATGGAGCTAACTGCTTGCCTCTTGTCTGAATTCTTAACCGCAGATCCCTGTGAATTCATTCATCTTACTGCACCAGTTGGATGTAAGAGGACACAGTGCTACAGTAACATAGAATCCTAAACTGGTTTGGGTTGGAAGGGACCTTAAAGCTCATCAGTTTCCAACCCCTGCAACGGGCAGGGACACCTTCCACTAGACCAGGTTACTCTAAGCCCTATCCAACATGGCCTTGAACACTGCCAGGGATGGGGCAGCCACAGCTTCTCTGGGCACCCTGGGCCAACACCTCAGCACCCTCACAGGGAAGAGCTTCTGCCTAAGAGCTCATCTCAGTCTCCCCTCTGGCAGGTTAAAGCCATTCCCCTTGTCCTGTCCCTACAGGCCCCTGTCCAAAGCCCCTCTCTAGGTTTCTTGTAGTTCATGTTTCCAAGCTTCCCACACCATGACTTACTCTGTAATTTTTTTATTCATTCTATCCCAGTATGTTAATGCAGAAATACAGAATCAAATTATAATAAAACATTATAGGGTTAAATTAATCTTTCAGAATGTCCATTAATTTAATGGAATTATGCGGGAGACCAGGTTGATTTACAAAGTAAATGCATTCTAGTAAAAGATATGGGAACAACTGTGCAAACAATGGCATTTAAAGATGCGTAACTCTAATAGAGTTTAATTTTAAACAGCTCAAAGAAAGGAATACGTGCACTTTTGTTAAGCTAGAAATAAATAAAATACACTGTAAGTGTTGGAGCTAATTAGTTAAGTGCTCAACTCTTTAAGTTTTTAAAAGAAGATCACGCTTAAGTGCCTTAAGCTTTTATTAATTGCATGGACCCCAAAATCTCCTATAGTAATTGAAAATTTAATTACATACATTTTTTGTTCTTTTAAGAATAGAAGCTTATTAAACTTTAAACATTTAAACATCTATTGAAATACCAGTGCCTATAAACAACATGCAATTCTAGATACTAATTAAACAGAAAGGCTAAATCACTATAAAGCTAAACTGAATTTTAAGTAACTTTGCACTCATAAGTGCTCCTTTTTTTTTCATGCTGTGTAAGATTTACCATTTCTTCTCTAAGCGCAGCAGAAGTCCTGGGCAGTGTTATAGAATCGTAGAATCATTTTGGTTGGAAAAGACCTTCAAGATCATCAAGTCCAACCATTACTCCAGCACTGCCAAGTCCCCACCACTGAGCCATGACACTAAGGGTCTCACCCACCATGGCAGGCACATTGTTTTGTGGACATACTTGCAGTGGGGGTCAGTCCTTAGAGAATAAACTGGAGTCAGGACAGGAGATCCTGTCTCGTCGGCAGAGAGGTCTTTCAAGTGGGCAGCTGAAGCTGCTGGTGGCACTGACACATGCAGAAGTTCATCTGCCTCGTGGAAGGAGTACATGGTAAAGTAAGAGTGGTGCATGGCTGGGAGAGGTATCTTTCTGGGATTAGTCAAGCACCACTGACTCACCAGACCTATAATTTTGTAACAGTCACATGTAGAAAGGCCCTTAATTTTTTGTTTTATAGAAACCTCACAGAACTGGAACTGGAGGTACTAGTATCTTGGTTCTCCTTTTCAGATCCAATCTAATGGAATTCTTTGTCAGTTATCAACAGGTTAACATCCAGTTAATTTTCTTTGACCACATATCTGGCATCTCAAAATTAGCCATTGTTTGCATTCTTATTAACATGAGATAAAGACAGAATAAACCTCTATATCTAAACTCTGTTCTGATTTTCAGATGGGTCTCTTCTTTGATGTAAAGGTTCACTTTTGTTTCTGCTTGGTCAACAGAACAAGAACATTACTAGGTTAAGGTTGAAGTGGGTTGCTCATAGATAGGCACAGCATTATCCTATACCCAAAGCAAGTCTCTGCTTACAGTATTTGAGATGCTGCCCATCTCTGTAACTTAAAATGCCTTTAGGGATATCAGAAGTAACCTAGTTGGATGGACAGCAGCGGGAGATACACCAGAATACAAATTTTTCAAGAAAAGTTCCAAGCATGGATTGTGAGCCCTGTCAGTTCATCAGGCAGATGCAATTTATCTCTTGTCAGAGTATTAATGTAAATACTTAAACATGAAACACTTGATGTGTCTCCTGTTGCAACCACTGTTTTCTCATACTATGTTTTAAGCATTCAGAGGCAGCTGTGATCTTGCCCTTTTGTATGTGGGTAAACAACAGCTCATTTTTCTCAGCATAAAACGGCGAAGCAGTTGCATGTAGAGCATGCAGGTGAGACTCTCCACGTGTGATGATACCAGCTTCCTTCTTGCACCTCCAACCCTGCTTCAGAAGATTCAGATCGTCTAGGAGAAATGGTAAAAGAGCCACAATTCAAAAATTCTTTTCCAAACACCAAAGAACAGCAAGAAGTTAAAAATCCTTTCCCAGGAATAAATGTTTTCTCTTTGCTCATGGCAGTTCTCAGAATTGGTTCATTTCTTGTTGCAGCACCTCTCATGAGCCTATCTAGTTCACTCAAGCATTTACCCGGCACTCCTACTCCCCCAAATGGTTTAAAACAATCATCTCGGTACCACTGCTGAAAGGAAAATGGTCTTGTAGCTTCTTGTGGAGTCAGAAACAGTGACCGTGTAACTTTCATCAAGGGGATATCAAAGGTTGTAAAGGCTAGAAGTGGGATATGATTTCTTCCCTTTTCTCCAGCTAGTTTGAGTTTTATCTCTAGAAAACCAGAATGATGATTCTACCAATCTTTTTATTTGTAAGTGGAAGAATGCTCTTTTCACTTCGAGGGAACACTGGTAAAAGCAAACTCCAGCCTTTTCTTAGTTGTGTCACTAGATGGCCCCACGTCTGAAGCGGACATCCCAGAAAATACATGCTAGGCAGTGAGAACTTTTGCCTGCTCTACCCTGTGCTTTTTACAGGTTGGCAAGTGCATGGAGTCCTATTAGTTTTAAAATAAAACAGTAGATGATTGTGCTATCTCAAGTGTTTAAATTGGCAGCAGAATACTATATGATATCCACTGCTGTGGACAGAGCGGAGGGAGCAGGTTGGTCTAATCTGAGAAAGGAGCAGCATGCTAAAGATGAAAGTTGGTTTTGCAGTAAATTGCATCACCCCAAAGCAGCTTTGCACCTTGATTCTTCAGTATCTGCAGTTTACTATAATGCTACTTCCTTCAAAGAGACCAGGAAGGATAGAGAAATTGTCTTTCTGTGTGAATATATCTTTTAGGCATCTTGTGGGATTTAAAAACAAGCTCAATACTAATTCTTTGGCTTGTTTGTGTGCCAGGAACTGGCAGACAGCAGCAGAAGCCACTGTTACAGATGCTGGGGCTCTGCTTCCGGTATGAAGAGAACAAAGATCTGTGGGTTTGTTACCTGTAGGTTCCTAACACTTGGGCTAGGCTTGTTCTTGGGAGTGGATGCAGGCAGTGATCAATCTGGAACAGAAGGGGGGGAAACTGGGTGGAATTGGGAGTCTGTGTATGCATTGCTGTGCAACATGATCAGGAATAAATATGTGCTCTGCAGTCAACAGAAACTACTGCTCTTTCCCCATCCACTGAACCCTTTCATGCTCACACTGTGTCCTTATAAGTAATAACAGAATCATAGAATGATAGAATGTCACAAGTTCAAAGGGACCCATAAGGATCATCGAGTGCAGCTCCCAGTGCTGAATGCCAGCACCCTAGAAGGGAAAGGAAATTGTTTATTAGCCTACATGTGGGTTTGACCATACCTGCTTTTCCTATAGTCCCAGCTTCAAGTCCCAGTGAGGCAGACCAAAGCCAATAGGCTGATTTTTAGAGCTCTCCTTAGAGCAACTTCAGTTGCTAAAGTCTCAGGGTTTCTCTGCAGACACTTGGCATGTATGGCATGTTTCATCAGAGTAAGGCTTTATTCTAGTATCTTGCAAGATTTCTGTTTCCAGTGCCCCTTTTGCTCTACTCAATACTGATTGCACCTTATGCTCCCCCAGATGTGGGTTCTCTGAACGATGGTGAAGGTATTTTATGCTGCCTTGTTTTAACACTGAGCCATTTGTGGATAACTTTGAATTCTCCAGTCAGTGTGAAGAAATCCAGGGACTAATTCCATCTTGAAATTTCTGCATGTTGGGACCTGACTTTATTCAATCATATGTTAAAATCAGGCAAGTCTGATGTTATCCCAAACTACCAAGCCCTCACATGCTCCATTTCACCTGTTTATATATCAAGGCCCTTGAAATGGGAGGTGCCAGCAGCATTACAGCTGGTCTTTGTAGTGTAGTAACACAGATCCCAGACCTGTTCTCCATCCCCACTTCTCCAAGCACTCAGAAGGTGTGTTTCTAGTTGCAAGAGAAGGACACAGCCAAACTGGAGCATGAGGTTTCCTTGTACAGCCTTTTGAGACACTATGGATGAGGTCTGCAAGAGTCTTACGCTGAAATCCACAGCAGCCTGGACATGCTGGAGATCCACAACCATAGTAAGGGAAGTAAGTTATTTTTGCAACCTCAAAGTAATTTTCTCTTCCCTAGGAAAAGGTTTATACCCATTCAGTAGCCCTGATAATGTGTAAGAAAAATTACCTTGAAAACAGCTTTCCTTGTGTTTATTAACAGTGAGTTGTTTTACAGTTCTTACATGCTGTTGTCTTAATTTGTTTGTTTCCACAGGCTACATTTAGATGCTGTTTACAGCAATAAAGAGAATATTACATTTGATCTAGAGCTTTGTGTTAATTCACAGGATGAAATGCGAACAGAAGCTCGTAGAAAAAATCTCCTCATTCTAATTCTGCAATATTTAATGGAGAAAGGGTATGTTATTTTTAAAGAATAATGTTCTACATTTGTAGGTTTGTGCATGCTTAACCTCTTGTGATGTGTCCTTCTGTCTTCTGTTGGGTGGGTCGACAGCATGGCCTTTTGGTTTGATGTGAGAAAAAGGTAAACTGCTATTACATGTCTTGGCTCTTTACTTTGCTAAATTATTTCAGTTTCTGGACCAAATATGTCCTATGTAATTTAAAAATACTTCAGATAAATCAGCAAAGGGTTTTTTAATGGAGTTTATGCTTTTATAATAAACATAGTTGTGGACAAGTTAAAAATACCATACGCATACTAATGCCATTGTTTGCTTTTCCTTTGAAAAATCAGAATAAGATAATGACTCAGTTGTTGGTTTTGTTTGGGTTTTTTTTATTTAATTACCAGGTATGTCGATGCTGCATATGCTTTGGAACAAGAGACGAAATTAAGTTTACGTGGCTTTGAAGTTTGTGACAATGTTGATCTTGAGACAATTTTGATGGAATATGAAAGCTATTACTTTGTAAAATTTCAGAAGTATCCTAAAATTACCAAAAAGGTCCTGGACACTGGTATGTGGCTGTGTTCCAAAGAGAAAGACTTCATTTCCAAAGCCTAAGATGTGTATTTGCCTGATGTGCTCACCACACTTATCATATATATCAGCATGTAATGTTTGAACTCTTACAGAGCTATAGTTCTAGCACATATGATGTAAGAATTGAGACATGGGGCTTTGAGCTCTTCTGATCTTCCTTCTCTCTTTCTATAGAGGAATAAAAAGGTGGTATTTTTCTGTCTTTTTAAATCTGCTTTGATCGTGGAAAATGCCATGTAAACACAAAGTATTGTGGCATAGATGTATTCACTTTCCTTTCCTGGGGAGACAATAGTAAATCTGTTCTATTTCGGATTTAATTTTTAAATAAAATAAACCACTTCAATGAAATATTGTAACTTAGCCCCTCCAAGCTATTGCTTAAACATTTATCATCATTCATATCATTAACCATCTATTTTGCACATTTTCATATCCTAAAGGTAATGTGCCAAAAAAGTGATAGGTTTATTTGCTCTGAAGGACTTGAAGTCTTGGTTATAAATGAATGATGCAAAATAAGGCAAATCAGAATATGAGCATTCTTTTATGACCCTGAGAGCCCGAGTGGTTTTGTACCTGAGCACGAAATGTAACTTATAGAAGCCCTAAGAGCAGCTGTGTAAGAATCAGTTTTGAAGAGCTTGAAAGCTACAGAAAACGCCAACATCTGTACCTGTTTGTCTTGTAAGAAAAATATAAGTTATCAGAGAAGGGGATGATTGAGCAGAGAACATCTCTGAGCAATTGTCTTTGTTTCATATGATTTCCAGCAACTTTCAAATCACAGGTAAATGAAATGTTTGATGAACACAATAAATTACCTGTATAGGTAAAATGATTTTGAAATATAGTTTGATAACCACCATTGCAATGTGACATTTATGCTGTCTTGGTATGCTGAACCATGATAAAATCAGTATTAACACAAGCAAGGCAAATTCTTATTTCCTAATTCAGCAATGAAAAAAGATACTAGCATTAAATAAGTGTTCCATATGATATATTAAATTAGTTTAAATTAGTGCTTAATCTAATTTCTGGTAGTGTCCATTTTACAGTGAAAATGATACTGGTTTTAAAATGTAAGGAAAGAAACCAAAGACTGAATTGAGCCTAAAATTTAACAAACCTGAAGCCAAACTGCTCTCTCCAATAGCAGCTTGTTTTCAAAACAGTTTTGCAAGCTTGCATTGCTTATAATCATGCTATTCCTGTTTATACAGTATTTCCAAGGTCATTAATGTGTGTTCAAAAGTATGTTTGAATGGGGTGGGGGGAATGAAATCAAGTTGCTCTTTTTTATATCCTTAATTATTTTCCATTTTAATATTAATTTTGCCACAGCAGAAAATAAACAACAGCTGAGAACTAGGGGAAGATCAAGAAGGTAAGAGGAATGTGTGGGGTTTTTTCCTGTGCAGAAAATTTTCCTATAAAAGCAATATGCAGCATGGTTAAAATAATGTTGTGGTACCACAGGAATGCTAAAATGTAGAGTCACACTGCTGACTCTGTGGTACATTTTTCTGTATATGCTAGAGGAAAGCAGAGACTTATTTCCCAAATGGAGATCCAGACAACTTACAGAGTTTTCGCAGTGTGGCTAAGGTGGGGTGGCATATTTGAAAGCAGTAAGATTGAACTTTGCTGTGATTGAAATTGGCGCTTTAACTTAAGTGGGAGCAAAGGTAGTCCAACACTGCTTTATTTGAAAACTCTGCCTTTTAATCTTGGTATTTTGAAGGAAAAAAAGAAGTTGTCAAAATCTTTCATGATTTTTTTGCTTTTTTAATTCTAGGGCAGCAAGCTCTTTTCAGAACCTCCCAAGGCTCAGCCATCAGACAGTGCAACAACCATTGTTAACAGCCTCATCTGGAAGTGCAACAGAATTCAAATCTTCCATCAGGGAGAGTCCCAAACAGGTTTATATGTGTTTTATCTGGGCAGCATTATTGTTGAAATTAATGTGACTTTAAGAGGCTACAGGCAGTGAGAGGATGTGAGTTGCTCAATTAATAATTGTGTTGCTAATACCTTTTATTAATTATGTAATTTAAGGATTGATTGTAAATGCAAGTTTGATGCTAGGAGAATATGCTTTCTGGCTGTGAGTTGGGGAGCAAGTCACAGGCAAAAATTAGAGGAAAAAGAGTCATATAACCCAACATATATTGACAGCAACCAGAGTTTTCCCATTAGATTTATCCTTTAGTGCCAGAAAGTAGGACAAGCCAAGCAAGTAAAGTCTGCTGTCAGTTATAAGCATCTTCACAGTGCATAAGGTGTGTGAGATTGGGGGAGTAATTTGGCTCCGTAATTTTTTGGGTTTGTGAGTCTCATTTTGGTAAGATTGTGTCAAAACTACTTTATTATCATCCCTTACAGAGGATGGAGCGGGAACAGGAGGTTAGTGGGCGAGCACCATGTCTGTTACAGCTTTTGAGGAACTAGGTGAAGGACAACCTCTGGGTTTTTTTTAAGTCCTTGTCTATATTCCTTCACAGAGAGCACCTCATCTCTGACCAGTTCTCACCCTTCAAAAATAAAAATAATAAAAAAATTAGGTTTTTGATTTTGCAGCAATGGCTGCTGTGAAGTGTATGTCAAAATAACTTGGAATCTGAAAAACCTCTTCATTTCTGAGTTGACATGCTGTACCTTATATATGGATGTCGTTTCCACTGTTTGTGTTTCTTCTCATAGCTATGTAAAATGCAGATACCTGCAACTTAAACTGGGAGCTCCATACATGAAATAGCTTGAATGCTGAGCTCCAGAGATACTGTTTTCACCACTGCTGTCACCAGTTAGATGAAGTCTAACTAAATGCACAATGGTGTTTGTCTGACAAATAAGGGATTACTCTTGCAATTTCCATGTAATGATATGGTTTGTCTGGGCATATATGAAGAGATGAGATAATACCCATAATAGAATGGCTGCAACTCATCTACTTGGTAACATGTCTGGTTTAAAATTTATTTTTCTCTAGAATAACGACAGTGCAGTTACTCTGGAGCAATCTGACTTTGGCTTAAATATCTCAGCAATCAGCAAAAGTGGAGGAGATGGCACTCACACAAGAAGGGTTGGTGGAAACCTAGTATGTGATTCATGATAGAAATATGCTTGTAGAAAAGGAACTTGTCTTAAAGTTTTTCACAGATACTAAATACCAGCTTTTTGTATCTAATTTTATATAAATTTTTTCATATATAATTAGCCAAAGGGTGAATTTTATTATTTGGGCATTAATTCTTTGCATTAAATAGTATTTCAAGCATAATCAAGAAGGAGGAATATTTCTGCTTTTAAAACCCAGTGGTAATAGCTAAAATGGAACATAAATTTCATATTCCTGAATGACATGGTAGGAGGCTCAACAGTTAAATGGTTGTATGACTGAGATGTGTGTTCTTTTCCCATTGATACCATAGATTTCGGGGGCAGTTTTTTCCGTATTTAAAACCATATATGAAGTAAGGAGACTCATTGTTGTAATGGCGAGCAAAACTTGGACCAATGCAGTTTTAACAGCGTTGTTACCATCACTGTAAAGCCTGTCACAACATTATTTTCTCCTTTAGGGCCAGGTAATTGACTTCCATGGGATGATTCAGGATACTGTCAAAGTATCATCAAATGGAATAGTCTTGAACAGCCTTAACTGTGATCCAGATCCATCAGTAAGTGTTTCTGTTCATATATCCAATGGATATGAGCATCAGTTTTACATAACGAGGAGCAAAATAAAGTACCACAACAATGTTGTCATTGAACGTGAAAGAAGGCAACAGATACAAATGATGCCTTTGGGTTCATCCCAAAAAAATTCTGCAGAAACCTGCAGAGCTGCTGAGGGTGACATACTGGTTCCTTTGAATTTGTTATGTTATTTAGCCCCTCCTTGGTTGAGGTAAGAACAGAGTTTGGGTGGTTTAGAGAAATTCTCAGTGATAACTCCTTGACACAAGACATAGGTTCTCAGACAGTGCATCCAGCTTAGGTGGTAGCAATCTGCAGGCTATCAGTACACAGAATGTGATTATGTAGTGATCCCTAGTGACATTTTTCACTCCTCTTGATATCTGTAGGACATGTTTAGGACTATGTGTGCAGTAAGAGAGCTGTTCATTTTAATGTTACTTCAGGATTAGATTCTTTCAGATGAGAAGAGTTACTGCAAATATGGCTTACTTCAAAATCTTAATTATTACCCATATTTTTACAGCTCTCAAAGTAGATATGACGTATCAGCTTTTTTGAAACTATTTCATAGTTTATCTATTTAAAAACAACAGAAGTCTGGCAAGAACTTACGTTTGTCTTCTTTTTAGGAACGATTATTAAAACCCCTTAGTGCTTTTATTGGCATGACTGGTGAGATGAGAGAACTTGCAACAGTTGTAAGCAAAGTAAGACTGGATCTCCGTTTTGGTTTTATAGAGATCTTGGTTATCTTTGTCATCTGAGAATTCTGTTTGTTTCTTCCTACTGTCACTGATAGTGCTTATTCTTGAATGTGCAGGGTTTTTTCTTATCATGCAACTCCCAACTGGTCGTTTCTTTATGTAATGATGTTTCTTTCTGACTCACAATGGGAGGAAGTAATTAAGACCATTCCTTTCTAATGGGAAACATGTAACCTAATCATGCTGTACCCATGAGACTGTCATAGCTTTTCCCTTTGTTCTTACTGCTATATACAACACTGAAAAGAGATATTTAAATATATTAGCTAATACCAACTATTATTTGATGTACCTGGAAGGAATCCCAATATTGGCAGCCCCATTTCATTTCACTCATGAGTTGAGGTGCAGTCTAGCAAACAGGCCCTGGGCTACTGGGGATCAGTGGCTATGAAGCAGGTAAATGCTTTGCATGCATCATTTTCCAAAACCCAAAAGGCACTTGTCTTTGGAGTATCACGATATCTGATACTGTTATGACTCTTACTTCTATAAGCATCAGAAATGGTATCAGCTCTTGCTCACACATACTTAAAACCAGCTGCAAAACTTTTGCTGACTGATTTTTATAGCTATGTATGGCTGAAATTCTTGGTCTGGAAGTTTTACATTTGCACTTTAGTAGAATTGACCTCTTAAGAAACTTCCAACCTTAAAGTAAGAAAATTCTTCTTAATTTCAATTAAATTCTCATTACATTGAATTTAATCAAATTAAACTTAATTAATGATATACCTTTAGAAGAACGTTGTTCTTGTTGCTACCTTAGAAAAACGCAACAGGCTTGTTTTAAACCTTCATTATGGTACGTTTTGTAAACTGCGTTAGTATGTTCCTAGTTGCTATGGTAATCAACACTGTGTAAATCAATAAAAATAAATAGCAAATGGTATCTATTTTACAATACAATCTAATTTAATTTGGAAACAGTTATGGAAGTCTCTACTTAGTAGCAGAAATTTGATTCATCTTAATTTGCTGTTAATAAAAAGGGAAAGTGTAATCTATATAAATATTTTCCCTAATTGTATAAAATCATATTTTCCCCTTGGATGTAAGCACATAATTTTTCTTCAGTCTCTGGGGACTGCCTGGAGAGCAGAATTTATCCAAAGTATTCGTATTGAGGATAGGATATTCTGTGCAGAACAATTAGTCTCTGGAACTCAAAGCCACAAAATATTGCTAAGGCAAATGTAAAGATTCATAGAAGATTTGGAAAGTTTGATGAATTAAATGAAATTAATTTAGTGAGTGCTTCAGGGCATAGACTAATTACCGACTATCTTTTGATAGATGCTTAGGGGAATATTTTCCTCCTGTTAGAGTTCCTCACCGCTTTTTCTGCAATATATAAAGTCTTCTATAGTGTGAGTAAATAGCAGTTTTTCATTGTTACTTATAAGTAATAATATAAGCAATAGTTGCAGCCATAAAGTTACTGTCAAGTTTAAACAAAAAAAAAGTATTTTCATATTGCACATGATTAAACTGTGGAACTCGTTACTACAGAGTAGCATGTTCAAAACAGAGGTAAGAGAAATTCATCTAAGAATGAATGTCAGAGGGTGTTTGAATTCAAAACTAAGATGTAATTTTAATTATCAAAGCCCTTTGGTTGCAGATTTTGGTGAATGTAAATATGAACCAGCATGGCACTCCTGTTGCTTACACTTCTTTTTAAACATCCAATACTTGCCAGCATAAGAGACAAAATATTAGGGTTAGAATCATAGAACCATAGAATAGTTAGGGTTGGAAAGTACCTTAAGATCATCTAGTTTCACCCCCCCTGCCATGGGCAGGGACACCTCACACTAAAGCATGTCACCCAAGGCTCTGTCCAGCCTGGCCTTGAACACCGCCAGGGATGGAGCATTCCCAGCTTCCCTGGGCAGCCCATTCCAGTGCCTCATCACCCTTACAGTAAAGAATTTCTTCCTTGTATCCAATCTGAACTTCCTCTGTTTAAGTTTGCACCCGTTACCCCTTGTCCTTTCACTACAGTCCCTCATGAATAGTCCCTCCCCAGCATCCCTATAGCCTATATAGGCTATATAGCCTATATCCCTATAGCCTGTATAGGCTATATAGCCTATATCCCTATATAGGTTGGTGAGTGTTCATGTCATGGTAGCTCTTCGTGTGCTGGTTGGTTACTAAAAGGAACTATCAGAAAACAGATCTGAGAAACAAATCTGCTCAGCATACACATTTAGCATTGTATATTCTCTTAGGGAAATTACGGGCTTGAGGAGAAACAAGGCACAATGTAGCAGCTCTGTAGAAATGATTGCTGTGTATGCTTTCCTTTTGGGAGGTCCCTAGGACATAAGGTTAAATAATGCAGTTTCTGTCACTTAATGGCACTCTTTATAGCTGAGTCAATTCTTTTACTTTGCCAAATGCAGAAGAAATTTTACTAACAGGATGTGGTGTATTTTGCAGGACATTTATCTCCATAATCCAAACGTGAAGTGGGATGATATTATTGGGTTGGATGCGGCTAAAAGACTAGTCAAGGAAGCAGTTGTTTATCCCATAAGGGTAAGGAGCTAAATAGTTTTGAGAAAACCACAGTTTGGCTCATTAGCATTTTCCTTGTAATTACAGTGGTGTTTTAGAGTTCTCTATTTCTGTGCCTTTGTAGGCAGTTATGTTAAAACTGTTGCTGTTCCTGTTTCATCTGACAATGGCATACCCATTCTCCTACAGGAAAATAGCCTATCAATATTAGAATTGTTAGTGTTGGGTGCTGTATTTTGGCACCTTTGGTAATGTTAGAGGTGCTGGATTTGGCCTGTATTAATTAAGTGGAAAATGACTTAAAGAAGAGAATGTCAAACCAATTGCATTTGAAGAATTCACTTAAACCACATTTCAAATAGCAAACACAGATTGTTTTGGAGGGATTTTATCCCACTCTCTTCAAATTTCTTACGTTTCCTGAACACGTTAGGAGCAGTGGAGGTAGGGGTTAGAGTCCCTTGCATTTTTTATAATTGATACATTTTTAATCCTCAATTACTTTTCTGTTTCCACAGTACCCACAACTGTTTACTGGCATTCTGTCTCCTTGGAAAGGATTATTGCTCTATGGACCACCAGGTATGGAGATCTTTATACCCTATCTGTTTGTTTATCACTGCTTCTGGTTTTGTCCCATGGATAAATCATTGATGCTAATTAGATCAAACGTGATAGTGAAGAACATGTTCTCTAATGTGAAATAAAAACAAATAGTGTTGGATGATTATGTCTATCTCTGACACTCAAACCTGTCCATTTTCCTTTCTCACAACCCTTGGTTAGTTCTACACCTGAATCTTCCAAAACCAGTACTTAACACTAACCATTCAGAGGAGAGAGAACTTGTGTCTCTGTTTTCACTCAGCTTGGACCATACTAATCAAGTCTGGCTTGACCTGATCTTATGAAATGTGAATAAATCTGGACTCACCTCCCTAAGGAGGTGTCCTTTGTCCTTTCTTTCTTTCTTTTGTGTTTGGAGGTAGTTTTAGAAATGGGGTGAAAGCCTTGCTCTCTGCTGTGCTAGCTGAGTATTGTTCATGTCAGCAGTTTCACTTCTCCCTATGCTTCACTCTGGCACAAGCATTATCATCATGAGTATGGCTGGAAAGAAACAGGGGGCACAACTACCTCCAGAGTCAGGTTGCAAAGACTGTCACTGCAGTAAACTCCATTTGTTCCTGTGAATCTTTAGATGTACTTGCCAGTGAAGGCATGAAACCATTTCAGCATGTAGTACTTCAGAATTTGAGGAATGCATTTCCAGCACTGTATTACCTGAGCTTCTCCAGGCAATCCTAGAAGGGCCACAGAATGATCGGAGGGCTGGAGCACCTCTGCTGTGAACACAAGCTGAGAGAGCTTGGCTTGTTCAGCCTGGAGAAGAGAAGGCTCTGGGGAGACATTATTCCAGCCTTTCACTACTTAAGGGGGCCTCTACAATGAAGATGAGGACAGAGGATTTTTTGTAGAATCTGTATGATAGGACAAAAGGTGATGATTTTAAACTAAAAGAAGGGAGATTTGGGCTAGTGAATGACTCTGGAACACTGGCACAGGCGGTAGAAATTAGGTGGTAGATGCCGTATCCCTGGAAACATTGAAGGTCAGCTTGGATGGGACTCTGAACAACCTGATCTAGTTGAAGATGTTCATGATCATCTTGGGGGGGATTGGACCAGATGACCTTCAAAGCTCCCTTCCAACCCACATCATTGTATGTTTCTATGACTTCTATTTTACTGTTTCTATCTGACTGGTAGTATAATGAGGGGAATTATTCAAACATTTACATTGTATTTCTTTAGAGACTGAATTTCATCAATACTGTTGTTTGTAGGTACTGGGAAAACTTTGCTTGCTAAGGCTGTTGCCACAGAATGCAATACAACTTTTTTCAACATATCAGCATCCACCATTGTCAGCAAATGGAGGGGTGATTCAGAAAAACTTGTCCGGGTAAGAGGTATTCTGTCATTTATGGTACTTTAACAAACATCAGGTTTTCACTTAATGAACTGGAGTTTAACAGAGAACTGGATAGTGGGGTATTCATCTGATAACTCATAATCTCTCCTGTATTGGACAACGCATATATCTTGTTCTTCAAATGGGAATAACGTCACATCTGTAGGTAACATCACTCTGTAGGTGTCTCAGAATGGATTCTTGCTGTGGAGTTCTAGTTCTGTAGTGTAACATGAAGTTGATGAAGGCAGCAAATATTCTTGACTCACTGAATAGGAGACAAGCAAGCAGAGCTCTTAAGTAAAGTAGTGTCTGCTTTGCGACCCTTTCAGAGTACTTCATATCTTTTCTGCAAGGGTTGGCTTGTAGGCTCCTTAGAAAATGTTATTTAGATTCCCAAATTCACTACTATTCTTAGTTCTTAGGGCACAGAATTGGCAAAGAATTCCTGTGTCACAGAGATCTTACAGTCAAATGCAGATGTGATGATATTTTAAAGAAGGTAGTTTGATGGCAAATGGGCAGTTGTATTTTTGCGTATAGCCTAGCAATTAGCATACATGGCTCTACTGTGGTACAAAAACATTCAGGGATTCAGGTGTAGCATCCTTGCCCAATATAACATCTCTGTTATTAATGTCCACCATTTTGGTGTAAGAAGTCCATAAGCTCTTTGCCTTCCCTTATGCTTATCTCGTTGGCTGCACTTCAGATGTATACAGAGCTCTTGAGAGTGAATAACAGATTGCACTTGGCAAATGGCATTGCAAGCATTGTTAATCTCTCTTGAATTTTAGGCAATGTCTGCAGCATAATTATTCTTCATATGTCCTTTGTCCTTTAAAATGGCACATTTTTCTTCTGACATTAACCTACTATGTTATTGATCCTCATGACATCTGTCTCAGTAACTTCCTAGAAGTTTCCCTTCTGGCTGGAATAGGGAAGGCGCAGTCTGGTTTTTGACACCATCATCCAAAAGGTTTTTGTGAACATGCTGCAGCGTTTGCAGTGATATTGAATTTGTAGCATTTTACCCTTAGTTGAGTTTTTGGCAGAGTCCAACAATGAAATAAGATTGTGGATCAGGACAGCTCTAAAAGAAGTATTGTGTGAATTTATATTCTAAAATCACATGAGGCTGGAACAGGAGTTTTCTGAAGTTTTGTGAAGGATAAGTGAGCTTTTGTAGTCATTTGTAGACATGTCCACTCAACCTGGTTTCCTCAGTTCTAGGCTGTATTGATTTGATTTTATATTTCAGATTTGTAATAAAAACAGAGTGGTCATAGGCTACATGTGACTGGGCAAATAATTTAAACCCTGTGCTTCATATCCAACGTGTAGAAGATACATATTATCTGTTTAAATTTGGGGTTTTTTTTAAGTATTCAGATTAGAGAGTGCTTAATTAATACATATTGTTAGTGGTATTCATTTAAAAGCTCTAAGAATACTTCACTGAAGAACTGACAGTATGCTCTTACCTCTAATATAAGCCTGTCCACAGAAATATAGATGAAACTTCTTTCTCCAAATGGCAGACCCAGATTTTTTGTATCAGCTTAATACTCTATTTTTTAATCTTGATTAAAGATTATGTTTGCTTTCACCAGGAAAAACAAAAGAACTCTTGATTCTTATCAAGAGAACCAGTCCATTTTCTTTCATTATGGTTCAGATGATTTGGTTTTTTTTCTCTCAAATCCATATTTAAAAAAAAAAAACCGAACTACAAATGGAGCAACAACAAAAGACATATGTTTAATCTCATAACAATTGAGGGCTTCCCAGAATTCTCTGATGGATCATTTTATTCTATCCCATTATTCACAGGATACTCTGATAGGATTTATCCAGAAACATTTATAGAATCATAGAATCATAGAATAGGTAGGGTTGGAAAGGACCTTAAGATCATTTAGTTCCAACCCCCCTGCCATGGGCAGGGACACCTCACACTAAACCATGCCACCCAAGACTCTGTCCAGCCTGGTCTTGAACACCGCCAGAGATGGAACATTCACAGCTTCCCTGGGCAACCCATTCCAGTGCCTCACCACCCTTACAGTAAAGGACTTCTTCCTCATATCCAGTCTAAACTTCCTCTGTTTAAGTTTGCACCCGTTACCCCTTGTCCTATCACTACAGTCCCTAACGAACAGTCCCTCCCCAGCATCCCTATAGGCCCCCTTCAGGTACTGGAAGGCTGCTCTGAGGTCTCCACACAGCTTCTCTTCTCCAGGCTGAACAGCCCCAACTTTCTCAGCCTGTATTCATACAGGAAGTGCTCCAGGTCATCCTCATGGCCTCCTCTGGACTTGTTCCAGCAGTTTCCATGTCCTTTTTATGTTGAGGACACCAGAACTGCACAAAACACTCCAAGTGAGGTCCCACGAGAGCAAGCATTTATTATCTCTATACACGTGTGGAGACAGGATTATAGGTCTGTGTTCTTTATACTTCCTTTACAGACCTTTGAGAATCTGAGAGGGCTCAGGGCCCCTCAGCCTACCCAGAGCTTTTTCCCAGCAGATACCCTTTTTGTCCTAGGAGTTTAGAAAGTGGGTGCTGTTACATTTATCTTCTGTCCAGTGGGTCTTAATGCCTTTTTGTGTAAATAAGTTTATCTTCTCTTTCACATTTACTCTTCTCTCTAAACAGGTATTATTTGAGCTTGCCCGGTACCATGCTCCTTCCACAATTTTCTTGGATGAACTGGAGTCAGTTATGAGTCAAAGAGGCACTGCTTCTGGGTAACTGATGAGACCACTTACTATGGCTTTAGGAGAATGTTTTTACCCCTTTTACTGCATCTTTTCAATACTCTTGCGTGTTTGTTCAGGTGCTGACCAATGTTTAATCACGGAGTGTACCTGTTAGAAATAAATCTTAGCTAAACTAGGGCCTGAGGCTACTCTATAGACTTCAACGGGAGCATGACTGTGTCCTTGAAAGACATGTCTTTTAGACTTTATTGACATTATAATTACTTTGAGTGCTAATGGTTAATTTTCCTGACTTTTTATTAAGCAATTTTTCTTTTGTTCTGTTGTCAGCTGTCAGAGCCTCACAGTGTTACTGTCAGAATGCCTGTCAATCAGCTCTGAAAGTACTGCTTCATGGGAGCATTGCATATGCTGTGGGGATTTAAAGAGTGAGATGTAGTGGTTGTTTCATTCACAGTAGATGAGATCAGTAGAAAAGCAAGTGTGAAAGACAGGTTGTGTGAGATTAGCAAGGGACTATGGGTCCAGCGAGACTCGTAGAACAAGGGAAGTGCAAGAGTGTATAACCAGTGGTGCTGTGTTTTAAAATGAGGGGCTTGAAGTGGAAATGTGGGGAGGAAACAACAGATGACTTGTCTGAGGTGAGTAAGAAGCAGCTGATGTTGTGACACTGGACAGGCTTAGGTGTAGCAGGGTAAGATGGGTGTACTCAGTGGAATGACATTTTCATTAATGGGACAAATTTAGGTAGCATTGTTGTGACTTCCAGATGCAGGAATGGGAGGATGTCATTATTGTCATCCAGTGCACGGACAGTTTATTGTTAAAAACAGATTGAAAAGCTTTGGGATGGGGAAAAAGCAGGAGAAATACAAAAATACTGTTGTATCCATTAGAAGCCCATTACAGTGGATTTCATGTACTGTAAATTATATACTCACAAAGATTTATAAATACAATATGGCATATTATAAAGATACAACTTGTAATAATTGTCAGTTAATTGCTATTAATTATGGGCCAGATTTTGCCTTCATAAATACTTTTAAACGTCACTGGATTATATATTTTATTAAGGATTTTTATCTAAGATTATCTAGTTGTTTTTACACATCCTTATTAAATACTGACTTGGCACTAATGTGTCTATGCTTTTGCAGAAGTAAGCTATTAAACCTGAGTTGTAGCTTTTACCATGTAAGACTCTGATGTTTTCTCTGGGTTTGATCCCAGAGTTTCCAAAAACTCCACATCTGGGACCAAGATTTCAAACTGGTTTCCTGCAAAACTGGTAACCTGTATCAGAGTTCTTATCACTGTGCTTAAGTTCCCCTTCTGTTTTTGAGGAAGGATCCTTTCTGTGTGCTCTCTGCCCCATTTTAAAATTAGTTGAAATATGGCGTATTTTTCTGTTTGCTTCTGGTAGAACATTTTGCAAAATATTGAATTCAAGATCCTATGGCCACTCAGCATTAACGCACAGAAAAATGCCAGTAGTTGCCCTATAGTTGCCCTGTGTTGGTTATTTAATGTCAACTATCACATTAAAAAAGTTCTTTTATATAGATCAACCAATCAAAACGTTGGCTGTTTTCCAGTAAATGTCAATGTTGTGTGGAGATTTATATGAATAAAAAAATAATTATTTTCTGTGTATTCTAGTGAATTCTCCTCACTTTAATGCACTGAAGAGAGTCCATTTAAGTAATCATTAGAAAGCTTGATTTTTAATGCTTAGATGTTAGCTAATGGAGCTTAATCGTGCTTTGAAGTGGGGCAAAACTATGACAAGGGCTCAGTTGCTGTGAATGACACTGTATAAATAAAGATGATTACTTTAATACACTGAGCAAATAATATTTCTCTGAATCTTGGTAGTGGTGAACATGAAGGAAGTCGGCGGATGAAAACAGAATTACTGGTGCAGATGGATGGCTTGGCCCGATCTGATGATCTTGTATTTGTTTTAGCAGCTTCCAATCTGCCATGGTAAGAGATCCAGAGAGTACATTTTGAATACATTTGCATGAGCTTCTAAGCACAGATAAAGATTTTATTTAGACTTCTGCAGAAAAAGCCTTGATATTTGGTTAAAGCATTTAAAGATTAATTTGGAGCTTTTACTTTTAAACTCTACAATTCTTTCTATTTGTGTCACATGAGAATAATCCATAATAAAGTCAACATATGCTGGTCTTACCAGCTGCTAATATTTAAAATGGAGTATTTGACTTTATAGGCAAGTTATTCACTATGTTTAAGCTAAGAAGGGTTTCAGCCTGGAATTGTAAGGTGCTTAAAACATCTAGTGCTTAGAAGGATACTCCATAAGTAGGAATGTTGGATTTTATTTGTGTGAAATGTGACTTTGAAAAGTTGAAGTACAAAATGGTCCTGTTTCTTTCACATCATTTAGAATAAAAGAATAAAAGTTTTAAGATTGGAACTATGGGACTTCATCACATTGTACTCAAAATGGGCAGGCCATGTGTTGAGGGCAAGACAGACAGAAGGGGGTGAGGTGGGGAGGTAATATTTGTAGTGTAACAACTGTGGATGCTCAGGGGAATCCAACAGACAGCAGAAAATGGCCAGCTCATGTGCCATGGCCACTGCCAGAGCCAGCATGTTGATCTGGCTTGATCATTCATTTCAACTACTGCAAAATGTCTTCCTCTTTCATACAAAGCATCTTCAAATTACAGAATTGTTAGGGTTGGAAGGGATCTCTGCAGATGACCTAGTCCAACGCTCATCCTCTGATCCAACCCCCAGTGGTTGCAGTTAGTACATGGGAATAACAATGGCTGTTGGTTAAGCACAGCTAGTTTTAACAATCTGGTTTGTAGCTCGCTAATCATTTTCCAGAGTAGAAGCCAACAGCTGTACAGGGAATTGAAGCATATTGATGATCGGCTTGGTTTTGAAGTTAGTTTTCTAGTCTAAACTAGTCTGGATTTCTGCCTGCCTCGAGATTCCGCCTGTCCCTGGGCTGCCAATCCATGAAAGCATTCTGTGGTGCTGTGAATCAAAGCAGGCGCCTCATCTAGGTACCAGGAGGGTAGTTTAAATTATTTCTCTCTTCTGAATATAAGAAAACCAAAGGGAAATGGTCTTCTTTTAGGCACAGAGACACAGTTGCTTCATAAAAACAGGCAGTGTGTTAACCCTTCAGTATCGCTCATTAAAATTAGACAAATTGAAATAAATACCTAAGAACTCAGTTCTTCTCTGATGTAAAGGCTGGAGTTTCTGTCCATCATGGGAAGACAGCCAGTCTACCTCCTGCTGCAAGCCTGTCTTTCCCTCTACATTTTCCTTCCTTATACAAAATCTTATTTTCCCATAGAGTCAAAGAGTGATGCTTCTGACAGCCACTTGCTGAAAATCAAGTGCCAAAGTGGCAACATAACCAGAGGCTTTTGTCTGCCACTTTCTACGGCCTGCACAGGGCTTCCAGGCCCTTTAACTTGGAGAATAGCTATATGGGCACCTAAAATTTATGTAGAAATAAGATGTAAAAGTTCGGGTGGTTCCTACACTGACCCAACAGCATGAATACAAACCCGTCACTGGCTTTTATAACAGTAATTGCAGAGTCTGTGTGTTGGTTTGGGGGATTTGTGTCTTGGACAAACTCATGAATTTAAATCAGTATGAAATCCACCCCATTTTGTGTTATAGGATCTACATGAAAGGAATTGAGCAGAATTTGACTCAGTTATGTTCCAGTGGTGTAACAAAATGCTGAAAATCAATTGTTCACACATATAGTAGCTGTTTAAGTTTGAAAGAGAATTAATATATTAATAACTCAATTGGGGTCTTTTTACACTATAAATGTTGACGTTATTATAGTATCGTTACCCTTTAAAAAGAGAAACTCTGAGCAGTGCATTGCACCTTTCTGTTGCCTCTGGAATTATCCTGTGAGTACCAAAGCTTCACATGTAATGCTGCAGCATGGCAGTATTAAAAAGGATCAGGTGTCTTTAGAGGATTCATGTCTTTCTACTCCTGCACATTGGTTTGAAAGGAAAAATTGGGTATTTGAAACCCACTGAAGAAGAGTTCAGAGACTGCAAAGGGTCTGAAGGTCAGCGTGTGGCTGGTGCTGGATGTAGGGATCTTGGAGATGTGTTAATGAAAGCATGCAGCTGACCTCTTTCTGCTTCTGTGGAAAGATATTCCTGTGTTTGACTTGTTACCATGTGTCTGCCTTCTGCAACCAATAAACTCTTTCTGGAAAGTCATGCAGAAATTGTGGAATACAGTTTGGAGTGGTTTACACGTTTGATTTTGGACCCTTTTTCAATTCTGAAGTGCTAAATTCTACAAAACTGCTTCTTCGAAACATCAAAAATGGCACAGGGATTTTTTAAGAAAGATCCCAAATGACAAGATTTCTGCTCCCACAGAAAGCAAGATGTGTTGCTACGAGGGTGGCAGCTGAGACACTGTGAGAAGCCACATCTGAGAGCTTAGGATTTCCTTTTGGTCTTTCACAGTGTTGCTTGTGGGCAGGTTGGGTTTTGCCGTCTGTTAAGCAGACCTAACCTCTGAGTGTAACAACTAGGCTGTGTGGCATAAATGTCCCTACTGCAGTGAACGTGCTTCAAGATGTGGCTGTGTGTAAGCTTAGAAAGGTGTTTAGGGGATGGAAAGCTGGTGAAAGCCGTGAGCATCTTACATTGTCATTGAAGCTTAAACCTTGAGGAATTTGGGAGTATCTGCTCCCAGAGAGGTCAGCGGGGTTTGAACCCCTTTGAAGATCTCAACTATATGCTTACAGATTATTCTTATGTACATCAGGTGACATTCAGTCCTGCTGTAACACGCAGACTTCAGCTGCATAGGGGTGTTTCATAACAAAGTTTCACTATCCCTAGTATCACAGTCCGAGATTGTGGCTTCACAGCATAGCCCTGTGTTCTTGCAAACATTCGGTATTAAGCTGGATTTCAAGAGATTTGTTTAACTTGGATATTTATTGATTATGGAAAAAACTAGTGCCAAGCTGCTTTTAGATGAATGAAAAGAAGCCTAAACAAAGCTCTTTACTCTGTCTTTAAGCTACAGCTATTGATCTTCCCCTTCAGCCAGTGCTTGCTGCCCAGTCCCACTTCCTGCTACTCATCAGCAAGTCACTTTCTATTGACAAATTACTTGCTGAAATGGCTCAGTGTAATTAAATAAGGGCCTCATTAGTGAAGAAATAAAGTGATCCTTAGCCACGCAGTGAATGTTTCCTAAGGTATTAGTGCTTTTAATTCAACTTCCATGGAGTGCTGCTTTCTTCTCCTTCCCCTTCATGGTGGGTGAAGCTTTGGAGCAGGCTGATACTTTTCCCTTCTGTCTGAGCCTAGTCCCACTGGAACTATGAGCACATGGCCAAGATGGGTAGAAGGAGAGGTGGGCTGTGAAACCCAAATCAGATAGGTTGGAACTGGATGATCTTGAAAGTCCTTTCCAACGCAAACCATTCTATGATTCTATGATTACACCATAACAAACCCATTCCTTCACTCTCAGCAGTGCACGGTGCGTGTGGTGGAGGAGAGTGAGGAAAAAGAGCAGAGGATGGTGTGCGGAAGCCCTAAGAGGAGCAGGAGAAAACATGTAGTAGGACCAAGCCCTCAGCTTATGTGGATTCTGCTCAGGCCATTTGCACAGGAGGGTAGGAAGTAAGAAGGATGAGAAGTTCCCATGTTCCTGGTGCCTTTTCATCTAGAGCACTGCAGTGATGATCACACTAAGCAGGGAGTAATTGTGGACCAGTTGGCTCTTTTTACCATTTTGGGTTTCATCTCTGAAGTTCTTGAGGTGTTTTAATTTCCGCCTAAGATACATTTGTTGCCCTTTTTCTTTCTGGAAATGAAAATAGGTGTTTGTCTTGTTTATCTTCCTGAAATTTGGGAGTGATAAAGTAGCATGATGCCTCGTGACGTCAATCTGGGAAAGCTCCCTAAAGTCACCTGCTTTTATACGTATCTTTTCATGAGCGTTTCTTAATACTTCTGTTGGCTTCTCTCTTTGAGAGAATATTTTGGTTGGCTCAGTGCTTATTATTGTATTCTCATTAGTGTCCCTTAACTTTGCATTTGATTCATAACAAAACAATTCAGCAACAACCTGAACACTTAACATAAAAATACTCTTTTTTTTCCTCTTTCACAAATAAGCAGCTTCAGAGCACTCCTGGGGTGTCCCCCAAGATCACAGTTTCATGAGCACCCTCACCAAGCCCACTGATACACAGAAGTTGCTCCGTTACCTAGAAAGGTTGCAATTTTACCCTGTTTATGCAGAGGATGATAATATAATGTTGTGGTTTAAGCCGAGTTGGTAACTCAGTACCACGCAGCCATTCACTCACTCCTTCCCTTCCTCCCCCTGGCTCCCAGAGGGATGGGGAGGAGAATCGAAAGAATGTAATTCCCACAGGTTGAGATAAGAACAGCCCAGTAACTAAGGTCTAACACAAACCACTGCTGCTACCATCATCAGTAATAACGATAAGGGAAATAACAAGGAAAGAGAATGCAACCGCTCACCACCCGCCGACCGATACCCAGCCTGACTGAGCAGCGATCTAGCCCTTCTGGGTAACTGCCCCAGTTTATATAGCGGGCATGACATGCTGTGGTATGGAATACCTCTTTGGTCAGTTTGGGTCAGGTGTCCTGTCTCTGCTTCCTCCCGGCTTCCCCTCCTCGCTGGCAGAGCATGAGGCTCAGGAAGTCCGTGGTCAGACTAAACATTCGAAACAGCAGCTAAAAACATCGGTGTTATCAGCACTGTTCCCAGGCTGAAAATCAAAAACACAGCACTGCACCAGCTACTAAGAAGGAGAAATATGACTGCTACTGCTGAACCCAGGACAGATAAATAAGCCAAGGGGTTGGTCAGCCAGAGAGTAATTATTTCCAGACAAGGAAAGCAATTTTGAGAAGCTGAGCTGAAAAATACATTTTTAAGGAGAGTGGGGACTAACATGGTTCTTTGTTCTGGGTGGGACCCTGTGTGAGACATGTTGCATTGAATGCTGGATGGCATCTTAAGCATCCTAAAAAACATCAATAATAATATCAATATACCAACAGCTACTGATTAACAAACTATGGTATTTACTTCTGAGGTTTTGAGCAAATTCCTGTTGTCCTCTGACTTCCTATTGATCTGGGTTTTTGATTGTTACTTTCATTGCTTTTTGCTCAGCACACATGGAACAAGCTTTCCCAAACCAAGAGGTCCTTTCTGGGGAAAGGGATAGAATCATAGAATAGTTAGGGTTGGAAAGGTCCTTAAGGTCATCTAATTCCAACCCCCCCTGCCATGGGCAGGGACACCTCACACTAAACCATGCCACCCAAGGCTCCATCCAACCTGGCCTTGAACACCACCAGCGATGGAGCATTCACAACTTCCCTGGGCAACCCATTCCAGTGCCTCACCACCCTTACAGTAGAAAATGTTTCTGCTCCCACTGATCTGAGAGCCGGGCAAGCTGAGGTCTGTGGAATGCAGGCACCCATGTGCAGATTTGGGAGCCCATTTTGGTTTTCTTTATCATGTGCTATGCCAGTAGGAAGTATTTGCTATTAAAAAATAAGAACAAGTCACCAAAGGTGACAGAAATAAAGCTCTGTTGGTGTGCTACAGATCCATCTTGACCTGGCTTCAAGCTCCCTGAAAAATAGACTTTCATACAAGAGGCATTGCTTAAATATTGCCCTTGCTGGCAAAAAGATTTCACCCGGGGAATTAGGATGTGTGGAGGCAGGTTTATTTATGTGTATTTGCAGTCACAGATTACAGGCACAACCCTCCCTGGTTGCTTCTGCTCAGCCAACAAGGGTGGAAATGGTGCTTAGGGCTCCTGGTTTTCTGTCTGCACAAGACACATTGGAGTGAGTTTCCCCTTGATGAGTTTCTCAGCAGGTGTGAGGCCTGAATTGTATTTTAAACAGAAATAACAAGTCTGTGACTGAATGGGGCCAATAGAGAAAGATTGGTACAGCACTTGGAAGGGTAATAGCTCGGAGCAGCTCCTGGAAGGCACTGGAGACTTATAAGTGAGTAGATATTTACTAACAGCTATTTCTTGTTGAAAATTGTATGGATGACTGGAGTACTCATAGGCCATTCCCATTATACAAGTGGCAAGGGATGAACCGGAGTAGGAATTTGTATTCAGTTGTTTGTTGTGTTACTGTTAGATACAAACAACTGAAAATAACTGGGAGGGAAAATAGATTAAAATGAACTGTTTGGATGTCTCTGAGAGAAGTTGGCATGCCAGGCATGCCAGGGCTCCTGACACTTGGTGGAATCTGTGGACACCGGCCCAAAGGACTGTTCCTGGATGGTGATGAAACACACTGAGAAAAGAGCAGAAAAGCATTAATGTTTCTTTCAAGCTTCCTTCGTGCATCACAAGCAAGCAAAAATGAAGAGTAGTCCCAATCTTCTGTATTTTACCTTTTTTTTATTTTGTAAAACACGCTTATCAGTGTTGATGTTAACAGCGTCATGGGGTTTGGCTCACTGACACATTTATCCAGCCTGTCCATCCTTTTTATAATGATATTTTCCTTTTGGCTTATTAGTTATAACTTGTATTGCAGGAGCAGTCTCAGATTGACGTCTCATTCTGTCATAAACACTGCCCTCATATCCAGCACCTTCAGTCTGTATTTTATACCTAATAAGCAGTTAATTAGTCCTGACAGTGCCTCAGACAGACAATTAATAGCAGAGGGAGAAAGGGAGAGGTTGTTACTGACTAGAATTCTTGCATAGGAGTACCAGAGCCAGGGACAATAACTAAAACTTCTCTTTGTTACTGTTCAGCCTGATTGTCACAAGCCAGCATCTCTTCACTAACAGACTGAAGAAGAATACACTGGATAATTAACCCTTTTCCTCTTTTTATTTCCCCAAATTAGGTTGACACAGTTACAGGTGGGGTTGAAAAATGTCAGTCCCTGCAGCGAGGAGCTTGCTGTCGAAGCCATGTCTCCGCAATGGGACGCACTGAGATGATTCTCCTCCTCCTGTGTTCGCAGGGAGCTGGATTCTGCCATGCTGCGGCGGCTGGAGAAGAGGATTTTGGTTGACCTCCCAAGCAAAGAGGCACGGCAGGTGATGATCCAGCACTGGCTGCCCCCTGTGAGCAACAGCGGAGGAGTGGAGCTGAGAACAGACCTGGACTACAGCTTGCTGGGCCAGGTGAGACAGTGCTGCAGCTGGGATGATGCTTCAGGTCTTCCTGGGTGGGAACCATATGACACTCATCGTCCACACTGATGCAATTACACATCTGTGACATATGGAGATGGGGGAAGGATCTCAGCTCAGTTTGAGGCTCCAGTCAAAGGGCAAGGCACACCACTTGGTGTTTCACAGGCATGTTCCTGCCTGTGGAAATCAGTGGTTCCCACAGCCCTGCTTGCAAAGTGGTGTATTCTGATCCCCTCAGTTGAGCCAGCTTTTCAGCCTTAAATACAGGGAGACTTCCAGAAACAGTATATTTTATCACTCTTCTCGCCAGGCTGGGAGCACTTCCAATTCATCAGAGTAATGAACAGTTAATTGTGTAGGGAAGGTTTGCCGCAGCTCCACTGCTGCAGGAGAAAAGAGCATTTAGACAGTGAAGAGATTCACTTGGTACCCAGGCTTTCTTCATTTAGCCCTTTGTCACATCCTAGATTCTTCAAAAATACCATGCAGCTCACCCAGTTGTCCCTCTTCATGCCTGTTCACAGACACAGCACTGCTCAGTTTTTGTTTCATAGATGTTAATAAGGAAATGCAAGGTTGGTGAGGCGCTGGAATGGGTTTCCCAGGGAAGTTGTGAATGCTCCATCGCTGGCGGTGTTCAAGGCCAAGTTGGACAGAGCCTTGGGTTTAGTGTGAGGTGTCCCTGCCCATGGCAGGGGGTTTGGAATTAGATGATCTTAAGATCCTTTCCAACCCTAACTATTCTATGATTCTATGATTATATTAACAGGAAAGCCAGGAATGGACACAGAAGGGTGGGTTTTATTTAACCTACAGCAAATTTCCCTCTAGAAAGAAAATACCCGGTATTAAAATCATAGAATGGTTTGGGATGGAAAGGACCTTAAGTTCATCCGGTTCCAGCCCCTTGCTATGGGCAGGAACACCTCACCCTAGACCATGTCGCCCAAGGCGCTGTCCAGCCTGGCCTTGAACACCACCAGGAATGGAGCATTTATCGCTTCTTTGGGCAGCCTGTTACAATGAAGCCTGTTCCAGTATTTTCCTTGCTCTTAGACGGTACTGTGAGCTTTCAAGACAAGAGCAAGCAACGTGATGTTGAAGGGAGGGTACACATAAAAATGTAGACGTGTGTGTATATATATACACATATATATTTCAGACAACAGTATTGTTTACAGATATGTATATTTGTATAAAACATAAGCCCCATTCCCATCCAATTTATAAATCTGTAAGCTGTAATGTATCCTTCTGATCCCATCCTAGGAAATGGATGGGTACTCCGGCTCTGACATAAAACTTGTGTGCAAGGAAGCAGCCATGAGACCTGTGAGGAAAATCTTCGATGCTCTGGAAAACCATAAGCCAGGTACCACAGCTCTGAGAAAAGAATCCGCTCTGGGAGATGCTGCTGTAGCTCTGTGACTCTAGAAGTGCTACCATTAACCCCAGCAGGTGGAGCTCTGTCATCTGTTTGGAGACGTTTTAAACCCTAGATTTCTGAACATCTGCCTAAGATGACCTTGTTGAAAACCAGGTTTCTATTTAAAGCTGTCAGTGCCTGTGCTCCGTGCACAAATACAATTTTTAGTTCATGTCACTAGGTTTATTCTGTTGTTTTCCTATAGGAAGTGCTGCATTAGGTAGTGGGGTGGGTTGAGTCTGGCTGGAGGCCTTATGCCTACCAAAGCTGTTCCATCACTGCCCTCCTCCTCTGGACAGAGGAGACAAAGCATCACAAAAGGCTCATTGGGTTGAGCGAAGGACAGGGAGAGATCCCTCACCATTTACTGTCACAGGCAAAACAGAGTTGACATGGGGATATGAGCTTGAGTTATTACCATTCAGAACAGTGTAATGAGAAATAAACCCAAATCTTTAAAAACATCTTTCCCCCACCCCTGCCTTCATCCTGAGCTCATCTTTACTCCCTGTTTCTCTGCCTCCTCCCCCCCAGCAGGACAAAGGGATGGGGAATGAGAGTTGTGGTCAGTTCATCACACGCTGTCTCTGCTACTCCTTCCTCCTCAGGGGAGGACTCCTCACACTCTTCCCCTGCTCCAGCATGGGGGAACTTCTCCAACAGGAGTCCTTGACCGGGGATGCAGTTCTTCATGAACTGCTCCAGGCATGGGTCCCTCCCATGGGTGCATCCTTCAGGAACAGATGGCTCCAATGTGGATCCCCTGCAGGGTCACAGCCCCTGCCAACAAACCCACTCCAGTGTGGGCTCCTCTCTCAATGGGCCACAGGTCCTCCCAGGAGCCTGCCCCAGCGCATGCCTCCATGAGGTCACAGCCTCTTTTGGCATCCCCCTGCTCCATTGTAGGGATGTCCGTGGGCTGCAGGGGGATATCTGCTCCACCATGGACCTCCGTGGGCTGCAGGGGAACAGCCTGCCTCACCACGGTCTGCACCACAGGCTGCAGGAGAGCCTCTGCCTCAGAGCCTAAGGCAGCTCCCACCTCCTCTTTCACTGCCCATGGTGTCTGCAGGACTGTTCTCTCACATGCTCTCACTTCCCTCTCGAGCTGCAGTTACATGGGTGTTTTTTCCCTCTTTAAACACATTATCCCAGAGATACTACCACTGTAGTCCCTCCACTACCAAAACCTTGCCAGGCAAACCCAGCACATACGGGGACATACAAGAATGTCTTCTGGCAGTAACAGCAGTATTTAATCAATTCTCTTCTCTTTAGGTAACCGTAACTTACCCATGATCCAATTAGACACGATTACCACAGCAGATTTCCTGGATGTGATCACCCACACCAAGCCATCAGCAAAGAATCTAAGCCAGAAGTACACTGCTTGGCAGAGAGAATTTGAGTCAGTTTAACAAGGGAAAAAAAACCAACCCGAAGACTGAAAACTTCCAGGGCTCGTGCTATCCAAGTCCTGGTGTTCCCAGGAAAGAGAGTGCAGAGACAAAACCCAGGGGGAAATCTTTGCTTTCAAAAATGGTGAACCTTTCTGAAACCTCCTTCTAAGGGTGGAAGGCGTGGTGTTGGTTATTTTTTATTAGCTGTTTCTAATTACCATTCCAGAAACATTCTTCATGGAATTAATGTAATGGCAGTTGCTGTGTAATGAAGACTCCAGCTTTACGTATAAAAACTTAAAAGATTGACTGTTTCTCAGTCTTTATTCATGACAGTTGTTGACAGGTTTGGGGTAGAAAAAAAGGAGCAGAACGCTTAAAAATTATTAGATACTACATAAACAATAAGATACAGAGAAGGCTTCAGCGAGACCTTAGAGCAGCTCCAGTGCCTAAAGGGGCTACAGGAGACCTGGAGAGGGGCTTTGGACAAGGTCCTGGAGGGACAGGACAGGGGGAATGGCTTTAAGCTGCCAGAGGGGAGACTGAGATGAGCTCTTGGGCAGAAGCTGTTCCCTGTGAGGGTGCTGAGGCGCTGTCAGGGGGTGCCCAGAGAAGCTGTGGCTGCCCCATCCCTGGCAGTGTTCAAGGCCAGGTTGGACACAGGGGCTTGGAGCAACTGCTCCAGTGGAAGGGGTCCCTGCACGTGGTAGGGGTTGAAAATGGATGAGCTTTAAGGTCCCTTCCAACCCAAAGCAGCCTGGGATTCTGTGGTATTAGTGGAATTCTCCGTTTCTGAGCCTCACTTGGGCATCTTTGGTAGTGAAATGTTAACTGCTTTCAGTGAAGTTCAGCACCTTATAAATTTGATTAGTTGTCACCGTTTTCAGCCGAGATCAAAGCCTTGATGTGACAAATGTGTTACTTTCCAGTTGGTTTGTCAGAAATCTGTGTGAGAAATGCGTTCACAGGACTTTGCTTATGGATCTCTTTCTGGAAGCCACAGACCTCCCTTCCGTGCTCCAAGCAGAAACCATCACAGGTTCAGAGCTGCCGGCATGAGAGGTGTGGATTTACTCAAAACCATAGGTTAACAATTTATGAGGGCACACAAATGGTATCTAAAGATGTCTTATGTTCTTAGGTGGGAAGGTCTATCGTTTCTTGTGTTTCCTCTGCAAAGCGTACTCCATCCACGTGTCCCATCTCTGAGGAAGATTAAATGTGAGTGTAGGGAACCACCCACCACGTGCAACGGCAGCAACACACTCTGTCACGTAAGGAAATTCATCCATCACGATGATTTTTCTTAACAAGAACAAGCATGGCTCATTAACACAAAACTGTATTTTTCAATAAGGTTAATAATCCAGTAATGTATAATTACAAATCTGATAATTTAACACTTGGGAGCACTGTAAAACAACTGTAAAGGACTTGGATTATTGCAGTTTGCAAATGGACCAGAAAAGCTATTTACCATCATTACAAAGTTGGTTCGTACTGGGGGATTTGGTGCATAGGAGAAGCACTGCATACTGCAGAATTAAATTTCATTATACTGCTAACCAACTGTGTAAGAACTGGAAACTGTCCCCATGGCTTGTGAGGGATTTTTACCATAATGTTAAAAAGAAACAAAACCCTCCAATAACAATGACATTTTGCAACTGCAGCATCGATAGGACCCCGCTGAAGTCTGATTTTAAAAGACAGTCTCAAAGGCATTTAATACCAGGTTTTTATTTCAGTATCATTCTTTTTAATAACAGCACCTAATTAAAACATCTGTAAAATGCTGACAGTTCTTAATTTTATGTCAGATCTCCAAAACAAAAAAACCCAGGATCTGTTCTTAATGAGAGGAAAGATACCAACAGTAGTTATTATGGTGACATTTTCAAGTCACTTCTAAACGTGCATGATCTCCACCTTTAAATTAGAGCAGAGAAGGGACATCCTCGGTGAAACCACTACAGCCTGACTGAGGCTCTGTTACTCTTTGAGGTTTATTGGCATGTGTACTTCCAGTGAGGGGGAGTTCAGTTTAGCTCATCCAGCAGCAGAACCGTGACACTGTCCAGGCAGGGTGTTCCATCAGTTCTTTCTTGAAAACTGAAAATAAACAGAACTCTGCAGTGCTCCCCATGTCATTCAGGAGGCTGCAGCCTGTCTCACCTGCACGTGTCCACAGTCCCTTATCACATCCTCCTGCAACTACTACAGGAAAAAGGCTTTGTGGATCGTCTGCCCTTTCACAATGACAGTGGAAGGAGCTCACAGCTAGTTTTCTGATGCAAGGCATGCACTGATCCTGTGACGATTTTATGAAGCAAAAGGAAAGGAAATTATGTGAAATAGATGTTTCTTCAAACTAACTATTCCCTTCCTCATAGCACACCCCCCTTTCTCATAGCAGGCGCTCCAGGATGTGCTCCACTGCCTCTGGGAAATTCTCGCAGGTTAAGTAAGGAGCTGGATTGATTCTGTCTTCATCTGCTGGTCGATATTTACCTGTAACAGATTAACAAAGTAATGCATTTACCAAGGAACCCTGAGTATCCTTTTCTTCCCCTGAACATTACAGCCTTCTCAGATCAGCAACAGCCAGACACAGCAGGAGGAATGTCCATCTCTTGAACAGGTTGCCCAGAGAAGCTGTGGCTGCCTCATCCCTGACAGTGTTCAGGGCCAGGTTGGACACAGGGGCTTGGAGCAACTGCTCCAGTGGAAGGTGTCCCTGCCTGTGGCAGGGAGTTGGAACTGGATGAGCTTTATGGTCCCTTCCAATCCAAACCATGATTCTGTGATCTGAGGTTCTGCAACAAATACCCCGCAAAAGTATTCCCTAACAAGACTTAGCCTTCCTGAGGAGCTCTCCAGTGGTGGCTCTGGCTCAGAACTACTTATGCACTGGTTTCACACTGCTGTACTGGCACTATTCTTTCACTGAGTATTCAGATATTCATTTTGCAGGTTCTTGAAATAATAATGTTACCATCTTTCCTTCTGGCTTTTTATGAGGAAGAGTAGGATTACTTGCTTCCATTATTAATGTAATGGACTCTGTGGCATGAGCAGCTGCCACCTCAGAAAGGCCCTTTCCCTGTCCACAGTACCATCAATAACACTGATAATACCTGTCAGTCCCTTAACGTTCCACTTTTTTCTGAATCAAAATTACTTCTATAATTACTAGTGTAATTACTAGGGAATGTCACCAGAGTTCCTGAACGATCAGAGGTTACTTCGCTATGACTGATTTTGGCAATCTAAGATGTCGCAGTAACACTTCTCTCTGTTCTTTGATTAGTGCTCGGGATCTATAGTCATCAGAGCACAAAACTCACATCAGATCTGCGACCCCCACTGATTACGTCACACCGTCCTGCTGTCGTTCTGGGTCTGCGCTCTCGCTCTGCTGTTGAAATACTAAATAGAATGGCCTATCCTGACTCACCCACAGCAATGGCAGGAGACTGCAAAGCACAAGCACCAGATCTTTGGGCACGGCGGTTGCCAGCACCCAGGGTGAGACCATGGAATGCACCACTGCCTCCTGAAACAACTGATCTGTGGAGGACTTACCAGTTCGTACCAAAATCCCACGCATACCCGCCTTCTGAGCGCCTCCAACATCATCCCTGCAGTCCTGGGGCAGAACAGGACATCAGCTAGTTAGTGGTCGCTTCCTTAACAAAGCTTTTCACAACATTTTCCAGCAGCTACACTGAGTCAAATCTTTTCGCTACCTCCTAGACAAAGTGTCACAAGAATGAACTGCTACGTGCCTTTTGCCTGATCAAACAGTGACCCCCATGGACTACATATGAAATCCTGTGAGGTTGGATGGTTCTATTTTCACCCCTTGCTTAATCCCAGCATTTTTAGAAAGCACTTGCAGCATTTGTGAGGCTCTAAACACAGTGCAGACAAGCGCAGGTGATAAAGGCACTCATACCCCATATACGTACATCACCAATCATGACAGCATCCTCTGGGGTGCAGTCAGTCCCCCGCAGAGCTTCCAGGAAGAAGGTTTTCTCTGGCTTCCCCACCACAGTTGCTTTGGTGTCCGTCGCATATTCCAGCCCAGTTACAAAAAGTCCAGGTCCCAGAGCCAAGCCATCTTTTTTCTTGTAATACCTGGCTTTATGTATAGCTATAAGAGGAGCCCCATCCAAAATCAACCTACAGAATGAATGAAGAACAAAGTACAAAAGCTATGTTAAATTTTCAGTTGAAGGCTTTTGTTGAATACAAAACTCCCACTGACTTTCATGAAGCCCGAAACAAAAGCCAGCATTCATGTCGGGCGTTAAATACAGTTCCTTCCTTTCCTTTCCACAGAAACAACTATAGAACAAATGCCCTAAAGAGTTTATCTCTAGGATTTTAACAAGTAAGGATATTTAAATCTTGTCTACTTCTCCTGCAAGTAGATCCGTTGCTCTAAGCAGCCTCACTTCTCACTAAGGTGAACATCGTAGCATTAGAACCCATCTGATTTCCCCAGGCAAAACTTCCAAATTACATTAACCAAAACATAACACAGTGCTGGTCAGACCACCCCTGGAACACTGTGCTCAGCTTTGGTCCATGCTATGCAAAAGAAATGTGGATGGGCTGGAGAGGGTCCAGAGGAGGGTCACAAAGATGATGCGAGGACTGAGCAGCATGTGAAGGAAGGCTGAGAGAGCTGGGCTGGTTCAGCCTGGAGAAAGAAGGCTCCTTAAGGGGAGACCTCAGAGCAGCTCCAGTGCCTAAAGAAAAATCTCACCTGAGAGAATTCTTTTAAATGCGACATCGAATTCCCATGTGTGCAAAAAAAGAAGTTTAGTCTGTCATTTCAAATGGAGCCTAGAGAATGGCCTTACTCTACGTATCTTGTTATAGGAATCCTAGTGGGTTAGATTTACCTAATCTAATGTTGGGTATCAACCCAATAGCTGCCTACAAGGTGATTACTCAGCCTGGGCTCTACAGCAGAGTTAAAAAGCATTTCTGGAGCACAGAGAAGGACTTGGATGTATTGGGTAAGGAGAAGCTCCCCATGACCTGCCTCTGGTGAGCGCCTGAGCCCAGAACCCCCCTGTGTGCTCCGCGTGACCAGCAGGCCAAGGGAGGGGATTCTCCTCCTCCACTGCACTCCGGGGACATCCCCCTGCAGTGCTGATCCAGCTCTGGGGCAAAAACACAGGAGGGTCATGGAGCTGCTGGAGCGAGGCCAGAGGAGGCCACGGAGCTGCTGCGAGGGCTGGAGCAGCTCTGCTCTGGAGCCAGGCTGAGAGAGCTGGGCTGGGGCAGCCTGCACAAGAGAAGGCTCCTGAAGGGGAGACCTCAGAGCAGCTCCAGTGCCTGAAGGGGCTGCAGGAAACCTGGAGAGGGGCTTTGGACAAGGGATGGAGGGACAGCACAGGGGAATGGCTTTAACTGCCAGAGGGGAGACTGAGATGAGCTCTTGGGCAGAAGCTGTTCCCTGTGAGGGTGCTGAGGCGCTGGCATAGGGTGCCCAGAGAAGCTGTGGCTGCCCCATCCCTGGCAGTGTTCAAGGCCAGGTTGGACACAGGGGCTTGGAGCAAGCTGCCCTAGTGGAAGGTGTCCCAGACCGTGGCAGGGGGTTGGAACTGGATGAGCTTTATCGTCCCTTCCAACCCAAATCAGGCTGGGATTCTACAACTTACCGAAATGCTCTGTTCATCATCTCATAGTGAAAGTGCTCTGGAGCCAGTCCTATCACCACCGCGTTGGGGTCATCAGTGGCTATCCCTGGAAAATCAAAACATGATTCCAAGTGAATGGAATTTTATTCATACTTATCAATAGAGTGAACAAGAGCAATTTATCACTTTACAGGAAACATGACCATTTTCTGACACAGACACATCATACTGACTAGTTTCAGGTTTTTTCAACATGAGGAAAGCATCTGTGGAACTGACTCTGCCATCCTTCACAATGAACACAGGAGTACCAGAGAGTTTTACTTATGACAGGTTATCAGCTGCATCCTGCACTTGATGAGGTTTCTGTTCTGCCTTCACACAGCACATCCTCTACATATTTACTGGGACAGCTAGAGCTCCTGGGTCTCCAGAGAGCATTGTTGCAGCTGATGTCTCCTGCTGCCTGTCCTTCAGTTAACTCAGGCAGCGAAAAGTACATTCAGAGATGCCGTGTGGGTTTGTGACACCACCCAAGAGCATCTGGGTTCCTTAACCAAGAACGGATTACATTCATCCATCTGTGACCAATTTTATGGAGAGATTAGCCAAGAATGGTTCACTAGCAGCCATTAACAGGAATTTGAAGCATTCTCCATTGTACTTTAATGTTTCAAGACCAGCATGGAGAAAATATGAGCCAAACCGCTTAGAGCAAAAAGAAACAAAACAATCCATTCCAGACCCAGGCAATACAGATAATGCCACCAGTGTACGTTGCCATCTTTTACAAAATTAGCACCACCTACTCTGAAACTGATGGAAAGATCCCAAATACATGGAGATTAAACTGATTTACCACCAGTGAAATAGCTGCTATCTCTGCTGTTTCTGACCCAGGAAAGACTTCCCAAGAACACAAACACAGAATATTGCTGAGGGCGTATTTCTCTGAATGACATGTCAGGTACAACAGATTATCAAGGTTTCACTGCTCACAGTGCCCACAGAGGCTTTTCTCCTCAACATTTACCTTTCTGAAGATTACCAACTAGCCTATGGCACTACAATTTCATGGGGAATGTCCAGCTCCTAGTATGATTAGACTTCACATAAGTTAAACTGCACAAGGATTTCAGTTCATGAGGCAAGAGGCAGGGAGCAGTGGTAAAACATTCACATTTTTGAAGCTAAATGAAAGACTAGCAGAGTTTTCAACTCTGAGTATGTTAAAAATATGGGTAACTTCACTATTCTTGAAACAATGTGGTTAAGGCAAGGACTAACTGTCATTGCTTCAGGCACCTGCCAGATTTGTCCAAGTTAGAATATATCGTCTTCTACTGCCATTGTTGAGGGAGGGAAATGGGAACATCTGCAAGTAAAGCAAGTTTTAATCAGGTCTTTAGGGAGGACAGTATGAAGAAGTCAGCATGGTGAACCTTCTGTCACCGGTTAAGGTATCAAAGTACATGGAGTGAGACCCAGATGTTCAATACAAGGTAAGTAACAATAATTACTTGGAGATTTCACACTTAATAATGACCTATTAAGAGAGAAATAGCCTCCTGTGTGTGCCTACACACTGGCTTTTCAGCTCTTTATGAGGAAAACCTCTGTACAATAGCTGAGGAAAAGCTTATTTCCAACAAATTGACACATCCTTGCTATAAAACAAGTTAGCAATATATCTCCAATGACCTAATGATAAGTATTTTTTTTTTTTCACACTGGAAAGTAATTATCAAGTTTTACACAAATTCTGACTCTTTGAAGGCTTTGGCTGCTATTTCCACTACTCCTCAAAAAGCTATAACTTCAGAATGCTCAATGGTAACTTAAAAGGAAGAAAGAACCTTTATGACTCTGGAGAGTTCCTTATTTCAGGCTTCATCATGGCCAGTAGTATATATATGACTATCACTCTACAAAACAGAGGGCACTATGTTTCCTCAGCTTGTCAGTGACTTCTCCCATGCTATTTTCTGACCACCTTACCTGTGAAATCAGGCAGGGCCTTATCATCCACCAGGAGGAGTGGCCGCACTTGCTTTTGTTCCAGAAGGTTCCTGGCTGCAGTCAGAGACGTGAAGATCTCATTTTCTGCAATGTCAAAGCCCAGTTTCGTAAGCCTCTCCAGCAGCTCTCTCTTGCACTCCTTCGTTGTGTTCGTCACAAATCGAATGGTAACCGGAGCACTGCGCAGCCTGACAGGTGAGGAGAAAAGGCATACTGGCCATAGCATCTTTCTATTTACACACTCATACATCAATCTGGGACAGAAAATGGACTGTTTATCTAAAGGATGCAGGTGAAAAGACTGTATACATCCCAGACTAAAGGTGCCACACCAGAACCATGAGGTTGTTAAGTTCTGTGGACTGGAAGATAATGTGAAACAGATGGCAAGAACTATAGCTACCAGAACAAGATCAAGGCTCCCCTGCATTGCTTCTATCACCAGAAGTCTGGAAAAAAATGGTGATTTTAAACTCCATTTTCATAGCAGTAGCAAACCCATCTATGATCAACAACAACTAGTACGAAAAGCCTTTTAATTCAAGCTAGATAATCATAATAGAATCAAGGAACAGTTTGAGTTGGAAAGGACCTTAAAGCTCATCCAGTTCCAACCCCCTGACACAGGCAGGGACACCTTCCACTAGAGCACGTTGCTCCAAGCCCCTGTGTCCAACCTGGCCTTGAACACTGCCAGGGATGGGGCAGACACAGCTTCTCTGGGCACCCCCTGACAGCGCCTCAGCACCCTCACAGGGAAGAACTTCTGCCTAAGAGCTCATCTCAGTCTCCCCTCTGGCAGGTCAAAACCATTCCCATTGTCTTACCACTACTTCCTCTTGTAAAAAGTCCCTCTGCAGCTCTTGCAGGCCCTTTAAATACTGGAAAGCCACTACGATAAAACCGTCCTGTATTCTGGACCAGCAGCATCCTAAACCAAAGTAAATACAGAAAAGAACCTTGTTGCTTAATTAATATACTGAACTCCACATGCTGGGTGGATTTCACAGCACTGTGTCTCATTCAGAGATACAGGATGATCTAAGAGCCTGCTTTACCTTTGTGGTAGTTTTGTGTCAGCTTCTGCAGCTTTTTCTCCCTTTACTGAGGAACACCACTATCACATAAACCCACATTATTGCCCTACACTGACAGTACATGCTACCAAACAATCAAATAATTTCAAGTGACAGTTTCAACAACGTTCCCTTTAATTATTCCCCCAACATCACTTTTCTGTTTGTTGCTATAGAAACAAATCCCAGCATCAAGGCTGCGTGGAGAACATCAGGATAAAGTTGGTCAACACTGCAGACTTGCTTGCACCTGCCACTTCTTGTTTCTCAGATACACTGACCCTTCAGACATATGAACTGGTAAAAAAAGTCTCCTTGTTGCTAATAAAATCAAAATTAGTAATTTTCTTTTTCCTTTGGACCTCAATACTGAGAAGTAACCCTAAAAATGGAATGTACCTATTTGTTCCCTGTATACCAAACATTCCAGCTTCTCTCTAGGAAGGACAGCGACATGAATTAGCAGAAAAGAACATGAGAAAATATTTTATTCAAACCTCTAGGCAAAAAGATCGGCCCGTTCCTTGCAGTGCAATGGTACCCCCTCTCCATACTTGTGCCAGCAAGCTGAAGGTGAGAAACAGCACCAGAATGCACCTTGTATCTTCTCTGACCCCCTCACATGCCAAATCCATTACAGGGCCCACACAACCATGGCTCAGGCTCAGCAGGAATCAAGCAAAAGACAAAGGAGAATTAGGGACTTCAGAGAACAGTGTGTCTTCTGATTCTACAGAAGCCATTTTTTATGTCCAATCTACTGCCTAAGAGCTTGGAGTAGCAGCAGACAGAACAGATACTGAGCTCTTCTCAATATATGACAACTTATATTATACATATATATATATATATATATATATGGATTTCTGAGAGTGTTGACTCTCACCTGACACAAGTTGTCCTTAGCATGAAACACCAAGCAGACAAGGTCCAGTGAATGAGTGATGAATAAGCACCCAGGACTTTGCCAGTTTTTACTTCCTTACAATTTTACACCTTCAGGAGATAACTACTTCCACAGAGCTACTTGTGAATAGAAATGCAGAGTTTCCTTACCCCTCTGTGAACTCTTCCTCAGAGTAATACCTTTATAAAAACTCTAAGCAGTCAGTACCACTCCAGTAAAAACTTTCTCTCCTTAAGTGAACCCCATTCCTCTCTCCTGATCCCAGGATCTTAAGGCATCCTCCCTCACTCACCACAATAGTACAGACATCACTTTGTGTTTTACTTCATCCATTGCAAGATGTCTTCTCCAGGCAAACAGTCTCATAACATAGTACAAGGATTCCTGGGGCTGGATATCATAATGTGCCACTAACTCGGCCAGATGAAGTCATTTTACTATGCCTCAGTTTCTTTAAACACCCTTTCATCACAAGAAAAAGAGGCACTAAGCTGTCCTGTTTATTAACATGTTGGAATTCCTACAAAAGGTGGGCTGTATTATCAGATGTTTCCCAAACTGAGACTCTTTACCTAGCAGAAACTTAACAAATAATAAAGCAAAGCTTTGGCTGGAAGACCAAGTGAAATGAGAACTCTCCAAAGGATGCTCTGCTCATTAGGCCAGGTTATTCTGTTATTCCACTTTAGTTTACCACAGACCTAAGGACTCAGACTCCCGTGACTAAACAAAACAGCAAGGAACAGGTCAGCTGAAGTGACTGGCGTACGTGGGATAATTCAGGTTAACTGAACTACATTCCACTTTGGTCGAAGCTGTATTTCCATCAGCAGAAACACTCTAAATACTATGGAATCATAGAATGGTTTGGGTTGGAAGGGACAACATTTAACCTGACAGTGTTAAAAAACTTAGAATACAAGACCTATGGAACAACTTAGGAAAGCTGCAGTGGCTCAGGCAACTCTTCACTGCCCTTCGGTGATTTCTCTTGGTATTAATACAGGTGTAAATACAAGCAGAATCTGGCCACGTTCGCTTATCCATGAAAGCATAAAAAGCACAGAAGCTTCAGGCCTGTCTACCTGAAGAAGCACCTTTGTGCAAACAGTGCTGCCACAGCCTATCAGAGGGAATCTAAAAAGGTCACTTGCCTTTTAAGAGCTTCCTGAGCGCCTGGCACAGCTGAGTCTTCAATGTGAAGTGTGCCGTTGAGATCCACCAAGACAGCTTTCAGCGCACGCCGAGCTGCCATCCTCCTTCCCCAGGGAGAGGACAAATAAATGAAACAACAGAAAACTGGTTAGCAGACAATGGATAATAAAAATAAGGAACTCAGTTAAGCGCCTCATTTGTGCCAAGCCCGGCACTACTCAGAACATTACTCGCAGTATTAAATGGGCCCCTTTAGACAGAGAAATAAAAGGCAGTGTTTAAAAAAAACCCGTAATTGATGGGGTGGTATTTTCCCAAAGACTCTATATATGGAAATCAGGTGCTATTTGTTTTTAAAGTGTCTTTATTTGTGCATGTCAAAAAAATTCTCTAAACAACTGAGACTGTTGGAAAGAGGATTATTAGGTCTGGTATTGCTGGTCCAAGGCCTCAGCAAGCACATTCCAGCAAGTCCCATTGACACCAACGGCGCTGTTCAAGTGAAAATGAATGCAACACTACGAAATGATGATACAGTGCTCCAATTGTAAAGCTCAAAATGCTCTGCAAAAGTGGATATTGTTAACTGTAATTTTGTAAGCAAGACCTAGGGTGATGCAGCCCACCACACAGTTTGGGTGACCTAACTCAGGCTATCTGATGGCTGACTATGTGTGTGGCAGCATGAATTTTGCAGATTGTTAGACTGGAAGCGCTCAGGGATATTCAGCACTCCAAAGGGTTACCTCCTCCTCTTGTAAAGGGGACAGTCAAGCAGTTTTTCTATAGCAAGCTTCTGTACCACACAAACAGGTCCACAAGACTCAGCCCCAAGCAGAAGCCAGCATTCAGAGAGTAAAGGCACTGGGGAAAAAAACAGCAAGGTCATGTGCAAGTCACCTGGCTAAAAAGCTGTCTTCAGAATCAGTACTTCTCCTTATGTGTGCTGCAGGAGCTGTAATTTACTCCACAAGCAAGTCTGCTGGGCTATTTCTTAGCCAAAGCCCACTGTGGAAGCTTTTGTCCTGTCTGGTTACAAACATATAACATACATGCGCTTTTATAAACCACACTGAATAGTCAACACCGTGATTAGAACCTGCCTTAGTAAGTCTCATTTTTTATCTGCACACTTTTATCAGTCATCAAGATGATGTGAACTTGATATCTCAGGTATAAGACACACGCACAGAAAACTTGTGGGATTCTGCTTTTATTATTCCTGCTGGTTCCCTGCAGTAAGAACAAACATGCTTATTTTATAGTATGGCTGTTGCTACACAGTCCAAGGTTAAGCATCTATGATATAAAGCTGGTAACAGAACTTCTAAGGGAGCTTCATCAATTGCATGGGAAAAGAGGGCACCAGGTTTCTACGACATCTTCTCTGATAATACACTTAACACAGACAAAACGCCTGAACAGAATGGAATTTGTATGACTACACATTATTTCCATGACAAAAAACCTCTCTTCCCTCAGGGGCTTATACTCTGGCACAGGGAATTCTGATGCTGAGAGAGATGAAAAAGAGGAATGAGAAAGGGTTGAAGAAGGTGCTATTACATAAATTCTCTAGCTAAAGACAACGACTGCAGAGCAAATGCACCACCCTAATGCAAATGCATGGACAGCACAGCTGCGGGCAGGGACAGACTATCTTAGCTTAGCAGAAACTTGGGGAGGAAGTTCACACTTCTTTTACCATCGATCTCCACCGGATCCCCACAGTGTATTTATTTGGGCAGTATGGAAGTTACATGCAGAGCCAGTTTTCAGAACGGACTAATTTTAAGTACAGAGCTCACAGCAGAGCGAGGGAGTCCTAAAAAACCTTCATTACCCCATTTTTACAACGGCAGCCTAACACGGGGGGAACTTCAATGGCAACAGCTCCAGTACCTAGAGGGGCTACAAGAAACCTGGAGAGGGGCTTTGGACAAGGGCCTGGAGGGACAGGACAGGGGAATGGCTTTAACTGCCAGAGGGGAGACTGAGATGAGCTCTTAGGCAGAAGCTGTTCCCTGTGAGGGTGCTGAGGCGCTGGCACAGGGTGCCCAGTGGAGCTGTGTCTGCCCCATCCCTGGCAGTGCTCAAGGCCAGGTTGGACACAGGGGCTTGGAGCAACTGCTCCAGTGGAAGGTGTCCCTGCCCCTGGCAAGGGTTGGTACTGGATGAGCTTTAAGGCCACTTCCAACCCAAACCACTCTGGGATTCTGGGATGAAGCCACACGATAACTCAGGCTGGTCAGGACACAGCAGCACAATGGGCAGTAAAGGAGGAACCCCTGAAGCCATGGACGAGCCACAAGACATGTCCGGGTATGGCTGCCCTGAGAGGACGGGGTTGCGGGCTCCAGGGCCACGCCGCAGAGCCTCCCCTATGCACCTCCCTGCTTCCCGGGACCGCTTCCCTGCCCCACAACGTCTTCAGCGACCGCTGCCTTTCCCTCCCCTCACATACTAGAAAGGTTACGAAGCTACAAAGGCTACAACGACCCTCCGTACCCACAGACAAGGAGATGCTACCGCCCCTTTCGCCAGTTCACAACGGCCAGACGGGCTGCTCCATTCCCTAGCAGGGGAACCTCCGCGCTCGCCGGGCTCCCCTTTCCTGTAACGCGGATCGTTCCGCCCGCCCATTCGCGCCCCAGGAAGCCGGGCGAGCCCACTGGGGCGAGGCGGGGGGGAGCGCAGTGTGGCGCTGCCGCCCGCTCCCCGGCACCCACCTGCCTCCAGCGGCCCCACCGCCGCCGCCGCGCGCTGCCCGTCGCCGCTCCGCCTCGCGGGGTCCTCGCGGAGCCGGGGCTGGCCGCCCGAAAGCCGGCAGCCGCAGAAGCGGCGGAGCGTAGCCCCCAAGGGCTCGTGCCCGCCGACAGGCAGCGCGGCTGGCGCCCTGCTGAGGGGCGGGCGGGAAGCGCGGGGGCCTCTCTCCGGCGGCGGGCGGAGCTGCGCTGCGCTGCAGGCGGCTGAGGGGAAGGGGCCGGTGTCGTGTGCGGTTGTCGGTGGCTGCGTTCGGGTTGAAAGGCTCTTAAAGCTCATCCAGTTCCAACTGCCCGCCATGGGCAGGGCCGTCAATCAGTTAAGTACACACAGGCTTACGTGTACATATTGTGGTGGTACCTCAAAAATCCATCCTCATCCTGAGCTTTAAAACGTTCTGGTGGTTGTCATTCCTGCACCAGGTGTGAGCGGTAACGTGCTGTTTGTGCTTCGAAACGACTACATCAGCACGGGCTTCTTTTCGCTTCCTGCGTGCCCCTGCTTAAGAGTCGGGTTTGAGGTGCTTCGCCCTGTTCGAACTCCCACAGCAGTCTCGTTTCAGACCTGCTCAAAGCCACTACCAGCAGTGTAGTTACTCCCGTGCTGTTGCTCTCTACGCCCCTTTCCCCGCCTCTCTCCTCACCGCCTTTTTGCCCCCTTCCCTGCTCATTACCGGGGAGAGCTGATCTTCAGCTGCTGCCTCACTTTGAATCACTGTTCTGCATCTGCCTGGTGAACCGTGTCCCAGTTTGGTTCAAAAGCACGCCTGCTGCTGCGCAGTCACTGCTCCTTTATACTGCACATGCCTAATAGATTCTGAACTCATCTGCCCATGTGCTGTCAGCCTAAGTTGGCACTTTAGCGTTCCTGAAAGGACAGTAAGATGGGGGAACTGCTTTTCACCCGTTTTTAAAACTTTAGTCTGTAATCTAGTACTGGCTTTGTTTTAGAATAAGCTAGTGTTTTAACAGTCAGTATACATGAAAAGGAAAGGGTATGCAAGCTGCGCTTCAAAATTAGTGCTCCAATCCAGCACATCCACCATGGAAACGTCTACCATGGCTTCTCGGCAATGATTTTACAAACATGCTTGTATACCTTCCATGTTTTATCTGCTCCACGTACAAACTGTCCAGTTTCCATGATAGATATAATTGATCCAGCCTGTACCCTCGTTGCCACTGAATTAGACAAAGATTATTACAAATAAATACTTCATAATAGATCTACTAAAGACTAGTACAATCCTATTCTGCCTCAGGCCAACCTTACTATGGCTCATTAGCTATATAAACCAACATACAGCTTCAAAGCGAAGAGATGATAGTTGCAAGTGCCATAGGCATGAGGAAAAACAAAAGGAGTATTTTATGTAAGAGCTGTATGTCTGGTATCTGGAAGAGGATGGAGCTGTGTTTTGAGGTACTGCCACTGTACACAGGTATAAAGTGAGTTATGAAAGAGTGCTTAATTTAGAAATTCACAATTTATTGACAAGTTTTCACTAAAAACAGGAAACAAAAACCTCTCCTCCTGGATAATCTTTACTCTGCAGATCACTGAGATTGAAGATCATTTACACATTTCACAGACTTATCTTTGTATACAAAGAGCATATGCTTTAGTCATCAAGGTGCCGGAAGAAGAGATGATAAACTGCTTTACAATAGCTAAAACACTTCAGCACAGGAAGAGATATAAGAGTTCTAGCTTTTCTGAAAAGGTACATGAGAATTGGCCTTCTTAATTTCACACTCGCTATGTAACATCAGACCTAACTTGACAGGCTTAACTCAGACAAGGTCTGTACCAAAGCAGTTAGCAGCGTTTTCTTCAACAGAACTGCCAGATCACACTCACAGGTTCAGCTTCCAAGTTGTTCTTTAATGAAGATGGAGGACAGGGAAGAAGCAGCAGTAACAGAAGAAGCTGCAAATATGCTGGTTTTAAATGAAAACTGCATTTGAAAAGGGCACAGTATTCCCCTCCCAAGAAGCTCAGAATACAAATGGTTCCCCACTTCCAGCACACTAACCACCACACACAATTTTTAACACACATTTTAAGAAATGTATAATAATCCTTAACAGAGCAGTAACAAACACTAGTCACTAATATCACTTGCTAGTCTAAATCAGCACAGTAACCCAGCTCCAGGTACAGCTTTTTTAGGTTTTGCATAGCAATTGCACCCAATTTCAACTTATTTCGCCACCATTAATGGTTTGAAAAGGTTATGAAACATGAAGGGAAAATCCTGGTCTCAATCAAACCAGGAAAATTTGATTTCCAATGTAAACTGAATTAGGATTTTACTCACTTTGATCTGTTCTCAATATCATAACTGGAATTCAGTAATCTGTAACATGTTTGATCTCCTCCTAACATTGCAACTAGAATTCAGTAATTTATGACATGCTTTATCTCCTCTCAATATCACAAATCTCTCTGTATCACAGCTGGACTTCACTAATTTATAACATGTTGTAATATTGAGGGGGATAAAACTGGAATTCAGAATTTAAAACATTTGATCTCTCAGTATCACAATTGGATCTCAGTAACTGATAACATTTTCAGAGCCTAATTTGCATTCTCTTGAACAGTACTGCAGTAGCCAGTCGAATAAAACACACCTTTTTTTTTTAATTTAACAACAAATTGTGAAGGATAATAAAGGAAATTCATCCCTGAGGAATGAGACATTTAAAAACTGCATACGAGCAACAACCGTGGCAACACCTGGCGACGCGCACACCAGCAGCCAGCGCTATGAACAGGCAGCAACAGAACTTGTCATAGTCCAACATATTTGCAGTGTTGTTCGTTGATCCCCATATCTGGTGTAATGAAACTGCAATTAGGAAATAGGATAAATAGAAATAGTGTCTTTATTATGTTAAGTTGAACGTCAGATTGACAGCTAAACCGTGCCGGATCCCCAAAAGCTCAGTGGTGATGGTTCATAACTTGCTTCTTTGGCCATCCAAAAGGTTTTTCCCTGGTGTTTTCAACCAAACAACAGGAGGAGAATTATTGTAACGGAGTTCACTGCTATGAGCGGCACTGCAGGGAAAGAAAAGGAGTAACTGTAAAATTTTTCCTTTTACACATCACAATGGCAGAACTTCGCATTATCTCAGGAGACTACGGGGCAAAATCAATCAAAATCTTGAAAATGCACTTGATTTTGCTACCCAAATCCAGGATTAGTGGAAGGAGCCAGGATCAAAGTTTAGGAAGCTAAAAATTAGTAGGAAGCAACAGCATTAATATTTTTCTGTGGCCCATCATATTTTAACTCAAACAACCCCTTTGCCAAATGGAACTAAGCTGTCTGAAAGTCAGTTTTCAGCATTGGCTTTGCTATGATTTAGAAGAAATGCATCAGTTTTTACTCTGTGTGGGCAAAAAAATAAAGATTTGTTACTTCCTCTTTATCATCACCTTTAAAAAGAATTTTTGGTGTGCTTTATAGGGAAAAACCACCAGTAACTTACAAATTAAAGCCTTTTTTTTTTTCTTTTTTGCCCCCCGTCTTTTGAGGTATGTAAGCCTGGCTTACCCTTAAGAATACCAGGAATTACATTTCCCTCACCAGGCACTTCACATGGTGAAGATAATTGCACTCTCTGATTGATCCTCCCCAACAAGCTCCCAAATTCCAAGGAAAGAAAAGACACAGCAGTGGCACCACAAGCTGGAATAAGGGAATGTTTTAAACTTTATCCAAATTAGGGCACCTTAGCAGGGACCTGCACCCTTCTACAGAGAATCCAGACATGAAGGAAGGACAGATTGGAAATGATGAGCAGAAACAGCAGCTGTTTGGTAGAAAAGAAGAGTGAAAACAATGATGGTACTTCATTAAAGCACAGAAACTTCACAGCCAGTAATATTTGAAACCAAAGCCTTACCTCTCATTACAGTTCGTATCGATCGAATGAGGTTCGTCAGCTGAGCTTTAATTCCTGGTTCCTCTCCAAATCCTCCAATCCCTTGATCGCTTCCCCAGCCAACTGTGTCACACAAATCCAGCCATGTTAGGAAAAAAAAAAAACAAAACAAAACCACGCAACAAATGCTGTCAACAATATTAATGGGTGATCCGTCTTGAATAGGGTTCATATTAATTAACATAAACCAATTAGTTCACGATCGGAATTTAATACAATATACTGAAAACTTAAAAAGATTTCATGAATGCAATAGTAACAACAGATGTTTCTCTGAAAGCAACCCTTACTTTTTTAATGGGCTACTATTCTCTTCATGCCAGAGAAACAAAGGAGTGTATCTGGGTTTAAAAATACCCTCCAAAATACAAACAAACTACAGTCTGTTTGGTTCTTTACTAGAAGATAAAATAGCAAATATCTGTCGGGTATGAAGTGACGCTTCAGCACTGAGAAAGGAGCTACGGGACAGAAAAGGGTCACCACAAATTCCGAACCACGATGGTGATTTTTGTGACTACTATTAAAAGAAAAAATACAGTTACTCGGGAGGTTTTCAGAGGGGCATTGAGTTGCTGCAGGCCTACAAAGCCCTTCAAGGGAGAAATGCTCCCCCACCTGCTGCAGGAAGGCCAAGCATGTGGTCCCAGCAATGGGACCAGGGAATCTTGAGTCCCTTGACCATTTGCGAATGTTTAAGAGCAGAGCAGGAGAGGCCTTTGACATTCGTAGAACCATAAACTGCTTTGGGCTGGAAGGCACCTTAAGGCTCATCCAGTTCCAACCCCTGCCACGGGCAGGGACACCTTCCACTGGAGCAGTTGCTCCAAGCCCCTGTGTCCAACCTGGCCTTGAACACTGCCAGGGATGGGGCAGCCACAGCTTCTCTGGGCACCCTGTGCCAGCGCCTCAGCACCCTCACAGGGAACAGCTTCTGCCTAAGAGCTCATCTCAGTCTTCCCTCTGGCAGCTTAAAGCCATTCACAACCTCTGTGTTTTATTCTACAGACAACTTCCAAGAGATTTATTCCCCCTTTCCCATCTCCCTTGCTATTCCCAAACCACGTGGGGCCCACAAGAGACTTGACCCATCCTGCCAATCCCCACATCTCCCTTTTCATCTAACTGCTGCTGAACAAGAAAACCCCAAACACAAAACGAGCAGATCCATCACTGCAAACCCCAGCAGGGAACGGGACAACAGGATAACTGTCCGCACTCCTGCCAAAAACCTCACTCAGCCTCGGAGAAGCCAGGACTCTCTGCGCCAGGGAACTGAAACCCTGGACCACAGGTTACTTTTAATGGGGCTGCGCAGATCGTTGTGTCAGTGGCTTTCGTGCGCTTTGTGGGGCTTTGTTTTGAGAACGAGGATGCGCAGCCTCAGTCATTTCTTCGGTACCGCGGAAGCACAAAGGTGCCGAGACCGAGAACTGCCACCTCATCACGAGAAGGGCAACGACAGAACGAAAGAAACCTCTCACGCTATCACAAGAAACCCTCTCACGCTACCGCTACGCGTAGCGCAGCCGAGGGCGGAAGAGTCAAAAAGCACAGGAAAAAAACAAACCAACCAACAAACCACCCTAAAATTAAGGAATTAATAAAAAAAGAAACACCACAAAGACAGGAGCGACACCGCGCAGACTTCAGGACCTAAAACCCCGCGGCATTCCGCGCAGCCGATGCCCAACGCCGGCGCCGTGAGGCGGAGGGGGGAGTCCCCGCGAAGCCCGGAGGCCTTTCCGCGCATGGGCGGTGTCCGGGCGGTGCCGGCGGCCCCGCTGCGGGCCCGCGGGAGGTCCCGCGGATGCGCCCCGCTCGCCCGGGCTCACCGTGTCGCAGGAAGCGCTCCTCATGCAGCACGGCCACGGCGTTGACGAAGAGCAGCGCGGCCTGCAGCAGCGAGTACAGCGTGAACGCCATGGCCCAGCGCCGCCGCGGCGCGCCGACCGACGTGGCGGGGAGGCTGGAGTCATGAACGGGCGGAGCCTCGGAGGCGGCGGGGCCTCCGGGCCGGGTGCTGGGTCCTCCTGCGAACCCGTCGCCGGTAGCCGCCGAGGTGAGCCGTTAAACATGTGGAAACACGGTGGTATCGTTATGTGTTTGTACAGGTACATATTTAGGTTTTTGCATTCGTGCACAGTTATATATTTTTACATTTGTATTCTCATTTACATATCTATATATTTCTATGAGTATGTAACGCTATGGGCAGAAATATGTAACTCTGTACATACACACATATTTGGAGAAGAGTAGGCTCAGGGGGGACCTTATCGCTCTCTACAACTGCCTGACAGGAAGTTGTAGTGAGGTGGGGGGGTCAGCCTCTTCTCCCGGGTAAGGAGATAATAATAGGATAAGAGGGAATGGCCTCAAGCTGCACCAGGGGAGGTTTAGATGGAGATGAGGAACAGTTCCTTCCCCAAAGGGTGCTCAGGCATTGGAACTGCTGCCCAGGGCAGTGCTGGAGTCACCGTCCCTGCAAGTGTTCACAAACTGTAGATGAGGCCTTTAGTGACATGTTTAAGTGGTGAACTTGGCAATGCTGGGGTAAAAGTTGGACTTGGTAATCTCAAAGAACTTTTTCAACCTTTGCCATAATTGATTCTATGATTCTGTGATATTATATAAGATATTTTATTTATATTTGTTCATGTGCCCCATCCCTGGCAGTGTTCCAGGCCAGGTTGGACAGGGCTTGGAGCAGCCCACTCTAGTGGAAGGTGTCTGTGCCCGTGGCAGGGGTTTGGAACTGGTTTTTGGTCCCTTCCAACCCAAGCTAGTCTGGGATTATATGATTCTGTGCTGTATTTTAGAATATATATATTTATATAGTCTATATATGTATATACTATATGTATACGCACACTATATAGTGTATATATATACTTCATATGGACAATATCAAGGAAGTTTTTTCTGTATATTTTCTATATATATTCCTTTACATGTTTAGCTCAGATTCCAACTGTTCTTCCTCCAAAACATCATGACTGCAGGAGTCAGGATTCTTAGCACAATCCCAAAGAAAACAGTTCTTTTCTATTGGATTGATCAAGGCCTCTGATTGCTTCCGCAGCCGAATAACAATAATAACTGGAACTCAGGGATACTGTATAGTTATCAGTGCATAAATACACTTTTTTTTCTCTTGTATCTTTCAGTCCTATTTGCTGAAGGGGGAGATTTGCATGGTTACACTGATTTAATTTCTCAGTGATCTTACACGATGCAAATCCCTTTATTCCTGATGGTTGATGGCCTTTATTACTCCATTAGGGTACAGTATTTGTATAACCACTGCGCTGTGATGGCTGTTGGGCTCACCACCATGATAAAAATGGTAACTTTGTGCTTAATGTGATGTACTGGAGAGACCCCACCTCAGTTCTTCCCTCTGCCAAAGACTTCTGATGTGATTATATGACGTGGGCAAATTATTCACAGTTTATCAATACTCTATCTCCATGCTTCAGCTCTGGGTTCAAAGCTCCACTCACCTGCAAGCATGAGGTGACCTGATACTTCAGTGATTAATTAAGCATTGGGATCAATAGATGCCCAGGCACTATGTGAATTAGCCACGAAGAAACCAGGCCTCAGCTTCTTCTTGTCTTCTCCAAGAAGTGTTTCCAAAACACTTCCTTTAGTACAGTTGATGACATAGTATGGTCAATGATATAGTATAGCTGATGATGTAGTATGATGCCTCTAAATTATCATTACTATAAAATAACATCATATTTTAATAACTGGAACTGGAACTAACAGAAAGAGGTACCTGATCGTCAGAGCCATGCCATATATTACTGTACTAACTTACTTCCAAATGACTACAGTTAAATAAGAGAAATTGAACAGAGAACAAAAAATCAAACCTATTCATCAGAGCTTTGTCACCTGGTCAAAATTATTTAACATTTCAGTCTCAAAAAGGAATATAGTCTCTGTTCAGAGAAGCAAGTAAAACATTGTCATGGTTTAAACCCAGTCATAAATCTGCCACGATGTTGTTAGCTCACCCCCACCCCACCCCAACTTCCTCCTCCTGCTCCCAGAGGGATGGGGAGGAGAATCAAAAGAATGTGACTCCCACAGGATGAGATAAGAACAGCCCAGTAACTAAGGTATAACACAAACCACTGCTGCTACCACCAATAATAATAATAAGGGAAATAACAAGGGAAGAGAATGCGACTGTTCACCACCTACCCACTGACACCCAGCCTGACCGAGCAGCACCTTCTGGGTGACTGCCCCCAGTTTATATAGTGGGCATGACGTGCTGTGTTATGGAATACCTCTTTGGTCCGTTTGGGTCAGGTGTCCTGCCTCTGCTTCCTCCCAGCTTCCCCTTCTCCCTGGCAGAGCATGAAACTCAGAAAGTCCTTGTTCAGAGTAAACATTCTAAGCAGCAGCTAAAGACATCAGTGTTATCAACACTGTTCCCAGGCTGAAAGTCAAAACCACAGCACTGCACCAGCTACCAAGAAGGAGAAAAATGAGTGCTACTCCTGAACCCAGGACAAACATCTATTGCAATTCCAGTGAGATCAATATTATTTAAGCATATGCTGAAGCTTTTATTGTATGAAAGCTCAAAACATTCCTAAATGTTGGCTCTGATTCTGCAAACACTTTTGTGTAGGATTGACTTAACTCATGCCAACAGTTAGAGGGAACACTTGAGCATACCAGCACCATGAACACACACTTTGCAGGCTCAGCAGTCCCAAAATGACTTCTATATTTCTCATTTAGGTTTTTAAATCTGGCACAGATACAAACCTCCTAAAGCCTGTCATCTTAATACTTCAAAATGGAGTCATTTCTACTTACCCAAAGTAAAGTAACAAAGTTTGCAAAAAAACCCCAAAGTTTACAAGAAGCTTTTGGTAACCATGCAAACCATCTTTTTCCGTGTATCTATAAATAACAGAAAACCTGATCTTGATTTTTACCAGATCCCCTACATGCAGAGAAAGTCAATATTGAAAAGATTTCATCCCAAAGGTCATTACTGTTTTTAAGAAGTTGTGACTGCTGGCAGGTAATGGTCTCACAAATGGAACTGCCTTTTGTTCTCAGACATGACTTAGGGCATTATGGCAGTAATTCTATAATTAAATACAGATAAATATGACGGGTCACTAACAGGCACATCTAATAACCACCATCCTCAAGCAGCATTTCCTGGGCTATCTCCTTACAGTATCCAACTATAAATAAATGCTAACCCCAGCAAAGAGCTAAGGTTTAGAATTATGGCCCTGAGATAAAAAAAATGAGGTTTTTAAGATAAGTATACAAGTTATGGCTTAGTATTTTTACCCATAATTAAGATGTATTTCCAAAGAGCAGCTGCTATCAAGCTTACATAAACCTGACGTGATTTTCCCCTTTGTAAAATCTATCATGGCAACTTAATGACCACACGAGCCTGATCTCTGAATCATGAGTTACGGGATCTCTGAATCATGGTTGAAGGGAAAACCAGACAGAGTTGCTTGCATTAGAAGGTAAGCATTATATTTTTCCTTCATTAAGATATTACGTTTCAGCGCAGTAAATTCCTGTGGTGTCATCTGGAGAGTGCAGTCCATCACCATAAAGGAGAGTTTTAAACCACCTTACAGATGTCAAAGGATTAAACTTCACACTGGTGAAGGATTGTGAAGACCTTGGTGTTTTTTATTCTGTTTATTGTTCCATAGCATCAGACAGAGCATAGCTCCTCGGGTTTAACCATCCTCTACAGACAACAAGACTTGAGCTTGTTGCATGCAGGTTTTCAGGATTAGATTAGTTTATTCCTGGTGAGTAAATACCAAAGAAAGTAAATACCAAAAGAAGTCTCCTTGTGACATCAATCCCTACACCCTTTGCCTCACTTGCCACCATCTTCTGAATTTGTCTTCTGAAGTGGCTTTGACAATTTCCTCCTTTATATATTTTACATACACTATTATAGAACCTTAGAATCACTGAATGGTGTGGGCTCTAGTTCCAGCTCCCAGCCACAGTCTGGGACACCTTCCACTACAGCAGCTTCCTCCAAGCCCCTGGGTCCAACCTGGCCTTGAACACTGCCAGGGATGGGGCAGCCACAGCTTCTCTGGGCACCCTGTGCCAGCGCCTCAGCACCTTCACAGGGAAGAGCTTCTGCCTAAGAGCTCATCTCCATCTCCCCTCTGGCAGTTAAAGCCATTCCCCTGTCCTGTCCCTACAGGCCCTTGTCCAAAGCCCCTCTCCAGGTTTCCTGCAGCCCCTTCAGGCACTGGAGCTGCTCTGAGGTCTCCCCTTCAGGAGCCTTCTCTTGTGCAGGCTGCCCCAGCCCAGCTCTCTCAGCCTGGCTCCAGAGCAGAGCTGCTCCAGCCCTCGCAGCAGCTCCGTGGCCTCCTCTGGCCTCGCTCCAACAGCTCCACATCCCTCTTGTGCTCTTGCCCCAGAGCTGGATCAGAACTGCAGGGGTTTCTCCCCAGAGCACAGCAGAGGGGCAGGATCCCCTCCCTGAGCTGCTGCTCACACTCTGGGGGTGCAGCTCAGCACACGAGGGTTTCTGGGCTCAAGTGCTCACTGAAACTGGGTCATGGGGAGCTTCTCCTCACCCAATACCCCCAAGTCCTTCTCCTCAGGCTGCTCCATCTAGTCTCCTCCAGCCTGTGTTTGTGCTGGGATTGCCCCAGCCCAAAAGCACAACGTTGCACTTGCCCTACTATCAGTATAACATTGTTTTTAAGACGCATGAAAGGCTGGAAATGGGCCCAACCCAGCCCAAGCTGAAAGGGAAGAAAAGCGTTTTGTTCGTGGCAACTCTTTCACCCTTATTTGACTTCTGTAATGACCAATGAAAAGACTCTTTATGGGAACACAGCATTAGACTGTTTTCAGTGCTTCATGTTAACTGGTTGCTAAAATATGTGTATGTCCAGATGAACTTTGCCAGTGGCCCTGGTCATCCCTCAATAGCTGAAAATCAGCAAACTTAAAATACCCACCCTCAGAGCTCAGAAAGATGGTAGCTATACTGTGGTTTTATCTTAATGCGTCTGTGAACAGTCACAAACCATTGTACTGTATGGAACTGTATTGAATCAAGGAACTTAATCCTTAAAACTGCCTCCCACGTAACAATCTCTGCCATGAAAAACTCCATTAACTGAAAAACTCTGTGTATGTGAAAAATTTAGGTTCTGTGGCTCAGTTTGGTGTTATAAACAAACCCCAGTTATACTAAAGCCTTTGTCATCCTTTATTCATCATACTTGTTGCACTGTCAAACCACTGCGAAGGTTCATGATGTATCCTACAGACATAAGGCATCTTTTACAAGCACAAATTGAGTATACAACCAGGACAGAACAACTGAGTGTCAAGTTGTTTGCTTTAATTATCAAAACTGGGAATGCAGCATATTTTGTACATTTGAGAGTACGGGGTAAGAACCAGTGCATCTGGGTTTTATCCTTGAGCAGCTACAGAAAAGATTTTTGTATTATCTGTGACATTAGATGTGCTGTGCAGTACCCTCTCTTCCCTTCCTAATTTGGAAAGTGAATAGCCATTCCTTTTCACAACACAGCCTGCCAGCTTTGTGCCTTCAGAGGACATTAATTCACACACAAAAGGACTGCCTGGAGATTGAAGAACAAAGGAAAAACAAAGACAAAATTCTGAATTTACACCTGCATTTATTGATGCCATTTCCTAAGTTTACTGTACATTAACAGCCTTAAAATGTCATTTGTTGTCTCGTGCATGTGGATGCACACGCATTGCTACTCATCTTGGTGTAATCAGCAGATCAGTGTTACATTATACTATGATTATTGGCATCTTTACGCCAATCACTGCTGGCATTGTGCTCTTGCTGGAACACACCAATCCAGAAACAAAGCCTGTTGCGCTCAGTACCATAAAGATACCTTTCAGAGGTCACAGAACTAGGTATTTTCCAGTTCGTGTCTCAGCTGGAAGATGGTGGATATCAAAAGCAGGCCAACCAAGCAGACTTTGTCAGAGAATTAGAAGCCTCTGCTTTGCCCTGCCTCACTGCCGACAGTCAGGATCTGCGGGCACTGAGGCAGCAGCAGGTCTTAAGGAGGGATTTAGAGAAGGATGAGAGAACAGCTCCATGAATTTTGAAAGGGGGGATTTTGTCTCTGGGCAGTGAGCAGCATGAAGAGCAAGCAGGAGTATTAAGGAGAGCAAAGAGAAGGGGTGTCTGAGGAAACAGACTCAAGCTGCATCAGGGGAGGTTTAGATGGAGATGAGGAACAATTCCTTCCCCAAAGGGTGCTCAGACATTGGAACTGCTGCCCAGGGCAGTGCTGGAGTCACCATCCCTGCAAGTGTGCACACACCGTGTAGACGAGGCCCTCAGTGCCATGGGTTAGTGGTGGCCTTGGCAGTGCTGGGGAATGGTTGGACTGGATGAGCTTAAACGGCTTTTCCAACCAAGGCGATTCTATGGCAAGTTGGACAGGGCTGGCCAGATCAAAGGAACACACTTATCCCTCTCCATGCCAGATCCTAGACTAACCTGCTCCCTGTGACTGCCACCTGAACAGGGAGAGCAGCCTGGCTTGTTCCTTAGCAGGCGGATGCCACACCAGGGCAGAGGTCATCAGTGCCGGGAAGGTTGGAGTGCTCAGTTTAATGATTAATAGATGGTGTCTTCCTTGAGGCTGTAAAGGTGGGCAGATTCAAAAACAGCAGACCTGGTGCCTTAAGAGATTGCAGTCTGCCTGATAACTTCAGCACAGCCACAGTTAGTTGTATGTGTAGTAAGAAGCCATGTGTAAAAGGTTAGGTCTCAGTGTACCATGAGGGATTCACCTGTGAGTCAGAGGGATCGGGAAATCTTTGTAAAAATTACCAGAAATTCCCCCCAGTCTTTTTTTCCTCATGACTCATCCCACAGAAAGAGATAATATGGAAAGATGCATGTCTTTATGGCAAATTTTTAACACCACACATCACAGCAATAAGGTACATAAGAGGGAAAAGTATTCAAATAAAAAAGTTAAAGCACTACAATTTTACGGCCCTTTGTTCTTCACAAAGGCTACAATGAGAATTTACTAATCTTGTCAGGCAGAAGAATAGCAAAAGGAAAAACATGGAGGGAAAGAGAAAACTAAATGGCTTGGCAAGAACGAGAGCCTCCCTAGTGCCAAGGCAGCTGAGAAACAGAAGAACCCCAGACCGGTTTGAGTTGGAAGGAACCTTAAAGCTCATCCAGTTCCAGCCCCCTGCCATGGGCAGGAACCCCTTCCACTAGACCAGGTTCCTCAAGGCCTATCCAACCTGAACACTTCCAGGGATGGGGCAGCCACAACTTCATTAGGTAGCTTTTTCTCCACTTTGAGTAAGAAAATCCACTTTGATTAAACAATTCAGTTTTCCTGCATTTTCCAATACTGGTGCAGAACAAGTTCACAGTCCAAATCTATGGTGGGTCATGTCAGTCCATCAGCTCCCCAGCGTACACCCCACAGTCCTTTTGTCTCCAGAAGAAAGCTACAGGTGGAAGAAGCTGTGGGTCATCACTGCTCTGGCACTGAATTGGGGCACATAATTGAGACAGCAAAGGAGAACAATGGCTTACCAATGGAACTTATCCCTTCATAGATGGCAAACTCCAGCTGGGGATACAGTTCTTGTGCCAGAAATGTAACTGATACACACCGGACCAGTGAAATCCACCGTTGAAATCTTAGCAGAGCTTCTGTTTGCCACTGTTAAGTTTTCCATCACTGCAGGTGCGCTGAGATTTTTGGATGAGTAATTTGACATGCAGCACCTGGCATGGCAAAAATGGAGCAAAACAAGCCATGAAGAGCTGCTTTTGCTTCGGATGCAATTCAGTTAATACCAGGGTATAACTAACGGCAGTACAGGACTGGCAGCTGGGATAGAGCTGATGTAAGTCATTATGGAGATGACCTTTTTCTCTCCCTCAATCTTCCGTCCTTTAGTATAAAACATGTCTTATGACCCCTTTTTTCCCCCTCCATTTGGCTGGATGCATTCATACTAAAGCGGAACAGAATTTTTGTTGAAGAGATTTCTCAAAACATAATTTCTCATAATAGAAATAATTATCTCAGGGAACATCCCTCTTCTGTGAGCTCAGGTTGCTCTTGGAAAAAAAAAACAGAAAATGGTGGCAGTAGTGAGAAATGAAGGGCTTGGGTCTCATATTTTTCCTCAATAAAATTTCAGTCCACATATGTAAATAAAGCCTGGGAATGCAAAACCAAATGCCATTGCCTTAAACAGATATTCCCCAAGCACCCACTGTAGCAGTTCTCCAGCCACCATTATTGCACCCTGAGGTGGGCTGATGGAGAAGGAGCCTTGGAGGAGCCCAAGAAGCACTAGGATTTGGCAGGCTGTTCCCATGGGCTCCCTAACCACACTTGGCTCCTGCAAGAATTCTTCACTGCACACATTTCCTTGGCAGCCCTGGGTCCTCTCCTACTGCCCAAACACTCACCTCCGGAGAATATTTATTGCTACGCTGATGGCAACCAACAGTAAGAGGCTTCCACTGAGAGACACCATGATAATCTCATAAGTAGATGGTGAACCTGGAAGAGAGCATGGAAATCACAGGTGAGTTCTGCCAACAAGTGGCTTTAAGAATCTCAAGCTTTTGTGTAATGACCCCAGGTTGCTACAGGCTGCAAATACTGACGGTTCTTCTGCTGCGAACCATGGAGGGAGGAGAGCAATCAGAAAGGCACATCTGGGAACTACTACTTCTTTTAAATATCACAGACCAGTTCATTAACTGGTGGGTCTTTATCTACCAAGGTACAAAGTAAAACTGCTTTTCAGGTCTGAGGCTGAAACCCAGCCCTATGGATCTGAGGGTGGAAAAGTCTGCCAAGCACTGTTGGATCGCAGAGTTATTCCATATACTATCTACCTACTCACGGTAAAGACACAGCACGATCCTGAATCTTACTGCCTGTCTAGCCAGCCCTTTCCATCCACCCTTTTCAACCTGCTTCTGTCCTTTTTTGTTCTTGGATTTAATTCCAGACTTGAAGGAGTGAAATTTTTTCATTCCTTGGTGGACAGTTCTTATATCCCCTATCCACCCATGTGCCTCCAAGTCTCCCACACTCTCTTCTGCTGCAACAGCGTTTTATTTCCACCGTTCTTCCCACTCTAAAACCTCAGTAGAAACAGGTCTAACATGGCTGATCTGAGCCCATGCAATACTCAGTTTCTGCTAATCTCACATACTTGATAGGACTGCTGTTGCCTGGCACCTCTCAGCAGTGTCACCACACAGTCACCACAGTAGCACTGCAGAGCTAATTTTAAATGCTAATGAACACAAACAGGAGAGTGAAACACCTTCTTCCTTGGAAACCACCATGTTGTGGAAGCCTTCGTCAGCAGCATGGACCATCCTGAAAAAGAAAGCCCATAGACATTCGGATTGCAGTGTAACTTTCAAACCCAGCATATTTATTTTATATCCATTTATGATGTCTGAGTCTTTCACCATCTCTAATATGAACTTATCTTGAGAACTTCCTTGTGAGATTGATTCTGCTATTGCCATTTTGCAGGCTGGAAACCAAAGCAAGATGAGGTACAGGACAGATCAAAAAAGGCAGAATTTAATCTGACATCAAAACCTTGAACGTTCCCCTCAAGGCAGTGAGCTTCCCAAGGTGTCTGAGGTTTGACTTTGTCTATGGCATCTAATTTTGGCATGAACAAGCATGTTGGCATCACACTGTAACACATCTAGCACACACTTTTACCTAACCCCAAACTAGTTTTCCTTAGGACACACAGGGATACTTTAGCAGAAAGGGTAACTGAGACCAGGTTCCTTGAGTGGAGATTATACCTTTTCTTTTACTGCCTCCGGAAGTGGAATGCTTAACTCCTGTAAAAACCCTCTGCCACCACGTAAGAAAATAGCTAGGAATGACCAACAGCTAGATGGAAAGATAATGGGTGTCCAAAATACCATTTCTTGCTTTGTGCAAATAACATTATGTTACCACAGAAATGCTTACTGGTTCCAAACCCTCATCCAAGAATGGAGTTTCTAAAAATGATGAATGAAGCTTTCTTTAACAGTAAGTATGTGAGGTGAGGAAAAGTCATGAGCCTAATATCAAGTTGGGGAAACTGAGGGAAACAATTTGCCTCATATTGGTTAGACAGCCTGTGGCATGGCTGGGAATTTCAAGATCTCCTGCCTCTTGCTTTTATGATGATATTCCTTTTGTAGAAGCTTAAAACTGTCACACAGCTTATTACTGTAAAGTAAAAGGGATAAAAATCAAGTGCTCAAGTCAGATTCAGGTGTGACCTTGTACTGATGCTGCCAGACAGGCACACACACAGGCACAACCCTATTTCCAGCTTGCTGTGTGATACACAGATTTCCAATCATTACTGTATTCTATTCTAGCTCTTTTTCTATAGGAAAAAAAATGTGGAGTTGCAGGATGTACCCTGATGACATTCAGTTAATAAACTCCAGAATAAATTGCTGGTATGTTCTCAGGAATAAAAGGAGCTTGTATCTAAAGTCTTACATGTTGTACTTCAGGCTCTCCTCTCTTTCATCAATATGCTTAACTCAGAATGGAATTATAGTGGAAAATCTGGGTAGCCACAGGTTGCATTAGAAAAAAGCAAGTGACTGAAGAAAATGCAACCCTATAAGGGAAAAGCCAAGCCAAATCCATACTCATGTTTATGTGAGGAATAACACCAGCTCTGAAATGCTGCTTGGGTGGAAATATTGTGTATGACATAGAATCACAGAATCCCAGACTGATCTGGGTTGAAAGAACCTTTAAGCTCATCCAGTTCCAACCCCCTGCCATGGGAAGGGACACCTTCCACTAGAGCAGCTTGCTCCAAGCCCCGTCCAAGCTGTCCTTGAACGCTGCCAGGGATGGGGCAGCCACAGCTTCCCTGGGCAACCTGTGCCAGCCCCTCAGCACCCTCATAATAAAAAATTTCTTCCTTTTACCTAGTCTGAATCCTCCCTCTTTCTGTTCAAAACCATCACCCCTTGTTCTGTCGCTACAACCATCACCCCTCCTGTTAAGATGAATCAGAGGGATCTGCAACAACTGCTGTTTTCATAAAGCTTGGACAGTAAAACCAGGCAGCATAGTGTTATGTCTAAGCAGACTGTCCAGGCTTTGCCTGTTATCTATTTGTGCATCTGTCTGTGAATAAACAGAAAAGTTGACCTAGAAGCTGTTTCAGGATCTCACGTTAGGTCTCCCTGGTGTAAGGAAAGCAGAGCTATTGCTGAAAGATCACCTGCTTACTACAGAATCCTCCAGCCTCCATGACACAATCTCTTTTTGTCACAGCAGTAAGATGTCCTCAGTGTCACCCTTCAGTTTGAAAAAAAGAGAATAAACCACAGTGATTTAAATCTGGAGCAGAATAAGATTACAGATTTCTGGGTTACCTTGTGACTGCTGTAGATCCTTGCATTAGCTTTGTGCTGCTGAGACCTTGCATGAAGGTAAAGCTGGTCAGAAGGGTTTCAGGCTAATTGCTCACTTCATTTGCCTCTGTTGGTTACTTCCTTCTCTCTGTGGTTTTTTTTTAGAGCAGACTAATCTCTTCTGTTTGTAGCCAATCAATAAAGTTTGGAGGTGGATCAAAGAGAACCTTAACTCGCTATCCTTTTGTTGCAATTCCTTTCATGATCTTTGTGGTGGAGAAGGAGACACAGCTGGTCTCCATCTAGAACCCTGCCAGTGCTTCTGTTGGGCACTGGACCCTTCCTGGTGTGCTGACTGCATGAACTCCTCCAACAAAACTGCCTCATTCGGGAGTCACTGCAGAAACATGCAAGAAACACACCCAAGAAACATGCCTTCGACGTGCCTTTGGGTCTCCTCCAGCAGGCTGGGTGAGGGCAGGCAGCTGCTTGGTCTGGTAGTCTACAGGCAAGGGAAGCCCACCAGGCTCCTGGACAAGGAGTGACTACAGGACCACAGTAAGTCTGAGCCCCATTCCTGTTCTTGGGGTGTTTGGCAGACCAACCTGGGTCTTCACACTGAAAGCAAGGAGGCAGGAATTTAAAAAGCCATTGAGCTGTTATTTGGTGATGGGCAGCTTAGTGATGGTTTTCAAACATACTTCATTTTAGTGTTTCTTGCAGCCTGGCTTACCTGTTCTTCACTATACCATGGGAAAGAGGGTACCATCAGTGTTGTTCTGCACCTCTTTACGTGCCTCTGTTAAGGAAGTCACATCTCTGCAGATGTGGACCTCGTTTTGCTCTGCAGAAGTCCCTAGTCCTTACTGGAGACTGGAGCTGAGCTGGCAACTGCACCGAGTTATCTGGTGAAATGTGTGATTACTTGTGCTTTGTGACCAGAGGGGTGGTGCTCCAGGGTGGACGCTCCTTTCTTATTAATACCTTCACACACAATATTAATACACTTTGTTCTGGCACATATTTCAGAACAAACAAAGGAGATTGACTCATTTTTCCGCTGTGCCTCGATAGGTAGCTGAAAAACAATTTCAGCTCCCCTTGCCTTAGTGCTGGTATCAAACAGGACCAAAACACCTCTCCAGGTCCCCGGAGATTGTTTGGCAGGGGTTCAGATGTCCACAGTCCAAGTCACTGAGCATGTTTACATAATGACCATGGCTGTGAATTTTCCTCTATGGTGTAAGAAAACAGTGAATGAACTACATTAAACAGATTTTTGAGAGCTGAAGAGTGGATAAGCCTGCAGGTAAATGGAGGTATGTTCTCGGTTAAGGTGATCAGTGGTCAATGACCCATTCTATACTATCCATAGAGGAGGACACTCAGTGTATAAGTGCCTTCTCCTGTCCTCCAAGGCATTGCTGGCCTTTTGTTTGGCTTCGTGTCAGAACAAGCCTGATGTTAAAAGCCAGTTCCATGTTGTATATGCCACAAAAGGCATGGAAGGGAGGAGTTTTCACTTGGGCAGGTGCCAGTGCTTTCCCTCTTTATCAAACAGACGGCTCAAAATGAAACATAAATTGGTGCTGAGGCTCTGGCACAGGTTGCCCAGAGAAGCTGTGGATGCCTCATTCCTGGCAGTGTTCAAGGCCAGGTTGGGCACAGGGGCTTGGAGCAACCTTGCCTAGTGGAAGGTGTCCTTGCCCATGGCAGGAGATTGGAACTGGATGAACGTTAAGGTCCCTTCCAACACAAGTCTGGCATTCTGTGATTCTATAGCTTCCTTGAAGATTTATTAAAAGTGTTGGAAAAGAAAGAATAAATTTAGAGTAAATCTGAACTTTAACCCCTCACAGAAAAGGCACAGGAACAATCAAGAGTTGCTCAGTAGCACAAACAGCACAAACATTTTATTTACTGTTAAATATCAGGGCCTTGTCCTGCTTGCCATACCCAGTTCAGACAAAACTTGCAAATTTTCAATGTTAACATCTTTAATTGGCCAATTCATGCAGAGATAGCTTTTTTATAATAATCAAGGTATGTGCTTGTTGGTATGGTCCATCTGAAGAGCAGTAAATGCTCAGATGTACTTTCTACCAATAACTTGTTAATGAGTCACTGGATTGCACCTCCCATCTTAGAACAAGGACAAGGCAAGGTAAAAAAAGTCTGAGGGAGATGGTTTAAAGGCACCTAAAAGTATACATTCCCATTAGAGGGTCCAGTGCTCATGAGTAAGGGAAGTCATATATCTTCATACTTTTTCTTGGTGCACTACTTCTTCAACATAAATAACTGTGCTAAAGAATCTCAGAACCAGACTGGGTAGGTTCTGAGTCCTGGAGAAGCACTTTCCTATCTGAAGGACAGGGCTCAGTTCGGGGACATTGTGGGCAGTTCATGGAAACACAGCTTTGTGAGGGAATAATAAAAGGACTGTCAATTGCTAATGAGCCTTTTGAATCTGTTTATTGTTTATTCAAGCACCCAGGAAAATTCAAATCACAGCTCAGTATCCTGTGCTGCATTTTCTGCCATTCTCTTGGGATTTTGATGAAAGAAAAGCTAAAACTAAGATGTGTAATACAGCTGCTGCCTTTCGCCTCTCTTGTGGTAGCAGCTGTAGAAGTGATTATTTGGTCAACCACAAGTGTTTTTTAAAGGTGTTGTCAGGTGTAAGAAAATCTGAATGCTTAATTTCCACTGTAACTCTTATTTTATAGAAAGGACAGTACCCATGTGGGCTAACTTGTACCAGTAAATTAACTGTGTCTGGGGCCATTCCCACGTGGCACTGAAGAGATACACCCACACCACAAAGCCCTCACCTTTCAGCTCAGGGTAGCCATGTCCAAAGTGCTATTGGGAAGGGCTGCAATATGGGTTGACTTACCAGCCATACTGAGAACGGCTGCCTAGGACATCAACGGGCTCAAGCACAACCCTGTCAGGGCCACTGCAATGCTTTAACTATACAGCTGAGTTAAGTACAGGGGATGTTAGTATAGACACAGCCTTAGGGTACGTATAAGGCATGAATAGCCATATCAGCTACTGGGTAAATCTTTCAGTACCCTTTTCTTTGTCTTTCCTTTATGATGCAAGGTGGTGTAAAGGTTGACAGTTGAGCATGTGAAACACAAGTGTTTTATGGGATCCTCATCACTTTAATGTGTGCAAACTTTGGCACAAGAGGAAAGCAAACAAAAAGCAAACGGTGATAAGAAGCTTTGTTTTCTGTTTACCAAAGTAGATTTGTCTAGGCTGTGGCTGCCCTGTGTGTGTTTTCTAGGATCATGTTCTTGAGCTTTATCAGTACAAGAGATGATTTTTTAATTCAAAACACTCAATTCATGCTTAATTCTGAGACATATGTTCTATCATAACATTTGCAGCTGCAGTCTGTAGATCAGTTGCAAACCAGACAAGTGGTGTTTCCATTTATTGATTGGGGAGCTTAGCCGAACTGAGTGCAAATTTGACATTTTAAGTTTGAATGTTCCATTTGGAACGTGTTTGTTGCATATCTACTATGTCATTTCTGTGAACTGTGCATTTAATACACAGCTTCACAACTTCAGCAACATACTACTTATTCACATTTTACTTGCTGTTGGAAGTCACTGGGGAGCATGATGGTCTGAACACTGCTTTAGCAGAGAGTAGAGTAGGAAACAAATCAATCTGCTGTAGACCCTTTGTGTCTGCTCCTGGGTCTGAACATGCTGGTTCTCAGCTGGCGAGGGGCAATGGGTTACTCTGCGCGTCTGACCACATCCAGGAGCTCTGGCACTCCGAAGCCATTAGTGCAGTTAATTTCTTATTGAGCAATGGGATTACTTTATGTCCGGGCAAAATTTTTGATCTGTAGTGGTAAGACATCTTACCACCGTGCTACAGTCGAGTTCATTCATCACGGAAAGTATCATCAAGTCACTCTGTACTATATATAGTATCCTGTATCTTGGCTACTCTACGCAGCTAATTCTCCAACTCAAAAAGGATATGGCTGGTCAGGAAAAGGTACATGAAGGCTACAAGCTATAGGACTGCTTCTGTTGGAGGAATTAAGGAGGTGATCTTGCCCCTCTACTTTGCTCTTATGAGACCCCCCTTGCAGCACTGTTTGCAGTTCTGGTGTCGTCAACATAAAAAGGACACAGAACTGTTGGAACACGTCCAGAGGAGGCCATGAAGATGATCAGGGGACTGGAGCACCTCCCGCATGGAAATAGGCTGAGAAAGTTGGGGCTGTTCAGCCTGGAGAAGAGAAGCTGCGTGGAGACCTCATAGCAGCCTTCCAGTATCTGAAGGGGGGCTGTAGGGATGCTGGGGAGGGACTCTTCATTAGGAGCTGTAGTGATAGGACAAGAGGTAATGGGTCAAAACTTAAAAAGGAAAGTTTAGATTGGATATAAGGAAGAAGTTCCTTACTGTAAGGGTGGTGAGGCACTGGCACAGGGTGCCCAAAGAAGTGGTGAATGCTCCATTGCTGGTGGTGTTCAAGGCCAGGTTGGACAGAGCCTTGGGCAGCATGATCTAGTGGAAGGTGTCCCTGCACAGCAGGGGATTGGAACTGGATGAACTTTAAGGTCCTTTCCAACCCAAACCGTTCTGTGATTTTATGATTACTGTGACTCTTCAACCTGGAAAAAGACAACCAAAAAGTTTGATAGATGCCTTTGAAATCACAACTGCCATAGAAAAGGTGGACAGAAATTGCCAGAGGTCAACTGGCGACTGGTCTCATCTCAGGTCATAAAATGAGGTTAAAGGGTGGCAGCTCTGAACATCAGAAGCTGGTTTGCTTTCCCCCCACAGCTGTATTTAAGCTGTAGATCTTATTGCCACAGGATGCTGTAAGCTGCTAAAAGTGCGCCTAGGTTTTAAGAAGTCACTGGATGAGTTTGTGCAAGTAAAAAAATCCATTGCAGGTTATTAAAAACAAGACATCATGTCTAGATCAAAAAAACCCATGAGCAGTAAATCATTAGAAGCTAAAACTATATTCTGGGAATATAATTCAAACTGCTTGCGTGCTTTCAGAAAGTATCTGATTTCATCTATTATTGGGAAGAGGGTACTGGCACAGATGAACTCTTGGTCTGACCTGGTCCAGCTTTTCTTTTCTTTCATTGCTTTTTTCTATGCTCAAAAGCCATAATGATGCCAACTCGGTGAGTCTTGTGTTTGAGTATTGTCAGCTCACATACTGCGTGAGCAAACTGTGGAGGGAAGGGCATGAAAACAGGCTGTGTACTTCCTCCACTCCCTGCCTTCTAGATCTGTTGGGATATAAGGAACTATAAAACCGGATGACTGAATCTCCCAGGGATTTGCTGGGAATGAGAGGAATATTGAGAGAGCATCTCTGTGACACATCCAAATGCTGGGAGTGGCTAAAACTGCTTTCATATCTGGTGGTGCTGTATTGGTGTGGACAATGTCTACGCTGTTGTATGCTCAGGGATGACGCCATGGCTGGGACTTCCTGGGGGCAGGAATTACACTCAGGAAAGCCGTAGTAATTGGGGTGTTGCACATCATGGACAAGACTGTTGCACATTCAGGAAAAGAATTGGAAGACTGCTGCTGTGGTCTTCAGAAGTCAACTGACTTTGGCATGTCTCCCTTTATTTCTGTGGATCCACAAGGATTATCCTGAAATTTCACTGCATGTACTTCAAAATGTTTTCTAAATAACCAAAGGCAGAGGATTCCTGCCACTAAATACTTTGACATGTTATTTATGAATTAAAATACTTCTAAAAAGATGTTCTTAGGGATGAATTTCCCAGCTCTTTTCTTTAGTGGAGTAAGCACTGCATTAAATTACAACGAAGCTCAACTATGATCTCATAGTTTTCTTTTTTTTATTATAGACTTTTTTCCACATGAATGATAAAGAAACTACAACAGAGTTAAATACCTTTTTTGATAACAGCGATTATATTCTTAATTACACTCAATATTAAATTGTAAAATATTTCCAGAGGAGTACAATCGTTAATTCATACAGCAGGCAAAATACCAGAGGAGGAGAGGGCCGAGGGAGAGGGGTGTGAGAATTTCCAGTCTGCTTTTAAAAAGCACTGTGTATGGCTAACTCTGCCCTATCCATCCATCCATCCATCCATCCAAACGTGGTTCTGGCCCATCTGGTAAGACACACATTTCTTTCCATAAAACAATCACAATTCAAAAGCAAAAGATGAACTGACAGATGTTGTCAGTGGTTGTGGCATTGAAAGGAGCATCAGTTCCTTTCACAGCTTATCTGTACGATTCATTGAAAGCATTTTCTCTACCAGGTTCAGTAGTCCTTCTAAAAACACAAAGACTTAAACTTTGGTACCACCAAAAAAGATCCAGGACAGGCATTTTTTTTCTTTAATTTTTTTGTTTTGTTTTGCTTTTACTAATAAATGGCTGCTACATTCTATTTTACATGGTTGTCCATGATGCTTTGAGGTCACTTGTCCTCGGGTTCAAAGGAACCTGTATCCCCAATCTTCCATTTTGTTTCAGTCTTTAAACAAGTCAGGTTTCTGACTGGCAAGTAATAACTTAGAAGGTTGACAGCTGCAAAAGATCCTGTGCTGCTGCAAATTGAAACAACAAAAAAAAAAAAAAAAGAAAAAAGAGAGAGAAAATGTTAAAAACCCAAGTCTGAGATATCTTTACTCACAGAATTACAACATTAATTTGCAGTCCCTGAAAAGGGGATACATGTAGATCACCTGCTCCAGAAGCACCCTCTGACAATTTGCTAGTGAGCATCTGTAGAGCCAGGTGGAAATACTTTTAAATGAAAGATGAAGTGCAACTTGTAACTGACTGAAGTACCACTAAAAGCAACAAGAACTGATGTGGAAAGGAACACAAAGCCCAACAAGGGCAGGAGAGAAGCACTGAGTATTAATTGAGTGGTCGCTCTGCAGCGCACAAGGTTTTCACCTTCTTGGTGTATGATGTGGGTATGTGTATGCATACACGTTTCTTCTTGAGGCAACTCTCTTCTGCTTGGCACACGGAGAATCTGCAGTTGCTTCTGAACAATATAGTTGTGATTCTCTGCTTGACTGATTTAGCTTAGCAGTTAAGTAACAACTAATCTCTCAAAAACACTAGGGCCTACTTAGAGAAATCCCTGTTGTCTGCAGGGATGGTGTGCCACTGGAAACAAAAACAGCATGAGAAATGCATCCATCCTCCACGCTTGCAGCAAATAAGCAGGAAATGCTCATAGCTGTGATGCCAGCACCTTCCTTGCAGGGACTATCAGCTGATGAAAACTTGATGATGGGAACAAATGGTGCCGTTCATCTGATGCTGCCGTCCTCAGGCAGACTTTTATTGTAGATCAGTGCTTTGGACAAGGCGCTCAGGGCAGGACCTGCTGCTTCTCGTCTGGGAAGCATACTGTTCTATTTGAGGTATTAACACCACTGAATTTATTTTAAATCAGTGCTCAGATTAATGAAGACTCAACTGGAAAATGCTGGCAGACAGTAATAAAGTATGCACAAGAGGCAAAACAGACCAACTTGGTCCTTAGATTAATCCCCTTATCTCAGCAGGCAGAGCTCAAGGCCAGATACTGGTTATATGGTAACTATACTTACTCCTAATGTTTTAAGTATATGCTTCTTCCATAGCTCAGGCAAATATCTATCATCTATACTATCAACACCCTCTCAGATGCTCCAGATTTTCTTGAGTACCTCTACCTCGTGCATTACTGAGGCCTCTGCCTATGAATAGCTCTTCTAATTCAGCTGCTCTACCTCAGGGAACTTTTCAGTGAATCCACAAGCCATATTTTGTGTCATATCACAGTAGCAGGGCTACCAGCTTTCTGCCTCTCCATCTCTTGTTTTACCAGAAAAAGAGAAAATGTTTAAGTGTTGAGGCTGTAGCACCTGAAACTGGAATTTCTCCAATCAACCATGATGGTGGAGATACTTCTTTTAACTGAATGCTTCTCAAAAACACTTCTGAAAAATACAGTGTTGGGTTTGCAAATATCCTGCACAAGGGCAGCAAGGTAACTGCCCTCTGCAGGAGACTGAGCTACAGGAGACAGAGGGCATGTATTGTTCTGTAAAGCTTCCAAAATACACTGCTCTTTCTTGAGAAAAACCTCCATTATGGGCAGAAAACCTCATCGCTACCTATCTGTGTGTGAACTTTTAGTGCCTTCTGAATGCCAGGATGTTTCCCTCCTTCCATTGATGGTGCATAACCTTTACACCATTACTGACCAGAGTTGAAGCACATGCTCAGGCATGGAGATCCAGTGAAGCCTGGATTCACCCAATGGTCAACTCTGAGCAGAATGTCCTACCCCAGTAGGAGCAATTCATGTGACATGTCAGTCATCAGGTTTAGACAGTAGCACAGCACCTTCACAGACAGAGCTTTTAGACCAGAATCAATAACATCAAGCCAAAGAGTGATCCCCTTAATCTTGCAATGGCTTCAAAGAAAAACATGACATCCAGGTAAGACAGAATAAAGTCTCATCTTTCATAAGCTCACCTTTAGCTTTTGCTGAGGTGTGCACCGAGCTTTTCTTTCCTGATCAAGCTTGCTGCATAGGGAATCTGCAATGACACAGAGACAAAGAGACTGCTTTAAGCCAAGGTTTGGCTGACGAAACATCTAAACTGGAATCCCTGCATATAAAGGGTTTTTTTTTGCCTCCCCATGTCATTTTAGGAAACAATGCCTTAAATTAAAGGATTGAGCTCTTTACAAAACCACAAGAATGTTGATGCAGAAATAAAACAAAAATGGCCCAAATTAAAACAACAGATATTTCTTAAAATCCAATGTAAAAGATGTCTTCCAATATTTTGTTTCTAGCAGTTGCTGTCAGAAATTAAATCCACCACCCATTCTGCTGCCTACAAGATGACAAAAATCAACTGTTCATAACAGAGCAAGCAACATGCATTGATCTCTGCACAGACAACATACAGCATGTTGGGAGTATGAGACTTCATGTATTTATAGCACCATAATTGGGAAGTTCCTAATAGTTATCTCTGACTTGCATCAATCTGAGGGAAGCCACTGAAGTGGAACAAATAATTAAAGAAAAACAGAGAACATGTATAGGCATATTGGGGAACAGAGTTATATTTAGAAACAAACTGGGATGATGTGCTCGCTGGCAACTGGGAATACGATTCAGGGCTGCTCCTTTCCAATGCTGGGCCTTCAGGATGCAACAAAACTAAATTGCTTCGAGATTTCTCCGTAGCTGGGAATCCAAGCGACTACAAATTCACTATTCCTTGATGCTGCTTTTTGGAATGACTGTTGGAATTCAGGTTGGGATCAGAAAATCTATGTCACTCCACTCCTAGGCACTGCTGCACACTGAGGTGACCTTCTTCAGCTGTCAGGTACTCCACAATATTTTCACAAACAATGTCAAATGTGTTACTGCAAGATGACAAATATGATGAGCTTAAGTCAGGAGCAAGGCCTTAAGCTGCATGAGCAGCAAAAGGAAGAGGCAGGCAAATGCACAGAGTTGAAGCAACCTACCCCCCACATCTGAAAACGTGAATTTACATCCATATCCATTGACCATACACCTAACACGCATTCTTGTAGATCGCTGTTTTGTTTTTAATTACATTATGCCCACAGTATGTGAGGATGTTTGTGTGAAGTGTGCTCAGCATGTCTCCTGGCTGATGTAAAGTGTGGTATCTGCAATTACATGAAGAGATGTATCCTTCCCTGCCTGCCTTAATAATGAAAAGAGCAGGGAAGGCTCAGGATGAGAGGAAAGAAAGGAGCAGCTGCAGCTCAGGAGTTAACCTTTTCATCTCTCAGGAAAGGAGGTCAATCTGATTGAAAGCAGCAGCACCAAGAAGCAGCAGCATCTGCAAAGATGAGCCGTCTGGCTGAATGAAAGCAGAAACCCTTTCATAGGGGCATGCTGCTTCCCACACTACACAGCCCTGGGGAAAGGGAAATGTGTGTGCATGATCTGACAGGTCCAAACCACCAATGACCTGAGAAGACCCAGGATCCAGATGTTTTGTCTGACTACTCTTATAGCCCTTCCTCTTGACAGAATTGAAAAGCTATGAGGAAGCTTGCTGACAGATTTCCCCCCAAAAAACAGAGCTCTTTCGTCTACCACGTCCTCAAACAGAGCTGCCTTCAGGGCCGTGTTTGCAAAGGCTGGAAAACTCCTGCCCAAATTGCAGCAGAGATGTCTGCAAAGAAACTGTTTACCTGATCACCCATTTCTACAGTTTAGATTCAAACAGGAGCCACAAACAAGCTGCCTGAACAAGCACATTTCAGCTGAGACCCATGGTGATTCACCAACTGCTTTCCTTCTCTCTCCCACTCAGGATGTCCAACTGACAACATCAGTTTGCATGGCTCCCAATTATATAGGACATCTCCCAGGCTGTACTGACCTAGATAATACAGTGGGGTACATTCTGTCAGAAATTAACTGTTCTTAATCCACATGTCTGATATATTTGGTACATCAGCATCTTTTCAATGTGTGTTGGGTTATACATTCTCCTTGTAGTAAAGGCAACTGGGAGAGATGGATGTCTAATAGGGAAATAACTACTTTCTTCATGAGTTAATCATCTGCAATGTCATCTTACACATTTGAAGAGCATTTGGTAACTCCACTGCTGCAGTGGAATATATTTAGGGCTCTTCATGACAATACATTCCTCTGTTGTGCATCCGTGGTGTCTGTTCTGATAAAGACATGCTTGTCCTACAGCGCACTCCTAACTGCGTTCCTGGAACACACTCTCTTTGCTTCATTCAGGGAATTCAGTTTGCAAGCTCTGAGTCTGGGGCACAACATGAACCAAAGCACAGATACATGGACAGGATTTGGGATTCATTTCTTAAGCACATGTCCAGCCCTGCTACCCTTGGACATCAAAGAAGCTTCACCAAAAAATCAAATGCAGATAACTGAACATACATAAACAGACCTGCAGTATCATCCCAACTACTAAAGCGCAGGTGAAAAAATTAATGAGAAAAAAATATTAACATCTGGCTGAGTTTGGAGGAGGGAGGCAAGGAAGTGAAATCTGCCTTGGAGTCCGCAAAATACAGTGATCATGTTTCCAGAAATGCTCTTCTATCTGTTATTATCTGTGTATCTGTGTGCAGGCACTTCAGCACAAGATGCAGCTCAAAAAATCCAAGAGCCATTGTGCTGAGCTGATGTTTCTCTCTAACATTCTTATCAAGGTCAATCAATCTAGCTGGACCACTTTAAGCAGAGGACCAAACCAGAAATCCTAATAAAGCACTGCTGTTTCCTATTTCCATTTTCCATTTTTCAAATATGGAATAACATGCATGCAGTGACCAATGTCTCTGCACACAAAAATGTCAATATCCTTGTTTGTATAATGAATGCATCAGTTGTACAAAGCACCTGCTTTTTATATACAACCTAAAATAAGAATTAAACCTACTGGTGCTTTTCTTAATTACAGTAGTACCCAGAGGAACATGATCTCATACCTCTGAAGATCTACCAGCATTACCACATGGTAGGTTTTTTTATTCTGTTAAACACTCTTGTGAATCCTTAAAGATCAGGGTGAAACATGATGGAGAAATAGAAATCAATTTTGCAGATAGATAGTTCCAGATTAATTTTATTGTCTGCCTCTGAAGAACAGAGTTGATTCAAAGCCGCACTGAATCTTAGTAAGTAAGGCCATCAAATATCACAGGCACTCCATCTGGATTCAGTTATGAGCTCTGAACAGTAATATCAGCCCAGAGTTAGGCTAGGAAGGAGGAATTCAGTTCATGGGAGTCTAACTAAATTTAAAAACCCAAACAAAACCAAGCCGACACTTTCCACTGAAGCTGGAAAGACAAAGGACTGCCTTTGTCATATTTCTAACATGCCTCAAAGACCTGCTGCCTTTTACCCTTATGTAAAGTCATTGGGATTGATCATTACCTCGTCTTAGTTACCTAAACTACAGGAGTAGGGTGATGAACACTACCTTAGTCTTCCCGATGGATACATTACAACTGTGGTCTATGCTTCCTCGGAACCAACAAACTACTTGTAAGGGACCCCCAACAGGAAATGGAATAAAAGGAATAAAAAATCATTGCACTGGGAATGCTGCTTCTAATCATTCGCCCACCTGGCAGCTAGGAAGAAAGTTTATGATTTTAAACTGTGATCCACTAACACATGCTCAGAAGACAATACCAGACAGATGCAGAGGCTCAAGCAGGAGTTGACTCAGTGCTTTGTTAGACTGACTTGGCTGTCCTGACAGATGGATTCTGGTCACCCTGCGCAGAAACCAACAACTCAAAAGGCAGGTAAGCTCTTCTAAGGCCATATCACATGTGCCGTTTTAGAACTTAACCCCAGTGTGCTTGACATTCGTTTCTTCTGGGTGGCCCTTTCTGTATAGCTGAATAGCAAAAGCCAAATTATCCATGCCTAAATCCGTATGTAAAATTAATATTTTATATAAGACTTCCAAGTACACGCACTGTATGCAGCTAATTCAGGAGACAGCACTTTGAGGGAGGAGGAAGAGGAAAGTGCATTCAAAGATTTAAGACCTATTTTCTTGTTAAACATGATGATTGGTTGTTTCTTGGCACTTGGCTGAGAGCTTGGCACAAACAGGCTGCAGTACTGGAATTACTGGCACAGGCTGCCCAGAGAAGCTGTGGCTGCCTCATCCCTGGCAGTGTTCAAGGCTAGGTTGGAAAGGGCTTGGAGCAACCTGCTGTAGTGGAAGATGTCCCTGTTCGTGGCAGGGGGCTGAAACTGAATGAGCCTTAACATCCCTTCCAGCCATTCCATGGTTCTTTGATTAATACTTCCTAGCAGCTGCTCAAGACACTCTGACCAAATCCTTTCTCAACATAAACTGCTGATGGCTGCACAGTGACCCTCTGCTCCAGCTGCCTACCAAGTAGGGTTATGTCCAAAGAAGCCAACATCTATCACAAAGGATGTAACAGAACAGGACTCAACCTCCCATTTTCCCAGTGATCTGAGCTTTCCTCCTGACTTTCAGGAAGCCATAAAACATATATATGTATATATATACATTTTTTTTTCCTCCGGAGCAGGCAGAGCATTAAAACAAAACCCCATTGATTAAACGCTGCTGTAACGGAGGTTTTTAATGAGGACTACAGAAGGCAGGTGCCTCGCAGCCGGTGCTGGGTGTGCAGTGGCGGCCGGAGAGCGGCAGAGGGCATCCGGAGCCCGCGCCAGTGCCCCGGGCTGCTCCCAGCGCTTGGCCGTGCATCATCGTCTCCTGCACTACGGCTTCAAAGCGACACCGAGAACTGGGAGAAGACCCCGCCGCCTTCCATCAGTCGTTTCCATGTAAAAGTCAGGCTGTGGTGGGCTTTTGCACGAGGAAGTTTTCAAATGCAATTTATATTTCATTAATCTTTTCACGCTTAGCTTAAGCTTGTTGTATTCCTGACTTTTCTGACGCGTCAAGTGCGCCAAGGCAGTTTATTTTAAAGGCTGGCTACTCAGTTATGTAGCTTGAGGAATTCCAGTGCAGGGTGAGCGAAACCGTCACTGCTGCAAAACCTGCCTCTGGTACCCCCTGTTAGAGAAGATGCCTTCAAGATTATGCACAAGTCTTCAGAAAGGACTAACTGAAGTTTTATAATCCTTCAGTGGTGAGAAGAGCCAAAAGAAACTGACTCTGTGTATTCACATTGTTTGTAAAATAAACAAAGCAATTAAGCTAGGTTCTGCAGCTAGTTATACTAGTAAATTTTGAATTTAACAATACAAAAGTATACAGCTGTGAAACTGTAAGTAAAATTAAGATTTAAGTATACATTTAAAACTTCTGCTTTTATCCTTGCACTTCAATGTTAACAAGAAAATGAGGTGTGGGCAGCTCTGCTAAAGCAATAGTAGAGCATCCCATGTACATACAAGCCAAAACAACCTGCCCCTTTTAAAAACAACACAACAAATGAACAAAAAAAAAAAAAAAAAAAAGAAGTAACCATGCTTTTTGTGTATCTTGCACTAAAAGCTTTAACTTATATATGCCATTACCCAAAAAGGCCAAAGGAGTTAGCACATTCAGCTCAGCAATCTTAATTCTACATATAAGCACACCAGGTATGTTCACGTGAATGAATTAAAGTAACTGCAGGAGTTATCACATCAGAAGTGCTGACTCCATTTCAGTTACCAGCCAAAACATCACTGAAGATTTCTGCACCCATCTTAAACAAACACACTTGTTATCTGCAGCAGTATCTCAGTTCTTCAGATGGAAACATCCTTTTAGTTGTCTCACTGCTGCACAACCTGCCTCACCAGTATCGGGAGGGATACCCAAATCTGAGCATAAAGACTTACTGATGATGTGACGACATTTCTATTAGTGATAATTAAATTCAGGCAGCCACAGTGAGTGAAGGGGTCTTGAACTCCTGGTGCAGCACATTAAATGTTGAAACTACTTACTGTAAGTACATTCAGACAGCTCTGTTCAATGATCAAATTAGTATTAGTCTTTCTATAGCATGTACCATAAAAAGGTGTGAATTACATGATCATACACCTTTTCCTGCCAAAGAAAAAGCACTACACTGACCCTTGTGATTTTTCCACTTCTTGCAAATCAGCTGGCTGGAGGTGGTGACATCCAGATTCAGAAACAACTTCAAAACTGGACCCCAAAGTGAATGGCGGAGATGATTCATTCTCTCACTAAGAGGCAGATTTAGCCAAGTTCAGCTGACACAAGAGATAAAGAATGAAGAGGGGCCACAAACTTTGTGCTTAAATGTGCTTCACAGGAGGAATCAGACAGGTCACCTGCCTCAAATCCAAAGCAGCAGGGGTAGTACTTTTCAGGATGGCATCTTAATTACCAGCTTCTGTGACAATGCAATTCACAGGTCGAGGCAAAGTCGTTGCCTGGCACTGAGTGACAAAGGAGAGCACAGTAACCACTGGACACATTAAAGGAAAAGAGTGGAGACAAGCAGCAGAAAAAAATCTCCAAAGATGTTCGGGACTTGAATTCCCTCAATAAACAACCTCCTTCAAGCACCCTCCATCTCTCATTGAAATCCCTGAAGTCAGCAGGAACAGGGAGCAGGAGTGTTCGGCAGCTCTAAAAATAAGGCCACTCCTAAAAGCCTCTAAACATAGGTGCACAAGTTTGACAATCCTGGCCTTCAGCTTTATTTTTATGTCCCAACTCATCAATTAGAAAATGACAGTGCGAGAAGGCTGGACAACGCCTTCCCTGCGCTAGGCTCTGTGACAAGCATGAGGAAAATGTAGATGTTGAAGCACAGACCGGATCCAGGTAAGGGGGGATATTTGGCAAACCTGCTTCAAAAAATCCCTGTTGAATAACGTCAAACTGAGCACAGAAAAAGCACTATTAGCATGCTGATAGCCTCCCATTCGTTAACATGCCCTGCTCTTACACTATACAGTATCTGAGTAAGAAACAGTTTTATATACTACACCCCTCGCTTGTACTGGATTAAGTATGTCAAAGTTTTCAAAGCAGCACAGTTGTTACAATGATACAGAGCTGCACTAATACACACATGCAAAATCCCTCTTGATTTTAAAATAATAAGAAAAAAACCCAACAGCAGTGTGTGCCTGCACTGAGCTGTGTTTTGGCAACTCAATCCTTTACTGCTGAGTTAAGCACTCCTTCTAGCAGCTGAAATTTCACAAAGACACATCCTGAGGTTTATTTGCCAGTGAGAAGTTGTCCTTGTACAGATTCCCTACCAAGGGCTTACATGCACACCTTGGCAACTCATACAAGGTAGAAACATTTAACTGCTTAAGGTTTACTGATTCCGTCCTCACTTTCCACTCTGAAGAAGTACCTCTCAGCATTGAGTCAACCATTTCGTTTAGTTGAAACATGAAGATCCATCTGGTTACCATATGAAAGTAAATCTCCAGGCAATTAAACTCTAAAACAACAGAGCTCAGGAATAGTACATCTGCATGGCTCACAAAGGGAAAGTTTGAGTATTGCATTGAAAAAACATAAAGCAACAGTATATAACATTTTTAGCAGAGAAAGCAAACTTACAATTTGTAACTGCTGTACCATTTCTTCTCTGTACGCCAGTTCCCGCTTCATCTGATCTTGAAAATTATCTGCAAGAAGAGGAAAAAAAGAAGCAGATGCAGTAATTAAAATGAAGACCATACAGTAGAATTTATATAAATAAAGTGAAGTCAAACCGAATCACTACTAAGGAACCATGAAACACTACAAAGCCTTTCACCCAGTTAGAACACGTTCCTAACAGAAACTTATCTAGTAGAGGACACTTCAAACAAGAGATGTGGAAAATCAGATTCAGCTAGTTCCCAACTAGCAAAAGTATCCTTCTAAGTGTCTGTTGCTAGCATTTATTCCCACAGTTGTTCTTCTCAACAGACAAAACTCTGCAGTCATTAGTCAAATGTCTACCAATGCTGATGAGAAGAGCAAAAGCTGCTCCGCTTTGCTTTGGCATAAATTTGTTCACATCAATAGCAGTGTCCAACATGTGAGAAGAGAAAGTGTTCAAGGATGCAGAATTTGATTTGTAGTTTGTAACATCGTGCTGACGGCTTTGAACAAAACCCAGAGTAAAGCTCCATAAATAGTGACATGGAAAGCAGAAGGGAAAAAGTCTTTGAAAGACTGATTCTTGACAGCTGGGTTACAGCACAGACCAGCCTTCCTCCTCCACTAGCTCCTCCTTCCCTCATTTTCCTCCTCTCTATCCATTTCAGGCAAAACTGAATTTGGTAGAAAATTAACTGCTGGTCTGTTTTCATAACACTGCTGTTGGAGGGAGGGAAAAATAAAAATATGAATGAATCTATCGACAAGAAGCAAATAACATGGAGAGCTGCACAATGGAGACCTGAGTGCAGTGGTGGATTATTAAATGGAGGGGGGAAAAAAACCCTCCACCCAGTATTATTCTGAATCAGGAAACAAGCATAGAAAACAGCAAGTTGAATGCCAACAGAAAACAGCATGGAGCGTCTGAACGCACAGAGCTTGGAGAAGAACTACAAGACCAAGGCAGATAAAAAGGTTTATTTACAACTAATCAATTAAGAGAATTAAATAGTCATGCTGGGACACGGTCACAGAGCCTTGCGACAACTTCTCAACCCCAAAAGCAGAAGCAGGAAAGCAGTGAGCGGGCATGGCATGATGCAGTGGAGAGCAAGGATATATCTCTCCTTCAGCGGAAGAGGACATACGCCGTCAAGTGTGGGCATAGGAACATGATAGAATAAAGTACAAGGTGGCAGAGCTCTGTCCTCTTTCACACAAGAATTTTGCCTCTCTGAATGATGACCAAAAGGTGTTGTTTATAAGGCATGGAGGCACTTGGACAACAAAAAAATACAGCAATTAAACAAAGAAGGAATGAGAAAATCTATTGGCTGAAACCATCCACCATCCAGCTCAGCCACATAGAAAAGGATATGACAACATTATCCTATGAAAAGTTTCTCAAATTTCAAGTAAATGCCCACAGAATTTTTCAGCCTATTCCCTCTACTCCGACTCAACCAGAAAAAGAAACCAACAGAAATAAAGCATGTTTGCAATTCCGCTCTTCCTAGCTCCAAAAAATCTGTGCAGTATGAAATGGTTATTGCTTCCTATCCTGGTCACTAAAGGCAGACATATCTGTGCCAGCTATGACTGAGGTCCTCCAGTTTCACTGTGAGTAGGCTACATGGAGAAATATTCCTTCTCTCCTCGAGGCTTTCCTCCTGACTGCCTCTTCACAGGCTCATCACCTCTCAGAACAAATAGCTCAGAAATCTTGCTCAGTCCTGCACTGCAAATGTCCACGCTCACAGTGGAAATGGGGTGTTAATGGTAAGGATAGCCGTTTTTTTTTTCTGGCAGCATTTATCTGAATCTGAATGCTTACAGACAAAGCCATAAGCAATACCCAAGAGAAAAGATATGAATATTTAAACAGCTTTCTTAACACAAAATTAAATACTTTAACTATCCAGACTATGTCTCCATCATTTTATTGCCATGTTGTTAAATGCACATGGACAAAATGCGTGCCAGTTGACACTAAAGGCACATAACAGAAGAGAGTTCTGGGAGAACACACTGCCATCATGCACAGGTGCTCATATTTGCATCCGGACAGTAAATTATTTAACTTTCTTCAAGTGATCTAACCTTTTAATTTTTTTATTTTCTTCAAGTAATCTCTGCATTGAGAGGTGTTATAGGCAAAGGAAAGCCCCATCTGCAGCTTTCAAGTACAACAATATAAAAAATAAAGGTACAAACAGTAGAAGACAAGGTCGGCTGCTTTACAAATCATCATAGTCCACATTTCAAGCAGGTACAAGAAGCCACGGAGAAGCATGGAGCATAGTACTGCTAAATGAGTTTGCAAATAAGATCAGTCCTCATTTAGCAGAGATTTCCATGAGAAGAGCGTGGAAACCAAACACCATTTACAAACAAGACTGCATGGCACTGCTGTGGGTGGTGCTTTGAGGCTATTAAGGTAAAACACCCCAGATGTGCTCAGTTCCAAATGCAAGGCCCAAAACAAAAGGGTGACTTTGGAGTTAATTACTCATAACCCAAGAGAGGCATCCTCTAGAGAGATACAGTGTCATCTTCCGCATCTCACACATAGCTGAAATAGCGATGCATTTCCTCCTTTTTAAATAAGGTTGAGAAGACTTTCAGGGTTTCTTATTTACCCACTGACAGTTCAAAGCACAGGGAGAACCACCACAACCTGTGGGATTAAGAATTGCCCCGGTAGACTGCTCCTGTCCTCAGCAGCTTTAGGGATGGGACAGAAATGCAGTCCCCACTGCTGCTTAGCCTGATCCTGCAGTGAGCCAGAGTGCAATAGGATATTGTCCTGGGTTCAACACTAGCAGTCATTTTTCTCCTTCTCAGTAGCTGGTGCAGTGCTGTGTTTTTGACTTTCAGCCTGGGAACAACGCTGATAACACCAACATTTTTAGTTGTTGCTCAGTAATGTTTACTCTGACCAAGGACTTTCTGAGTCTCAAGAGTCTCACGGCAGACCAGGGAGGAAGGGAAGCCGCAAGGAAGCAGAGACAGGACACCTGACCCAAACTAGCCAAAGAGGTATTCCATGCCACAGCACGTCATGGCCACTATATAAACCGGGGGCAGTCACCCTGAAGGGCTAGATAGCTCTTCAGGTTGGGCTGAGTATCAGTCAGTGGGTGGTGAGCGGCTGTGTTCTCTTCCCTTGTCATTTCCCTTATCACTATTATTATTGGTGGTAGCAGCAGTGGTTTGTGTTACACCTTAGTTACTGGACTGTTCTTATCTCAACCCGTAGGAGCTACATTCTTTTGATTCTCATCCCCATCCCCCCGGGAGCAGGGAGAGTTAGAACAGGGGGAGTAAGCGAGCCACTGTGTGGTTCTGAGTTACCAGCCGGGCTTAAACCACAACACAACCTGTCTGCTCTTCATTCCCTCCTACAACCTCAGGTGTTCCAAGCCATGATAAACCCATCAATACAATTTTAATTTTACCTCAACATTCTTTAGTTGGTTCTCTGAAGACTTCTTTGCCTAGCCTCTCCCTGTCCAGCACCACCCTGCACAGATACTGACTTGGGAAACCTTGGCGAAACACTTTCTAATACTTGACCTAAAGCAGCAGCCCCGTCCAGCAGCAAGAGCCTGGCTCAGACCTCTTCTCTTTTGCTAGGACGTGTACTATTCTAGAGGACAAACAACTTTTACCCTGGATTTTACGCTTCTTTGCTTCACAAAGACCCTTTTTCTTGTTTTATTATATGCGGGGGAGGGGTGGGTTTTTTTGGTAAATCTAAATCTGTAAATAGGTTTTACGGTCACTTGTATATACTGTTTATTGCACATTATCTGGTTTCTATTTTAATCCTGAAGAAAATTGACCACTACTTTGTGGTACATTGAAACCACATATTTTTCAAGCCAGCATACAGTCGCCACTTCCTTGGTCAGCCGTATGTGTTCTTTTCTTTTCTTTAAATTGTATTTCATGTGGTTTAATTGCAGTGTTTATTTACATGGCAATGACAGAGCATTAATTTTACTGTAGGAGAACAAAAGGATAAATAAGTGACCCAAATGGCAAAATTCCAAGATGCCATTTCACCAATACCACACATCAGTGTTTTGATCTACACAAATTATTTTGAAATTACCTCATGCCCAAACCCAAGTAATGACTGAATTTATACTGAAGGATGAGGTTATCCTCCTTTCATTAATATCCATATCACCTCAGGCGGCTCTTCTCCTTTATTTATGAAGCTGTCTACATCTTTCAATATTTGTGCTAACGATGGAGTCATCGCCAGAGTTCTCACACTTCCTTGCTTCCCTGAACTTACCCTATCTGATGATACAGAAAGAGAACAAATGTGTTTTCTTTAAATAATAGGAGAATGATGTCTGTGTTCCCAACTTTTCCTGGGAGATGCAACACTCATCAGCTTGCAGCAGTGAGTTCTGGTTGACCTGCTTACTGTATGGGACCTGGCAATACTGGGTTTTGTCCTTGGAGTTTTTATCAAGGAACCTAGAGGTCTAACAATACTGAGTTTCTGAACTCTTTAAGAAATCATGATAAACCAGCATTAGGGCAGTTTTGTGCTGAGTGCTGGTCAGGCATTTCAGGCACATATGAGTTAACAGCAAATGTAACATTAACAGCCTGTAACATTACATTCATTGCGTGTTACGAGAGCCCTTACTGTGTCTTCTACATTGTCCTGATCTATGCGGGATTTCTCGTGGAAGCATGCTTTTCCCAGTTGATGCCAGCATGATTTAAAAGGCCTCAGTCAATGAGTCTTTCTCCCTCTGCATGCAGTTTAACTCTCTGGCAGCTTCCTGAAAATCCTAAGTGTCCATTTTGTTTTCTCTTATTTAACACATGCCAGGCACATTCCATCACCCCTGGACAGCAGCACCCTGCTCATCAGTCACAGTGGAAGGGCCATCTCAGATAGCCCATCTCAAGAGGAAAAGTCCAAATACGTATTTCTGTCCCTTAAACAGGGACCACATCAATTCTCCATCATCACCTAGAACTACCTAGAGGTAACTATGAAGTACCTTTTCTTCAAAATCCTCCAAAAAGCTGGTTAAGACCACTGACATCACTGTACCCCAAGAAGCCTCAGACATGCTTCCGTCTACTCAATGTATTCAGTGTTATCAAAATCAGTAAAATATGCATTAATAGACATCCAGCTTCAGATTTTCCCTACAAAAGATCTGAAAAGCCAGGGGAAAAGTGCCACCAGCTTCAGCAGAACTAAGCAAAGATCCTGGCAACGCAACTAAGAACACACCTCACCCACTTTAACAATTTGACAAACCCAACCACCCATAAATAACACCAAAAACCACAGACGTGTATCTTACTGAAGACTGGAAAAGACGCATTTCCTTTCAACACCTGGAACTCCTGTTCTAGTCTCCTCCGTAAGTCGATCTGTTCAAACAAAACCTTCTGGAGTTCCTCTAACAAAGGGAAAAGAAAAGTGGTTTTGCTAATCTGTATAAATAATTCTTGAAAGAATAGTTGTAGAGCAATTCATTATTGTAAGACAAAATATTTTAGCAGTTATAAAAAAAAAGTGTTGCATAGACCCACAATAGATTTTGTGCAGAAAGCCATGAATATAAATCAATGTAATATATTATTTTAAAGTATTATATTACAGTGTCATGTATTGATTGATATATATGCATTAATCTCAATTATATCCACCCAAAGGTCCATATATTATTCATATGTTACTTGACAAGCTTAAAATATGGTGCAGAACAAAAGTGCCCCCTATTATCCTCATATTCTATTAAAACAAAGAGCAGTTTTGTAATGTAGGAGGCCCTTATTTATTTTACCTTTCCCCATGTTTTCCACATCCTTCTTTAGCGAATGAGGTGAATTGGTTTCTTGGGTATGTTCACCTTTAAAAAAGGAGAAAGGAAAAAGTTACTGATTTACTGATGCTGCTTTTTATAAGTATTGTCCTTCCTGTACAACTGCTCCACAGAATCTGGAGGAGAAAAAAATAAATAAAATAAGAAAAATATTTGGAAAGTGTAAGACTGAGGCTTATCTACACATCTTCATGTGCACAGCGCTTGGACTTGTATTTGCTTCTACTTCAGTAAGGTACCTGCCTGCACCATGGCCTCCTGCAGACAAGACCCCATGTCTCCATGTTACCCTAGGAGAGCTCCTCTTGCACATCCTCTGTAAACTGATCCCTTCTTTCCCTCTATCTTTTCTTGAAGATGCTCTAATCATAGAAGGACTAGAAGCAAGCTGAAGAAGGGTTAGGTAGAGCCTTCTCTATGGTTTCATATCTTCTCCTTACAAACCAAAGTCCATGCTATCTAGCTGTCCAGGACCTTGTTCCAAAATCCAGAGGCAAAAGCTTCTGCACACCAGCCTTTATCATCTCCTACAATTCAATGGCATGGGCTAGTTGTAACTAGATATAGTTCATATCCAGCTGAGATAAAATTGACATCAGTGGAATTTGCATCTAAAGGATACAGCTCAGAGGTCAACCAATTCAAAGACTCCTGTTTTAGATTGCTCACATAACTTTTAATCATACAGTAATAAAGAATTTTCTAGATAAGAAAACTTTACTATTTCCAGGTACTACTTCTTTTGGCCTTTTTCCTTTAAAAATAAAATAGAACAAAAGAAAAGAAAAAGAAAATAAATTAAAATTAAAATTAAAATAAAATACATCTTCACAAAATGTTATGTTCATCTGGATAAGAGTTTGACTTAAATATGAACCTTCTGACAGAAGGTGTTATTTTCATTATCCTCTGGAACTGTGAAATTTTCCTCTAATTTATATGAATACGGATCTGAAACAAAAAAAAAAAAAGTTTTTAAAAGAGAAAAAAAATCACTTTAGCATAAATTAATGGGAGAATTTCTATTATTTACAGTTGAAATAGAAATGGACTCTCAGTAATTAAGGAAGTATTTGTTAAATAACCAATTATTGAACTAATTGGACTAATTCTTGGTTTAGTCCAGCCAGTAAATACACATCATTAATTCTACTGATGAGTAATCACAGACATACACATAAAGCTACTCAAGTGTTTATGTGTTTTGAAGGAAGAATCATTTGGGAAATAAGCTGGGATTTTTGAAAATAAAAGGCCATAGCACTAAATAGGTCACCACTCATCAGATAAGGAAGCAGTTAGTTAATAAACTCATCCTGTCATCATGCATTTCCGAGTAGGTCACCACAATAAGCTAATTTAAAAGTTGAATCAGGAAAGTCTTGTTTTATGTGCACTCAGAAATCTTTTTGCAAAACATTTGTTTCTTTTTTAAAAAATTAATGCATTCTTATATCCAGTAAACTTTGAAGTCACAGCATATGAAACCAATCCAATAGATGTGCATTTTAGCATCTGCTATCTTTTCAGTCCTTAAAAAAAAAGACAACCACTCATTCAGGCATACACATTTATACAACTGATTTCAGGTGCCAGCAATTCCATTTAAAAATATGTTTATGTAACAAAAGGATTAAAAAAAAATAATTTTTGTACGGTTCTTGATAAAAACAAAGTATTTTCTACAGGTACCTTGTCTCATCACACTAAAAGAAATAGCAAGCTTAAAAATACATCACATTTTGGGCAGTGGTTTGAGTTGTTTCCTCAATATAAAATGGTCTTTGTTTAGTTAATATAAATCTGTTTTAAACAGGACTGATAACAAAATAGATGTTTTGTTAGAGGAACCGGGGTGCAGAAGATCAAGAAGAAGGAATTAAAGTTTAGGATGGATATTTATTGAATTATAAATACTAGTATATTTTCCCAAATAATTTCTTTTATTGAGGCATTCTTTTATAAATGTTTTATGTGCAATTTTGAGGGTTAACAGACTCACAGACAGAAGGTAACTGGATTTTTCAAGGGGAAGAAAAGAAAAAGGGGAAGAGACTAGATCCTAGCACAGACCATGGTGGCAACATTTTCCACTTGCTCGGTTGAGCTTTCAGGGCTGCATGTTTGAGGTTGCCGACTCGCTGGGACTGAAAGAACCACATCAGAATGAAAATAAGGGCATGCAGCGTGAAGAACAACTCCAGCATCTGCAGCCTCTCCACTAAGATACTGAAAAGGCTTACCAGAAAATCCCCCATCCTTGACCTCAAAATAAGGAATAGGATGGGAAAAGTGAAGGTACTTAGAGGCAAAACTTGGCACATAAGGTTCTAAAGAGTAACTGTATTTTTAAATTGCTGATGTTAAAAAAAAAGCTTCAACATTATTATAAATGTTAATAATAATCAGATGGGTTTCACCTTTCCAGTCCCCCTGAACATGATAATCAGAAGCCTGTTCTTCTCTGTTTTTCCATACTTCCCAGAGGCCTCATCATGCATTGTGTACTGTTCTACCTTAATTGAAAGGGAGGAGGTATTGAATATTTAACCAGCTTCCTTTCTCTTACATGTTAATTAAAAGCTAAATAGGTATTTTTAAAACAAACAAACAGAAAGCCCAAAGAATTTTAATCAGTCTAAGAAAAAAAGAACCACTTCCCCTTCTAATAGCTTCACCATAACTCTCTTGGGCCTTGTCTACGCACAAACTTGCAGCAGCATTTAAACACTGAAAGCTGTGCAGCCCCTTGGTACAGACACCTAGGTTTTCTTTAAGAGAGGCCTATTTCAGTTTATTCAGAGAAATCAAACTATATGTCAACTGTCTGTTGGGTAGGGGAAAAGGGGATGAAGGGTTTATACCCAGTTTAAACTGCCTCAGCTGAAGATTTTGGTACTTCTTCTCTTCCCGATTAGCTCAGGTGCACAGACATTGTTATTCTGGAATAAAGGTATGTGAGTTGTATAGTGCACAAATGGCTTTCTCTACCCTGGAATGTGAACATCTGCCCATGAAGGAAAGAAGATATGTCTGTGAGTAGACACATCTCGAATTACTTTATCAGTACTCCGAAAACCAGAGGTCCCAAATTGCACGTTGGCACAGCCTCATCTCTTGTGATGCCACATTTTATTAGCTCTGCACCCACTGGAATAGTTAAGATTTGAATTTTTAACACAAGAAGCAAACAGGAACATTCCTAAATGTATTCTTCTCAACTGAAATGCAGGTTGCCCTCCTTGTACAAAACCAAACCAGACATAGCCAGGTTACCTCTTCATGATGTGCCATCTAGAGCAACCTCCTTCTTCAGGAAGATGTCAAGTCACTTTTCAAACAGCAGCTAAAAATTTCCACACTGGCCCAGACAACAAAACTACATCAGCAGGCAACTGATTTGCCCAACACAGAGGTCTGATGGACTGGGAATGAAACTCCACTCCCCTGACTCTCATCCCTGTACCTTGTCCCCAGCTCGTACCCTATACAATTCTCATTTGTGGTGCCAGACAACATCAACCAAAATCATCTCTCCTGTATCTCAGGATTGGCCCTATTAATCCTGGTCAGTAGTTAGGTATTGCAGAGCACACCATGTCTGTCACCCAGCTCTGCAGCTCACACCAACCTTCATGAAGCTCACAGCACCAATGTTCTACCATAATTTAACATCTACTGGTATTTTAGCTGGAGAGAAGGCTGTCTGCCGACACAAAGACTGCAGCCCTGAAGATGTCAGTGTCTTCTGGGTATAAATATACGTATACACATACATATATATATGTATACACCTATATCCCTCCATTTAAAAAACATAGGCAGATGTGAACTGGCAGACTTTCAGAGACTCCATCTGTATTTGAAATTAATTACCTGCTTTAAGACATGCACAGTTCTTGCGTATGTCCTGAAGAAGTCCTACCCTTACTGAAAATTTTCATGATTTGTGTACATTCATGCCACTTTTGGGGGAATAATCAGTAGAATAATCAGGACTTCAGAAAATACGCCTATTTTAGGGAACTCAATAAGCATCTTTGAAGTGCTTTTCCATACTGGGGTAGTACATGTGTCTGACAAAATCTGGAGCTTCGAATGTGAATTTGCCCTGAAATTTGTTTAACTTTTAAAACAAACTAGTTCTTTGTTTTGCATAAATAAAGCTTAATTTTTAACACCCATTTAAAGTTTAAAACATGAATGCCTGATTTAAAAAAAATCTGCACTTAACTACTAATGGATAGAGAATTTGACCCCAAACATTCAAAAACTGCAATAAATGTAAATATATGTAATACTTGATCAGTTACATCAGTTGGCTTTTGGTCTGAACTTCATGCTTACATCAGGTAAGTATTTCATAACTTTATTATAGAAGCACAAATGACAGAGCATTTCTAATTCTTGGTTTGTTTTAAATGGAAGGTAATATTCTCATCAGGTTCCAAAAAAAAGGGCTTTAAAAAAGTAAAACCAACGGAACTGATCTTGTGAGAGGTGTGAAAAATACAGAAATTCAACAACGTTTCACCCTCTTCAAAGAAACTCAAATTAAAATCCTGAGGTCCTTAATAATAACAGATGAGAAAAGAGACAGGAATAGTAAATAAGAACCCAATTCTACAGTCCATCTGCAGTTTTGTCTGTTGTGCAGATTCATGTATTCATGCACAATTTTATGTACTAATACATGGTGCTGGGTACCACAGCTGAAACTTCGCCTTGTCTTCCCCCATTTCAACTTTAACTTCTTTTATGGCTTTTTTTTTTTTTTTTTGCAAACACCTTCTGCAATAAAATTTCATGTCATTTAACTTCTGGATCCAGTCCTTTACCACTTATTCCAGTAAGGACTATGCAGCCGTCCAGTCTACTACATATAATAAACACTCGGCTGTTTTCAATACTCTACAAAGTGTTCTACAGTAATTGCACCAATATTTGCAGAGTTATTCTGGATATATATTTAAAAGTAAATGAAAGAAGAATCTTGCTTCACCTGAATTTTCCTGAAATGCCTTCCAAATCATCTTTTACAAAAAAAAAAAAAAAAAAAAAAAAAAAATTAAAAAGGGAAAATTACAACAAGACTTGAGAAGCTGACTCCTAGCTGTTAT